>OZ012653.1:9789407-10989407 GCA_963942575.1 Priocnemis perturbator
GAGTCTTCATTTGTGATATCCATGATATGTAATGATCTTTACTCAGTGCAACTCCTATATACGAAACCTTTGGAGACTCTGAATCCAAAGTTAGAACAAGATATCTGCAAAATAAATTCTGGTAATATTGCTCGGTATGTACCAAAAGTTAGATCTATTACTCATAAGTTATATAATAATAATTGGTATTATTATTTCATTTATTGTATACATACCTACACAGTTTTTCTAACCTACATTGATCCCTTTCTCTTTGAAAAATTAATAAAAATCTGGAGACAAGCTTGTGTAAACACAAAGCAGGCATTAACTCTATTTTCACTACCTGACCCTCAATTTCATCGGGAAAGTTGATATCAAATTCTTCTCTGAAAATAAGAATGGAATATGCTCTATATGTCAAGTTCTAAAAACATACTTCAATGTTAAACAATCCCCCAAAATCATTATACCCTCTTCAAGTTATACATACCCACATATGTACACATATATATCGTATTAATAAAGCAAAACACCTTGAAACAGATGCTCGAAATAAAAGAATAAGTTTGTTTTTCAATTTAAAAAAAAAAGTGTCGAAATAATGAACACCGTCGTGTTATTTTGATTTGCAGAACAGAATAGAGTTGAATAGCTGACTGTAGCTGAGACGATCGTGACAGAGGAGCTGCGGTATCGCGGTCGGTGCTGCATAAACAAATTCGCTCGGTACTTGGTCGGAACGAAACTCACAGTACTCTGTTAGTGAATTTGATACGGGCCAACCACCCTCTAACGTAGGCCTGGATAAGAGTGACAGCAGCCTCCCTGCGTCTCTCATGGGCCCTTTCCTCCCGGGCCGCCTTCGTTTGTTCAAGGAAGCTACCTTTTGTCGATTCCTCAGCTTTGAACATCATTGACTGAGCGCGAGCGCCAGCTAAGCACTAAATTATGCTAATCGCAAAACATTGTCAGCTGGTCATCCGCCGTCACCAACTGACAACACACCTCTTGTTCGCCGACTATGGAGTCATCATTCCCAACGGCACATTAAAGTGGCTAGGTTAAAAATTAATCACTGCGACCAATCAACAACAGCTGCCACTTGCCATAAGGCTGTCACCGTCGAATAACTCGTAAACGTTTTGCACTGACAACCGAGTACGACGGCCATTGTTATTAATTCGATTGGACTCCGACTCCGGTTATCGGGGACAAAGGATGCTGGGTTGGGTTCCGAAACACGTGACTGGTGGCGCCATGAGGCAACAGTTATAAACCGAAGGCAGACAGGCTTTGCTGTTACAAATATGAGGTATTACCGAACAGCCGTGTTTAATTGGTGTACTTTATTCGTTTTCCCTGCGATATATTTGAACGGTTTCAAGTTCGCTTAGCTTTACACTCGTGTGTCGCAGGAGTAGGATGGGATTAAGTTTAAAAGCTGGGCTGAGTCGAGAAAGTTCAGTATGCAATTGAAAGTCTGAAAATTTTATAAAATATTTATTATCCACAAACGATCTATGATTTCATATGATAAGGTACAATGAAGATGTCTTATTGGTGGTATCTTCTTTGTCAATACAAGTGTGTAAAAGCTTACGTTTCATTTCGGAGTTTCGAGAGAACCGTGTGTAAATCTCCATTTCTTGCATACTCAGTCGTTAGAACTGTCTCTACGCTTTTACTTAGGAATAATGGATTTAACTGAAATTGAATTCATCTGACCGTGTTATACTTCCAATTAGAAGCATTTGTCAACAAACAGCAGCAATTGTCATAAGTCTATTTTAAAAAGTATATCCTAACTTGTTCTTACATTAGTTCTTTGAACCTATGATTACGGTAACCCATAAAGTTTTAATGTTCTGTCCATACTGGTAGAAGCAATGTATTGTGCGTGTTTTCCAAAACGTACACCAGTGGCTGCTGCGGTATGGTCGTTCAATACTTTCAATTCTTGCCATTGCTTGCAAAGATACACTCTGCAATAAAATGTATGTACATTAGTAGAGACTGGTTTACTACGAAAGAATTTCTTGAACGGTTGGTACAAGGTTAATATTACTCACCTAACGTCAGTTCCGGCGACAGCTAAGTATGTACCACTCTGATCGAAGCAGATGTCCTTCACCTCGTACCCCTCCTCTAGTTGCAGAGTTTTAAAGTTCTTCAGCTTACGCAAATCCCACAGTTTTACACATGAATCTTCAGCAGCTGTAGCCAGATAATAACCGTTCTCCGAAAAACTAATTGCCGTAATTGGACCCGAATGACCCGGGAAATTGGCCACGTTCGATTGTTCTTTCAAATCCCAAATTTTCACTTGAGAGTCAGCTGTTCCAGTTCCGAAAATCAAACCGTCAGGGTGAAACTGGGCCGTTGTTAACGGTTGGCTTACTTGTCCTGCGACCTATAATTGCATAATTGGAACACGATATCAGTATCGCAAAATTCCTTAATCGATATTTGTATTGGCTTACATACTTTAGTTAGCAATCTTCCGGTACGTATATCGGAGAACGCCCAATGTTGGTCTAAAGATGAACTTAGTAGATAATCCCCTGTCGGATGCAGAGATAGTCCAGTAACAGGAGCATCGTGGGCTTTTAATAATAGCGTTGTTTGACTAGTTCCGACATTCCAAACACGAATCGTAGTATCCGGTGATGCAGTCATTACTATATCCTCTTCTGGATGATAAATTACACGTGTGACCTTGAAAATAAGACAAGTTTAACGAATTTGCGGACAGATTGCCAAACGGATTGATGGATTTGCTGAATACCTTTTTAGTATGACCTTTGAGAATAGCAACAACCTGTTCCGTGTCCTTGTTAAACACGGTAGCATTTTTATCGGCACCTCCGGTCAAGATTTTACTGGTATCGGCGCCATGTATGTCAAGGGCAAGTATACCAGGTACACTAGCAGAATGAAGACCCTAAAATATATGAAATTACATCAGTATATATTCTAAAATAGAGTTCTGTGTCAACTTGTTATAAATAAAATCCTACAGGATGAGAAGCAAGTGTCTGGAATGCGCGAATGCTATCTTGTGGCAGTAGATCTACAGGCACCGATCGTCCACGACGTTTTCTTTCCTGAGTAAGTACTGTTGCACGCTCTTGAAGTTTCTGAATGACATCCTCTGTTATGCCAGCCTGTTCCATGGGTTGTGCAGCTGTGCCTCCAGCTTCCACTGCCACGGCCTAGAATATAAAAGGAACTCTTTCATTATAAGTGTTAAACTATACTTAAAAAGATATATCATAAGCTATTGTTCAACCTAAGTAGACCAAAAGTAACAAATAAAACATATAATTATTAACATACAGGCTGTGGAACTGCTGCTGCTTGAACAATACCAGCTTGCGGCTTAAGAGTAGCCAAAGCTTCTCTAGCAGCAGTCACTTCCTTCGTTAATCGAGCAATAACACGACAAGCAGCATCGTGTTGATACAGGGCATGAGAGAGCTCTTGCCTAGCAGTTTGCAGTTGTTGTCGAAGTGTAAATGAGTGCAACATCACTGCATCCCATTCATCTTGTAATATTTTTAAGATAGCTGGTATTGATGTAGCACTTGGTGGCTTAGGTTTAACTATAGGTGTAACTGGAAAGTAAAATTGATAACATTAACAAATCAGAGAAACACCCAGAACATTTACTATAAGCATGGCATGCAGCTTATACTTTTGATGTCAATAAGTTGTTGAATCGTTAGCTCCTTTCCAGAGATTGGATCAACTCCATTTTCTGCTACATATTTCTCAATGAGACGTCTCTCAAATATAGAGCCAGAGACTGGAGACACCACCGGGTGTTCCGGCACTTCGTTGGAAACTGAAAAACGCATTTAATCAGAATTGCTGGGTACTGTTTTTCTAGGTTATACCATGCAATGCTACCGGCTTTCAATTCGATCTACATATTAATGGATTGTTATCGCTTTTAAGATTACTACGACCAATTCCGTATGCATATTTAAGTACAATATTTATGTTATTTTAAGTAATAAATGCTCGTTTAAGGGAAAACAACTTACTTGCACAAGAAAGCGCCATTTTCCATACACACGAGTCGCGTTTACTGCGCAAGACGTTTGCATCGATATACTACACTTATCAATTCTTAGTAAAATTTAAATAATTATATATATGCACATATAATTGCATATTTATATACCTTCATAATATACGAATTCCGTCGTGGAACCAAAAGGAGCTGGAAAATCAATTGATTTAAACAGACGACCTCAAAATGAATTCTATTGATACAATTTATTTTATCTTCAATGTTTAAATAGTCGATCACAATATCAGGATATTTTAATTATTCTAATTTTATGGAGAGTATAGTAAATGTACCAGGTGCCTAAAAGTATATATTTTATTGTCTTTTAATGACACGTTTGTACAACCGAGTATTCATTGAGTGCATCCTGGTGTATCCTGGTGTATCCGTAAGCTCATGGTATCGGTAGAGCGGCAGCAGACACTACTTCCGTCTTCACGGGTAAACATGGCCTCTACATCAAGTGTCATTCTCTTTGCCGTTCTCGCTTTGGCAGTATCCTTGGGATATTCAGCTGACGCTAAGTATGCATCTGCCCGAGTTGAGGTATGAAACGTTTATGCCAACGTTCCAATGCTTTTCAATCGTCATTATTACATCGTTCACTGGTTGCCACTTTAATACGTATGGAACGTGTCATATCTCGTTGCAGAGTTGCAGTGGGTGTACCCTAAACCGGCTTCCCGACGTCAAACAGTTTATCTTCGAGGATGTGCCCCAATAGTATCCTTTTACATTTTATTTCACACGCTCAAGGTGAAAAAATGTACATTATATACATGCATATACATGATTCGCGGTCGCTAGAGCAAATATGTGACGCGGGATAATATGCGTAGACGAATATGTACAATTTTCAATTTAAATAAAAAAAAAAGCAAACGTATATTTGCCCTTGAGATTGTGCTAATGCAATGGGAAACGTGTATATGTGCAATTGAATCTTTAACTCTTGATAAAGTAACAATGTTGAATTCAAACATATACAAGGTGCAGTACCAGAGCTTGTCCTCTTAAATGAGCTTGATGAGGTAAGGTAAAATTATGACATGATACAACACATTCAGAATATAGTGTGTAAATATTTGACATGCGTTTGTGGTTACAGGAAATGGAAAGAATAGGATTAACCAGGCTGACTCGTGAGGATTGCAACAATTTGCTAGTATCCAGAGGTTTTACAAAGATTTCCAAAAGCCCCAAGGATGAAATATGAACAGTTCAATGAAATTTCAAAGTAAGAATCAATATGTATCAGTAATTTGGAAAAAATTTCCTTACATTTCACTTTACATCTGAACTATTATAATGTGAAAATTAAAATATTCTGCACTGAATACGTTTGATGTGCTTTGCATTTTTATGGCACATACTGATCAAAATGATAAGGGAAGAGACACTTCTATTAAGAAGTTGGTGGTAGACCTAAGAACATACAATTACTTAAATGCTGTATTTGAAGCTAAGCATGCCTTGCCTTGTGTTACGGAGGCACAAATTACAGCCTAACTGTAATGAAGAGTTTGCACTTGATAGAGCATAGCCTAGGATCTGTATAACACAAAAAATGCTGTTTCATTTTACCAATTAATATGTAGGTGTGGGGAGTACACATTACCTTCCCAAAGGGCTGCGATCTGTGATACAACCACTAGAACCATAATGCAAAATACTTATTACTGTAGTCCTTGTCTGATTAAGTTCATATTGCAGTTTCCATACTTTCTATTTGTAATCTTTTGTGAATAATTTTCCGAATATTTTCCACCGTCGTACATTCGTATTAATTAAGAGAGATTTTAATGAAATTACCATGTCTAGTACATATTGCATTGTTACTGTATCATGAACATGTCCTTCAAGTTACAATAACATATAAGCGTTGACTGTATGGGATGTTCTTTTTAAACATTTTTATTGGAGCCATTTGGTTTTTTATAATATAGAAATGGACTTTGCACATTTCATGATACACCTTAAAGGTACTTGTTTGGAATCACTATGCACAGACTCTTTATGGATATTACCTCTTATACATGTAACGATGATTTGCTAAGATAGATTTAAGCTTCGTCCATATTCAGCACAAAGCAATTCTTCTTCAAATGTTATGACAACGCAATGTATTACTATTATGATATGTATTAATAGACAAGAATCAAATAATAAAGCTTTTTAGATTAAATTTACCACAACTTAATAAATCATTCACGTTTCCCAATGCATACTTCTCTTAAATTCGTCCAACATTAACCCTACTTCTCAATTTAATTGTAGGAAATATTTAAATAAACTCTGATAATATATTTTCTGATCATGCTTCTGCAAAAATCAAAGGTGATTTATCAGTCCGCTTAAAGAGATTTACGTAATTAAAAATGCATATTTTTTTAAATACCATTTCTTGCAAATATGCGAAGTAATATTGCAGGTATTTGACTCATAGTAAAATTTTTACTAGCACTTATTGCGCAGGGCTTGAATAAACTTACGTACACGGAATGTAAATAGAAGCAAAGCAAGCTTCAAAAATCACTCCCATACGGAGTGTGTTAACATATGCAATTTTAAATTTACATTAAAAAAACAGGAGCTCAAACCGTCTCTCTACAAAGTCAATATGGTTTATGATTGACTTAAATAGTTTCGCATTACCTGACTGATGTTAGGTGATATAGAATGGAAAAGTATATAAAACTAAAATTAAATAATGCACCCAAACCGTGCCTCATGTTTGAATGTTTCCTTATAGTGATATTATATTACAATTAGCAATACATTATTATATATATGTAATAATAACCTAACTTAAGGGCTAGATTATATACACTGTTCAAACCCGCTGTTCGAAAGAACTGCATAAACTTAACTGACTCTACAATGATTTATCCAAGACCGTACTTAAAATTCACATACAAAAAACATAAGCAATATGCATTGTTTACGTTTTTCATACATTAGATAATAGTTTACAGATGCAGAGGTAATATATACATATATCTTAATATCATAAAAATATCTGAATTTCCAAAACCAGAGGCATAACCTGCTTGAATATTCATTACGAATTTAAAAAAAATAAATGTTACCAACTTATGCGATAAAGTAAGCAGTCTATACTGAGGCAGCAACAGCGTCAGAAGCGATAAGACAAACAATTTTCAACAGACATACAAGTCTCTGTACTTCGATATCTACGATATAGTTTCGAATATTAGTATCCAAGCAGGTGTTAGCAATAACGATCCATAAAGATTATATAAACAGAAAAATGTTGATGTATTCATACAAGTATAACGGACTGGTTGAAATAGTCGATAGGATTACAAGTTATGGAGTAGGGAGTGTATCTTTAAAAAATGTTATGCTATCACCAGCCAGCAGATGAATATCAGTGCCAACCATAAAAATACCTTCGATAGGAACTGCTCTTCTACATATTGAGGAGTACCTCTGGCAGCTGAAATCAGAATACAATTGTGTGAATTTCATTGTACCATATAATGTTGAAATATGTCGAACAATATCAAGAAACGTTACCAGCACTCGGTCTTGTTTCTCCGAAGTTAAAGGTCGACGTGAAAAACGCGAATGGAAAAGTTCCGATTCCGAAAGACATGTATGAACCGTCGCCGAAGCTAAAGCCAGGATATCCACCGTTAGCTTCAGGATCCGATCTCTGTCCAGCAGGTCGTGGTGGGACATTGTTCCTAAAATAACATATGTGAAGTCAAATTGAAATTTGAATGCACTTCACATACACTTGATTTAAGAATCATTTTGCAAATAAAAACTTCCAATTACCTAGGGTCCTCATGTTTTGTAGCCCCTCGTCCGTATAATGGAATAACTTTGTCTTTACTGATAGCAGCCTTACAGACTGGACAAACTTGCATTGTGCGGCGTGTTTCCAACCATTGATGTAAACAAGGCCAGCTATATAACAAATGCAGTGTAAGTTATCTATGATAAACTTATGTAACAACTTTAAATAACAGGTAATATTTGCTTTACTTTATGAAAACAGGTTTTAAAACTAAGACAGGTTGAGTAGTGCCAATGGAAAAATATTGACAAGAGGTCACCATTGATCTTGTAAATGAAATACCCAACATTCCTCCAAGGAATATAAAGGAGTAGGATGCTATGTAAAAAAACTTGCATAGCACATATGGTATAAAGTGGAAAAATACTAGAATATTTGTGGAGTAAGTTTGACCTCAAAGTACAAACTCGATAAGTTCTCCAAACAGATTGTTATACTTTTACTATATTTATATACCTTTACGATTAAAAGCACCTATTGCTTAGAATAATGTTGTGGATAAAGACATCAATGCATCAATACATATATATTGCTCGCATTAAAATAGATAGGATCATAAAAGAGAACAATGAAACTTTTTACATAGAGTATTACTTAGCATTCAATACTACCTTTAATTTAAGAAAGAAATATTGGGGTTTTTATCAAATGAAATTGAATAGATGCTTCTCGGAAGCTATCAGAGTATCTTGAGAATAAATAATGCTGAAGGAGCAATTGGCTTACCAAAACAAATGTCCGCACATGCTTACGACAGCATCTTTGGCAGTATCTAGACAAATGTTGCATTCAAACATACGATCATCCTTCTCCTTCTCCTCCGAGGCTGATCCCGACGGTTTTGAGGGTCCAGCCTGTTCCTTCGTCGCGCTCATGCTTGAAACTCTCTCTGAAAAAGCATATCCACGGAATATAACGCATTGACATTGATCATTCTCGACACAACATTGTACGAGTGTCGAGTGGGCATAAAAAATACTGTCAGCACGTCGCGCCTAACACTCTACGAAGTAGACGTCATCGTGACGAATAGCGACACAAGGAAAACAAACGTGGCGAATCTTATCGGACGTGCCCGTGCACTCGAGAATCGATGCGACGGCTGACGGGGATCAAAGTTTAACGCGTTCGCTCGACATTAAGGGTCGCAGGAAATGAGCGTCCGGCGATCGCACGATGGAGCTACGTGACCCGTCGAAATCGTACGAATAATATGACGTGCCGTACTGATAGCTGTGCAGCAAATCGGAAGTCATGTGTTCGCTACAGTTCCAACACAAAGAAAAAAAATTGCACGAGCACGACGACGACGACGATACATAAGCACGTTCAGCGCGAGTGAGACGGGCGTAATGATTGAGCGAACGCGCTCTCAATCGACAAAACGGGTACCGTTCAATACCGAATCGACGACCCGCGAAGCGAAATAGAGCGCGTACACTTTGGGCAGTGGCACTTGTCAGACGGCGGCCGACAGGACCTTGGTCGAAATTGACAGAAAGGGCCGTGCCTGCCATTGCTCGCGGCGAATTCACTGCACTTACTTCGTTCCTAAGGTCCCCTACTGCCCCCCGTTCCTTATACACGGTCAACGCAATCCTGGCACGATTCTCGAGAACGTTTTTACGAGCCGCAAAACACCACCGCCGTCGCCGCAATTGCGCAAGTACTAGCAGATGATTTTCATGATTTAACGCAAAACGGATGTACGGAATAACACGTAAGGGATTTGACCACTGAGTGGCGTGTCGCCCTCTGATCGTCACAATATCGCCCGTGATCGTTTGCTCGCGTCTTTGACCACTCTTAGTGTTTTATTTTCGCAAACGCGTCCTTCTCGCTTGTGCCGCAAATCTCGACGGACGGCTATAATTGGACTCCTAAAACTCGCCACTTGATTAGCGCCGTAGACAGCGACTGTGACTTTAGTCTTATCGACGAGCCCGCGCCAGTTCTCGCGCCAAGCGCTTTCGTGGATTGACGAACGATGGCGCGATTATACTCTCAGGCTAACCTATTATGCAATCTCTCATGCGCTGCGTTTGAACGTAATGAGTAATCGCGTTCGGCCTAATTGTACGGTACGTAGCCCCTTTGTCTCTTGCGGCGAATTTATACGCGACACTTAATAAAATGGAAGCAGGAATAAAGAACGATTATTCATCGTTGCTCGTTTAAGTGTGCACTGTTGAACTCGTGTATCGTAATCGTAAGAAATGTTACCGAGACAGATGCGCTCTATCAAAAGTAAATCGATGTATGGAGTCGCCTTTTGTCAGGAGCCCGACTATTTACTTTCGTAATCGGTACGGTAGACTTCGTTTAATCGATTGTTCCTAGTCCACGCTAGCAAAAGGCAATCACCGCCTTGACACTGCCTGACACGCAGTAACCAAGGAATTCAGTAGCGAGAATGTTTCACGACCAGCAGGATATGCGAGCGAATGGAAATTTGGCTGGATTATACGTCAGTAATGCTGTCATGGGCGATGAATAACAAATTGCGAGTATCGTTAAGCATGTTTCGATGGTTCAACGATATGCCAAGAAGAAACGGTTGTCGTCCGAGGCCCGCCGAGGGAGAAGTCGCTAAACTACGTATAAACGACATGTTTGACAGCTCGCTTGTTGCCAATTATCTTTAATCACAGGTTACCATTCACTATAGTGAGTTATTTGACGCCAAAACTATGAATAATTTACGTGCTTCAGTAGGCCAGCCCGCGAATTTAAGGAGGGACGCAATATTTCTCGAATTTATGTTCCTTAATGAAACTGATTGACACGTTTGTTTCATTGTAATGTACTGAATTAATGCCACTACTTTTTACATTTATTTAAATATTCACACTGACGTAATGCACGATTTTCATATCCACGTGTCCGACCGTGCTATTTCGATTCTTCTGGACGACATAGTGCGCGACAAAAGTGATTAGCCAGCTGCGAATGTGAATGGTTTAAGATTACATTACCTTATACATTTTAATCACCAGCAGGCGCGTTCCTCTTGTTTTCCGTATGGCTTTTTTTAAATAACTTACTTCATTATTACACTCCGCCTTATTCCGCAAATACGATATCCATAATTCCTGATTCCATAGTCAACACCTTCTACAAAAGATAGCAGATTCAAGTTGCGTTTCGTGTATCACTACTTATCTACCGTCCGTTTGCGCGTCTTTCCACGTGTCTGTAATTGCAGCGACGACCACTGATAACTGGCAGCCTACTTTATCAGGATGAAGGGAAGCATAAGTGGGTCTTCAAAGATGACCTCAAAAACGCACAGCAGGGCGTCTTCGAAGCTGCGTTTGCACTCGTCAACGCGATCGCGTAAGATGCCCGCAAGAAGCACGATACCGGCGCTTCTTCAGCAACGGCAGACTATTCGCGTGCTCGAGAACGATATCGACATGACCCCGAAGCCATTGACCCACCACATGTTCAATATGATCGAGGAGGGGCAAATGACGGCCTTCGAGTTGATCGGATTGTCTCAGGGAGGGAGCGTCGGTCAATTAGTCGTTTCGAGTTCCGGTTATAGTGCTCTCAAAAGCAGCTCGACGTTGCTCATGAAGTCAATATCCATGCATACGGATGATGTACCGGTCGAGAGCCTATTGTCTACACAGGCGTTGATTTCGCTCGAAGACGATGACTACGGCAAGGCGCCTTCTCAGTTCTATTTGCCTGGGTAAAAAACATGCTATTACAATGCTTACAAATGTTTGTTTAGGTAATGCATTATGATAGAGTTGGATGGGACGTATACTCTACAAGAACGTTCTCATTGTAATGTTACATAGTTAGGTGACTGGTGTTCAAATCCGTGATAAAAATGTCGTCAACATTGTAATTTTGTATCGCTGTATCCCGCAGCTTCGAAATGGACGCAGTCGATACTCGTCCGGAAATGGTTACGATTACTCTAAAGGAAACGGAAACGTTCTTCATCTTTGAGATGCTTCAGCTGTCGAGTGACCTTCAAACACCTGAGGGTGAAGAAGTTCAGAGGGAGAACGAGAAGTACGAGGAACTAATTAATGGTCTTGTATCGCTCAGAAAGGTGGCCAACGCTGAAACCCAAACAAAGCAGATACTTACAAAATCAAGGGGCACTTATCTCGCTAGAACAACGCGGAAGAATCAGGGGATATTCGTGAACAATTGGGTGATGCATGACACGTTTGCGCGACCTGACTTGATGCAGGAAGTAAACGATCTCCTCGTTGTACATACGGAAGAATCATTCCATAGATTACAAGCTACACAGGTATGATTTGCACAGTTACGATACATCGGATAATTTCCATGTAGTTACCTTCGTCGGCAACGGTACCTTTGTGAAAGATTTCAGTTGCCTCGGTTATCATATTTTTCGCCCAGCACACAATATTTTCTATGATATTTATTTATAATTCGATTGAAGGCAATATTATACCAGACGATATTAACATGTCTACGTTATTAGCGCTTAATTAAATTGTTTCTGTGTTAACAATTTCTTTAATAGGAAGAGCAGCACAAGTTACCAAAATCGGAAAAATCTTTGATACATACCCTAGACGATGAACTGGCACAAATAGGTCAGCTGACCAGCTTTAAGAATGCAGTAAGCATTATGGAGCGAATAATAGCGAATAACGTTTTCAACGATGTGCAGAAACGTTTTACGGGTATAATAAAACAGGATCCTTGCAGCCTTGACCTGGAATTTACGTACAGTCTCGACCTTCTGTGGACATTCAATTACACTCTGAGCCAAGGAAGGCCAGTAGTCGCTTTTCGTTGGAATTATGTAAACGCAACTGTTATAGCGATTGCATTTGGAGCGAAACCACATTCTGGAACGAGGAATGGGCTCTTACTAATTTGGTGTACGAAGAACCCTGTCCTGCCGGGACGTATTTACCATTTCCACACTGAGATTTCGGACATAGATTGGAGTCGAGATAAACCAAACTTGCTCGCAGTTGGATTTTACGACGGGGCCGTTAAAGTCATCGACGTGAGTAAAAAGGATGTGAACGTGGTGCGACAAAGTCGCAGAGCAACCGCCCCGGCAAACACTCCTCACTGGCAAGTTCAATGGTGGGGTGGCGACGAACAGTTCGCCTACGAGGAGCAGATTTACACCAGCTGCCAGGACGGTCGAATATTCTGTTATCGGTTCGGCGAAGATTTCACCTCATCGGTCATCATGACGATCTCCAGAGTCGAAGGTAAACTTCCTGGCGTGAGGCGAACGGACCATTGCATGGTGTACGACATACCCATCAGCCGGCATCCTGGCGCGCTCGTCCTGCGAAAACATCCCACGTTGAACCACCTTTATTTCGTCGGCTCGGAGGAGGGCTGTATATACAAATGTTCAACGAATTATCTCTCTCAGCATATCGAGAGTTTTCTCGCTCATGACGGCCCCATCTACTCGATGGAGTTTTCGCCCTTTTGCCCAAAGATATTCTTAACCTGCGGCGCTGACTGGTGCACGCGCATCTGGCTAGAGGGACTCACGGAGCCCTTGATCACGCTTTCCACGGCCTCGGCGTGCGTTCGATATGCTACCTGGTGCCCAACCAACTCGACCATCATCGCGAGCATCGTTAATAACGAGATTTGCATCTGGGACATCAAGAGGAAGACTTACACGCCCACCTCAGTTATGATCTCGCCGAATAGCGCCACATTAGTCATGGTTAACTTCACGACCAATGGCAAACAGCTCGTGGTGGCCGATGTCGAAGGCATCATTTATGTTTACAATCTCGAGGGAATGCCGTTTCCACCGTACAATCAGAAACAAGTGCTCAGCGACTCTATCGACAAGGCTTTGACAACCAAAGCGTCGCTGCTTCAAAAAGTGAAAAAGGCGGATCTAGGATCTTAAGAAAGAACGAGAACGCTTCTATGAGACACTCGTGTTCTAGTAACTGTTTGAAGTGTTTTATTTATTTTTTTAACAACTATCTCCTTCCCCGCATATTAAACATATGTTCTCTTCTGATACTTAACGCTTAAGTTACGCGGGACAGCGACAAATGAGTTGTACGGGCAAAGTGCGATGAAATACTCGAACAAAGCCCGGCGAAGATGAAAGAGGAGTGCGCCGTTGAATGATCATCTCGGAAGCCAATACGGTGACCTCGATCACCCCGGAGCAAAGGTGCGATTGAAACTTCTTTATCGACCGGCCAGCCCGGGGCGAGATCCAGCACGTGGGGACCCCTCTCGGTCCCCTGAAGCGACGTACGCCGGCAGGCTCCGCGTGATTCGTGCAAAGTGAGGAAAGCAAAGCGACCATTTGGATCCGCTATGGGACTACACCGTTGGAGCCCACTCTCGGGCCTGGTAGGCAGGCAAGTCGGCACGGATGGCTGGCTTGCTTGGAGAGGAGTTGCAGGAGAGTGCCATGGTAGAGGGGCTTCCCTGCCTGCTGCCGCTTGCGGGCACGAACTGCGCTACCGCCGTCAGCAGGCAGTCTTATTACGCCCGCACTCAACTACGCGAACTAAGTACTCTTCTTAGGCCGGCCAAACATTTAATAGCCCGAGAAACCGGGCTTCTCTTGCCAATCGGCCGCGCTGGCGCGCGGGGTCGTTGCCACGCCGCGAATTAGATCGGCTCGATCGTAAATATTCCATGGATTCCCGTTCGATCGGTCTTCCTGCGGCGTCCGGGCTTTTTCGAATTGCCGCACGCTCGGTGTCGGTGATAAGTTAGGAAATCGGCGACGGAGGGCTGGCAAGTCTGCGAATACGGCCCGATCAGAGGTAATTTCTAAATGATTTTGTTTAATGGAATTCGACGGCGAGCGCCGGATCTTTGCAGTTCCTCGTATGACACTCGCCCGTGGTGTGTAGAATTTGCCAATTTCAAGTGTCGCTCGTTGTTTCTCGTTCGACGGAATTGTTTTCGTATCTTCGAGTTTCGTCAGTACAAGAAGAACGCGAAAGTTGCAACCGGTTAATCGCAATCGTTCACGCTTCATTAAGAATGTTTTTATCGCTTCTACTCTGCATCACTACGGGCCTAATTGCCGATCGTGATTGTCACGTAAACGTCTTTTGCGAGTCATAAATGTCAATTCGCTCGTATCGTAGAGTTACCTTTCCGAACGAGCGAGTCTTTCGGTCGCGTAACAATGACGAAATTCGACGCGGTTTAAATTCGTGAGGACAAATGGTCGCACGCAAATAAGCGATCCGGAGGTTTAGCATAGCAGTGCGACAAAAAGTGCTGACGCCGTGTCAGGAACGCCGGTGATTAGTTCTGTTTCCTTGGCAGTAAGATCGCGTCGACGTTAGTATTGGCGGTCATTACGTTGTTTGTCGCGCGCCAAGAATTCGCGTAAACGCATGCCGAGGAAAGTTCGTCTCCGACTGTGTGCGACACATCCGGCACTCGTCGTACTTCTCAAACGCGGCAACGGCTGAATTTACCGGGGGGACGCATAAAAAAGTGTTGGTGCATTGTGTCGAGTTACGCCGGCTGTCGGTTATTACCTCTCAGCAGTGGGGTCGGATAATTGCAGTGCGGAAGGTACTCCTTACGGATTCGGGACTTATCTTTGCAAAAGAAATGTGTGCTTCGGCTAGTCATAAATATTTCCACGTTAATCCCGCGTGCGTGTTACAAAACGTCCGTCCGAATTCGATCGATTACTGTAAATGTCTAACTTGAAGCAGAAGTATTCGCTGAATTCTTCACTAGGAATCAGGCGCAGATGTGCGCGAATAAATTCAAATTAACGTTTAGCGCGCAAAAGTGTAAACAGTGTGGGGCGTGTAACCTATTAGTTTCATCGCGCGCCCGTCAGCAGTGTTGTTGTTCCTGCGAACGGTCACGTACATTCGTTAACCTATCATAACCGTTCGTTTGTAGTTTCGCGAACGCGGAGGAATGAAGTGTCCTGAGCTGGAGTTAGTGTGGAACGTTAGATCATTAGATCTCCCGTGATTGTTAACGCCGGCCTTTATTGCACCTATTGCTACTTTTCGTTCGACGACCGAACTCCGTTTGTTGCGTCTTTTGTCTGACGCATGGCAAGTAGACAGAGGGTGGTGTAGTCCATTTTTCGCGGCAAGTGCAATGACCAGATCGCGACGACAGTGTCGAATAAGTATGGGACATTTTGTGATCGGATACTAATCTCGCGCGAACTTTCGCACACTTCGCAAAGTTTCAAAGTGTCAACGTCGTACGTCTTTATCGAGATAAACGTGTGAGCAGATGTGTGAGTGTGATTTAACGTCACCTCCAGCGCATGTCGAAGAACGTTCAGTAAGAGCATTTACCATATTTTTCAATTCAATAATCCTCCCACAGTGACGCTAGAGCACTAACCTACTCTCGACATTTTACGATCAGTCCACGCACTCTTCGTGCTTCTCATATATCATTCTTACATTTTGCATACATTATCCGCGTTGCCAGCTTCGAAATCGCGAACAGGTTACGTGATCGAAGCATACAACGCGTTGCCCATTACACGCCCATACCTTGCTCAATAAAACGTCGGCTGGCTATTATTCCCGAATGGAGTCTGTTCGAAAATCTAATATTCATGAAAACGTTAAGCGCAATTCGTAAGTGTCTCTCTCTTTCGCGAGAAAACGCAGCAGGTGGATATAGTTCGTGTAAGTGACGCTTAACGGCCGGTTTCGCCACTTTCGCTGAAAATCGAAACTCGCACCGGGGATGACACTGGCGTCTCTCGATCATCGGGCAGGACCCGGCTAATCGTCGTGCTTTCGTGCCGGGGGACAGTCTTTCGACGCGTATCACGGCGAGACGATGCCTCTAGCCGCGTTCTTCGTACTCTCGTGTCGCCGGAGAACGTAGACTCGGTGCCGGTGTGAGGGCCGCTTAACATTCAGCGGAGGAACATGTGCAACCAGGGAATAGTGGCGGAGCCGATGTTGTCGGGGCACGAGCTGCACCGTGACCACTCTGTTCGCGACGAACTCTGACCGAGTCCTACTATCGATTCACAGATTAGTGCACGATCGTCGAACGCGCCGCACCGACCGAATTCTTTTTCCGAGCCATGGCGAGCGCTACCGTACTCCGTTCCGCGCGTCCATTTCGGTCAGTTCGAGTAACGTCAAGCTGCTATGTAATCTTGGATGCCTTCATCGGATAGCGACTTTAATGTTCTACCATTTTCTTTTATTCGTTTTTTTTTTACGCACAATCTTTTAGTAGTGTCTCGCATTCTTTGGCCCAGTTGGAGTGGTTAGACTTTCGGTAATTAAGGTTAGGGTTTCTTAAAGTAAGAGAAGCGCGGAATAATTGTTTGGGATGTATCGAGGTTAAGTACGCCATATTGTCATTGCATTCATTTTTCGTCATGTTGAACGTCTTCTTTTTTTTTTTTTCGAAAGTCGTTTTGATACGTGAATATTGTCGAACGCATCCTATTTTACAGCACACCTACAATGCATTGCGTTCGGATGAGTTACTGACATTTGTTGTACCGTAATAGGAATGTGCCGATCGAGAATCGTGATCCAACGAACGCTCCGGTAGACTTTTGAGGAAAACGAGAACTGCTGTCCGTCTCCCCCGTCTCTCGGAAAGTTAAGCTACATGGTGCTGAGACCGGGCCTTTGAGGAGCAGTGTATCCGCGATATTATACGTTTCCACGTGCATTCACTGCGCTATGAACATCGACGTCGCGGCATCCAACGGGTGGTATACAAGTAAGTGTCAAACACGTTTAAGCATGCTCTTAGTTTCTAAGGGGGATGCATCCTGATTTGATCGCGTTCGGCCACGCTTGGTCATAGTAAGATATGGTTTGCTATATTTCATCTGTCACAATGAAATACTATCGATTTATCCATATTTCTTATAGGCGATGACAGATTGCTAAGTAAAAGTAAGTTTGTGTCATGGTACTTTTACTTTTTAACGCTATCAAATTGATCTGCTCCAAATTGAATTCCTAACCTACAAGTTAGTAGCCCACGAGACCGTAAATTGTTATGAATTTTTCATTGATCTCTGTGCCATAGGCGGTGACTGTATCTTCTGTTAAATGTAGTCTAGAACAAAGAAGGATGAAACTATATTAATGACAGAACACGTGCGATATGAGAAAAGGATAAACAGTTATTAAAATCTTATAAAACCGTCGTGCCAGCTATTGGCATGCCATTAAACGCTCCAATGGGACTGTAGCGCACTCGCACGCACAACAAAAGCGTACTTGCCATTGAAATGGTAATGTTCGCAGAAGGACTGAGCTTCTTCCTGAGGAAGACGCGCGTCGTTGTAGCCGATGATGCGCAATCGTAAATTGCAAAAGTCTAACGAGGCCGCTGCCTCGATATTTCACTCGGTTGCGCGCCAGGCGGTTTCGTGCACCTAATTGCGTCGAGAGAGATCAGTCTCGATAGGGCCTATACGAATCGGGTATAATGCATAATGCACTTGTTACTCGCCCCGATACCCACCCCTGCCCTGCCCCTGCCTCATAACGCTTTATCTATAATGGCCTCCGCCTATTGCCCTAATCGCGACCATGCATCACGTTCCTCTATCTTCATCTAATTCCACCGCCACGGCACAACGATGGAACGGTGCAACCTGCATCCTCGTATTCACGTTGTATACGTATATACGTCTGTACGCTTCCTCCTTCTCTCGCTCTTTCTTCTTTCTCTTGACCGCTGCTGGCCATCTTGCGTACGCATATTTCCGGCATTATCCTACGTCGACGGCTCCAGCAGCGTTTACGTAAGGACAAACGGAGGGTTATCGCTTGTATTCAGTGAAAAGTTCAAGCGGAGTTTGCTTAAGTTCGGCAAACATACCGGTTCACTGCGAGTGCGAGCGCGAGCGCGCGCAGCTTGAAGAAGCGGCTTTCCATTAAGCGGGATTCACGACCAGGGCGCAGCTCGCGTAAAAGTGACGCTTTAATGGGATTTAAGGCAAATACAAATACGTTAACGAAGCCGAAAGTAAAGGAGAGCCCGGTTATTGGTAGTATGTGATGTACGTACTCGTATGATTATGTCTTTTACACTCTGTAATAATGTCTCGGAAGAACTTTCGAAGCGACGTGCAAAGCTCACAAATCTTGTGTCTCATCGACAACGTACTGTACTTCTTTTATTCTTACCGAAGTCGTTTCATCCTTTTAGGAAAATTAACTCGTCGTCAATGGGCTCGTCATAAAATAATATTCTCGCCATGTGATATCTGGCACGGAGGCGGAGGGAATATATATTGACCAACATGTTGGCATCGTTATCAGTCGTAGTAACTCGGTTATGTTACGAGTGGTAATTTGCTGTACTTGCTCCGGTACCGGGTAAGGTCAGACGCTATTCAATATTATGGAAACGCTAAAAGCAGCTGTTCTCAGATGCGCAGCGCAAAGCTCCGTCGTACGAGCTGAGCACGTTACGAGGTACAGACGCAGCCAAGAAAGTGATGATCGCGTTTCGCACCGACACCGCCGCACAATTTTCAGTCGGAATTGGAAAGGTTACGGTTCCGTTTTGCACGGTTTGCGTTATTCGTAACGGCACTGATTATTATGACGAGCTTCTCTCGTTGCGGCGTTCCGTGGGTTCCGTCGCGGTTTCGTAACGGGCTAGGAACGTTGAACGGGGCTTCGGAGGTTGGATTAAATTGACGACGATTTGATGGCGCAGGCGCGGCGCTATGGGCATTGTTAAAGATCGGGATGAATAGGAAGGGACTGTGCGCGCGTGGTCGGCAGATCGAAAGAATTGGATTGGGAAGACGATTGGGACGTGGGGTACGAGGAACGAGAAACGAGGAGGCAGCGTCACGTCGACCTGATGGGGACCGGGAACGAGTGTATTGCCGATCCGTGAACTACGTAGGCGGTATAACGAGCGTTGTAATGCGCAGAAAATTGCAACTAGCTTCGCGCCCTTCTTCAAGTAAGTGCCTCGAAATAATACACCGCGGATCCATTAAATAAAACACGCTCGATCGTACGCGAATGTGTGCCGGCGCGTAAAGCTGTTTTCCGTCGAGAAAGTGTCTTGGGTTCACGTGAGAAAGTTCATCGGAATAGTCGGCGGCGTAACAACAGCAAGACTGGAGGCGATTTTCGGTAGAATCGTTGGGAAAGCATATTGGATTGGAGGCTCTTTGTTACGATATTCTTCGTTTGGAACGTATTTCATTAAATACGGGCGGCGAAGCTGAAATCGATCTCACGACCATTGTAAATGACTTGTCGGTACCAGCATCCATAAAATTGACAAAAGGATTTCCGGTCGCATACGCGGCCGCCATAACGTTTGCGGAGATACGGGTGGGGCTTCGTACGAGGCAAGAACTTGATTACACAGCGAGTAAAACCGGAGTGGGAATGGGTGGCGGTTGCACGCGATAAGGGTGTACATCCATAGATCGTGTTAGAACGAGATCGCAAATAGGTACGTGCATGCGCGCGTTGAAAAAGAATGCGGCGCTTCTTGCGAAATCAGTGCGCTACACGCCGCGGAACACTGTTATTTTCCCGTTTGTCAGTCTACCCCGGATTTATCGGCTTATCTGGCTCTCTCGTTAACAGCGACAGGGTCAATCGCGTCCCGAGCATTTTACCGGTGCGTGAACGCGATAACGGGTGCAAATCCGAGAGGAAGCCGCGAACGAGAACTCCATTACGCGGGCCGTGTGCGTGAACCGTGTGAGCAGCGGGAGAGAACGAAAGGGAGAAAGACGTGGCGCGAGTGTGCGCGATAAGGTGTACATCTGAGCATCGTGTCAGAACGAGATGGACCCCACGATCGGGAATAGGCGCGAGCATGTACGCACCTGATGACCCTGGGCCGAAGACATTGTCTGAAACCCAGGTGCAAGCGTGGGCGGATGTTGCCAGATAAGAACAGTAAGTCATCAGTGTATGCACTAAGAGCTTAGGAGCAGGACGATCTTGTAGAAGAGAGTAAACTTTCGTCATACACGTTCGTCGCTCATTTCTTTCGAATAGTTTGCTGGTCTTTACGTTTATTGAGAGAGCTTACGGTGAATAACGATAATGGATTGGGTGAGATACGCAGCACGGTTATCGGCTGAATACGTAGACACGGGTTCTAGGTCTCTAGGTTACTGTCGGACGACGGCCACGTGTGCCAATTTTATCTTGTCCGGCGGTTAGTGTCGAGGCAGTTGGTTAAATAAATTTCGCGCAGCGTGCGGTCATTTCTGATCGCGAACAAAAAGCGTACGGACTTGTCCGCACGTTCGGCCTGCAGAGAACATACAAGGTGTATATCTACCTGGGAGGTTCGTACATTGTCCGGTTCGGATGGTGTTAGTTTCACGACCGGAATTCTTATGTCCAGCCACCCTGCGCAACGACGATTCTTCCCTTGAAAATTATTTCACGGTTTGCCCAGACGTTGCAAAATAAACCCTAACAACTACACACTTGACATTTTACTATCGTTTAGTAAATATACGAGGAATTCACAATTTTGAACTGCAGCTTCCAGCTGAAGGATATTATTGAAACTGGTAACAGATGACAGCTTCGATCTCGTGGTGGAAGCTAGGTAGACGCGATGGGACTGATGCCATTCAAACTGTACACTGTACAAATCAATATGCCAAGACTTTCGCACGAACGGTGACTGCGGAAAATGTTCAAAGTGTATGCGCCGCGCTTTAAATGAGGGGTTCAGAGTTCGCAGTCTATGGAATTACGCCGCGAGAGGATAGCTGACGACGCATTGCGTAAGACAAGAGATCTAACGCGGATTAGATACTATCTCACTGCTGGTTCGCGGCCCAAAGTGAGATATTGTCGACATTTGAGAGGAAACGTTTTGTTGGACGGGGGAATCGGAGCAAAAAGGGAAAACGAAAAAGAGCAGGGCGGTATCGGGATCTGTAGACCATGGAATTCAGTGACCGTTTTCGTATTGAAGTACCTATAAAGCGTTAAATGAACCGAGAATGAAAACAAACGTATTCTATATAGAATATTGTATAAGGATGAATGTATATCAATACATATTGTGCTTTTGATACTTAAATTAGTGTGCAGGGTTGACTCATACTTGCACAGTTCTAAAGGAAGCTAGTCGAGAGAACGGTTATCTTGAGCCGAGGAACGTCAGAGTTATTATATTCCGCAGTCCCATTTAATAAAGTAATGTGTACGTTGGTGAACGATGTTGCGAGAATGGAGAGGCGCATAATACTTGACTGAAAAAGAGTAATCGTGATCCCTTACGGATGATGCCCGAGGGGGAGCCTCGAGCGAACGCGAGAGCATTAGTTAAGTCCATGATTTATGCAGGTGGCACGATATTCGTGTCAGATTCGAGTTGAGGACAAAGCGTCAAAGACAGAACGCGAGAATCGGATGGGGAAACATATACGCGTGGGAGGTGAAAAAGTTGCACAATGAAAGATAGAAACCGAGATGGATTGAGTAGGGGAGGGTAAGAGATAGTGAAAGATGGGTAGAAAAAGGAGATCGAATGAAAGGTAAGCCGCGTGTAACAGCTGAGAGATTCGTGACCGGAATATGAGGGAGATTCGTCGTTTCTTCTACACGGAACCTTTGAAAGAAGCCTAATCCTGGATACAGTACGACAATCCGGGTTAAGCCAGGGGCTCGGTCCACACACGGATGCGCGCACGCATGCACATACACGAAGGAGGCGACCGGTGGTACCGGCTATCTCGTCTACCTCGTGCCTCGTGCCTGCATACTCGGCATTATTCCCTTGGTGGGGTCTCTCACCTTCTTATCGCGACCGGATGGAGAATCAGAAATACCATCGTCCTACCCTGACTACCGGGCAGCAAGATCCGGAAAACCAAAAGTGGCGAGTGGATGTCGCCGGGCCACGTTCGCGTTGACTCGCACTGATGAGACAGCGTTATAACACTGTTCTATTGTAAATTAGCCGGCACAGCGGCCTATCCTATTTGCATATCCAGACGATAGCCGGCTCGGTCAATTTTGGATGAATCATTTAATTATCTCGCACACGTACGGTCGGCTTCGTTATATCGGGCTGCGATCTCTCAGTTTCGCATTGAGACGGAGAAAAGGAAAATTGACTGCGTCCATTGGCCGCACTCCTACGCGAGGTTGTATTAATTAGAGTCAGATGTGCGTTTAAAATATCGACGACACGTTCGACTGGTTGCCGGCCGTGCGGTTCCGCGAAACCGATGAAAGCTATCGGAAAGCAGAATGTTTAGTCGAGCAGGACGAACAAGCGTGGAAGTTGTGCGTCACAGACGAGGCCTTAAGCCAATTTCGGCCCGCTGTGCATTAGGCCCATACCTGGCTATTCGGCGGCGTATTCTCGAGGTGAGGTCTCTCACCTTCTTATTGCTAACGGGCAGGGAACCAGGCGTTCCACCACCACCACCACCACCATCATCCGGCAACTACCGGACTTCGAGATCCGGAAAACCAAAAGCGGCGATCGCACGTGCGGATCAATAACCGCTTCGGCCGGATATCTATAGATTACACAGTACGCTCGTTCGCGTGCATCGAGCAAAAAGCGTTTCGCGACGGTCTCCCACCCCCCTCCCGTGACTTCAAACGCCCCTTTGAGATTAATTGAGTTCATATGAATTTGTTGGGAGCGCCGGAGAAGATATGAGTTCGGATCGAATTAATTGGCTCAATCGTCGTCGTCGATCCGAGAACGGTGGTACACGAGCGAATCGATTGAGGAATTAATTCCAATTTAATTTCAGTTCATTAATATTAATGAATGGATCGATTCATTCATGAATCTTTTCCGTCCGGATGACAAGGATAACCAGACGGAGCCGATCGGATCGCGCGACAAGAAAAGTTAGCGCGCCGGTCGCCGCCAATTATTGGCCCCCGAGATCCGGAAAAGCAGAACGGGCTGCCGGCGTAGTACGGTTCGACGATTACACGTCAATACGATTCGGTGTCAGGGGCGTCGGCATAGGCTCGTCTCGACTCGAAATCAGGTGACGGCCGGCGAAACTGTAACGATGATGAAAGATCAGATTTCTACGGCACAGCCTTTACTCGGCCGTCTCGGAGCTCAGAGCCAGCTTATTATTAACTGAACGCCTTGTCAAGCCATCCCAAGAAGCGCACGGACTTTTAACGCTCTGCAAACTGCAGCAGCAGCGGAGCACGTCTATCGCTTCGGAATACCGCGAATAGGCCGATGGTGTAATAAATGTTAAAAGTGAACGAAGAATGAGAGGTACATTAGCGGAGATTAGCGTCGTCTTAGCGGCGTAGGAAGAGTGAAAAGCGCGTACAAAGCAGTATGCAACGGAGGCAGCGAGGGGCAGAGATAAAATACACAACTCACGAACGCAATCAAATCAGTAGACGGAACAGACGCGGAGCATGCATTCCCCATCAGCGGAGGAAAGTTAAATTACGCTGGAACAACGCAGTGCCGTACGTACCGAACGTAGCGAACGTACCGAACGTACCGTACGGCCGATCGGCGTATGCGACGGGTAGCCGCTTTGTTTCGCACGGCACGTTCAGCAATTAGTA
Organism: Priocnemis perturbator; assembly: GCA_963942575.1. Lineage (NCBI taxonomy): Eukaryota > Metazoa > Arthropoda > Insecta > Hymenoptera > Pompilidae > Priocnemis > Priocnemis perturbator. Next base: position 9,813,814 of record OZ012653.1, read on the forward strand.
TTCAGTCTGCTCGGGACACCCAGTGTAAGCGTGTATATAAGATACTGGCTTCTCCAAGTAAACTTGTTTATCAAGTTACACGCGGGCTCACGGTGCGGGGCAGAAGGGGAGGATCGCGGGCAACCGGTGGAAAAGGACGAGAGGGAGACGATTCTATGACGTGTTTGTAACCCCTCTCTCCCGCTCCTTTTTTCCCCGTCCTACCCGCTACTTTGGCGCAGAAAAGGCGGAGGCCCTCGGGAACAACGACGAAGAGGTCGGCGGAGATTCGAGAATATTCATCCCCCGTTAATGCGCTCCCAAAGTCGGCCGTCCGCAAAGGTTTTGTCGCGCCACGGCCGCTTCTGTTCGCTTTTTCGGATGAAACTTGTTCGCTGAATGGGCCGAATTGTGACTCAGAGTTATTTTCTGCCCGATTTATGCGGACCCGTATGGTAATTATCGCCACGGTTGTCGTTTCCACTTGCAAATTTCATTCGACTTCGCATCGTGTTCAATTTAATGTGACATTATTCTTCGACAGCTTTAACACGACGAAATCTCTGAGCGGATAAAATGTTTATCGTCGGGAATTTATGCGCCGGCATTCGGACTGCTTATTTCCTCTCGTACGCTTCTAGGCATTTCTTTTGCCTATTCATCCGTACCGCCGCCGCTTTCCTTTGCATTCCGCGGCGCGTTATCGTTTAATAGATGGAAGCACGACGAAACGCGAGGACGACAAATATATTTGCCGAATATTTCTCGGCTCCGTGAATATATTTCCAATGCAAATTTGCCAACTTTCTTATCGCTTTATTTTTCGCCCATCTCTATGACATCAGCTTCAAAGTCGGTAGCCCCGGCATTTCGACTCATTTACATCCGCAGATGTTTTCGCGCATGAAAATAACATTAATGGTTACTAGATTTTCATTACGCGCCGATAAAAAAGGCCCGAGGAATTTTATAAACCCTAAAATACTAATCGGTCCGAAACAACTGAAACGCGTAAACCCTTTTACACCCTCCTAAATATATCTTCGGCCTGGTCGTTTTTCAACGCTGCCAGGCAGTTGGCGAAATTTTTTGACAATATCACCTTCACATTTCCTTTCCCTCTGACTCACTCACGAAATTCATGTCAGAAGTCCAATTTACGTTACGAGCTCTTACCGAGAAGTTATCAACATAATCGTAAGATAAACGTCCCCCATAAAATTAAAAAGCTCGCACTCAGTGCGCGGCCTTCCGCCAAGTCTTCCTTCCTTTTTTTTGTTGTCCCGTGCTGACGCTGCCTTCGGATCCCCTCGGACTTCAAGTTTCGACCCGATCATAAGGAACTCAACATCAAAACAGCCAGGAGTTTAGCGCTTCTCTCGCATCTTGAATGCAACAATTACGCTCATTATTATGGTCATTAATTGGCATGCCTGACTTTAGTCGACATGGAACCTTACAAACGGCTCGACTAAAGTTTAGTTTTCGCATTGATCAAGAAGCGTGGCATTTTTAAAGTTCCGACTACGCGGAATCCTGTGGAAGAAGTAGTTTTCAGACACGCGTATTACAATTAACTCGCTTTTCTCTCGACGCGACACCGTCACTTCGGGAGCTATCTCGAAAGCGTTCCCGTGACAAGAAGTAAAAGTAAAAGGAGCCGCGGGGGTGGGGCATAGTCGCAGCCGAAAGAAAATTCGTGCCGATCAAGAATCAATTTTCACCGTGAATCGAGAACGTCCGCCTTAGTGTCGCCATCATTATCAAGGCCGTATTATTATTACGAGGCCGGGGCCCCAACGACGTAGCATTATGCCGAAATTGCCAAGGAATGCTCGTACCTCTCTCTGCTCGCGCCATCCTCATTTCTTTCTTCCACGCATCGAAAAAAGTCGACTCCGAAGAGAGTGGAAAGAGGCGTGGAGGGCGGGAGGGTGTAGAACCGCAGGAGGATGAGAAAGAAGAGGAGGAGGCGGAGAGGGAGTAGAGGGCTACTAAAAGTCGACCGGTTGGGGAAATAAGAAGAAGTGGAGGTTGGAGAAGGAGGATGAGGAGAGGGAGAAGCGGAGGAAGAAGAAGAAGAAGTTCGAGGATCTCGGGTACGACCGGTACGACCTTACGGAGTAGGACGACCAAGACGACGACAGAGACAAAGAGTCGAATGTTAATGAGGGAGATCGACCGGCACTGCCGGCTCCGAGGAGCTACGAGGAATCATCCGGCGGGATCCACTGCGTTTCGTCGCACACACGACGGCCCTGGCCAGAGTTGCCAGCTCCTCGAGTGGCGCCTTTGCCTTCCGCAATGTCCATTTCTACCAGATACAAAGCGAAACGGCGCGCAAAAACGCACGGTTTTAATTGATTTCGCCCCTTGTTTATTCGCATCCATCAATTCGCGTCGCGCAAAAACGGGCGCTGGCTACGTAATCGGAGCTTCTCCAAACGCCGCGCTCTTTCATTCCGCGAGCGTCCTCGCTATCGGGTGACTTTTTCGATACCTCGAACGGCCAGCGGGGATATCGGAGCTACTCGCAGCCCGTCGTTCTGCATTCGTCGGCGTCGCTCAATTACACAGCGCGTCTGGGGAGAACTTTTTCCGGCACCGCACGGCGGCGGCGCTCGTAACGACGCCAACTCTTTCCCTACCTTCGATCCACCGCAACGCCGCGCCGCAGCGCTCGCTTAACTTTTAATTACCGCGCCCGTTCTTTCGCCGGGGCCATAAAAAATCGTGCTAAGGAAGCGATTTCGACCCCTCTCATTAGACTTCTCTCTCCCGATGGAAATGCATCGCTCCTTCCCTCCCTCTGTCCCGAGACGTCGGCGTCGTCGGTGCGATCGCCGCCGGCGAAACGTGATTTCTTTGTTGACCACGAAACTCGACAATGATATGTTCGAATGCGGTAGCAATCACGCTCCCCGGGCTTACGTTTCTGCGCGTTCTCGTTCCGTGGTTGGTCGGCGCGCTTAGCACGTGTACCGCGCCAGTGCCGTAGTCGTTTGTGGGGGCCTCTTTTAGACGTGCGGGGGAGGCGGCAGGGCAGGGCATGGTAGGGCAGGGCCAGGTGGGCGGGGGGACCACTGGAGGCTTCGAAGCCAGTGACGCAGCGAGGGTGGAACGAGTGAGGACGGGGGTGAGGTGACGGGGGTCGTGAATGCCAACAGCATTCGTGATGATGCGAGCGTGACTCGCTTCCTCTTTCTCTCTTTCTCCTTTATTTCCCGGCGCGCAGAGAAGGCTGCCGGCTGTACGCACTGCGACTCGGTCCATTGTCACGTCGTGCTCACTTCTGAAGTTCCAGGCCCTCTCTCCGCTTCTGCTCTTTGCATGCGATCGCGTCTTCAAATCTCTGCCGTTCGACTTCTCCCGTATACACTTCCCCGGGACCACCGTGCGTGTGGCCGGCGGACTTAAAAATGCAGTGACTCTTGAATGACGGACCGATCCACTTTCGCGATATTTCTCCAGCGCCAGCAGTCTCTACGTACTATGTGTAGCCTGGAAGAGTCTGTGCCGGTTGTGTGAGCGTTTGCATGCGATTCGAAAATAGAGGAATGCGGCGTAGGCCGATTGATGCGTGTTAACGGTCAATGCGATCGAACGTCGGCAAATAAATGAGGAATGGAATTATAAATTGTCAGATAAGTGTATGCTGCCGTATTCTTCATATTCGACATAATGACACATCGTGAATGATATGTTACTTAAGGACTCGTGTACTTTTGTTTTGTAGGTTTGCATTCCCCTAGTAGCACAAAATATTGAATATTGAAATTCTCTCTCGTACACGAAATTACTGATCTTGATGCGTTTTTATAGCATTGCTACTGCTGTTTCCCATCTTTCTTTCATGACTGTACTCGCACATACGCGAGCGTTGCCGTTTAACCTATTGGAGCACCTTACGTGTCCAAATTTCTGTCATTAAAACTGTCCCATAATTACCGACTTACCAGAAATAAGCTTATCTCGAAATTGAGACATTTATCAAAGGAATTCATAGAACGCGTAAAGGGACAGTCCCGGAAGGGAACTGGTATTATATTTGCTGAGGTATTCCAGTCTCATGGGGTCTAATAAACCTGACCGAGATTAATCGAGCGAGAATTCTCTTCTGCTCCGATTGTGAACTAGGTGAGGGAAACTGTGAGTAAATTTGCAAACGAACGGCAATCTGATACGTACGGTCGGTTAATTAGTGAGGCGGCGAGTCTACGGTCGAGTACTTTCGGTGCGGCCGGCGCAAAAATCGACAATCTCCGCAATAATTAGTGATATTTTCGTCTCACTTCGCCAGGACGTAGGTAGTCACGGATGTACGCTCGTAGGAGGAGGCACGCTCGAACGAGAGCCGTGGACTCTCTCCTTAATACAATATGCACACACGTGCCACGCGACCGTGCATTGACTCCGAAACGGTCTCTGATTCTAGAATATAATGCCCCTTAAGGCCTCTCTTCTCACCCCTCGGACTTTGTCCTTACCTCTCTGTCTCTCCTCTCTCTCTCTCTCTCTCTCTCTCTCTCTCTCACAGTACGTGCCTCGTCCGAAGCACGTATCGCGGACGAAGAAACGCCCGATAGAATCTTCACGGTCGGTACATCGAGCGTCTTAAGAAGGGTCCCAACTCTGGAGTTTCGACTCGAATATTTATTTCCCCCGGTGTTCCTCGAAACCGGCGTACCGTCACTTGCAAATGTTACGCTTGAATTGCTGCTGCGCTCTGAGAGCCTGGCTTTCGAGCTGCGACACGAATTAGACTCTGCGAGGGGGCAATTGAAAGGCTTGTAGCGAATTTCGCGGCATCCATAACTGTTTACTGAAACGTCGCTAGAGTTTAGGCAGACTGTTGATCGAGGAATTATTATATGTTACGTATCGTAAGTTGCTCGATCAACAGTCATCGTAATCTTCGATTGGCAGTCATCGATAGTGTAGTCAACGTATGAGCACTAAAAACGGTGGCGAGGCCGATGTTTCGAATTACTCGATTGTTTTACGCGTTACGTTGCATGACACCGTAAAATTGATTCCGGCTGACCCTTATGCGGGGTCTTCGCCAATAACCGAACCGGCAGGTAATGTATAATTACACGCGGCATTAGGAGCCGTGACAAAAAGGAGAAAAGGGTATGCCAAGGCGGGATATTCGAGTGCCGTGGAAGGAGGCCGAGGAAGAAGGGAGGCCGGATAAATTGCTCGTCGTCAATTTCCAGCAGCTGCAGGCCGATCGACTCGCTCGTAACAGCCGTTATAACAGTCGCACGTGAGCGACACGTTCGATAGCTCCAAGTATTCGTAGTGTTGTGTTGTAACAGGTCGCTGTTGATTAGCTGATTACTTCTGTCGTTGGCCAGTGACGAGTCTATAGGAATGGACATATTCGCACATCCTTGCAATATGGAAGTATATATACCTATAGAAAGGAAGAAACGTTTACATCGACAATTTCATGCGTGAAGTCCGCAGGGTGTGGAACAGTTTGTTCGGAAATTCTGCATGAACGTAGTTACTTAGTTAAAAACGCGTTAAAGAGCATAACGTACAGTACATAATAAGAGTTCTATTAGGAAGGGGTACTTTCAAGCAGTAACTGTCAAGCTCAGGGACATCGGGGAAGTTGTGGGAGTGACTGTCTCTTCTGCTTGCTCTGTCAAGAAATTCAATTGAAGCGGGGGAGTGAAGCTCGCAATCAATCGGACATCGGCTTGGCAAGGTCCATTGTTATCACATCCGTCCCGTTGTTGTATGATGTTTGAGGCAGGTCTGACCGCGATATAATCACGTACCTGATTATTGAGTGCGTCTGAACATGACGCTATTATGCTCGCATAAATCATTGACTGACGAGCCAAGGCTAAGATGTGCGTCCACCGTGCCAGTCTTCGCTGAGCATTCCACGTGGATATTTTCATCGTCTACGCCCATTCGACGCCAGGAAATGGGGGGGAGGTCTTGTTACATGAAAATAGGGGAGTTTTGCGATAAGCTCTACTTCATTTGAAGGACAGTAAATTTATTCGATAGATAATAACGATAAGTAGCGGCGTTAATTTTTGTGTAATTTTGGAGATTTCAGCTTTCGCTCTGTTTGTAACGAGAAAGTATTAAGTTTATGTCAATGTTGTTGCGCTGATGCTGGATTATAACTTTGTTCGCGCAGTGGTAGTTACTGATAATCATGTGTTTGAACGCAACTAATTATTACATTCGAGGCTGCATCCTTGACGTAACCCGCTTTCCAGGATGATTAATACTTCCTGTGAAAACTTTTGCTGTACCCGCGATCGCCCAGTATGACCGTGTTAGTTAAGTTTATCCTTATACGCGGCTACCGGTTGGTTTTCTTAAAATAAGCTCCGCCGTAATGGCTTGTCGCGAAATAAAGACACGACGGATTAAGGTCACATTTAACAACGTATCATTATTACACGGGAGATTATCGGCTTACATCATGGCAAACATATCGCCGGCGGATTTATCGGCCGTCGGCAAATTTCGCGTCGCGACGATTTCCCGTTTTAATTCGCACGAAATCTCAGCCCTGTGCCAGAAATTTGCATTTTATACGTACTCGCGTTGCGCGTCGCATATTTCACGTACTGCTCTGCCATATATTTGTATACCGTGCCCTTAAAATGCGTATTATATGATTATCGTTATCTACCCTTCGATTCGGACGCACTTACTGCCGTCCAATATGAGTATACTTATTTGAAAACCGCAAGTCTTTAGATCGCTGCGCTGTAAGTATGTCCGATGGATCCTTTCATGCATATATCCGCATATGCATTACCTCGTACGGCCCGCGCAAAGTGGGCCACTCCAAAGTGGTCCAACCTGTATAATCATCGGCGAATTAACGCTCTGAAAAATCAAGGCCATCGTTGACAGCCTTACGGCACGCTTATCGGGTGTCCGCAATAAAATTTTTCAAAGTCCTGACGCTTATTGAGCAATGTGTGGATCCGCGAAAGCATCTTGCCGATTTTGTCCCCAATAATTTCGTAATCAACTCTTTTAACGGCCGGCGTGCTTTGGAGGATCGGGACCTTAATATTCCTCCCGATCCGCGCACTTCAATTATTCCACTTTGAAACATCACGGAAAGACAAATATTTTCGTGCGAAACAACGTCAGTTCCAAATGTCAGGTCCACCTTTACATAGGCTTGCCACGATACATGGTACACACATCATTGCAATCGTATCATTTCTTTAATGCAGGAAGTATAAGTTCAATGTTTATTGCAAATCGAGTACCGTTAGTTGCCAACTTGATCGTCCGATAAGAATCGTCATGTACAGTGATGAATAATATAAACTTACCGCGTGAATTTAAGTACCGTATTGTCAGTTGACAGTTCAATATGTTTTGCCAATTAAATCGCTTTAACTGCGCTGCGTCGATTCAGTCCGCCTGCTCGTATCATAACGATTTCCGGTTGTATCGACTGCGTATGAAATAACGGTCTACCGTTGGCTGGTTGATAAGCCTGATCGGTTGTATTAGAAGCGTGTACTTTTTATCACGGTTCACTACTGGCCTTTTCTCTCTCTCTCTCTCTCTCTCTCTCTCACAACAAATTGTACATCGCGTCGCGCAAGTGTAATTCGTCCTAATTACACGTCTCCGCGCGTTAATAAAAAGAACTCTCCAGCCGGGTTAACATTACCCGAGGGGGGTGTGGCCGTAAAAATAATAAAGTGATAAATATCTAACTGTACCGGCGTTTAAGACGGATCCCCCCCGGTCGCAATTATAAAAGATCGAGCCGAGTGGATCGATCGTGCGCGCTCGCTTTTACGGGGCGCGGGAATTTATCCGCACGCCGGAACGTGGCAATTAACGGGGCGCTCTGTTTGCACTACGCATGCTAACAAGTTTTGCCGGCGTTTAGACGATTTTTCCGCCGTCGTTTTTTTTTCTCGACAGCGGCTGACCCAGCGGTAACGGTCAGTCGCGGACTACGTTGTCGGGAGTGTTTTGTTTCCGTGCAAGTCGCCGAGCACGTCGTCGTCTGGTCGTCATTACGCACGATGACAAGAGTTTTACTTGCTTGCACTGGAGAAAGCTGCTTGCACGCTCGGTTCCCGTTGCAACGGTGACACACGAGAAAATCGATACGGTGCTTCATCAAGGATAGCTGATAATAAAGAACTGAGAGAAGTTTTTAAGGGATGTTGATTTTCTCGATTTTTAACGAAAAGAAAGTATGCTGACGTCGTTCAAATGTTATACTCGATGGCCAGCGATGCGCAGGCTTATCAGAAATTTATTCTTGATCTGTTCCGATAGTCGGGTTACTCTGTAGTCAGCAAACCCGTCACCAGGTAATTAATAACGGTGCATTCAGGTACAATTTCCGCGATTTCCATGTTAACGTTATTATCGCTCGTCGACATTGCATCGGCACTCGGGGGTAATAACGAGTTGAGAGGTTCGATAAGAAGGAAGTCGAATCAAAGTATAGCCTCGATCTGCAGCCACAAAGTGAAGATTTTCTGGAGTCGTACAGTTATTCAAATTAAGTAGCTGCGAGATGATATTGTTTGGACAATCGAACAAGTATAAGAGTAAATCAGTGATTCTTCGCGTTTCACATGCACGGGCGTCATCCTCTCACCACAGCATCGCTTGGCTCAGATTACGTAGGCACGAGTATAATTACCAGTAGCTCATTAATGCCCTTGACACGAGAGCGCGCGATATCCCGAGAGACAGGTCACTACGTATTATTATGCTAATTCTCGCGACTTCATGAAGCAGTCAGTGCAGTGGTTTCGGAACTGGTATGTGATTTGGTCTAATGTCTGAAATTGCAACCTTGTTCTATCATTACCCTCGTTCCATTCTGCCATGCTTCTTTTCTGTGCATTTCGTTTACCTACATTTTGCAAACTTAACGTTCTCATAATCATGGCTTCAGGGGAAAATTCATTGCTAATAATAAGGACGTATAATTTCTTAATATCACTCATTATCAAGTACTTTACGTTTATCGTGATCGTCGATGCAAGCCAGTGTTCAATTATTTCCTTAAATAAACTGTTCACAAATTGATATCAGAATACTTTACAACAAATTTGTATCTCTTCGCCGTCGTCCGAAATCACGGCTAGAAACTTTCAAGGTCCATAGAAAATAACCATTTCCGTGGGAACGCAGAGCCTGCATCCTACACACGCGCTCAACAACGTCTCTCAAAAACTGCGACGACGTCAGTTTCCTCACTCGAGCATCACCCTCGCCAATCTTGATCCCATCAGCTTTCAAGTTTCAGCCTCGCGCATGCACGTGCTTCGATTAGTTACACCGGACACTTTTGCGTTGAAAATCGCTCCGGTTCGCTTCCGCATGATTTTCCATCCGGCCGCCTGGGACAGACGCGTCCTGTCGCCGGAGTTATGCGAGAGAATAATTGCGGCCGGCTCATTAACGGCCTTGGCGGAAGGCCAAGTAGTATCCATCGCGAGCGTCCCATTGAATCTCGCAATCACAATATTGCGGCGGGTCAGTACACTTGTAAACATCGGAACGGGCGTACCGTGTGCTCTCTCCCTTTCTCTCTTTCTCTCTCCTTCTCGAGCATCGTCTCCTCTCTAAGCGCGCAAGAAGTGAGTGGCAGGATGAATGCGGCTGATTACATTCAAGAGGCTTTTTCAAGCCAGCCAGTGCACGGGCATTGCGCCGGTATAATAACGCGGCACTCCCGGCCATGGTCCATCGGACCACGCGGCGTCGTGCCACCGCCATTGTAACAGGCGCATGCTCCTTTGTACTTACCTTCATCGAGTTCGGCAGACGGTCGCCCGTTTCCGCGGCTTTCGCGGCGCGTGGGTCAGAAAAATATAGTGCATCGTTTCTTTGGCATCGCTGCTGGTGCGAACGTTGCGTCGGCGGGGAGAGAGAGTGTGTGTGTGTGTGTATGCAAAGTGGGCACGATGAAGTGTTTAACGAAAGTGCTGCGACGAAAAATTTTTCGGATCTCTCGGTTACGCTTCTGTGTCGATGTGCCAATTTCCACGTGTCAAAGTATTTCCTGCAACGCGAGTGGTCCGGGTTAATGTTCGCGGAATTGAAAGAGGAGGACGATTGTGTCGTAGGTACAATTCTGTGTCTGCTGACCGCCGAAGAATAGCGTACGATAATTCATCTCATAATCGGTACATTATTTTTCCAGCTTCCCTTTGTCCGCCGTCTTGCGCACAGTTTCGTCTCGTTGCGTGTAAGCTGATTTATTACCGACAACATTGTGAACGCGAGTGAACGCCTTACGACTTAGAACGTAATGATTATCCGTCTGAGCAAGTCGTTAGTTTCTCACGTATTTCTTCACGCCCCGGCTCCGCATATTCTGACAGTAACCGCAGTATTACATTACACCGGCTTTCCGTCGTCGTAAGTCAACATCCGCGTTCGGAAACGACGAAACAAGTTCATAATATAGCATGGAAGTCGGTAAGAAATTTAAAATCCACGGTAGACGCAAGGCGTTGTCCTGCTGGCGTCAGTGCGGCCGATGCGAATCATTTGTACCCCGATCGTGTGGACTGACCGGCTATACGTTTTCATGCGGTTCGCGACGTGTGAAGCCAATGAGAGGTATCCGTGTCAATCGTTTTCCACTCCGTTCGGCGCAAAGCTGCACACGACTCCGGCAAAGGTGCAATAAGCCCGACGAGACTGGAAATCGCGATTGCCGATGTCATTATCATTTTTCACTGGCCGCTCGACTCCCGTTGCTGGCCGTGTCCGCGCGAAATGGAAGGCGCGTTGAGCCGCAGGAAGACGCGAGACGGATGTATTAATAGGCGGTTGGAATTTCAGATGGATGAAGTTAAATTAAGGTTAACCGCCTGTCGCGTCATCGCGGATGCGGAAGAAACGATGGCCGCTGTTTACGAGGCTCTAGTATGACGAGTTCTTAGGAGACTAATGGTGATTTATAGCGGAGCATCGTCTGTTTATTTATTCCCTTCTTGATTTATCGACTTTCGGGTCGTCGGACGACCGTGATTGAACGGCGTCGCGCGCTGATGATTGCAGCGACGTCGTTAACATTTCTTTTGTCTTCGGCATATGCGTGTGTCTCGCGGCAACAAACTTTCAATATTCCCGACTGCCATTAATCGTGGGATTCAGTTTTGGATTAAGGAAAATGAAAACGGGGGTCGACCGCGTCTTTATCCACGTTCCTGCCGGTCAGGTGTACGCTTGCTAAGTTTTTATCGAGAATTCGTTAACCTCGAAAGCGGATTAGCCGTCGTCGCGATCGATACGATGCGCTCCGCTCCGCGACGGGAACTTTCACGGGAGTTTCGCTTCTTAAAATGTCGCATCGTTAAATCTTCTACCGCGAAGTAGGTCTTAACCCAGATAAAATATGAAACTTAATTAGTCTACGACAGACGATGGAAGAAATGTACCAGTGACGTATGTACCGGACAACGGTAATCCGACACTGCGACCATAAATAGTAAAATTCTACGATCCGCGAGCGGCAAGAAGTTGGTACGGGATTGTCGAAAGTTTGACTTCTCCCTTGACACTGGCAACGCTCAGCAACACACGCGCGCGTTGCTCCTTTATCGGGAATCAGTCGTCGCGGTAGCCGGTTGGCAATCAGTGGGATTGGACTTCAACGGGTTTGCGGTAGGGACGACAGGACGATCGGAGCAGGCGGATCTTTTTCCGCGGACGTGTCTTCGCACCTACCGCGACACTCACTGACATGGGGCAGATTGGAAACGCAAAACGGTCACCACCGCGATGCAACCGGTTAACAAGCACGCGCAAACCGACGACTATCGAACCTCCGTATCCGACAGCTGACAATTTTCTAAGTAAGCGGATTGCCCGGCTATTTACTACTTTCTCGCCGAGGGCAGAGTACCTATTGGCGAATGTAACTAGACCCTGCCGTCCTAGTAGGGTCGGGTTAATCGTTTTTCTAGGTGCCGGTTCCATCTGGACCAGTCTTTGTCAGGGATACTCTCTGAATCTCGACCTCTCTCTTTCCTTTTCTCTTCACCATCGTACGTTTCGAACATCTTCCCACGTCCTCCTCGATTAATGGGAAATTGATCATGATCAGGCTCGAATTCCACGCGGACTGGTGCCGGTTTTCGAGATGTCACGCCATAAAGATATTTACGAGCCGTACCTATCGACAACTGATTTATTTTGCTTCATATCTGTCGGTACAATCGGAGAACGTTGCTAATTGGTTATTAGGCAAATTTCTTCACCAGATAGACGTTTGTTGTGACTGATCATTGTCATATGTTAATTGAGCGGATGTACCCGATGCACTAATGTTAACAAATCTGGATAGTGCCATCTTAAAGGTGGTCAGATTAGCTTTTACTCGAAAAAAATTAATTGGAATAAAACAGCAGCGGCTTGCTTAGTCATATATAACTGGTTCGTTTTGACGAAACATCGGACTCAGCCTTTGTTCCCGTTTGCGGCGTTCGCACGGATCTGACTTCTTCTTCCCACGTCCGTTGGAATAAATACGGATCGATCGCGATCCGATTCGAATTCTTACCCGGACAGTACCGGTTACTGCTGACGCGGCAAAACTAACGAGTCGCGCCGCAATTCCGTATTCGAGCACAAGCAAATAGTCACGCGACGCAGTCAGACGTTTCCACACACGTGTTAAATTGTCAAAGAACCATGTAAGACCCTTGCACATCCTCGACCGCCCCATAATACCGAGGACAGGTTTCTAATCAATTAAATCCAGCGCTGATCGTGAAATGGTAATAGCAATGAGCCTAGCTCACCGCCAACCAGTATTACTTAATCGGCTCGTCTCCCTTAATCTCCCAACTCGATGACTAAATAATCCTCCGCGCGACACTGTCATTTAAGCCTTAAGATTCTCCGGATCGAGTGGCCGGCTCGAAAGTGGAGCACTAAACTTCGTACAAGATTACGTTTTTGACATATGATACACACGCCGCGCCGGCGAGCGGCGTCTTCTTTTTGCCCTCTCGCTCGCTTTCCTTCACTCGTATGTACACACGTCTCCCTCGACTTCTGTCCCCCGCCTACCCGTGACCGACCCTACGTCAGTGTAGAAAGTACGAGTACGCGGTACGTGACACGTGAGCGACTGTCAAGATCGACAGATATCTTCGACGTACGATCATTAACGCATAGCCGTGCCGCTTATGCCGCGGCACTGACTTCGCAAGGGCGTTAGCCCCGAGGGCAAAGAATGGTTTCCGGTCTGAGGAGATGGCGAGGGTAACGAACCGCGGTATCCGGTGTCCAGGAGGTTCGTATCCGCTTACCATTCGTGCGCGGAGGGTGGTCACGTTCTGGCTCCTTCCTTGTTGTGTAACACATTGCTACTTTGTCTCGTGCTACATCATACCTCCGGCATGAAAGACGCTGCGGAATCGTGGCTCACGAAAACCGGTGAGTGTGCTTCCACGTCGGAGATATGGATGATGCGCATTTTATACGACGGAGATGCATAGGGTGTACGCATCTCGGATCCTTGCAACTATTCCGATTCCTCGACTTCACTTTCATTGACGTCTGCAGATAGAGTGTTAATTGTGATCGTCAATTTGCGGGTAATGAACTGAAAGACAGCACGATTGCAAAAGAACGCAGAAACGACGAAATAATGATGGCGATCGTGATTTTGACGAGGTGCTGAGTGGATCGTAAAACAACGACGATCAACGAAATGTGTATGAATAAGCGCAATTTTAGTGCTTATGTTGCACAGGAAATCTTTCGTTATAGATCAGTCACATAAACCTTGACATAACATCTCGTGAAATGACCCTTACGGTGGTGCAGGCACATATAACTAAATACCAGTCACCTTTTTCGTGCAAAAATAAAATCCGATATTTCTATCAAACGACATTTCACACAATCACGTGCGTAAGCAATTTCCTGTAACTTAATAAAACGATAAAACATCTGAAGCGAAGCGTGCACTGGACACGCGGCCAGATTGTGTTGCACGCAAGGGGTCTAACGATTTAAGATATTAACTACTTGAAATGGAACAGTCGGAGCTGTAAATAGAGCTTTCGTTCCATTCGGTCGGCACGCAATAATAAATTAGATTTTTATTCGTCCGGCACCGAGAGCCCGTTCTTCGGCAAATGGGGTGGAACGTTCAAGGCCATCCTTCGAATGCATTTCATCCGCAGGATGAATAACTATGTTGCGGAGCCAGCTTCGTTGCTCCTTTTTCTAATAACTCATAAATGAACAGGATTCTAATTACAGGAACAGCCACGCTCGTTTTGCTCGGCGCGAGTATATCGCGTTGAAAGGTTAACGCCGCGATCCTCGATTTTCAGAGCTCGCCGTGCGAACACTTTTCACGAGCTAATGATTTATTTCGACGCAGTGTTCGCTCGTATCTTCGGTGCAATCGCGATTCTACTGTTCGTGCGTCGGTTTGCGGCGCGTTGTTAATTGTCGATTAATATGCACCTACGCGGCGCGTCACGAATTATGAGTTCAAGCGCCGACGGTGCGTGATAGGCTATTTTATTTGCGGACAATGAGCGGGTAATGACTCTTAAGTAAGCCGTCGAATTTAGAGAATTTTATTGCAGGAGTACAAGAAAAGGAAGAACATTTTTTCATTGTCATCTGAAACCGCTCCTAATTAGATTAGTACTTTTAATATCGAATAATTACACTGTTAGAGACGGGAGCATTAGAGAGTTAATATCGTGGAAAATTAATTTCTGCACAGTCGTGAGCAACGCATAAGATAAATAGCGGTCTAACGTTAAAGAGACTCGTTCATCCTCGAACGAGCTACGATGGATGTCACAAAGACTGTTATCCGACGTCTTCTTTATGACTTGCATATTTATCGATTCTTCAGAAATCTCTGCTAAATTATCCTTCACTTAAGGATTCCACTGTTAACAAGGAGGGGAATGGGAAAGATACGGAGGCGGTGAAAAAAGGGGAGGACGAAGAGTCAGGCCATTAGGATCATTAATATCAATTAATTAAAATGATTTAGCTATGCGGAGATTATTTCTGGTGCATTGGGCATCAAGCTGCGAAGATGCATGACCTGCAACATCTGGTATAACGTGAAGGATTACAGGAGCAAAACGTATGCGACATAACGTGTCGTCGCGGCCGCAATCGTCTTTCCGTCCGGAGTGAGAGACGACTTAACGTGAAACAATCGGAAACAATATTCCCGACCGCATTATGACGGCCATTATTTCGCGGGCAAGCACCGTGAAGGCAGCCTAACGTCCGTCATTATCTTGCAGGGCGTTTCAGAAATGTATTCTGCATTCTTTATTTTTTTACTGGGGTGGGGTACACACCCCGAGATGGTTAGCGACAAGATTTATCGTTGTCATATAAATCTACAATAATCAGACATGAATGTATCGGTGAATCATGGGTTGCCTCGCGTATCCAAACAAGGAAAACGATTTGTCCTTGGGCGTGCATAAATGAAGGGAGGCTTGAGTTTGGGAGTGGGAACGTATTTTCAGTAAATAAAACGATTTCATTGACCGACGCAGAAAGCTGCCATTTCATGTAAACCGAGCCAGACCGAACCGATAGGAGCTATGACGTTGTAACGAACTGTCCGCGAGCACTTTTTTAAAGTGCGATCGTTGAAACGTCTCGTGGCGCAGTCGTATACAATGTCGCCGATGTCAACGATAAATCGTGGCCGGCTTCCGGTGCTCTGACGTTCAGGGACGAGTGCTGCGGCAAAGAGACACGCAACAGTGAGGACCGATCTCCTCCTCGGCTATGTTTCCAATCACACCAGGAAGTGCATCTCGGTGTGCAAACACGTGCATACGACATGCAAACAATCCACGAAGTGGCTTGTCTCTCGAGACCTCTTGTTTCTCGAGCTTGCCTCGCCACCCGTGCCTCTTATTCCAGCGCTCTCACAATCAGTTGAACGAGTTTCATGACCCCAAGCATCTGTAACAATGGCATTCACTGCACGGATCGCGGTGTTTTCTGGTCGATTTCGAAATAGATTCCTAATACTTTGCAAGCACTGTTTCTTTCCCGTGCATGATGCATCCGAGTTAACACACCGATTTTACCTGTGTACGATCTATCGGGTACGCCAGGAAAGTTTATAAATTCAACTGAACTACTTTGGCTCGACAGAGAAGTATAATGAAATGACTGTCGTCGAAGTCGTTTTCGACTTTGCGAACAGTTTCCGTCGTCTCTACGATCGCTTCCTCCTCTTTTTTCGATTCATTAATGGAGTTATTCTTAACTGTTATTACAGGGGTTAACTTTAAATGTAATCCGGTTGTTTCGGAACGTTTGTCGGGCTGTAACGAGCGCGGTCCACGCCACTGTCGTCGTGTGTGTTCCTCTCGAGGCCCTATTTAATAAGGTCGATCAGTTTATGGCCGACGTTTCGTGGTTTCAAGTTACGGGAAGGAATTATTGATCGTTAGTACGTACAATATAATTATCGCCTGTAATCCCTTCGTTCTGAGCAACAATTATTGACTATTACAGGTTCGTACCGCCGCGATTACCGAATGTAATCTTTAGGGTAGTTGGGCTTTGAAAATGGTTTCACTTATATTCGCTGCGTGCGCGTAGGTACTCGCTTACGACTC
Source organism: Priocnemis perturbator (assembly GCA_963942575.1). Classification (NCBI taxonomy): domain Eukaryota; kingdom Metazoa; phylum Arthropoda; class Insecta; order Hymenoptera; family Pompilidae; genus Priocnemis; species Priocnemis perturbator. Next base: position 9,830,427 of record OZ012653.1, read on the forward strand.
GTTGCACAGTCGTCAAACAAAGCTCAATTTGCTTGCTCAAGGCGTAATAAGAATATTATTACGCACGGCTCAAATGCGCTCGCCCGAAATACGACCGGACGTCGAAATCGTAAAACTTCCTTCGGGCTTTTCGAAACGCTCTCGCCACCGTTAGGTTGTCGGTTATATTCTTAATACGTGGCACGAATCATAAGAATGGCAACGGAAAGTTATGACGATTGTTCGGCGATGCATGGCGTTTAACGAAAATTACAGCTGACCGCGGATGACAAGATGGTCGTAATGAAATTTTTTGCCGAATGTGCGCAGCAGGTGTCATGAGGACTTTAATATTTAGGGTCGCATTTCGAGAGTAATCGTTTTGTTATGAGAGTATACGCGATGTCGGTATTAATGATTCCGAATATCCGGTATAAGAAAGTGGCCTTTTTGTCGGATCTAGAGCACGATTAAGCTGAGGAATTATCGTGCGAATCTGTTATACTTTTAATCTTATCTTGCTTTATGAAAAACACAAACTGATATGAAATAGTGAACAACGTACAAGGCCTCTTTAATTAAAATACTGTTAAGCCAATATTCCATACCCGTCCAATGTTGCAAGTACGAGGTAACGATTCCGTGCGCGGTGCCCGACCTGCTGCGTTAAATCAAAGAAAACCAGGCACGCAGGCAGCTAAGACGGATTCAGCATACCGTATAGGTCCGGCAGAAGAAGTATTTTGAATTTCATCTCCCGTGCGCCGCGGCACAGAAGTTATGATTTCCACGGGCGCGCGTCGATATTCGAAAAATTCCTCGAACGGCTCTCGAAGGGTGCAAAAAGGGAACGGTCAGTTTTGTGCGAGCGCGTGTGTCCGCCGTAAACTCGTGCTCTCTCATTGGAGGCCTTCGACGTCCCGCGGTTTTACCGAGTAACCTCCCGAACAACAATCAGCCACAGGGGCCCCGTACTACGGATCCAGTTTTTCGTGGAAGTCGCCTCCATCGCGGTTTTAACGATCGCAAAGTATCTCGAACGAGCGTGCACGCGCGCGCGCGGATTTCACGTCCGTATTCGTGCGCGCAGGGCACGAGTGTGTATGAGTGCACGCAGCTTGCACGCATCCGAGCAAGGATCGTGAATGGAAAAACCTGAGAGTGCCCTGGCTATACGTTTTCCTCCCTGTTTATACGAACGACGACGCCACAGGGTGATCACTTGGGTGGGGGCTTCTCTATGACGCAAAAAGTTTGCCAGCCTTTCGCGGATCTCGCTTTCGTTCTGCCGGAGGAGGTAATGACGCGCTTAATCGGCCGAATGCAAAATGCGATCACGTCGGCTGCGACCCGTTCCATTTCAGCTGGCCGTGCAAGTACGTTTCCCGGTAAGAATACACGCGGCGCGGGACGATGCAGGCGTGTGCTCGTGCGTTGGCCGGCTCGCGGGCTCGTTCTGTCCGCGGACGTAGGTAGTCTTATTTCTTTGCATAGGTCATTGTATCTTTGACAACCCCGTCAGGACGGGTTAATCAATTTCACTGTATCCCCGTGCGCAAATCGATTAACGCGATACTCATCTACATCGTTGAGTCTCTTTCTCTAAACAGTGCGCCCGTGCGCGCGCGCCCTTTTACCGACATTTATCGGCAATCTCGTCATGGTGTAACGCGGCGCAATCAATCAGCCTCAATAAAGATCGATCATTTAACACTGCGGCCGCGTGAAAATCGATCGATGAGATAAAGGCACGGCTCACCTTCACCATTTTATCTTTAGCTCCAATAATAGCGTGCTCCCTTCTCTCTCTCTCTCTCGTCGGTAAGTCAAACGAGTTATCTCTCACGAGTGACAGTGGTCACTGGCGAGCGGCGCAATTATTCGTGCAATTAGTTGTGCGTCGTTAGTTGTACGCGGGATGCCGCGGCCGGGTGTAATCTGAACGATCGGCGCTCTTGACACAGTATGACATAGCACGACAAACGGCCCTGTTGGGACGGAGCGTGATCAGCCCGGCACGATATTCGCGTGCACGTCCTTAGCAGTGAGAGCTGGCCAGACCCGTGGTGAAGACCTCGTTAATTATATCACTGCACCGGACGTCCTCGACAAAGTAGCATGTTATCTCGGCGCATATTCGCAGAAGTATTCCACGATCGCTCCTTTCTATGGAGACTAGCTGCTCGACGACGGAAAATTCGTAATTCCCCGCTTCCTGCAGGTGGATGTTGAACTTTGAATCCGTGTATTTCAGTCAGCGGTTAATAGTTCCATCCGCGAACCGTTTCAGCTTGCCCGGGCAATTTCTTAGCGCCGTCTGAATTGCAGATTGAGCTATCGGCGAACTAGTTCTCTTTCCGTTTCGGATCGTGCCCCGAGGGTGTCTCAATTTACTTTCCACGTGGAGCCATGTAAGGTGGGAAAAAATGCACCCGGCTTTGCCGAGTGATACTTTCGCCGGCTAGTCGCCGATTTCAGAGTAGCAACGGAAGGTAACGATGTGGCGGCTTGCAAGAAATTGCAGATGGTACTTTGGAATGCGAGATGGAAAAGAATGAGAGGGGGAGAGGGTCGGCGAAAGAAAGAAGAGGCAAAGGGAAAGAGGACAAGACCGCGAACATCCAGGAAGTACTCGGGAAGAAAAGTCTGACATCGAGCCGCGCATAAAATATGTATTAACAGCTAGTAAAGCTTGTTACATTTAATACGCGGCATCTGAAAATGCAGAAAACTGGTGGTCGCTTATCAGCATCATCATCTCGGTCATTACCATTATCATCATTATCGCCGTTGTCGCCGTGGTCGCGGTACCGTCATTACCTCCGGCCAAGACGCTCGCTCTTCTCTAGAATGTTCCGCGAGGATTCGCAAGTTAACTCATCGAGCGCATCGAGACTCGATCATCGATTTCTGAGTGGCAGCAGGCGTTGATGATAAATTGCGCTGGTCAGGGTCGGTCGATTGTGCCTCAAACGAGAGACGGATGGGGTAAGAATGACGGATAGGCAAGAAAGACGAGAACAAAAGGGCGACCGAGAGATGGAGAGAGACAGACGGGAAGGTAATAAATGTAAAAGAAAGAAGAAAGAGAAGTGATTAAAAGCAGCGCAGACTGGAGAGAAAGAACAAGAGAATAGCAGCGGGTAGGAGAGCAGTGCCGAAGAAAGAAGGAAAGAGTAAAGAAGCAGGACTCGAGCTGTTCCCTTTACTCGCGTACATTCGCGTATGATTTTCAATTTGACTCATGGAGCGCATCGATCCTCGATTTCTGAGTGGCAGCGAGCGTTGGTGATGAATTGCGGTGGTCAGGGTCAGTCGATTGTGTCTCAAGCGAGCGACAGAGAGAAGGGCTGGAAGCAGAGAAAAAATAAAGGATGAAGGAAGGAAGAGAGAGAAAGAGCGAGAAGGATAGAAGAGACAGAAGAGAGAAGAGAAGAAAGAGAAAGAGCGGGCAGAAGGCGTCCTTGCCCGCAGCTCCGAACTGGTTATGTCAAACAGCCGGCCGGTGTGTTGCCCTAACCTGCTTTCAGGCCTACCATCCACGGCGCGATGGACGACGACCAGCAGAACAGGGGGTGCACTCCTCGGGCACTAAATGCCAGCTTTTTTCAGGCGGTTAACTTCCGGCTCCCCGGTCGTCCATCACCAACGGCGCATTACGTCTTGGTCGTTCGGTTTGCTGTACGACTAACAGCGCTTTTTGCCCCCCTCCGCAGGATCGATTGACGAGTCGCCTCGACAACCTTCGATGCCGGCTTCTGTACTCGCCTATGGGGCGCACGCATCGCTGTACGTTACTGGACAGCAGAGAGCGATACTTGGAAGTCGACGCACCCGTTGGCAAATTTATTCGCTTTGCCGACGTCCGACGGCCGCCATTCAATCCCACCTGCCTTTACGGCATCGGCTCGGTGCGATATGATCGGCCGGACTTATTGATCCGGAGACGATGTCTGATGAAATTGTCCGCCGCTGAAACAGTCGCGACGTTCCTATTTCGCCGCTGACTTCCGTCAATCCACCGCGCTCATTTATGCGAACGAACGGCCACAACAAGATTCCCGAGTTCGTCACGCGAACGTCGTATTATAATTTCCCGTCAAGCTCGGGAGTCTTACGACAGCTGTTATGATCGCTGTCGCGCGCGCGTCGCATATTTCAGGCGACAAATTCTAGTCAACGAATTGAGTGGCCGCCTCACGTATGCAGGAGGGTTCCTCCGTGATTTTTCTGACGAATTTATTGGAACTGAAATGAAATGGGCAGTCGATCGGCGGAGAAAAAAGGACACGGAAACCGGTCGACCGGGTTTGTTATGTTCGAGGCACGTTAATATGGTTAATTAGATGCTATAAACTTTGAACTCGCATTTGCATAAGCTACCATATCTCGGCATTAATCTGTTATTTATGCACCACAAATAGGACAAATCGAGCTGCCTCGAATGCCCCGGGTGTACCCGAACCGCGGCACTGTTTGTTGCCGCTGTTCCACATAATTAGCGATACTAATTAATGACATTCATGGTAATTATGTCGAACAAAGCGTTCCCGACTCGGTGCTCGCGTCTACGTCCGCGTGCTTCGGCAATCATAAACCGTAGTATAATATAACCGTAAAATATGTAGTACGTATTATAAATAAGCCGAGTTCTCCAAAAGTATGACGCCGTCCATAAATCCCATCCCCGTCGAAAGCAAAAGCGAAAATCAGCTGATGGCTATGGTGGACGAAACGTGCCGAGAGTTTTGCTGCTCCTCGCGTGCGCACAACTCTATGCAGATAATAAGACTGTGCCGACTGTGGGGTAGTGAGAAGGGCGATTCCTCGCAGTACTTTTTTTCTCTCCGGACAGGGCATAAACGCGCGAGAATGTGCGAGTATCAGCGACGACGTAAATCACCCCGATATACGCACGCACACACCATCGTGCATCTCGCGGCGACGACGACGACGACGGTGCAATTTCGCTTTCATACCCGAGCACACGCGCGCACGCACGTATGCATGCATGCGCCTCATGTGCGCATCGGATACGCCGAGGCGTGTTCGCGTAATTATATGGTCGCGGGTGCAGTGCCGCATTGGCCAGACGATACTCTTTTGCGGGTCTCGCTTCATTCCCGTCTGGTCGTCTGATCGTCCTCTTTAACGTGACCTAGCGTGTGGCAGGGTGCGTTCAAAACTAACCTACGAGATCAATTTTTCTACCACGCGCTCATGGGAATCATGGGACTTAGCCAAGATTTGACGGTCAGGCTAGTATTAGGAAGGAGTTCGAAATAAGTATTAAATGAGGATTTTTGCGTAAGAGGCAAAGCGAAAATGCAATTGGAGTGGGTAGCATGGAGAGATGTTTCTGTGTCGTGTAACTTGACGACTTTGTTTTGTCCGATTTTGGTGTCGCGCGGGCAGTGTTCGGTCATTGAAAAAAGGAAGGCTGTAAGAAAGTTTATTACAAAACGATCGGTCCCCGCGCTTCATCGTTGATCTCCGATACTAGAGACCGTGTCGGGATAAGGACTCGACGGCTCCTCGATTCGGATCTCCGGAGCTGAGAGAACAAAACTGATGGATGCCTCCCAGCAGGCATTGTCCCATCGGAATTTCAAATCGTGACTGATGAAAATTTATCGTCGGCTCGGTCGGGAAAGGCCGGACAAATCGTTGAATATGGCTGATAAACGGGTACGAGGAACTTTTCATCCGTGATTGCGGACGGCGTAGAAGGAAACAGGAAGAACCGGAAAGGGAGATGAAGAGATATGGACGATGAGAGCTTATAGATTCGACCTTTCGCGTCTGCCAGAAATCCGTTCCCTACGCTCCTTCCCATTCGCGCGGCCGTGAAACTTCCCACAATTCAGAGCGCGACATCGAATTAGCTGTTGAAAATTTCAAATTATCCTTCCACCGCCTTGCATCGCGGTACCGTATAAACGCAGTGATTAGTTCCCGCGAATCCGATGTTGCGCAGCGTGGCATTATCGACAGGTATGTTGGAGAAGGAACATTATGATTGAAGAGGTATCAGTGATGATATCCGTGAGTTAAGAAACCTTCATAATTACTAGTACGCGAAAGCTGAATGAAAGGTTTCGACGTAAGCATGTTGCAACGCTCGCAACGCATTGAAATCTACTTTCGTCTGTGTAAACACAAAGTTGGACGTATAATGACGGATACGCGGCGTGGATAGATATAATTTAACGTTTGAGCGGCGTAAGAACTCGGCGGCAGAGGGAACGTCGCCTCTCTCTCTCTCTCTCTCTCTCTCTCTCTCTCTTTGTTGGAACCGATGGAAGCAATAATGAATTCAAGGCGAAGAGAGCTTTGTCGTTTACTACTGCGACGAATCGCTTGGCCGCGGCTGCGCTTCTTGCGCTAGGACGTATCGTCCGCCATAAGCCGAATGATCCGTTCGAAATTCTAAATTATTGTTTTACGCCGGGCCGCGGTACGATTTAAATTCAGTGATTAACGCTGACAAGCCTGGGAGCCACCGGCGTGAAATCGGCCGTAGCTAAGGCCGCGCTTGAACCCGGTGGTTGAAGAGAAAATCACCTGTCGTTACCTATTAGTCAAGGAGCGTTCGTAATTATTAGTAGAAGGAGTGAAGAGGGAAGGGGTGGAGAGGCTGAAGGCGGGGGCTGGGGGGGGGGGAGGGGGGAGTGCCGGTAACCATTAGCATTAAGAAAATAGCCCGTCTGACACTCGACATGAATGGCCTAGAGCAGCAACTTGGCTGTCATCCTTACCGTCAGTCGCGTTTCAACGGAGAAGAATCAATTTTGATTTACAATCGCGCCCTAATGACCAGAAAAAGCAATTGCGCTCGCTAAACGTTCAGCCCACTAATTGAGAGTTAATGAGGCACTCGCGGCGAGGCGACCGTGTTTTGCTAGCCGGGATGGTGTGATACGCGTCGAGGCAGGCTGATGCACTGAATTGATACAAATTACCGGCAAACGTCTAATTTCAATATAAGCGCGAGGCGCATCCGCTGCGCCGGAGAGATCGGCCGCTCAACGCGTAATTAATCAGGCACCTTTCTTTGTTCCAGGAGAACGTTCCTTGACAAACTAGAGGATGTTCGCCCGACTCTGCAGACAAGCTCCGAATGGTAAGTGCTAGGAAAAGCAAACAATCAGCCATTGACGCGTTACGCGCGTAATTACGGTGGCGTCTAATTCTATTGTTCATTGACGAGGACACCGTATAATCATACCGGTAATAACCCATTATTATCTCGTGCGCCGTTTACGAGGAGCATTTGAAAATCACGGAGCACGTGGTCGGAGAGAAACGTCTCAGGGGTTTCCGTTGGGACGACGGCTTTAACCGTTCGGGCAATCCATTCTCACGAGGCATTGTCACGTAATCGCTCGTTGGCCGGTACACGGCGGAGGCTCTTAGGCTTGTTAATTCTGAAGATATGCCTAGCCCAACCCTGTGTCCAAACCCAAGCGAGCCTCGTAGGTCTCGGTCCTACGTTGTAATTAATACGAGGAAGAGTCTCGTTGCTCGGTGGCCCGTCGCTGTGAACTTAGTCACAGACAATGGGGGACTTGCGGCGATATATCACTGCCGCCTGCGCATCCCTCTTATAGGTTATGTACCAGTCCTTAACGTTAAGGCTAGCCAGGAGACGATTCTTCGTGATTTACGGTCCTTCTCGGCTCCCGTTCGCCGACTTTTCTTGCGCACGCGGCGTCGTCGTCAATCAGAAAGCGGCTTCGATTTGAGCTTTCACGGAAACGTGTTCGAGAAAAACTTCTTATCACTTCTTGTATAAATTTGAATTCTTTCGCAGCTATCATCTGTCTTAAACGAACGACTGATGTATCGCGTATTACCGGGCAACAGCCTTTTACAGCTTCCTTCGTACCTTTAATAATACCTACCACCCCGTCGCAACGCCGGCACACATCCGATAGATATATATATATCCATAAAACTTCGCGTGCGATCAGCGTCGGCGAAAATCATTCCTCAAATTATATGGGACATAAACTAATTCGATCGTAAAGCAGGGACGCGTGTTCCATAACTAACGGACAACAACGACATTTATATGGAAAGCGTGCCGTTATCCACACTCACCGTAGAGCCAACCCAGCGAATGATTCGCCGCGCTAAACACATAGATTACATTAAATCGCGGCGCGCGTAACTTTCGTCATATCCGGCACGCGGTATTTTCGCGCGATGCGCCGCGATAAGCGACGAGTCCGATTGCGCGCGGCGGGTATAATTTTCCGGAAGTAGCCATTCGAAAAGCCGCGCGCTCGCGCGCGGCACGACGGTGAGTTACGAGCGAGCGGTCGCGCTTCCTGGTGCACACGAACGCGCGCGGCCCTTTAGGTAGTAGCCACGAGCAGCTTGTTGAACACGCCTTAACCCCCGGTGACCTTGGCTTTTGCGGCCCGGCCTAGCCGGAGACCGCAGTTATTAATATGAGCGGCGCTGAATCTGCATATGCCATCCTTAACGGCGCGACGTTCATATGGATAGCGTCGAGTCAGACCGCACTGCTGGATTGATCGTTCGTCTGACGCGGTTTCGTTGTGCGGCCAACAGAATCAGCCCTTGTAGCCGGCGATCGATAATCAAACGGAACGATTGGCGCATTAATCATTCCAAGTCGGACCGTCCGAGCCGGACCTGTTACTATCCTGCAATTATAGATCGTATCTCGCGGACTCGCGAGCCAAGTGCTCCAGTGATACTGTCGCGGGTATACGTGACGGGCAATTGTTTTTAGACGCGTAGTTGATTTCGCGTCGATCCGCATTAGCATAATGAACGGGGGGCGCGAGTATTGCGAACAAAGAAGCCGAAGGTGGTGCGGCGAATGTTTAGGGTTTAGCTGAACCAGCCGTTAGCTATTTCCACGCCAAAGTATTGTCCGCCTGTAATTTGTTACTGTCATCGTGTTTGAAGATTGCCCGGATGCAATACGCGCGGAGTGACGGTGAAGAGCTAGTCGTTTCTGAAGGCAGTCCTTTTTTTCGTCGCTGATCACTCGAATATCTACCGGCAAAGTCATCGAGAGACACAGATCTCGATCTCGAAGAGGTATGAGAAACGACGAGATTTAAACTATTCGAAATATGTCTGCCCGTAAGCAGATGCGTCGGTATCTCGCTATTACAGATCGTATTTCACTAGGTAGTTAATTTCGTGCTGATTACGATTAAAATGATGGTGCCGAAAAACGAGGGACGGATCGAAGAGGTCAAGCGAATTGATTCGGACGTTAAGATTAGCTAAAATCCACTTAGGTCACGAATTAAGAGTGCCTCGCCCGATCTATCTGCCAGTTTATCGGCGCGTGAGGTGCGTCGCTGATGTTAAAAGCATACTTTACGCCGTCACGGCATAATGCGCCGATACCCCTGACACTTTTCTGGTGATCCATGGATACACAAATAGAAGTGAGAAACAGTAGCCTTGGTCGCAGTGTGAAAATGGAAGTGAGCCGTTAAAACCACAAACCCGACTGGTTGTAATGGAGTTATTATGCTGATAGAGAGAGACGGAAGAAGAAGTCTGAAGGAAGCAGGGAAACAAAAAAAAATAGATGAAGACGGAATCAGAAAAGAGGGAGAGAGAAATGGCGTCGACATTCCTACGAAACGTCGAAGCCCCGATGGTCAGAACCATGAACGTTAATAGATCCAGTCGGAGGGTCCGCGAGTGAAGTGACTTCGTTAATGGATCCAGGATCGGCTAGAAAACTACCGGTCGTTGACTCGACTATTAGTTGAAACATTGAAGGATACTCCGTAACGATCGCTATCTCCTGAAGCCGCTTTGACGATAGCGACACGGTTGGTCTTGAAATCTGTTCCTTCGGCTCGAATTACCTCGCGCCGCTACTTCACGTCATCTTCCCGTGCACTTCAATCTGCATCCGCGAATAATGATTTCACGCACGAGCGTGGACGCGTCGAATCGCACGGAATCAGTGCGGAAGATTTATGCGCGGGTACCCGTCGAATCTATCCTAGCCGCCGACTAGGCGATAATAATTTATGCGCGTCGCGCGACGAGTGTGAAACCCGAGAAACCACATTCTGTCCCGGTGTCACCGAATAGATTAAATGATCTGCAACTTAATCGAGTGTCGTTTTTACCGTTTTGACGCGTACATCGTTCGCGGCGAGCGCTGTCGCCGTCACGGTAGCGAACGTTGCGTACCACGACGACAACGACGATGACGGTTACGAAGGGTTGAAGAAGTCGAGGATCATCGCAGTCGGTGTCTTCCATACACAGTAGTAGACGACGATATAAAGACGACGCTTGTGAATCAATTGACGAAACTCGTCCGCTCCCGGAATGGGTCGTCTCGATCGTCTCTGAGCGAACGAACGTCGTAGCATGCTAGTCGCATCCGTACCGTATCCGTGTTCCACCTGTGTTGCATCCTTGCTGTACTCTACGCTGTACGGTTATTGCTGGCTCGGCGCGGCTCTGCTGCGAACCGAGTCAACAGTTCTCGGAATCGATCGTTAATAGGGACCAAGGATTTATGTACCAGGCGCCTAGCCATTTATATTAAACGATAATAATTTATAATGGCGGTGACAGAGGTGTAGAATTCGTGTTACTTGTAACGTGGTGATAGTTACACGTGCGCTCATAGCTACGGGCGACGATGCTTTTCTAAAGGGGCACAAGAGGAATCCAAAATACGACATTCTACCCGGCCGTGCTCGCTGACCGAGTAAAAAGCGGATTGATCGATCGCCGTATTATACGACGTTCGCGAGGGACCGCTGAAAGAACCGTCGGAAAGAAAGTGGAACCGAACTTCTTCGGGCCGTAAATTCGAGTGATTGATGAACACAAAGTAATGACGCGCGCGTAAAATGATGTTTGGACTAGCCTTTTGCATTGCGCGATGATAGAACGTTCGCCGAGTGAAACTGCACTTTTCCGACGTTAGCGCTCGTGTGATTCGCGAAGCGTGATGAATGGCACACGTTATATGCAACTCCATGTTATGTGCGTACTTTATATAGACGGCACGCGGCCATTATGAACATCTGACATATGAACGTATCCGCGCTACATACATTTTGTAACGTTTATTCCGACGTAATATATGTGCAGCGAGCGCTTAATTTTCCGCAGGCCCTCGTACGCAATATTTTAAGTGTCAAGAAATTAGTACCTTAAACGAATGTCTAGAAGCGGGACCAGTTTTCACCGCCATCGGCGAGGAGGGTTTTAATTTTAATCAACGATACAAAGACTTTTTACACGGATCGCACTCCAAAGATTTACATCCGCGGCACTCCAAATCTTAGTCACGCCCTTGCCCCTGGTAGCACGCAAAACTCCTGTACACCTGATGTACCGCCCAATGAACCTGGCACGTAACACTGTTGCGAAGCGATGCATGACAACGATCGGTGAAAATCGATGCAGACTGATTGTTGCCTGTGTAAACCGGTTCGCTCCGAGAGCAGAGCAGACACGTGTTGCAAGTGTTGCGTGCAACCTGCTCAACCGATAGTTCAACGTCTTAAATGCAACAACTCGCTGCTGCGTTCGCGAGAAAAAATGTCGATACTGCTGTATTAGGAGATCTATCATTCCATCAGGTTTAATCTTGTGGCAGCATTGATTGGCGATTAAGTCGGCAACCGGGATAAGAACTGGTAACAATCGTGCTTTCTCCAAGTTGCTCAATCAAATATTCTGCTTACGTTACTCTACCTACTGTTACACACCAATACATGTACGCTCGCGAAAGTTAAACATTACGAACGTACGTGCCTATATTCCACATTTCATTAGCGTTGGATTTGAATATCGAAATGAGTACTCTACACGTTCGTTACATGTTCGCAAGACATGTGTCTATGCGGTGAAGAAATTTCCTGTTTTTGCCTTAACACTGCGCACCATGAGAGTAGTGTCGACCGCGAATTGGAGGTGGAAAATTGAAGAAATTACATTGCGCGACAGCGAGAAAGGGGTCGTACGGTACACCGGGGACACGAAGAAAGTCGGACTTTTTTGTAGGTTGCCGGTCCTTCTATTAAGGCAGGTCGCGGAGGCGCTGTAAATCAAGCGTCTCCGCGTAAACGTCCCCGAGTTATTGCACCACCTTGCGCCGAAGTATGCACGCGCACGTCTATACGTAGCAGCGTACAGTTTTATTTTATAAGTAAATGTAATATGAACGGTTGGCTGGAATACGAAGAGTCTGCCGCGAAGGTATTCATTTCTTACGAGTGACTCCGACCGGTCAATATCCTCTATTCAATTTCAATCTCCTCTGCCGGCAGTGGCGGTACTGATTATGGCAAATCAAAATCCAATTGAACCCAGCTTGTAAACCGTTTTTGCGGGAATCTACGCGACATCCCGCTGTTAATTAGCATGATGATCGAAGAATAGCGAAGGATCACTGAATTTCGATGCCCTTCTAATTCTGCATTCTCAGCTCCGAAACGATATTCATAATGAATTATTACCGAAACCGATGAGCCCGCCATCATTTTCGCAGGTTCCGCACGAAGAATCGAACCGCGAGCGACAACTTTTTGTCCAGCTCCAATAAGTAGCCATCATATCTCGTGAATTTGCACTGACTGGAGTCCCAAGTGGCACGCTATATAGGTTTTTCGAGTTTTCGTCGGCGCTATACGGATAATGGAAGTAACGATTGCCATCGACGTCGTCGGCTCCTCTCTCGCTCTCTCGCTCTCTCGCTCTCAAGTTTTTCGAGTCTCTCGAGGGTTCGCGTGCCGAGGTCGTGGTCCGGGCAAGAGGCGTGGGAACAGGAACGTCCTCGAGAGTTTAAAGCCTCGAATTAACTCTTTTTTGTTTCTCGCCGCGGAAGATTTTCGACGTTCAAATTGGCGAGGCCCCGGGCCTCCGAGAGGGGCCGAAGCCGAGGGCTCTTCTCGGGTTACGGCTCCTCATAACGAGACCTTTTCGGTCACCCGTTAGGTGGTACTCAGGGCTCATCTTCGATTGCCACGAAGCCGACCCGGCCGCTCGTAGAAGTACGCATGAGTTATGGGAAAAAGTATGAAATCCGGCGATGCGCGGCCGAAAAGTGGATCTGGACGAAACGTTAAATCTTCGGTTCGGTCGGGTTGGAGTTACCCTGGCACGTTACCCTAAAGGCGCCAAGTGTAGAATAGTGTGCGGCTCTCTGTTAATGTTAACGCGTACACTTAAATGTTTCCGTAACGTAAGAAGATCCTATCTTTTTCCTACATCTCTTTCACGATCCACATCGTACTGTTACAAAGTCGCTTACGCTTGAAATCTTCTAATCTAGCTCTGCATAATAAGCAACCTCAAATAACTGATTCATCGGTATTGTAAGAAAGAAGATCATCTTTTTTACATTATTCGAGCTAACGAGAAAATTCACACAGCTCCGTTCCGGGGGCACAGTTTCGCAGCGACTAAAATTTAATTAACATCATATCTCAGACGGATTGCCCTGCGGGCAGAGGACGGGCGACATTGCTCGCGAAGGCGGGAAAAAAGGAGTCTCTCGGCTCTCCCTTAATTAATGGCCTTCTTGAGGGAAAACGTGTCTCCTTAATCGTGGCGCTAGAAAGCTCGCGAAAGGCTAACACTTAATTCTGGCCGCGCCGCGCGGCATTCCGGCGTTCCACAATCCGGAATTAATGTACCAATTAATGGCTTCATCGTGGGGACCCGGCAGCCCGGAAATTATGACGTTGTCCGAGGTTCCTGCTACGATATTATAAAAGGTGGAAGTGGCCGTACGGACGTTTATGGACAAAGAAGCACAATTGAGTCTGTCCACGAGGCAGTGGCCCCGCGAAGCCGTGGAAAATAAATTAATCGCGTTATATACGACCCTCCACCGTCGGGACCGCGCACAACTGGATTTGCTATTTTTGCGGCCACTTCTTTCTCTTTCCATCGGACTCTCTCTCTCTCCCTTTCTTTCTCTATGCGTCGGATCCGACGCGCACTAGGTTTAAGACTTTATCTCGCGCAGAAGTAATGTCCCACGATCGTGTGTCCGAACCCTGTCGCGATCTATTCCCCTGAAAATGTGTGCGCTTAGAACGTTTTCGTTAGAATTCGATTACGGCTGGCGACGTTGCTACGCTTCGTCCGCCGTATATTTCTTCGTTTTCCTAGCCAAGTCACGTGTCATGTACATGGTTTTCGAACTGCGTACCCGAGTTTAATACAGTTTCACTTGTTATGATCTGTCAAATTTCAAATAATTCGCGTAATTCGGTACAAAGTGTTAACCGTCCACCATTGAAGTGAAAAGAGTAGTCGATGCGATGAGAGAATTACATGTTAGACGGAATGGCTGCGCGAAGGACCACAATTGAGGAGCGCTGGCCACGATATCAAAAGAACGATTTAGCCTCGTTACTTCAAGCGATATAAACGTCGATTCCTCTTGACGAAGAATCCCTGCTGACCCGAGCCCGTAAGGCAGAGAAGAGGTTGACCCTGCCGAAAGGAAAGAACCGAGGCGAGTCTGCGTCTTCAGTCTTAAAGACATCGGTGCCGCTTAATTAGCATGCTAATTAGTTGTATGTACCCCACGGCGTGAACGAGAAAAAGCGTCGGTCATCCGGTGGGCGAGTATTTCGTGATCGATTCGCAAAATCCCGACAGCGTAATCCTCGTTAATTATTTTATTCGCCGCTCTTCGGGCCTAGTTGTGATTAACAGCTTGGTCTAAGTATATACGCGTTACGATTCACTTTATGGACCAATTAACCTTTGCCGGCTCGCGTAAGAACGTTTCCGGTGAAACTCGCAAGCGAGTGCGATCCCGGTGGCTTACGTCATGATACCAGGGTGTGTTCGCGGACCGATCTTCTCGCGAAAAAATCCAACAACGACAACTCATATTTTAAACAATTTTCCCACAAATTTCGAGCGCAATTTGAATGCCATGCAATGGCATTCAATTTTTCGCCGAATTTGATGATTCTTTGTTTGTTTGAAAGGGGACACTCCTGCAGTGGCCCCATATCAATTTAAAAAATGTAACTGAACACGCGCGCACCACACACACACACACACATACACACACCGACATGAAGATTTTGATAATTTATATCGGGGGTAAATAATGCATGCGGTTAAAACCCCGAGGACTGGTCATAACGTTTTGCTAAATGTCTCGCAATCGACGAAACACGCGGGCAACTTTGCGCCACACAGGGCGACGGCCGGCGCATATTAAGAGGACATAATAAAACCGCGCGGAAAAAATGATCAATAACGGACGATCCGGCGCATTTAAATAATCGCGTCCAGTTTATGAAGTGAGCCTTCGGCCCCGGCGAAGCTTAATGCAAGTCGGTGAGCGCGCGCCACAAAATAATGTAAAGTCCTCGGGGCGAATGTGGCGCGCGCTCGCGCACCGTGTGTCCTATGTGTGTGCATTGTCGTTGGCGTTCGCCGGTGCGATCGCTGAAAGAAAGAAAGAGGATCTTCGAGGTGCGGCGAGGTCCTCGTAAAGAAGGAAAGTCACGACGTGTCCTGCGCACGCACGATCATTAAGGCCATTAAGGCCTTATCTCGGCGAGTGAGACGCCACTTAAATACAGGCTTTAACGCCGTGGTGGCGCGAAAGAAACGGAAACGCCACGCTCGTACGCGCACCCCCGCCAGAATGGCCGAGAACTGTACGGTCAACGTGCATTGGCGTAATCACGGACCGGATTTCTACGGCTCTCCGACTTCGCGGCCTCTAATTAACCCGTAAGAGGAGGCCCGCTGGGAGATTGTCACGTATGAACTTAGCTGTGCGCGGACAAATGGAATAGAAATAATTAAGACAATGTTGCGTGCGACGCAAGCCAACGTTATGCGCGCGGGCAGATGTAAGTGGTTGGGAAGTTGAACGGAGGATGAAAGTGGACGTTAAAACAGATATCTTATTTCCCGTAAAAAGGATATTATTTAACCGAATTATATTCATTCGCGATTAGAGGAAGTTCGTCATGTTAACTGAATGTAACGTTTAATTATACAGTGTTTGATCCTTCCACGCTGACGCCGCTGTCACTGTACACCCTCAACGCTGTTATGTCTTCATCGTTACGGTTCTGCCATATTTACCGCGTACTCTACGCACTCGACGATCCCACCTTCTTCATCAAATTCCTCGTCCGGAATTCGCAAGACGCAAGACCTTCTCCGCGCATCGCCGGCGCGGCAGCGTGACGAAAACGTACGCGCTGACACGTAAACTGACGCGTACGCGCGTCATCTGCACCCGGTTGCACTTTAGCGGCGCGATAAAAGTGTCGGGACGAGTTCGAAGGCACACTCTAATATCTAAAGCACGCCTTTAACGGTAGTGGAGACTTTACGACGGTCACGATCGATAGTGGCGACGATAACGGTCGGGTCGTTCGTCCGCGGAATAAGAGATTCGCATAAAGTCGAGGAATCCTTCTCGCGGACGTTGGGCATCTCGGACGGACGTTAATTCGCGGTCAGGACGTCATTTGGCTGGCTAACGGTTGATAATGGCGATAAAGCCGTCCGCGGGAAGAGGCAGTTGGTTCGCCGAAAGAATGAGTGGCCCGCTCGTCGGCGATGGCCAGTTATTTATATCGGACCGGCCTAGAATTTTTGCGAACCGACGAAAGGTGTTTGATCAAAAATGGGACTTGCCCGATTACGGACCGTCGAATATCCATCGCGAGCCTTCTTCCGCGGCGGTCCGAGCCGCGCTGAAGTCCTAACGGTTGATATAATGGCGATAAAACTGCGCAGCGGAATTAGCTATTAACTCGAGCGCCGCATAAGCGGCCGGAATACATACTCGACCGGAGAGATGCTCGTGTAAATTCAAGAATCTCGATCGCAACTTTTTCTGTCCCGAGTATCTCTCGCGAGGTGGTTGGCGAGCCGTTTGTTAAGTGTTTATACGGGCGGATAGAGCCGATAAGAGGAGGTGATTCATTCCCGGATCGCTAACACAACACTTGCTTCGAAATCCTCTCTGCCTACTGCTGTATCCGAATAGAAGTACACGCCGTATTAACAATAACGAGAATGCTGTACTGCTTTTTTGTTCATCGTATTTCTTAACAAACACAATTTGTTGTAAAATCATTATACATATTCGTCGCGCATCTTTCACTAACAGAAACAAACGTTCAGTTTTAAATCTTGATATTTTACTGAGCTCGTTTTAGCCCAACGTTTCGGTTAGTCCGGGAAGGTCAATCATTGTCGTTGTCATCGTCGCAAGAGCAGTTAGACGTGTGCCGCCTTTGTCGAACAATATCCCGAGAACAACGGCAGACAATGTGAAGTGGGAATGTACATCTCGATATAGGCCTTCGACACTCGATGATTCTAATCTGGAGTATCCGGCACGATGCTGTGCGCGCCCGGAGTACTTGGATCAATCGATGCCTAGATCGGGTCTTTTAACAGTCGGTGCGTCAGTCTCTTATCGAATGTATCTTTTCTGATCGTTGCACCCTTGCCTGCCCGAGGCCGATCACTTGCACAAGCATTTCCTGTTTGGGAACGGTAAAGTTAAGTTTCACGGTAAGGTTCCTCGAGAGGTCGTTTCAAGCACGTTTTGCGATTGTAGAATGGCTTATACACGCGCTAATACTCGAAATAGATAGTAGTGTTAAATGAAAGTTTGTTTTTATAAGGTTCATTAGCTTGTACGTGTAAAGTATATCTTATTTTCACGATCCCACGGAATACAATGTAGATGTAAAATGGTAAGCAGAGAAATGAGATGCAACTTGGTGCGATCATGTTAATAAATGCAGGTGGCTAATGGTAAACACAGCTGATGTTCGCCATTAAGAACGTTGTAATCATTAACCTTCCACGCGCGAACCTCGTATGTAAACACTAAGACCGCACATTTATTACATTCAGCATATTCATTGTGCGACAGGGTATTGCGTACGTAAATTATCTTTAGATAAAATAATCACGTTATAACTGTTGTACAAGTTTCTCCGATTCAGATTAGTAAAGCCCAGCTCAACGGTAATTTAGAACTAAACGAAATGAAGGGATAAATTCCGGCGTAACAGTCGCCGCGATAAAGATTAAGCGGGCGCACTAACATTGACATCACATGTGCTTATCAAACATTACTGTCTCGACGGTTAGAATTCCTCCTCGCAGCAACGTATGAATCACGTAACAGTTTTACTTCACCGCAAATGGGCATCACATTACTCGACGGAGATGCACTCAGCTTCGGAAATATACGTTTCAGTTTTTACGAAATTCTACTCTCGTCTCGAACGATCAGAGATGGAATCGCGTAGGCTAAAGTGTCGCACGGTAGGTGTATACGAACAAGACGTTTATAAATGCGGATACGGGCTCAGGTTAGGTGGTTCCCATTAGCGGCGCCATAATCGTTAAGAAGCTCATTAACGGCGACGGTGACTTGAAAGTAGCTTAACAAATGGTGCCACATGAATAGCCGGAATTCTTACATCCGAGACGCGATACGTTTGGGCAGCTGTTTCTTTCGACAAACGGATACTTCACCGGATAAGAGAGTACCTTATGATCCATGTCTAACCACTCTTTCTCTTTTCTCTCTCTCTCTCTCTCTCTCTCTCACGAAATGTTGCCAGCAATCCCATTCTCACGTTTGACGCTCCGCCTCTTTCCTTATTTTATTCATCCGCTCTCCCCTCCGTCCTCTAATTATTGCCCGCAAGAAAAGTGCCCACCGATTGGCTCGTGGAATCTTCGTCTGCTAATGAAATTTAATTGCCACCGAATTAAGCAGCATCCCATATCTCCTCTAATCCTACTTGTCCAGCCAAAACCTTCGCTTTCGTAACGAAGACTAACGTTTACATTCTTTTCAACGTCCACTCACAAGCAGAGCATGCGAGCCCTTCACACACACTCAAATAACGGTGTCATTGTGTCTCGCAAAATGAAACGCTTAAGCCGTAGACAGATAGGATTATTTGAGTGTGTGAGTACATACTGAGTACCCTGCTTAAGCCGTGACTCCGCTCGCGTAAGCGCAAGCGTAAACCGAGCCTGCACGGCCCCCGGTCCGTTTGGTCGCGTGGCTCCGGGACAAAACTCGTCGGGTCACGAACTCCGGTTTCATCGGCGTGGACAAGGAAATCCAAAGAGGGCCGTGAGTTCAACGCCGCGGGTCGCCGTGCGCGGGGCGAGACAAAACATTGTCCGCGCAGCGGGACACGATGTTTAAGGGGAGTGCGGGGGAGGGTGAGAGTGAGAGATGTCGGCAAGGGGAGGGGAGCGGGGCTAAGGCGTGCCTCAAATTGATTTGTTGTAAGCGATACGCCACCCCCGGCGAAACGAACGACGCAATAATTGGCTACATAAACAATGAGCGTTGAAACAATCTCTCATGTCGCGCCGCGGCCGAACGCGGAAATTTGCGCGAGATAAAGCGCCGCGCCGATTGCCGGAGCGTATGGATCGCAATTAAGCGGCAGAATATCGGTCGGCCGCAATTACGCGGAATCAAGTCGACGCGGTTAATTCATCGACTCGCCGTTAATTACCGTAATTAGGATTCGCCGGGCACGCCGGTTTCCGGCCCTCTCGTTCCGACGTTTCGAGTTTCCGGCTCGCCGGTAGGTATCCCGGAGATCGAACTGAGTTATCTGGGCCTCCTCGGGCCTCTCTATGTATCGATACGCGATCGCCGCGCGAGTCTAGATAAGCGCAATTAGCTCGACGATTATCTTTCATTATTGCAATTTGTGCGCGTCGATTTCAATGTTCCGAGGTGTCGCGATTAATCGGAAGAATCCGCCAACAGCTGGTTTTCAGTTCACGTCGGCTCGTGGTTAGCGATAATTATACTATGCACGGATCAATTACGCAGTAACGCTGCGCATCCTCGAGTGTACACTTTTTTTCATTTAATTCTTTTTTTCTTTCGGAAGCTTACCGTTGATAATTACTTACCGGGTCATAAATCGTCGTCTGGATTTAATTCGAGACGTACGGTTGAAACGAGCGCGAACCGTGGCCGAATGAGACGCGTCCCTCGGCAGATGTTATCGGGTCTAAAATAAGTTCTCTGAATTCTTACAAATTCGTACCTCCAGGTGAAGTAAATCTTAATTAGTAGAAGCGCGTTTAATTACTTAATTTATTAGCCGCTAATTATTCTAATTTGCGCGCATCAGGGTCTGTGATAAATTTCGGCCGGTCAATGCTTTCTTTCCGCCTTCCGCCGATGATTCATACAGCTCTATATCCGTTAATAGGCACTCCTTACGACCCACTCGATCTGACTCGAAGACGCGCTCGCGCCCCTGCAAGCGGCCCTCGAATTTGTACTTTTTTAACGAGGTTATCGTTGGCATTCTGTTACTCGCCGCACTGATTGACCCTGTTCGCGAAGCCGGCATTAGCGACGCGGACGAAATTATGATCATTAAGGGTTACATCGGGAGAGAGAGGGAGAGAGAGAGAAAGGGAGTCGTCGGATCTGTGTTTCTGTAACGAGCCCCACGACCGGGTGATTAGCGATCGCACACAGACGCTCGATACACTCGCCCCGCGCCACGGTACAGATTGTATCGCGCATTTGTGCATCTCTCGGTATTTCTGTATATGGCGCCCGTTTCGCTCTTCTCTTTGTTTCTGCCACCCACCGAGACGAACATGACATGTACCGGTCATTAAGCTCGTTGCCATTTGACGTACATGCGTCTATTTTTAAGCCATCGCTAGAGCGTGTCTCAACGGTTGCCGTGCAACGGATAATCATCCGAAGTAAAAAGTTCCAGCAGCGGAGAAAGATATAAGAATTCCGGCCGATTTCTCCCGCATTAGCTATTTCTAAACAAATCGTAACGGGCTAAGTCAAGTCCTCTTCTCACGAAATTTGAAACTATTCAATTGGAAGCGTCGACTTGTTCCTAATGATTGATCAGAAATTTGTCTATGGCTTCAATACCAAAAACAGACCTCAATCATCATGGGTACACGCGTCTTGACAAAACTGTTCAACCGCGAATATTCCTATAACATTCTAAACTGTACGCTTACTAGATTACCAGAAAACACGTGCACATACTATAGATCGTTCGATTACTGTGCATCCGTAACCCGTTCCGATCACATTCGCCGAGAGCGCGCTCGCACGGTTTCGTTAAATCCTCCAACGCCATTCGCCGGCCACGAACACGGTTTCGTTGTGTCTAAAAAAAGGTCCTCCAACGACGCGAGGCGGCGCGGCAGTGGCAATAGCGGAGGGATCAATTATACGAACGGCAGCGGGTGCGAAACAAGTGAGATAGAACAAGTCCGACGACACGTAGCGTGACTCGATGCGTAATCCATGGCCGACCGATATAAGTAAGTGTACGTAGCGTGACTCGATACATCGATTAAGACAGATTAACATCGCCGGTTATAGAGACACTACGCGAACTAGGGAACGACTCCATGCATCTTCCGAGCTCAGGTTCACGCACCGTAAATTGCACGAGAGCGTAAAGACTCGCCGTGATTTAGGTACGCGGATTCGAGCGAATTAAAAGCGGCCAGGAATGTATGTACGTGGCGTGACTACGCGCGGGATATCGGGCGGGCAGGACAAAGTGTAGAAGAAAAAGGAGAATGCAGCGAGCCGGTTCCGATGGTTAAACTAAGGCGGATTATACTCTGCGATCTTCACTCCGTCATCGTCGAGCGCCCTGCAATCGTTAGATTTATTCAACAAATCATGTCTCGCACTGCTGGAAATTGTTACGCTTTGCATCGAGTGATAACTCTCAACTAATATACGTAGTTAAAGATGCATGCTGAATATTTAGTAGTGTATAGAAAGCGAGAAAGCGGTCTGCCGTAGGGATGAAACAAAGTAGGATTATAAACGTGAGGAAAAGAAACGCGCGAATGTTCAATTACATTCGATTGTGCAACTTTGCAGTGCAATTATCGTCATAATAGGATCAACCCCCTACAGCACTTTCTACGTTACATCGAGCGAACGGCTCGGTGAAGGCTTTACAACCAAAACCACCCGCATCGAAATAATCTACTCAACATTATCTTGACGGAGTACGCGGCAGACGTGCAGATATTCAGTTTGCAGCGTTCGTGGCACGCATTCAACAGAAATAATGGCGGCATTCAAAGCCGCACGGTAACTCGAGGATGCCATGTATAGTTCAGGATACAGACCCATAGGTCCGTTGATGATTGATCGTGAGGTATCAACGGACAGACTATCATACTTGGACACGTCGACGATAATCGTCTCGAAATCCAAGGTCGACGTTCGGGAAATACAGTCGCTCAGGAAATTGATCAACTCATAACGCTGTTATGCATCTATGTCGAGCAAGTCCTTAATAGCACATCTCAAGCAATGTCACACATTATGATTTGTGAGTCCGTTAATGTTAAACAAATTTAATATAGTTGTAAGCAACCAACGAAAGTGAAGACGTCGCGGGAGAGAAAAAGAGTTCGTTTCCTTCCCCTTTTATTATTACCAAATTACTCGCTCCTCGGCCATTCCTCACGCACCGTTCTTATACTGACAAACTTCCTCCGTGCACGAACTGCGCTCGCCTACCGCGAGAATCGTATGTAAGCCGGGCAAACGCCCATGCTATGATCTATTGCATAATTGGACGCTTCTACGGATCCCCGCAGCTGCTCGGCCACGATGCACATTCGCCGGCGTAAAGCCTACTATGTGCGAGCGAACCGGAGCCGCCGCACGTAGCTACACGTTCGCGTAACAATCGGCCAATGCCAATAAAGCGCGCATACCGGCGGCCGATCATTTATAACAGCTTTACTTACTTCAGACATCAATTTTAATGGTCTCGAAACCGCGTGGTTATGCTTGCCGCGTCACATGCTGATTCCATGCTCACGGCGTAGGAGTGCAGACAGTATGGAAGAACAGCGCGCTGCGCAAGTCATCTATCAGAAGGTGATCGTTATTGACAGCTGATTTGAATGATCCATATGCTAATTTACGAACGCAGGTCGACCGCATAAATTATTAATTCAGCGGGAAAGTTTGTCGGGTCAGCAACGCCTCGTGTTTGATGTCTAACTGTAAGCGCTGGTCGGGGGTGAAATTCTTTTGCCCGTATTTGAAAATTAGTATGGTTATGAAGGATTACAGAACACGGCACTTATAAGGACCACACAGACAACTGAGCAATTTTGTTATAGGAAGTCAGTTATCGAACGAGTTGCTTCAGTATTTGCAAGCTCCGATCGTTAACTTAACTGCGGGTAGTGTAAAGTTGGCGAAACCGTCTGACCGATGCGGGTAGAGGTAAACATGTTAATTTCGACGCTTTCTACTAAACGTTCTTCACCGCATCAGTGGCATCCATACCTAATATAGGAAAGAGCCGGAAGATATTTGTTCACGTTGAAGAAACGTGAGATCACTTTCTACTGGTACGACAGAGAGAATCGATCGTTTCACGAGTTACGTATTCGTTCAATCTTCGTGGAACGAAACATCACTTCCGATGCTCACTGCATCGACTTTCGCCTGACAATTCTTAATACCCACATTACTTAAAAATGACACATTCGTATTCTCACGAGACAGACGGAATTCGCGTACGCTGAAGCATGATAAAAACAAAAAAAGAAACGCGGACGGCGTACCTCGGCCTCCGTTTCGATCTTTCCCGATCGTTCGCGCAACGAATGAGCCCTCGCGAGAGGAACGACGAGGATTCTGTGGCTTCGGCCCGGCAAGTAACGTGGGCCAGGTGTAGGGCCAAATTGCGTAGCAGCCGGTGGTATCTCGGATCTCGCAATTACTTTTCAAGCACGAAGCCAATCTGAGCCGTTCCCTCGAAAATATGCGATACGGGGCCGAGTTTTCGGAGCCCCCCTCGTAACGTTCAAGGGCGCCCAGGCAACGATGTTGGCGGGGTCCACGCTTCCCTTATGGTGCCCATTCCACGGACTCGTGGGACTGATCGGCGATCGGTCATTTAATGAAGCCACCTGGCAGCGAGCCGCTTGATAACGCGCCGATATCGACCCGCTCGCTGATCAAATACGTCGAGCGCGCAGTTAAAATTCATACAAATTTTTGTTTCAAACCCTATTCAAACTCATGCTCGGTTGCGCACATGTTCTTACAATTAGTACGCGAACCAGCGTGCTTGTTCATAGTTATTGAATATGGTGCACGAAAGAATGTATCGTAGAAAGATAAAGTATGATACAAGAATGTCCACGTGCATATATAATACAGGTAGAATGACTCGAAAGGGCGAAAAGAAAAATAAAATGCCTGAAGAACGTTCTCCGTTTGAGCACCGGGTCGCCGGGAAACGAGCGTGATCCTCGAAATTGTCGAGCGCAAAACCTTTCCCCGTACTCGATATCATTGAACTTTCAGGGTCCGCGATTCTCGGTATACCGTCCAGGAACAATTTCGCGGCGGTGATCGATTTTAGGCGGAATTCGTCGTGCGCAATTTCATCACGGGCGAAAAAGTCTTTTCGGGGCCACCGATATCGCGCGCTCTCGCGGTGGTGGATTCCGGTTGTTCACCGAGCCAAGCGAGAGAGCCACCACAATGAACATGTATCAAATTTATGGTGTACGGTTGTGGTACCGTGCGGTTCCGCCCACTCACACTCACGTGCGGGGCAGTGATTTATGTCGCTCGTAAAGCAGCCTCTCCGGGCACCACGGCCCCCTAGCAGAAAAATTATTTCGTATTTCCTCACCGCGAAATCCCACTTTGCCGCGTGCGCCCCGCGCGACACGCGAATTTAGGGCTCCGGCTTATACGTATACCTCATTACACCGCTGCCGCGGCGACCCAATTTTTTTTTTTTTTTTTGCCACCCAAACTCGGGATAATATTCTTAATTTGCCGGCGAACGCTTTGGCGACTGGTTTGGCGTGCGTTTTAACTAATTCGGACTCTGTATACGAATATCTAAATGCAATGGTTAACTATATATATTCATTATTAAGTCTCGAACAGAGGAGAATGGATTCTATGAAGATGCAAGAGATTTTAAATTATGCATCACTCGCATGCGTTCTCTGAAACGCATCTCATCTTATTTAGCTAACATTCGGCCCTATCGACGTACCACGTAACGCTTGTTATAACAGTATTAACGCGCTAGCACTAGTGCGCCTTACTGCACGACAGATCCTAAAAGCCGGCCTCTCCGTAAACACGTCCGAGTTTTCATACTTTGCAAGTATAATATTCCGCGCCGCGCCACTTTCGATCGTTTTACGACTCTCCGCTGAAAGTATCGCAAGGCGAATAACAAAGTGCTGAAGGTGTTGCTTTGAGCCGAAGAGAGAAATCGCGTAGAGTCCCTTGCGCCGAACGACGAACAATTCACTGCACTTAACGACTCTCGAGATGCAATTTGCACACGGCGCAGGCCGGTTCCCAAACCTTGAGCGGCTCGCTCTATGGGAACGTTGCGGGGTGCCCACGAGGAGGAGAGTGAATTTTCGCTTAGAGAGACGAAATTACCTGAGGCGACTCTCTCACGGGACCGACAGGCCATCGAGCAGCATTCGCGCAGAGCGAGGGAGCGCGAGGGAGCGATTTTTAATGGAGACGTACGACTCGACACTGTCTCGGTCAATTGAAATACAAAGTTAATACCGTTTGGCCAGGCGCACGGATAATGGAAGTGTGTGCGCGAGCGCGAGCGCGAGACAAATAAGATATTTCCGCGGGACGGCCCCGAGAGTGAGGAATGTTAATTGCGGATCTTTGCAGATCCTTTGTGGCCGTCCCTCCGTAAATATTATTTAAACGCCGACTCCTTGATTATCCGTCTAACTAACGTCGGCGCAAATTTCGCCCTGTCAGATGCATTAAGTGTATTTTCGTGAGTCGCGCCGCCGCTGCCCGCACGGCTGAGCGACTTAAATGACGTACTCGATCATCTCCCTGGAAACGCTTCCTGTAATCTAAAGGCGTTTCTAACGTTCGTTCAAAGCCCGATCGGTGGCCGCGTTAAAGGCCATTCTTTTCTTTTTTCTCTCTCTCCTTGTTTTTATAGACGCCGCAATTAGGCTTAATCGATCTTCGCGCGATACCATCAGTGTAATGGACAAAAAAATTGAAACTTCATAAAACGCTAGCGTAATTATCGCTATCTTTCTTCCCTTTCCCCATCTTGCCTGTCCACCTTCCGCGTCCTCGCTCGCCGCCGCCTCAGGCTGCTTGTTTTTTCTGACATATTCATTATTTCGACGATTTCCACCGTTCCAATTCGACGAATTCATTCGAAGGCAAGGGGGCATTTTAAGCAATGCCATAAAGGCGCGTGTAGTATGTGTGTGGGGTTGGGCGTATACTCGTAATACTACGACGAGACAAAAGGCTCTTTGACCCTGTTGCCTTGAAGCTGGAAACTGGGCAAGGAAATTTCACCTTTCTCCGCGAGGCCGGCGGGCGAGTTTTCAATTATTCCGAAGAGTAAAGCGTAATGGGACGAAATGAGAGATAATTCGTCCTCGGCAATGTCGACAAGCAGTTCGGTCCGCCGTGCCCCCACGAATTACGGTAAATGAAAAGCAAATAAACGTAGCGCTAACAGACGATAATGACGGCTCTCCGACATTGTACCGTACATCTTCGGCGTTGTTTATAAGCTCACTTCCGTCTAGCTGTCCTCTTCTGCTGCCTATAGAAGCTTCCCGATCGCTATGCAACCTGTGCCAGACCGTTCGAACGCACTGCTGCAACAGATGTTTTAAAAGGTAAACGGCAAATAGCGAACGGCTTGTTGCATGCCACGTGTTAACGGTCGATAACGTCTCGATCTCGAACGATATCGGGGGGCGAGAGAGTGAGAGAGATAGAGAACGCGCCTGGCGTACAGAAGCATACGAGCGCACGATTAAATAAAACAAGCGGCGCAGGCATCGTTGGCATTTAAGAATTGTCCGAACGAATTAATGTTTGCCGACCCGCGACGCGAACCGTCGGTGTAATGCCAGGAAGGCAGGGAGGCCCTCGTGAAACGGAACGGCATCGGAAAGGTTGAGCCCCGAAGTATAGTTAGTATACACGGCGGAACGTCGTAAAATTAGTCAGTGCGAGGTGCGTTCGTTCGTACGACCGTTCGTGCGTTGTATTCGTACCGTTTCGTTCGAGCATAAAGTATGCGGTAATGCTTCTCTTAAACTGCGCGAGATGATGCCCAGCATCCCTCCGCTCGGCTCTCTTGCTCTCCTGGCATGGCTTTACTACCTCTTACTGCCTTACATACTACTTTCCCCCGCGCGCTCTTTCTCTCTACGATCTAGCTGTCCATCTTCTTTTCAGTTCTTTTTTTTGCTTTACGTGTAACACGTCATTTTTATCCCTCTTACATCTCGTGCGCATATGCGCCTCGGCGGGCGATTTCTTCCTATGTCTCCATCATTTTCATACACGTTTACATGTACGTACCGTAGATATTTTCTCTCTCTCTCTTTCTCTTTTCGTGATAGAAGCTTCCTGCTCACGGTGTGAATTTCCCTATCCCACGTGAAATACGGGCCTCTTAAAGGTCGTTCGCAATGCGACGATACTCGATGGACGCTGGTCGTTACCGAGAACATATAAACTGATTTAGTAGGTACATATAAGTCCTGCGGATTGGTCGTCGACCACCTTTGATCGCCGATGGAAGTTTTACGCTGCGCCGTTAACGCGTTCGTACAAGCACTGTTTGGCCGTATAATGAAGTGCAAAGTTAACGGAAAAATATCACCAGTTACTGTTTCAAAATGAACTTTGTCAGTCTTTATTTAAAATCTTCATGTTACGAGTGGGCCATTGCTGTTGCCAATTACGTCATATATAAAATATTGATAATTGTACGATATTTCACTATTTCACACGATTTGTAAACGTTTTTAATGCATCTTTCAAATCAGCCAAAAAAGTTTGCTGATCGAAGTAACTATCCGTTTACTAATTCTTACCACGATACTGGAATCACACGAGTATAGGCACATACGTACATATGATTACCGGTGATAGACCGTCTTGTTCGGGCCGAGGTCCGCGAAGAGCTCGTTCGTCTAACATCAAAAGCGATAGGATCGCGCGCGCCATGACGTTGCGTCTAAATCACATTACGACGAATAATGTCCGTGACCGTGCGCGCGGCGGAGACCAGTTCGCGAAGGAAAGAAGTGGAAGAAGGGAGCAGCGTGTGTGCGCCCCGTGACACGTTCTCGTATAACGATCGATAATCCGCGGACGGTTGTCCAGATATGAACGTTAAGCGGGCGCAATGGTAACATTGTACAGCGCGCGGATATCCCTATGAATAATTCATTGGTTGTCATTGGTTGACATAACGCGATATCCGGGCGCCACGAGGGGTTCGAGAGAGGATCGACGGCGAATGACGCTATAGATCAGTTGAGTGGATCGCGCGCGCTCTCGGGAGTGGTAGCGGACGACGCCGATGGAGGGAGAGTAGATGACAACCGCGATATCCGGTCGGACAGAGACTGGATATCCTTGTCCTTTTTCGTTCGTGCCCGACGCCCATTGACTCTCCGAGTTGTCCGGCTCATCGAATAATAGTCTGTGGCACTTTGTTGCACGGCATGCACTCTCGCTAAACCGATTCCGAGAGAAACCGCAACAATCCTCCGAGGCAGTTCCGAGGGTATCGCGCGGTGATCTCTCTTCCGCGGAGGTATGGCGCACGGTGGCCAAGATGGGGCGTTGCACTCGGAATTGTTCGCTCACTGTTCCCCGAGTCGATAGGTCGGAATAATTAACGCTCGATCTCGTCCTGTGTCTCATGCGCGCCTGCTCCAGTCCGCGACCGCGTCCGCTCGCCTCGTCAGGGCCGCACGTTCAGCAGTCCTCATTTCAGATTCTTGCAATTAGATACCATTTTTCTGGCTCCGAGCTGCGATCGTTAATTGCTTACCTCGTGAGCGTGTATTTTAGGTGAGCTTTTTAAAATCTACAATTTTAATAACGCCGAGAGAACGGAATAGTCTGCGGCGACGGCGAGATAGCGATCTACGCTGCGAACGCTGGATATCATCGCTTTCGTCGGCACATACGGTAACGGGGTACTAATTGTGAGTAATATTACCGGAGTTATAGTTGCCGCTGGCGTTTGCACGACTAATGCAATTAAAAGCGAGAACATCGTCCGACGCTCCTGCGCTTATCATATCGCGCAGGGTGGACTATCGTGAGCGTTCGGGACGCTTTTCCTAATTAACTATATGCAAACGATAACAGACGCGCTTTTTCTCACCACATTTCCGTTCCGTTTAACCGGTCAGCACCGAGTAGTTTTACCTTAAACGGCTTCGCGAAGCTTGTAAAACGCTCGCTATGACACGGCACCCGCTATCGTCGACCCGGCAGATCGCGAAGGCATCATCGTGGAAAAATGTCGCGAAAGTCGCATTACATCTCTCAACGCTAAAATACCCTCGTGCGTTCGCGCATAAAAATCCCAAGAACGTTACCGTATTTAATGTCGCCCCGCTCATGAAGAAATTTTCTTCAGCCGCTTTGCAGTCGACCTCGGACAGTCCCTGTGTCTCTTCTTCTTACACATCGTACACACGTACTCGCGCGCGCGCGCGCGCGTGCAGTGTCGCGTCCCCAGGTATCGCCGAGCCACGATTACGATAAAAAACTCATGGACCATGCATTATCTTGGCCGAGATTAAAGGTGCCTTGATCCTTTTGCATATCAGATTGGGCAAGAACGGTATGACATTTCACGTCATCGCTCTCGCGGAGGAATTTTCATCGACTGCCTCTAGCTGACCTCGAGTGGCTTCTGTATCTCTTCGTACCTTACATCCTCCTCTGAGCGTAGCGCCGTTCCTCCTAACAATGCCGTGGCCTCTCGCACACCCTCGCGAACGCGAAGAGATGCCGGCCGTACGTACGTACGTGGGCGCGCAAACGTACACCGGCGCACGTCGATGTGCGCCATATTAATTACAATGATTTCCTGCCACTTATGCCCGAGCGAGATTTAAATTATAGATATCCACTGACGGCGTTGTCGGGCGGGGGCCCCGACTGGCCACGTGATTACAGGGTGCGCGCGAGCATTTCAGGAATCAGACTCGCGTCATAACTCTCGGGTCATGGGTCAATTCCTTTCCACCCCCCTCCGCTCTTTGCCCTTCTCCCGCGATATTCCTTGATTCCTTCCTCCCCTCCCGCTCCCAACCCCCCTCATGCGTTAATGTCGAAAATCTGTCGATGTATCGATATCGTCAAAAACATTCCATCACGAGCATCTTTCACTTTTTGATCTTCCGGATGAACCTTGTACGAACTGTTTCTTGACGCAATCGTTTCTCTTTGCAAGCTCTCTTGCAAACGGGTAGATGAACCAGGTGTTGAAGGTGTTCCAATTACTACCCACCTTCGTTTCTCGACAATTTCATACATTTATTCAGCGCACCTTTCAAAACTTGCTACTTACTGCGACGTCTGAAGAACTACATCTTTTTTCTCCGCGTGCATATGTTTTACGTGACACACGACCTCAGTCGCCTCAGCGGTCCACGCCTGTACTCGGCGCCTCGCTCATCAGCATAAAGTGTGAAATCTAGATCATCATTGCACGCGATACGGCGTGTAATTCGTTATTTAGAAGATCGACGGCGCGTCGCCGGCGGCTGGCAGGGCGAAATTGAGTCTAATTAGCGTGCCACATATCGCGAGGCGCGCGCCGTAAAAATCAGCGCGCATCTTTCGCGGATGCGTGTTGCGCCGACGCGAGTCGTGAGCGGCGTGGCAAACGCGGGCTAATTGTCTCGCCATCGACACGCCGCGTCAAGCGGTTTTACTGTCACGGAATTTCTTCGCCGCGCTCATTAACTTAACGATCCACGGCGTTATCGGGGCCACGCCGTTTGCCTCGGCTAAATTACGCGCCCAGAGCGCCGTCCCTAATCGAACCGGCCTATTCGTCATCGTTACACGCGCCACGCGCATTCTTTCGGGGGCCCAATTAAAGGCGAGCCGTCGTCTTTCGGTTCGAAAAGCCGAACGGCACGAATTACGCTCGGCGTAAAACCGGCGGCCACTGAATAATATCGACGGGAGGTGCGCGCGCGCGCGCGCGACGGCCGGCTGATTGAGACGCCGAGACCGAAATAATCGGCTTTGACTATTGACGCGCCGTGTCAAGACGGGAGTTCTTGATGAGAGTCGGCCCAATTGAGAGATTACACGCTAGCGTCTTTAAGACTGGTAATCACGGCATCTGGCGCGTGTCGATAATTGATGCCGGTAACTGATGTAACGCAGTGTGGGGCTTATTAGTGTGCATCGTGTTTGGGATTATGCTGTGGGCTCGAATTCGTTATGTAATTGTTCGGCATTCCTAAGCGAAGTGATAGTATTCGTTGGTATACTGCAGCAACGATTATGGTTTACTTAGGCGTTGACTCTGTTTTATTTTAAGTTTGCTTATTTCGAGCAAAAAAAATTGAAAAGCAAAGTTCTAGTCATTGAACGAGTTTGATCAACATGCATGAATCTCGCAATTTACGACACTTCATTTCAAGCACCGACTTCATACTATGTTCCGTTACTATAACTGAAGAGTGTCGCAATTAGTAAGTGTACCTCGACAAATGTAAATTATGCGCATTGAAAGTGGATTGCTTAAGATACAGATTGATTAATGCAATCGATCGAGTAGAAGAGATTCGCCGTATTAAAAGGATTAAACAAATTCACTTTGGGAGGCAGATTGCTTCGTGCCGTGACATGTAGATCGCGACGTTGACAGTGCGAGCCTCTACTTGTCTGATTGTAAATGGTAATTTTTAATTTATCCGAAGGATCGCACCGTTCTTTTTGCTCGTCTTTCTCTGTTAAGATCGTGTGGCACCTCCGGGCATCAGTCGAGGGTGGACTTAATAAACCGTAGGGGACCACACGCGTTTTGACGTCACAAAGACGTCATGCCACGAATATTTGGCTGACGTGCATCGCCGCGCGTACGGAGATTGAAATTTAGTGAATCCACCCACGTGTCCTATCTATAGGGTGTCGCGGAAGTCAAGCACTATGATCGAGACTGAGGATTGTACATATATATGTCATGTCAAAATGCATTTTCAACGGACCGCTTAATGTTGTTAGGTTAGATTTATCGATGCAAATGTTCACGATAAATTACGGCACGGACACATACAAGTGACGCAAATAAATTGCCATTTGGTATGCATTCGAATAGATGCCTAGACGCCTCACGAAAATGTGTTTCCCAACCATTCCGCAGAAAACTATGAAAGTGAAAGGTCTCGTTTCCCGGGCCATTCGGGATAATTAAGTTCGCACGCGTTCGTCTTTATTTACCATCAATCCTCCAAAGGCCCAAGCTTGCGGAGGTTCAGCGTCGCTAGTCCCCGCGGCTGATTTAGGACGAAACCGTGGCTAATTATTATTAATGCCCCGATACAGGTTTTATCGGCTACAATTTAATCGCGCCTAACTTCGATACCTCGGCCGGTGCCGTGGCGAAGACACGACACGACGCGTACCGAGCCGAGCCGAACCAAACAGAACGGAACCGGTGCGCGGTGGTGGGAATCGTTTCGAGTGGCGGGCTTTGATTTATGGCGTCACGCCGCTTAGAACCGATTTGTCATGGCCGTGTCGTTGAAGGCGCTTGTCGCCGTGAGCAGCCGCCGCGACGGCCGCGACGATTTAAGAGGGCGAAGTATCGCCGACGTCGGACGCCGCCCACGCCGGGGACACACGCTCGAAAGAGCGAGCGAGCAAAAGGAAGTTGTTTGCCGCTTGTGCGAAGACGGCAAATTGCGCCGCCGAGCCTTCGACGTCTTCTTCGCCGTCTGCTGCCTTCCTCGCGGAATCGTCCTGAGGCGTGGGAGTGAGAATCGCGGGCAGGTGCCAACTCGTTCATTACCGATCTCAAAGCGTTTTCGAGCTATATTCGCTGAAGCGTGAGTTGAGCGAAGTTCTTGTAGTTCTGTCGGTGAGTTTGTCCTACACCATTCTATGCCGCTAAGAACTCACCTGTTTCCCTTATCCTTTCCTCGTTATTGCCACTGATTTGACACACATACCGCTCGGATCCTTGAGGTCGGTACAGTCTAAGCTCTTTATTCTCGGGAGATACGTTAGTATCCTACAAACCTCCCCGGCGACTCGGCGAGTTGAAGTAATTAAACGTATCGACACGCTCGTGACACCTCTGACGAGAAAATTTTCGCTTCGTCGAAAAGGCGCCCCATCCGGAGAGGGCCCCATTCGAGGTTTATGCGCGCCTGTTTACCACCCGGTAAATGTTATGCCCGAGTCATAACGTATATCTTGGAAGGGCCGTGAGTCTCGTACAGGACGACCATTAGCCGCATTCAATCACCATTACACGCTCGCGCGCTTTCTGCGCCTGCTTGCCCCTTAAATCCTGCGCCTGCGCCTGCGTTCGCGCCGACAAAAATATCGCCGACGACGAGCGCAACGACGACGACGACGAAGAAGAGGACGCGTTCTCCTGGCCCGACCCAACCACCACGTGCTCTCGCTTGCCTTTTACGCGTGAGAATCAGAAAGCTCTGAGTCATCGTGCCTCCTCTCGCGCGCCGCTTCTTTCCTCGCTCGGCTTTCCAGCTTCGTCGCAAGAAGCTGCGATCGGCCGGGCACGCGGGCCGTCGCCGTCTTTTGCGTTCACGGCTGTGCGCGAACAGAGACGTTTAATTGAAATATCTTGTGACGCGCCGTTGTTAGAGGACGTTTCAGCGGAAGAGGGATTTCACTTTGATAACGACCCTGTCGCAGTTAGGCGCTTTCCTAAGGAAACTTCTAGTCTGGGACGTATCTAAATTCATGCTAAGCATTTTAAGTACGCTGGAGTATCGGTGTCGGGCTGGATCATTTTTTTTCCATAGAATTTTTCCAAGGATTATTACGAGCACTTATTCTAAACTCATTCTTCTCTTCACGTCCCGATAAATAAACGTTCTCGCGCACACGCGTTTATAGGGAGACTTTTTATTATCATCTCTTAGAAGCACCCTGTACACGTCACTCTCAGGCAAAGGGTTAAGCGGCGCAGACTATTACCGCGACGATCGATAATAGGCAAGCGATCGGCGTGGTTGCGAGGGCAAGTTTTACGGGCGCAGGAGAGTCACGCGCGCCCGTCCGCCGATAATTTATGGTAGAATTTATTTGATTATGCGCGTATCTCGTGTCCCGCTTCGAGGGTAAACCGACGAGGAATCTCGAAGGTGCATTATGCGCCGTGGTTCAGGCCAAAGAAATTACGACGCGGAAGAGGGCCGCGCGATCCCACCTAAATGATGGCCGGGTGAGAAGTTTCGCGGTAAGCGGGCTTTATCCCTTGCGGGAAGTTTGCGCGCTGTCGTCGTTCCGCCGTACGCATCGCGAGTATATTTACATTGTCGCCAAAGTGACCACCTAACAGCCTCGGTAAGCCGCTTCATCTTGGTCTTCCGCGGTTCGAATCGTTTTCCTCCCAACTACGCTGCGTCCCGAGTAATGGAGTGAAAATGGAGAAACTATGCTTCCATGCAAAATGTCTCTCGCTACGTTTATGGTTCTTTGATTATAACCCCATACATGGTTCGCGAACAGCTGGAACATCTGTCGTTTTCAGATACGATAGTTTCGTATGACCCCTGAGTAAGCATGGGTATACGGTTAATGTAAAATTTATTTTAATGTTCTCTCAATTTAATTTCGAAATGCTACGGATTTTTATTGGACTCTGCCCGCTTCTTATATGTTAATAATAGTATACAGACGAGAAGAAGGGGTGTCTCTTCCGAGTCGCGCGGATCATGTGCAGTATATGTCGGTTTATTGCGTTTACAGTTTTATTTAGAAATTCTCGTGCACGTTCACCTCGACATTTATGCCTGTGAGTAATCATTCGGTACTAAACTCCTGTAAATTCATAGAACGCCAACTGGGCCTCTTGATGGGAACGTAATCCTCCGTTGCTGACGCGCACACTGAAAAATATTAAGATTATCCCTTGTATCGGTGAAGTGAAAACTTACTTATTGCATAACTCCTGAGACCTTGTAAGACGTCGTACATTGATGTACACACATGTGCATATATAGCATCGCTGCTTGCGTCGGCATGCTATAAGGTATAAACGATGTTCAACTCTTGAAGACGATTTAACTCTCGATCCTTGACGTGTATTCACTATGTAAGGGAGGGATTACGGATTATTGTTCTTTTTGGCAATGAGATGGAAAATCTTATCGAGCACATTACTTCCTGCACCTCAAAAAGTCTTAAATATGTCTGTACGTGTATGTCCGATCTGACAGTGGTAGGAATTTTAATATCTTGAGGATCAAAGATTAAATTGTGTCGGAACATCAATGTTGCTCTACCTTTAGGCGGAACACGTATCTCTTACTGGTTCATCGTACTGGCACTGGACGGCGACTTTTGACAATTCTTTGCGCGGATGTAATGATTTTATTAGTACAGTTCTCGATAAAGCTTTTTTGATTAAATAACGCGTACCATAAAACGCTGTATTTCTTGTTGTTCCCGCCCACACGCGAGGCAATGATCCGATGTGATGAATCAATACTCAGAGTTTAATATGTAGAATTTCTATTCCGGAATAGCCTTGCACACACGCCAAGGCAATCTTGAAGAACCTGACGCTCCAGAATTGAAACCAGTAATACTGTTATTACCCATCTAGTTTGACTAGAATCTGTCACCGTTTACGGTACTTTATGTTCTACCTCTTATATCCCCTGTAATTACCAACGCCGTGATAACGAGATAGCAAGGCGACTGCACTTAATATCTGGTAATTCCAGCATTTTTCCTCCATATCCATTATCGACAACGTCCATAAAATACGCTCAACATTCCACCCTAATTTTTCCCTTCACCGCCGACAAGCTCCCTAAACAAGGAGCCACAGGTCGCGCAAGAAGGCGGCCCGAAGATTATCTCAGCCGAAGATAATAGCGCGAGCGGCACACGACAGGGCGAAATGTATATTACCCGCTGGCGCGGATTTAAAACTCCAGTTGAGCCGGGCCCGCGTTCGCACGGCGACCGTCTAAAAGCAGGGCCCAATTTATCGTAGCCGTGGGTCGAGCGTCGAGCGTCGAGCGTGGAGCGTGGAGCGTCGAGCGAGCATCGGGCCCGCTTTAAGGGGCTATACGTGCGCTCGGCAGAGAAGGCGCATCAGTTACAATCGCATTGCGTAATTCACGCCGGGTCGACATGCGACCGGTACCGGCTTATTCCCCGCTCCGTACTGCGGCACGCACACGCAGCGTGACCTGACCCTCTGACGACGATTTAATTCGCAATCGATCGTGCAGTGCCCACCATAAGATTCGGGGCCATCGGGCCCGCCGGTCAGACCGGCGGCGGCGGCGGCGGCGGCGGCGGTGGCGGCAGCGGCCGGGCCCCATGCCCCATCGTCCAAGTATTTCGGCCGGGTGGGCCCGCCGGATTCCCGAGCTTCTTTCTCGATGCGGCCCGAGGGCCCCTCGTGTTTCCCAGGGAGGTCAGAGGTCGCTGGGCCCTCCTCCACCTTATTCCCGCTCCCTTCCACCTCGACTCTCCACCACCATCGCCATCACCATCGCCATCACCACCACCACAACCACCACCACCACCACAACCACCACCACCACCACCACCATCACCATCAGCGCACCATTACTTGCGAACGTCCGTCCAACCGTGCAACTCTCCTACCTTTCTCTCGAAATATTACTCATTTGTTCGCTCATTGAGGATACGTCGTGCTACGATAAATGAGAAGTCATCGTTGAAGCTCCGGACACGGCGCGACTCGGAAGGATACGAAGTGAGTACGAGCGGTACGAGTGATACGACAGTGTAGATGATAGTCTCAACGGCGGCTTCGATGATAGTTGGAATTAACACGTGTCACGTCTTGTTAGAGTTCTCCCCGTCCGGCATGTACGGATTTCTACGTGCCGTCCTTGTCAACGATTTCGTAATGTCGATACGTATATGTCGGTATCGTCATGTCCTCGGGTCGCTGCAAGGGGTTGGCGAGATAGTTGAAGGAAATGAACAGTCAAACACTCGAACGTGTGCCATGGTACTATTATCGGTATCATTGTACATACGTTTTCTTGCTGTTTCAATTTTTGTCGGACGTCAGACATCGTTTCCTCCGGACAACAGGTTGTTTCCTTCTTAAACATTATTCAATATACCACCGCCGCCACTCGTTCATGCGATACACTTATAGCACCTCAGGCACTGTCATTTGCCTGCCGCTAAATTTCATTGGAAAGCATTTCGCAAAACCGTCCGCAATTCGATCACGCACACGGCGAAAGAGGCATTGTATAGACAAACAGGGGAGAGAAACTCGACTCCGAGGAATCTTCGAAAGCATATATCCCTTCTCTGTTTTTGTGAATCTTGATACCCAACAATTACGAGCTGCAGTCACGGTGATTGGCCGGGTCGTTTTCGCGGGAAGCATGGACCAATCGAGGCAGCCTGTTTCCACCTCTCTCTGTCTCTCTCTCTCTCGTTCTCCCTATCCCTCTGTCTTTGAACCTCTCTTACTCTCACCCACTCTCCGCTCCTCTCTCTCTCGCTCTCTCTCCTATCTCTCTTTCTCTCCTCTCCTAGAGTACTCGCTGCCAACGAGCACGCTCCCGCCTTTAGTCTAGTCAGAGCTGCACCTGTGAGTGAACCTGTAGTACACCTGTAATGCGTTCCTTCGAGCGCAGGTGTAAACGCTCTCGGTATCGGTCGGAGGAGGGACGCTGATTCCGGGAAAAAGCGCGGCGTGCTCGATCGAGCAGATAGAGAAAGATTCGCTGCTCCGCGGCAACGGCGTGACACGTTACGACATTTCGAGTCCACGCCCTCCACTGTGCTCTCCTTACCACGTGACGACGACCGAGTGTTCCGGGTGTCCGGTCGGCCCGCGTGACATCCGTGACAGAAGCCGCGAGCGTGTCAAAAGTGCAGACTCTTGAGGACGTCTATCGTCACATGTATTATCGCACGTGTTTATTTGTTATCATTCTTTCATTATTATTATTTTTATTTTTATTATTGATACGTCAATGCTGAAATCTGTACGATAACGAGACTGATATTTATTTTCTACTTTATGTACTTATGCATTTTTCAATTGGAACTCGTTGTATAGGTACGTGATAACAGTGCTAAAGTCTGTACACTGACACTTACCGAACATATTTTAATTTAAGTTCTACGTATATAGGTATGTTCAAATAAAAGACCGCAGGATGTTGACTCGCTGTTTACGAGTTCAAAGGAACTTCAGTGAATTGCATCATAAAATCTTCCATAATTTATCGTTATAACATTACAATTTTATGCTTTTAAATGTCAAGTGCATGCTACAATAACTTTCCGACGTTTAACGTGACACGTCACACTTCGACTCCGCGAGGTTTGCATAAAAATCCCCCAAGTGCGTGAGTGTAACAAAATACGATGATCGAGTCGCAAGACGTGAAACATTGTGCATCGATGAAATGAGCGACATCGGGCAAGATTCGTTGGACAGATAGCCGGGAGACGTATCAGCGGGATTATTCGTAACCGATGCCGTTCTGCATAGACGGCGTCGTCCGTTCCCTACCGG
Source organism: Priocnemis perturbator (assembly GCA_963942575.1). NCBI lineage: Eukaryota > Metazoa > Arthropoda > Insecta > Hymenoptera > Pompilidae > Priocnemis > Priocnemis perturbator. Next base: position 9,869,045 of record OZ012653.1, read on the forward strand.
AACACAAAGAGAGCGAGCTTACGACGAACAATAAACAGCACGTCGTGCACGTATCGACGCGACTAATGGTCGCTGTCGTTCGGCGAGTATATGCGCTCCCGGTCAATTAAAGACTGCTCCCGTGGACTGGAACAGGAACCGAAGCACCGTGCGAGCCGATAAACATGTCACCCGACGCGGGGAAAGAGTCCAGACGACAGCCCGTACGGTCCTCCGCTACGCTCGACCGTGACAATCTCTTTATTCACGGATGCACGACTGTTAGAGGCGCTAGATCGGGAGATCGCCGATGATAAGGTATCGGAGGCCGCGAGGCCGTTATCACGAGCAGCCGGCTCGTCGCGATGCGCCAGCGTTATCTCATTAATCACCGGCCGGCCGTCGATTACCGGTTAAATGTTAATGGGTTTCCGCGAAAATGTCGCGCTTAGCGGACGGCGGAGGCCGGGATCGTCAATCATCGGCCGTAAGAAACTGGATGCGCGCCGGTTCACGGTGGACGGCCTTAGCGGCTTTTTTTCCGCGATAAATAGCGATCCGTCCGATATAGACGTCATCCGGCGCGTCCGTGGGACGGCGGAAAAAGTTCCGCGGAGCGGCCGATACTAGGCGCATGAAATCGTCCTTATGGCCGCGGGCGACGCTCTAATTGGTATTCAATGCCGGTCGAGTGAACAGGAAAAATCGTGCCGCGCCTGATTGGCATGAGTTTGATGTTTTTTTCTTTCTCCCCCTCTCTCACCCTCTCCCTTCATAGTATATGGGGCTCCGACTGCACGGATCGGGAGGGTCGATCGGCACGAGTAAAACGTCACGCGCGCGGCCTCCTGTCATTTCGTCGTGCAGTTTTTTCGCCGTGCACTGTCCTCGCAAGAATCACGGATAGGACTTCCGGCGCGCAAATGTCCTTTTTTCTTTCGTCCGTAGAGAGCATTGCGCGAGGCACGAAAAACGTGTTACCGTTATGCTGGTCCACTACGGTCTGTTCAATTTGCCTTGTAACCTTCGCTTGAGAAAACGGGGAAGTAGGAAAAGATGTCTTGTATTTGGAAAAGTGTTTCTTCTGCCTCGCACGTCCCAATCATGAAATTTCTGCACCGACTCAAGCGCGCTCCGTAAAACATACAATAGATTACACCGTAAAACTAACAGTTCATGCGACGCGACACGATATTCTCTGACCTCCATCACACGGAACGATACCGCATAACGAGCGTGTCCGAAAGACAATGACAACGCGAGAAAAACGGCGGTCGGAGCGGAGCGCTTGGGAGCGGGCCGAAACAATCGTCGAAACGGGAACACGTGCCACCGGCAGGGATGGCAACGAGAACGGGTTCGGTTCATTTCCGGCGGCTATAATAACCGGGATCAGCATAATAATCCCGTTACCGTAAAAATCCGTACAATCGAGCGAAATCTTAAATTATCCGTGCCGCGGAGTCAATTAAAGCGGTCGGCCGGCAGGATTCGCTCGGAAGGGCGATTCGGAATTGAGTCGATCGGTCCCAATTATAACACGCCCACGCGGTGACGCGAATTTATCGATCAATTAAAGCCTAATTGAAAGCGCGCGCCGACTCGGACGATGATTTACGAATGGCTCTGAGCGGCGAATAATAGAAAGCGGACGACCCAAAGGCGTGCGCGCGCGCGCGCGCGTCTCTCGTTACTGACAATGAGCATTAGGACAGGGCACGTGCAGGACTGCACGTGCGTGCAAATCCATCCACGCTCGAGCGTGGCACGCTGTTCAGCCCTCGATGACGGTGTCGGCACCTCCGCGAACAATCGCTTTCGCTACGCGCTAGACCGTTTCCCGTCTTAGTTTACCAGCCGTGAATTTGCCCCCTCCCATTATGTGGGAATATCGCGAACGGCCCCGCTTATTTGTCTTTATTATGACGTCGCTGCCACATTTATTGCCGGCCCGATTTATATGGTCGGCGGGTAAGTGACTAATTATGAAGAGCCGGCGCTGGATCGACGGCGAATTTATTTAGTGCCACGTAGTCCCTCTCGATCTCGGCGTACGCGGACTTTTTGCTGGCGGTTAATGAAATTTGTGTAATTTATGATGCCGGCCAGACGCAGGCGAAGGAATCAATTTAACGCAGGACGATAGTTGCCGTGCACTTAACGTTCTATTGGTTGTGAATTCTGAAGTTTATGCATGCAGAAATGGTTTTGGCATAGCATTATTACGTACCGATTGCAGTAAGTAAGCTGTGGATCGCAGTTGAGAAATATAATGTTCTGATATAATATACCGATTAAAGCATAACGGTAAATGTAAATAAAACATATACTTTAAGCAGAATGATTCTGAATCGCGGCAGCATCTCACTACATCATACCAAACGATCGCGACCGACAATATGTCGACTACTGCCCTTAGCACATTTCCGACATCAATCTCTCGTCCGGATAAATCACACCCAACCTGTACGAAAAGTCTCATGTTCCGACCCCGTACACTCATGTCCGTCTCTGCATATGTTCTCATGTACTCGAAGTGTCGGCATGCGTGTACATCGTCCCACTTACTTTCGTCCCTACGAAACGGCAGGAAGTTTAAACTCCACCGCGCTCGTAACTCTCTCCCTCTCTCTTTCTCTCTCCGCGCAGAGCCCGTGTCAAATTGGCATCCATTATGTTTTATGGGAGCGCGAAATGCATGTAGTGCGCGCGAGACGTTAAGCCGCGGGAGCGTGCACGACGTTATCGTGTTAAGTGCGGCGAGGAGAGCACCGTGTCGTCGGACGGACTCTCTGGCGGGAAAAATCGTCACGCCTCGAACGGCCATGGCCATTCCGTTCGTGGCGGTGGCGAAGATAGAAGCCCTTCGACGAGAAAGGGTGCGCTCGCTTCTTCCATTCGTCGTCGATTTTCGGTCGCACTTTGCGCTCCCGCATCTCAACTCTCTGGTCTCAATACTTCGTGCTTACGCAGGCTTCCGTGTAGTCCGCCAGCGTAAAACCGAAAAGAGAATGCGATCTGTCCCCGCGAATCAAGGGGACTGGTACCGAACGACGCGATTACCTATGTGCATAAGCGTATTACCTACGAGACTCGAGCCGCGGCAGGGCGAATGATTGATTTTTGAAAGTGCGCTTCACATATTTCGTCGGATCGTTACGCCGAGCGTAAGAGTGTGTGTGTGCAGAGTCCATACTCCGTACGCGGCGTATCGATAAATTCTCTCTTCGTGATCGGCGTTTCTGCTTGCCTGGCAGCGAGAGCAAAGCCAACAGAGAGAACCAGCGAGGCATGCACTCGCCCGGTTGCGTTTCACGCACCGCTCCTTTAGTCCTCTCGACGTGGTAACTCTTCTTCCCGTGGGACCCCGTGGCATTCCACGAAGCGAGTAAACGAGCAAATTTGTAGGTAGAATGCGCGCCTCCTATACCCGATCGAATCCCATAAGTCACGACTCGAATACTGTGTTTAACCTGCGAGCTCATCTTCGTCCATTATCCTCATTCCACGCACCGAGCGGTGTGCACCGACCTTAAACACGAGTATTTCGTGAGCCACTCGCCCCCTTCCGTCGCCCCCTCCGAGGTAAACTTCAAGAAGAGAAACGAACGAAGAACGCTTCCAATTTCGTACTTCGCTAATGTGAAGGCGTGTAAAGGGTGAGCGAACGTCGGCCTCGCGAATAATTCCGAAAATACTGTCGTGGCTGTAACGTCGCAGTGACACTTTCTGTGATTCTAATTCCACGCATCGGATTCATTATCTTCATAAATATTTACGGTTAGTTAAATTTGTTATACAAGGAAGAAAAACATTCCCATCGACATGTATTCCGTATGACTGTACCCTGCACGATTTATTTTTCGACAATTCGTGTTTTTCGACTTACGTGATATTCGACGAAGGAATCGTATGAAATTGCAAACATCGCGACGTCTCGTCAAGAGACACTGCAGTACCGTTTCCGTTGACGAGATCATTTCGACATGACCTCGCGGTCCATGAATACAGAGACGTGCTTACGAGCTGTCTACCCCGTAACGGTACGAAGACGTAACGCGGACACTCCGACCGTCTGCGTCCGTCGCTTTCTGGCCTGTTGCAAATTAATAACCAGTCGATCGAGCGGGATTCCATCGTGATCGCAGCTAGACAGGAAATCCTCACTTGGCACGGGGAGACGTATCGATGAGCGCACGATACAGGATTACGTACTCGGGCGTGCGCCGCGGCGCTCGTGTGTAGGCAGACGCGCGCACTCGTATGCGTTCGACGTTCTTGCGGAGAAGAGGCAGGCCAGACGTCACGGTAAGGCAAAAAGCGGTAGCGGCGAGTTTTGTCAGTTACGCTTCGACTGGCAGGCCGACGTTAAGCGGGTATCAGCCCTCCCCTTCCCCCGTCCCTCCCCTCGCACGCTGATGAGCGATAGTGACAATTCTAATTAACCGCGACCCGCGATTGAAAGTTCGCCCTCGTATTAATTACCGACACTTTTCGCCCGCCACGCGACTCTATCGGGCATATCTTACGGCCGCGGCTGTGCTTTTAGTAATCGCACGATCGGCTAATTGTCGACACGTGCGTACGACCGATACTTCCTAATGGGCGAATTATAAGCATTGACGGATCGGCATTAGCGGCCACGCGGTGTTACTAGGGTGTCGATAGAAATTCGTGGTGACAGATTCGGCGGGGACCGTACAGAAAGTGTCTTGCATTCGAGATTCAAGGTCTCAGTCGACGACACGTGTCCTTTCGTTTTTTGGAACATCTAAGTTAGTGGTTCCTTTCATTGATCTAGTAATCTAGTCGGAATAAAGCGGAATGTACAATAATTGCAAGTTAGTTAATTGTACAACGTAAATGTCTTCAGTCGCGAACATTACTAAACATTAAGCTCGAGGATTAATTATTAAGTCGTACTGAACGGACGAAAACGAAGATAACAAGCAACTAATTGCAACTGAAAACGTTCATTCAGTTCATTCATTTATCATCGGTTGAAAAGTTATATTCTAACGGTTCTCATTCAAACGAACGTCTTTGTCCTTTCCGCTCTTACGGTACCATAATCTTTCTCTTTCATCGATGCTCGCCGTGATTCATGAAAGTCATCGCTCGTAAAGCGTGACACGTCCGTGAATGGAATTTGAGGAATCATCATTTGCATTCCAGGGGACCTAAAGAGGCGACACTCCTGGAGCAGCGAGATCGACTACCAGCCAGGAGAAACGGAAGCTGGGACCACCTCGGGAGGAGATCCGGTCGCCCCACCCCCGGAGGACGAGGATAGAACCTCTTACAAGGTTTCTCATTACCATTTCCATTCGTAATCCTAATGCCCTCGATGCTTCTTCTCTTCCTCGTGCACATGCACTTTATAATCATCAGAAACATGCATAGGATCGAGCGAGCTTCATCGTTTGTAATACAAATTCCTAAAACGTATGAACATTGAGTTTGGTCGGTTAAATGTGCAGTATGGAAAATTCGATTTTATTAAGTTTGTCGCTAATTTACTTGTTTGAGTATCTAATTTATCTTCGAATTGTAAGCCTTGAAAAGGACACACGCGAGTGTGGCAACGTTGGCATTACATTCTTTTATTATTTTTTCGCTTACAATTATATACTAATTTATCTGCTTTATTATTTTGACGTCTTTGATTACATTAAGTTCGTAATCGTTTGCACATACGGAAATCAATATTATCTCTCTCTCTCTCTCTCTCTCTCTCTCTCTCTCTCTCTCTCTCTCTTTCTCTTCCTCACCGCAACTTTTATTACCGCGCGCCTTTACTGCTTCGCGTCTCCACAAACAGCGTACCGTACTTACCCTCGAGCCAGAAAAACGAGAGTAAATTCTCGCCGACCCAGTGAATGCCGGGAAGTAAAATACCGGACCATTCGGCGGGCCATGTACGCCCGAAGATCCGCATCAAATGAAATCGTAAGGGCACTGTATAAAGGCGGGCACTGCTTAAATCTCCGGCGAGGGTTTAGGAGCGAGAACGGCGAAACGAAAACGAGCGCGTTCAACCCGAAATTGCATTTTGCGCGCAAAGAGCGTGCGGCGATCATTGCGCGTCGGGACGTTGCGCCGTGTAACATCCTGTAACGGCCTCGGGTGCGTGCGCAACGGTGCATTTCCTTTTACTACTGCCACAGGCAGACACGGCCGTGGACCGTAAAACGTGAGCGCCGGGTTTTAACGACGACGACGACCGACCGACCGACGAGCATCGCCAACCTTATGCCGGCTAACCGCAGAAACCCCATGCCGGATGATCCTCTCGCGCGCCGCGGCACGGTGGGACAATGGTCAGTGAGCAGCCTGAGCAAGCGATCGTCGAGCTGAACTCTGCCGCGCCGCGCGCCGAAGTAACTCGCTGTAAAACGAGCCGAAACCGTGTTGCTAGCTCCCGGACGTACACCACGCCATCGGCTCTTGATGGACGCGGTTAGAGTTTGCCTGCCTTGGACAGCATTTGCATGCAGATACGCGGACGAAGGATTTTCGTTTTGGTGAAACGAAGCGTCGGTCAAACTTGTTAATGAACGATTTTCGGACACGTAGGGGAGTTGGAGGGTTCCTAAGGCATGCGCTTGTGTATTTCTAGCAATCGTCGTTGTTTATGTGGAAGATGATGGGAGAGGTAGGATAAATGAGTTAAAGATGCTAAGTTGTGTTTTGTGTTTAATCGATCCTGTTCAAAACTCAATCTTATCGTGCCAAATTTTGTCTTCTATTTCCATCACGCAATTTTCCGCATTCTTCGTTACACAACATTTCCATACAATGCTCAGTTCGCCTGCAGTTCAAGGTTCAGCTAACATTTACGTGCAGCCCGGCATTTTATGAACGTAGTCGATTCCTTTTTTTTTCATCCTCGCTGATAGCCTCTTCCGGTCTTGTGCTACTTCTTACTAGACTGGGAATGCGCTGGGATGCCAAGCGTGGGATAGAAGGAATTCATACCGTGCATTCATTGCATTGTTCCATATATTTATGAGGCTCACGTCAGACTCATACTTTCCACACTTTGCAGCGTATCCCGCTACAATTGATGCATTCGATGCACCAGCGTGTATACAGCTTTTGGTGTTCACAAATGAAACAACCTTCTTCGCCGTTTTCTTTTTCTTTTTACTTAACCACAAGCAATTACATGGAAAATGTTTTCGACCACACTCTCTTAATGCAGTATCCGACGTTTCGTCGATTCCATTTTTCAGCGCTACATCCTCAGACGCTCGGTTTGATTTATCGCAGGCATAAAACTTTCAGTTTCCCTTCCGACTAATTAATTTTACCGAATGCTGATTTTCTCTTCAGCGCAGTGTTGACAAAGCATTAGAAGTCAAATATGGCAGCAAGCGCTCTAACGTATACTCAGACACGCGGTAGGCACTGATCGAGTGTTTACGAGCGTTTAACGAGCGCCCTGCCGGACGTTAATACTCTAGGCGCCATTTCTGTATTAGGAAGTAACTAGCCACCGGCTAGATAGCCATTTATGACTCCCTTAGTCGACGTTTCGACGCTAATCAACCGGTAGGGTCAAATGGATCTGAGAATAATTGAGGCAGAGAATAGCAGCAAACGGCGACTCTATCTTTGGTACGCGCGATGGAAATAGTCGTCGAACGGACGAAAGGGGAACGTCGATTTATGGACGCTGACTAATTGCTCGCCGAATTATCGCCGGTTTCATCGAACGATTCCAACAAAATTGGAAAGTTACGCTAAGGTTTCGCTCAATTCGCGGAATCGCTTTCTCTGAAACGCTCGTCGCGCTGTTTCATGTGTCGTCAGGTTTTTTTTTCGTTTGCCCTTTGCACATCGAACGTTATCAAATATTGACGGCAAGATGAAGTTTAGAAAACGTTTCATGCACGGTCCGCTTCCGTTCCACAAACATACCATGAATCTACAAAATCCTGGACAAACCTATCCCACCGATCGCTCGTATTCGCTCGCGTCTCAACGGGCCTTAATTAAACAAATGCCTTCCACTCGCTCAAACATTTGAATAGAATCACAGGCCAGCTTTCTCACGCTCGAACGTTTTGACCCATAGATTTCCCGTTCACCAATTAAGCGCGCAGTGTCGTTACGGGTCTCCCGGCATTTGCTCGCGGTTTGCTCAAGCTACTACGGAGAAACGTAAGAAATCGCGTTTCTTTGAATGGACTGGCTCATTAACGACAGCTGCGCCAATTGCGGTAGCGAACGTTTACGAGGATTGGAAGACAAGGCCGTGTATTCGCGGGGTCTCCGACTCTTCGGGAATGTAAAATATAACGCGCACGGCGGCTTCTACGATTCGAGCAGCCGTGAAAAGCGAGAAGCACGACGGCAGTGGACGGTTGCACGCGCCGCGCAGGTTAATCTGAAAATAACGCGGCGCGCCGTTGCGATTTCAGATCGATTCCGGTAGGCGGGTAGGCGAACGTAACTGAGGAGCCAGCTCTTAAAGACAGGGAGCAGTATTGCGTCCTTAAGAGAATTTATGCGAAGCCCTAGATAAAGTGGAATTGCTAGGAATTAACGTTACGATGTCGCATCGGTATCTCTGGATCTGTTCTACGCGGAGCAGTCTTAACTCGCCAGCAAGATTCATTATCCCTTTTATTAGGCCATGCTTGAAACTAGAGGTTCACTTACGTATAATCTTTCCGTATCTCCTTATTTATCGTATTCTATTTCGAGGGATTAGAAATGCTCTATTGATAAAAACGCTGCATAGAATATCGTAAACATTTAATCTTGCCCCATCACAAGATTCCAACAGGTCATTTGGTTGCTCCGTTTGAAATGTAAATAAAACGTACGCTTGTACTCGAGGTTATTTACAGAAGACTCTACATACGTGGACTCTGAAATAAAATCAAATTCGTATGCATTCAAGTTGGAACGTTTACCTATCTCACGAGCCACGTTTAAAGCGTACAGGTTATTCGACGTAATCGTCCGATTTCTACTTACGTACCATTCGTAAGGATAAAGTCCGTTTTGTTAATAAAAAGTTCAGACCCCATACCGTAGGCATCCAACCGCGCCCCGTCTTAAGATTCCCCCCTATTTTTTCGTGACTCGCTTCGAAACATAAGACTGCTACTTGTATCGAAGCTTAAGCGTTCTAAGGACATCCGCGCGTAATTTCTGTTTAGACTGAATGTTCGAACGACTCGTGGGAGGAACGGGTCTAGAAATCTTTTCCGCCGTCGTCCTTGAGACGATACTTGGCGAGTTTCCGAGGGAGGAACGTACTCGAACCCTCTCGTGGAATGTGCGTTCCGCTGACTTACGGCCGTTCTAGAATCCCAGAGACGAAACGGAGAGAGGAACGATCGACGCTGTGAGTCGATGCAGAACACGCGCACAGGCGCTCGTTGGAGGATCGAAAAGTACAGCGCGCGGGCATCTTCTTCCTCGCGCGATTTTTCTTGCACGTACCTTCTTCCCAGCCCTCTCGCGCTCGTCGGGGTTCGCATGCAAGATGGCGAACGAGTAACAGGGATTACCTCGCGAAATCTCTTTGTCTTGTCTCCCTCTCCCTCTCCCTCTCCGTCGAACGCGTTCACGTTTTCCTTTTCGCTCGCTTCTCGATCCTCGCTGAATTCCGAGAAACACCGGCGAGAATGCGTCTGTGTGCGGCTGCGGGTACAGAAAGACAGTGGAAATTGGCTGCCGGCACAAGACGAACCGTGAAAGTGGAAAAGTCAAAGTCAGAAGTGATATCTAACGGTTGGTTACGGTGGTCGGTAGGATCGAAAAAGGCGTGAGGTCTGCTTTGGGTCCGGACCATTGAAAGTGAGATCGACGGCCTGCATACAGGTTGTCCTCGAGTTTACGATCGTGCGAAAACGATAAGCATTCGCTAGAAATTGTACTTTCAACTTGAAACTTCAAATTTTCATATTATTCCGGATTATTGATGTGCGGCATCGAATAACTAGACCTTGATTGGAAGGATAAACATTACCGCACTTCGTTAACGCGTCGATTTTCGCAAACATCTATTCTGACCCAAAGCATCATTTTCGGCACAAAGCGTCTCGCCAGAATCCGACCCTCGCCGGAAAACTGTCCCTCGAGAGTCTACCGCAGCTCTCGTTACTCTCGTGATTATAGGAGACAGCGAAGACGGTCGACTCTAAATCAAAGCCTCGGCGATCAGGCTTACGATCGCTAATTGCTACAGCCGCGCGCCATTCGCGCTAAAAGGGATTTTATTGCACCGGAAAATCAGCCGCGGTACCGTTATAACGCGTGCGCGTACTCTCTGACACACACACACACAGACACGCGCGCGCGTATGCCACGACTTGTTCGGTTCGCGTATAAAAGATGCGGAGGGAGAGAGCATAAACGTGTAAATGGCTGATAATGATTGCTGAGGAGGAGAGTTCGTTCGCATCGCAAAATAGGCGAACGGCGCAGCTGGTGAGCTTTTACGAGGGTCGAGTCGAGAGTCTTCTCCTTTCGACGGGATCGACGGATTGCCCGATCCCTCGACAGAGGTCAACCGCTGACCCGCGGGATCGAATTGCGGTTCTGTCTGCTTTTTTTTTTCGTCTTTTTCCGCATTTCTTTTTTTGTTTTACCTCTTCAGTGCGTACGCCTGGTATCATTCGCACTTTTAAGATTCAAGCGTGTCGTGACGTTGCAGGTTGTGCCTACATACTTCGTGGTGCTTCCCTTTCTCTCTCTCTCTCTTTCTGTGCTTTTTCAGCCTCTGTTCGTGATGCATGAGTTTCGTCTGAACGTCGTCAGTGAAGTAGCACTTATCAAAGAAGTGCTCGTTTCTTTATGACCGGATAAGCAGCAATTACTTATTTCCACGCTAATATTTCTTACGTACTTTATTAACGTTTCGTCATATTGCTTTAGACATTATTTTTTTGTATGAACTTCATCGGCTAAGTGACAGTTACTTAAGGGGGGACTCTTTTGTGTTGTGACTGAACTGACACTTTACGAGATCTTATTGGTCTTCCGTGTCCTATCTTCATTTTATTCCCGTGGACGCTAGCAGCTTTCACGGACGCTTGCTAATATCACAAATTCTGGGACACCGTGTACACGGGTAACCCATTAGTTACGTTCATTGAAGAAGAAACTTATCTGTGTATAATGGGGAAACCATAAAAACGCCCAATTGCTTCTCCTCAATTGGCGCACAAATGGAGCATTCAAATCGAGATTTCAGGATAAAATCATAATCGTACGAGACGCGATCCACGTCTAAGGCACGACGTTCGCCATTAAGACAACAAAAAGCTTTCGAGACATCGCGGTAATTACCAATGACTCATCAGTGATCGGGCCGCGAAAGGGCACATCCGGCGTACCGACAAAATGAGCGCGCGCAAGGCCTCACTTTACGGCGAAAGAATCTCAAGAATAGAGATCGATCTCGAGCAGCGATCTCTCGTCGATCAACGCCGACCGCGTGCCTCGTGTTCTTGTTCCCCGCGAACTTCCGCTCCTTCCCGCTTCTTATTTATTCTCGCACTTAACTCACCGCCGATTCCGCTCGGCTCGTTTCGTTAAGTGGAAAATGAATCCCTCGATCGGCGTTCTTTCGAACAAAAGAGGACCTTGTCCTTCCTCGTTCTCTGCCCCTCCCCACCTCCTCCCGCCTGGCACGTAGGCAAGGACACGCAACGAGCGAAATTCCTTTCTCTATCGATTACAAACTTTCTCGATCCTCGTGAGAACTCGACTTACATCGGCCGCCCCGCATTCGCACGCTTGCGGCTCGTTCGCGAGCATCGGGATCGTGCGCGCACAATGCACTCGTTTTATTCGCGCCGCGCGCGAACGGACGCGAGTCAAGCGGCCCGACGGATTTCAATCTTACCAATGCTTTTTCCAATTAGCTCCGCGGCATCGCGATAATACGATTTTCTCCACTGCGGCCGGAGACACGCCGATCACGCCTCCAAATCAAACGGCTTCGATCACTTCGGCTCCTGCATCTCGGCAAATTGCGCCGATTGATTGAGTTTCGTTGACGAGAAAAAAAAAAATAATATTTGTGGATGATTCACCGACAGAAAAATGTGAATTACTTTGACATTTCCACAAACGGCGCACACCGTGCGAGGAACATTGGGAGAGTGAACTTTTTCCTTCAAACTCCAAAGGCCCCTTTCATATGTATGCGTTCTCAGTAGTAATTTCGTACGTCGACAGTGCGGCCATCTCCGATGAGGCTCGCAATTTCGCGGAGCAGCGAAAGAACCGCGAAAAACGCGAGAGAAACGGGTAGGTGAGGCAAAAGTGATGGTGGCGTGCACGGTAATTCGAGTTAAGAAGTTATAATTAACCAGGGAGGTTGGAAGACGGTGGGAGAGCGAGAGAGAGAGAGAGAGAGTGAGAGAGGATGAAAGAGGGAAAGTGAGGGGACGAGAGAATATGGAGGATTGGGATGAGATGGAGAAGAAAGAAGAAGTTGCTGAGCACGGATGAGACAAAGAGAAGCTGCGTTTGAGAGTGGGTTGAGAGGCAAACGACGAAGAAGGCAACTGAGAAGAGGCGGCTCGACGTACGAGAAAGGGGAAGTGAGACGTCCCGATGCAAGAAAACACTATTAGACTCCTAGACGGCAGATAAAACAGAGGAAGACGAATGAGTGGCCTTATAGAGGGAAGTCGAACGATGAGAGCAAAGTCTGGAGAAAAAGAGATCCGAGATGGCGAAGAGAGGAAAGAGAAATAGGAGTAATGAAAAGAAATTAACATTTGGTTAGCATGCCAGTCCTAATGTTTCCACAAACTTGACGACTGTTCGATAGTACTCGACGATGGTCCACAGCAGTCTTCTCTGTTTATAAATAATTTCTTTGTTAAATAATCATGCGGGACTCTTCATAAAACTATATCTCATGCACCTACACATGCGCTCTATAGAAGTATCAGTACAGTTAAAGAGAAGAAAATGGCTCGGACTCTAAACTATGCGCCGCACGACAGGAACAAAGACACGGAGAACCCGACACAAGCCTGTGGTACGAAAGTATCACAGCACAAGGGAAATCCCTATAGAAGATCACCGGGGTCAAGTATTCCGGCATAGGAAATGGTGTCTCACGAAGCGGGTGGTCGGGGGAAAAAAAAAGAAGCAAACGCGAAAATACGTGACCTTTGAATCAATCATGACTGGGCCCAGGCCCAGGCGAGTGCGCCTTTCATTCTCACGATCGTCTACGATGAACCGATTGCGCGCTCGGTAACGTACGAAAGGAAAATTAGCGTGTCAGGGGGCGCAAGCACGGTGAAAGTGTGCCGGCTGATCGCTACGAAGAGAGAGAGAGAGAGAGAGAGAGAGAGAGAGAGAGGGGGGGGGGGGAGAAAACGGGAAAACTCTTCGCTTTCCTCCTTTCGAATCTTTCGCGGCCCAACGCTCGCGCATAATTCGACGATCGGCAAAGCGTAATTGCCATCTAAATGGTAGTTCTGTCGCTAGGAAGCGAGAAGCCGCGCGACGCCGGGCGATAGATCGACAGATAGTGCGCGAGGTATCATATAATCTCGCGCTTTTAGATCGCTTAGATTACCTTAATACGTGTCCGTGCATCGACGTTTCAGAGGAATTATTATTCACTTTATCTTCATTGCTCCGATCATTTAATACGATTTCAAATACCAGCCGGCTTCTTTGCGTTTGTTTTAGAGACATTGTTGTTCGGTTTATCTGGCGGGTGATCTTTGTCAAAGTGCCAATTTGTAAATCTATCAATTGCTGGGACAGGTTTATGGTATTATCGGGCCTTTATATCTGTCTTAAAATGCTCCTATTTACGTTAATCTGTTTTTTTTTTTTCAATATATCTATTTATTTATGTGTCTACGTATTAGCTGCTTTATCGTGCACGCATGAAGTTTCCCGTATATTTCATATCAACTTTTCCACATAGTTACCGCGGCCTATCGCTCCGGCAGGGAGTACAGAACTTACATGACATTTACGCGTGTATATCACGTTACCTCAATCGGTGAATGGCTATGATCTATAAAACAATTACGGCCTGCGCGCAGATCCTCGCTTCGAATACAGGGAAATCGAAACTGCCATTCACTTCTCGCTGATACTTGCCATGCAAATTGCATTCCCTAACATTTTCACGTAATTGGAAGATCGACTGCGGAGATAAGCTCACGCGCACGGAATATTTCACAGCGAATGTTTAGCGAAGCCTTTCCACGCCAGATTCTGGCGCCGATCTTTTATTTAATCGAAGGATCATCTTTACGGTCACGCCAGACAATGAATTACAACAACCTGTATTAACGTTTAGCTAATCGATCGTGTCGAATTTCAAAACAAACATAATAATTGCGATGCACATGCTTGATGAGAATTTTTCACCAGGCTACACGTATAAACGTGCACAAGTTGCTCTATAAACGGACAATAGCTATCTACTACATAGAGTAGTCGCAAAAATAATTTCGAAATTGCAATCGTCTCGATGTGTCCCCATGGAGCATTCTCAATGTACGACATTATACATAAGATATGGAAGTAATGGAAGGTGAGGAGGTAAACTTGCTCGATATTATCATTCTCCACCCTTCTCTTCCATCTTCTCCCCTTGCGTGTCAACGATAAAAGCGAACTCGCTCAATATACAGATATTGCAGGACACTCGGCACATCGTAGAGATCGAAGTCGGGATAATATCGTATTAATGACCCTCGTGGCCTATTTACGATATCGCGAGTTGCCCCCATAAGACGCAGAAGTATGCACACATCTCGTCCTGATTACCCGATCGTTCGTTTAGTTTCTTGGCCGACGCGCGCATGCGTCGTGTCGTCAAAATATGACTCCCTGTATACAATTTACTTCGAGGTGCGCGTATAATCTCCCATTCAACGTGCCTCGATAAGTTTCCTCTTCGCATTCTGCTACTGGGATATTGAAAATATCCATGGATCAAAATGAAAATGCATACGTTCGTGGTGTCGCATTAATAACAGTGCGTCACTATATTTACGAAAAAATTCTTTCAATTCTACTGCACACTACGATGTGAAACTGATTGCTCGCGTAACGCCGTTTGCAGAGAAAAAGTCTGGTTACGATTGATTCCTAATGTGACGACGATATTCAACATCCATGATAAATCGTGTACAAGTTTCACGTTTGACCGTATCTCCGTCTTATCCCATACTATTTCCACTCCTTTTGCGTGGCATCCGAGATAACAGCGAGTCAGAACGGCGGAAGGCTGTCAAACGATTGTAAAGGACCATGGTGGCCCGTGCATCATACCCATTCTTCCTCCTACGTCTGCCTACGTTCGTTCAATTGTATCCTCGGATCGCTTCGTTCTAAATCGATGCCATTTGACGTTCGTACATTGTTCGCGGGATCATTTTCTGCACATTGTCTCAAGTGCCAATGATAGTCCGCTGGCTGAGCTTGCCTGGCATAATGTCTAGTGTAAATACTGTCAGTCAATTCCTATAATCGACTTCCTACATTTGGTCAACGCATCCTGTTCCTCAATCGTTCTCTCTTTCAACTACTCGGATAATGGTGTTTAGTCATCGTGAATATTGAATTCGCGTGTCGTATCTCTTTCAATCGAAGAAAGTTTCATTCTTTATTGTATGTAGGTACTTATTCCTGTCCAACGTGGCCTTCGATCCGCACTTCCAATAACCGATCAAACACCCAACTATCGATCCCCAGTCCTCGCCGAAGATATTGACCCGACTCGACAGCATCGAACCTCGACACTGTACATAGTCGAGCAACAATGAGGCAAGTCCGTGTAGAATGTCATCGTTTTCAGTCACCGCCTCATTCACCACGGTGCCGTTCAATTCGACTTTATTTTTCCTGGGGCCATGTAGGGCGAGTCGGAGGATATATTCCGAAAGATTATCGTCAGCGTATCGCGTCGTGTGCGTGTACACTTTTCCTTCCCCCTCCTCCTCCTCCTCCCCGTTGCCGTCTCGATCGTATCGTCGAGTCAGAATGTTGTAAAGGTTAATCATCGTGTATATACGCCGGGCTACGTATCGGGATCCTTCATCCCATGTTTCGCGTTCCAGAGAAATCGACACGCACGCACACCCACACGCAGGCACACAGACAAGCAGGCACACTCGCACGTTCGTTCGCTTCATTGTCCCTCCGTTTCGTCCTGACTGCGCGATCGTTGGAGTCAAAACGCTCGCGTGATTACCGCGCGGCTTGCCCTCCGCCCTCCGCCCTCCGCCCCGTTCCCGTCGCTCCGACGCTGACGGTATGCCTTGGTGCATTTTTAGGGGAGGCCGGAGTGAGGAAGTTGCGAAGAATCACTTGCATCCTCGTATCGCGAAGTTTCCTCGCTTCTCCCGCCGTTACGAGGGTGTACAAAATAAAGGTTGCATGTTGATCGATCGGCGTTGCGGATGTTGCGCCGGGGTAATGGGAAGTTGCGGGATGAGAGTGTAGGGCTGAATATTAATGCGCTTCAAATTATTGCGCATTATGCGGAAGGTGTGAATAATCGCTGATACCCTAATGGCATTCGTCGATGAAATATAGAAACGTGTGCGGTGTCAGTGTGATGGGATGTGAAGTGGTTAGGGTTAGGGCTGGAGTGCTTAGTTATTCCAGTCTATACTTGGTCGATGAAAGGAAACGAAAGAGATGGAAATCAACATTGAACATACGCGTGCAATGTATGCAACGAAATATTGTAGCGAACCAATAGCGCTGCCTCTTATAAAAGTTCCTTCGTTTCCTCAGCTTTCTTCTTTGTAAATTCGGGCAAAAACGACATCTTAAACAATAGACGAATAACGCTCTCTCTCTTTCTCAGAGTTCGTTTCATTGAGAATGCGCCTTCGCGCCGGGACATTTAAAAAGATGGTCGTGCGTGCGCCGAGTATATAGCACCGGGACCCTTAACCCCCTTAACCCCGACGTTTCACGTTCCAGGGAAATTGATACGCGCGTCCTTAATGCGGTCAGATAAGATCAGGCGGCCGCGAGCGAGAGGCTAAACTAATGCCTCGCGCACAGTGGCGCGAGATAGATATCTTGAGAATTTCATTAGCATGATCCGTGCTTCTTGCCCCGCTCATGCTAACCCACTCGCGCCGCGCGCCGCGCGCCCGAACCACCACCAACATCGTCGCCACCACCTCTGTCCACGCTTTTTAACTTGTCACCTGAGGCTACGTGGCGCTCGGCCTCTCACGCTGCGAGATCAACTCTTTCGTAAGCGTTTCTCTGAGGGTTGAAGTGTGATAGTTGTTGGCATTCGAGTGTTTAGAAGCTAACGTTGCCTGGTTCTTTAACTGTTTTCTAATTTAACTTTGGATAAAGAGTGTCCGCCCGAAGATTACATCCTTCGAATGTTCAGGAAGCATTAAATGAGAAGCGAGCGTGTCTGAATATCCATAAGGGCAAAGCCGATGTTATCGTCGGCAGATCGATCGATGGCCTTTCGGAACCGTTAAACGGGACCGGCATATCGGGCGAAAAATTCAGTCGATACCGGCCGATTCGACGGTTAATCTGAGGCCGTCGATCGATTGATCCTCTCGTAGGGACCGTTTGGAAGCTTTAATCGCTTTACAGGATTCCGCTTTGACTTATCATATCATAATCGTAATTACTAGTAAACACACAGCGCACAGCGTTCTCGGCAGGATGAAGAAAACGAAAGACCTCGCCAAAAGTTTGTCATGCACACGCAAACGCAAACTTAAGTTAACCGCGCCATTCGCCCGCCGCGAATCGTCCAACGTCCGTCCTCCGTCTCCCGCGCATTTCCCTCTTACCTCGAAAGCGCCTGTATCGTTAATAGACCCGCCTGTCCCCTCCGCGCTCATCCCAAGGGGGGACCTTTCAGCGCCGTCCCTTCTTATTACGTGCACGTCGATATCGCAAATTATTGTGGTATATTCGCGCGCGGTGCTTCAAGGCGCTCCTATGAATTATTGCGCCATTAACGTAAGTAATCGTACCGGCGAGGAAAATTATATGGCAATTTGTCCGCGGAGCTGATCGAATGTGTCGAGAATTTTCTTTGCCCTCGCGGGCGTGGGTAATGATTGTGAGCGGATCGGTCGTAGGATCGGGGGACGATCCACGGGGGATGCTCAGGCTGGACGCGGCCGTTGTCGTCGTGGTCGCATGTAGAGGAAAAAGGGAAAGCCGCGAAGAGCACGCTCGCCGCGAATTAAAACATAATTCTTCGTGGACCTTTTACGGGCGCCCTTGTGCCGTAATATCAGGGCAGCCGGCGAGATGGCGAGCGAGGAGCGCGCGGCTACCGTATTTTAATGCCGGCGGCGATCGATTTTCACGCGATAACGAGAGAGTTTTGACTGATGCGAGGCTAAGCGGAAAGCAACGTAATAGCCGATCACAGTAACGCGGCTCGATCTAAATTCATGCAAATTGCGGAAAATTGTTTGTCTATCGATATCTCATAATTAGTTTTGATCGTATACGGCCGCGCTGGTTAACTTGAAGTATTTCGCGCTGCGTCGGTATCAGAGTACTGGTATGCGCAAAGGAAATCGTTGCGTTGGTTTTTTTTTTTATTAAAAATCATGCTTTTTATGTAGAAACGGAGAATCTTAATGACACGGTAATATGAAATTTACGCAATGATTAGTAAGTGAATAGTAAGTGCTCTTCGAATTAGTAAAGAAACGTTGTATGCAATACCTACAAGTAAACTCGTAACCTGCTGCAGACAGGCCATAGATAACTTCCGTAACACATCACTCAATCATTATTTTATTATGTATCGAACGCAGTGCAAAACACCGTTTACGGCTGATGCAATCCGTGTTCAGAATTGTCTTGCATCGATCCCTTACTATATAAGTCAGCAGCGTACATTCTTCCAGCCATTCATTCAATCAATTTCCCCCAGCAATTGAACAAATTGTAATGAAAAAGAAAGACATAGAGACGACAACGTTATAACGTCAACGTTTCATTGCAACATACCCCGGACACTTAACGTCCTTACAATCATTACACTTAACCCCATTCCCTACTTATGAAATCCAAATAAACCCAATTCCGCGTATGTTTCTCCGGAACCGGAAGACTTTTGGCAACACGCGCTTATTGAGACTCTGTCCCTCTTAATGACTTCTATAAAGCCGTGACGTAAAAAATAACCACCGCCTACAGTTGTTCTACACGCCGTATATTATATCCATACATTATGCCCATGCGTGAAAGGATCAATGAACATTAATTAGCGCGACGCAGCGCTGAGTCGATTCTCAAAGGAGCGCGGGAAGGTCCGAGAGTTCGGGGCCAAAAGGAATATAGAAAAGACTTTACGATGCGCCCGGTGGCCGTTCGTAAATTTCAGCCAGCTCGCAACTAGGTATTTATACGAAGTGACAGCCGTAAATTTCCGCGCGGCGGTAAAGCACGAGGCGGCGGGGCCGGGACCAGGGCCGAGGGCCACGCGCGAGGGTGAGCTGCCAAGAATAATAATTCAATTCCGCGACTCCGCTCGGATCAGTTCGGCTCTTGCAGTATCAATTAATAATTTAATTGCCGCGAACCACTTTGGCGGACGACATCGTCGTTTTACAAGCTTTAATTCTTTATTGACGGCTGATTGACCGTATAAGCATCCGTTGCGGACGCTCTTTTGCCTTGGCGTGATGCGTGGTGATACGAATATGCAGGTGTATATACATTGTTATATGCATATTAGTCTGCGGGACATTAATATTGCAGCATATTTCATCGAATTATTGTATTTCATTGACAAAGTGCCTTCAATCATTTCTTCACCCTGATAAATGTTTCATACAAATTTTGGATTGTCCCTAATAAGTTCTTTCGTCGACGCGTTGATTTTTTGGATCATTTACAGCAAACAAACACTTACGTTTCTTCCCTGTTGTTTCTCGCACCGTCATCAGGCTGTTGTTATTGACGCGAGTCACGAGATTTCGTGTGAATTCCCCGAATCTGCCTACAGTCGCACGATACGAAATGCGCCCATTTTTCCATCGTCCTGTGCGTGTCACTGCGAAATCTGGCTTCTTTCGCACGTACTCGTGCAAGCTTAATCATTCCGAGAAGGTCCGGCCCGTGTCCATCACGGCAAGAGATCATTTATACGATGCAACACTGTGGAGTTTGCATCGTTTGCAATGCCGTACGGTTTTTGATGTCGTCTTTTACAAATCCCGCATGATCGTCTTTGTGTCCTACCCTCACTTCTGCTTCTTTCCTCAAACTTGATATATTCATTCAGTATATTGCTATTGGTTGCAATTATATAATGTAAGACAAAAATGTGAACGCAAATAACCGAGGATGCCTGTTGTCGGCTTACAGGAAAATGGCCATTCGATGCAGACGGTGGACCTGGTGGCGGACTGTCCACTCGCGGTGTTGACGTCCATATCGAGGTCGCCGTCACCGTCGAGGTCGCCATCGCCCGCCGCGACGCCCTCGACACCCATCGCACCCCCGAAGAGCATGGGGCAACGGCCAAGCACCCTCCTGCGCCCCAAGATCTCTTTGACGTGGGTACTTCGAGGGCAACAGCAGCCAACGTCGAACGGAAGTCATCTGGCGGCAAACGGAAATGCGGGTATGCAGTTTGCTAAATTTTCCTTCGTTTCCGAAATCATGTAGTTTAGTCTGTTTCACCATGTTTGTTTCCATTGTCTGTAGGTGCAACCGGTGATAAAGATACCTTGTCCAGAGATAGTAAAGAGCGGTCTTCTCGAAGGAGCGTCAAGAGCGTGAAAAGTGTCAAAAGTGTGAAGAGCGTGAAGAGCGTCAAGGAAAAGGAAGGGAGCGTAAAGGAAAAGGAGAATCTCGATGTCGCCGAGAAACGAGAGAAGAAGATTCTGCAGAAAATTGAGAAACTCGAAAGGATCGAAAAGGTAATTGCTTTGTAGCTTTTGCTCCCGTCACTGAAAAACACACGCAAATAAATGCAATATTCTCTCTCTGCGTGTAGTTAAAATTTGTTTTAAACTGACTATTTTCTCCTGAATAACACGATCAAACATTGTAGCACTTAACTATACTTATCAAATTTGAATCGTTCAGTGCAATGATTACATACACCCACGTTTGGTTTGCAGCCTATCGAGAAGGAGACCATTATTAATGATAGACCAATTGAGAGTCCGTTGGAAAAGCTGCCGGACAAGGAAGCGTTAAGTCTAAAGGATACGAAAGAGAAGGAAAAAGTAAAGCGAGCAGTTTCGGAACCTTCCCTCGTCTCTCGGGAGTCAACTTCAACGCCGAGTGGTCGCGAAAAACACAGGCATAGACGAACTAAGCGTCCACATAAACCTAGACCACACAGCAGATTCGGCTACGAGATCGCTGACCTTGACGCCTTCTTGACAAAGGTTTTTAAACATAGTTTATTGCACTTATCCACAGCATGCACCAAACTCGGACTGATCAGATAGAAAAAATCGTATCGGTAATAGCAATATTAACGACATCATCCATTAGATTAATGATACAAGAAACGTTCTGCAACGGATCTAATAACACTATATTCGCAGACGCTTTGGAAAACGAAAATTGATTCGAATGAAATGAGCTCGGTCAAGCTCATCAAGGAAGCATGTAGAATTAATGCAAAACTGACATCCGCAAACATGAGGCTCATCTAAGCCATCGAGCTAAGAGAAATGACTCACTGATGTAATTTCAGGCTTCCATAGAAAGGCCAGCGAACATTCCCGTCGTCCTGTCGTTTCCATCGGTCTTATATCAGACGCAAGGTGGCACGCAGGATGAGATGGCTCTTCCGCTCGGTACGGTCGTAAATGCCGTCTTCAAGAATCAGACGTGGCTGTACGTTCAAACGCCACACGGCCAAGAAGGCTACGTCGGTTACGCTGCCTGTCTGCCACTGGGAATATTGCCGCAGCCCACTCGTGGCCCCTGTTGGGAGGACTCCACGGACGTTTTCCCGCGGCCTCTCGGTAAATGACGCTTTTCAATTATCAAAGCGTAGTGGAACGTAAGCGTCCGACGGGTGTAACGAATTTTGCATGCACCTTCGCTTAACGCGTTAGCTTACCGCATTGCAAACCGATCGCGAGATATCTCGTTTCTGAAGAAACTGAATGCTAAGGGGAAATAGCTAGGACTGTTTTGTTCGGCTATTTCTTCGTATTTTATTGGGAAACTTTCTTATTCGTCTTCTATGATTGTCGCGTGGGTGCTTGAAGTAATAAATAAAAAATGCGTCGGAGAAAAAAATATTACGTTGTATGTAGGTATGATTTACGGGACTAAAGTAGTTACAGCAGTATGTTGATATCTGTTGGGTGGGCTCTGCGAATACTTTTCCACGCTAGCTATCGGTAAATGACGCTTTTCAACAACCATCGTGTTTTTGTCATAGAATCAACATTTAACAATTTGTCAATCTTTTGTTACCACAGCACATGATTAGCGTTCGGCTGTGAAACAATTATCATTTTGCCCTGCATTTAATATGATGATGCTGATCAGTGTGGCATCTAAAAGGAGTTGAATTAAAAGGTTAAATAATATTCGGGATGCTTTTAGGTAACATGACTGATACGGAGAAGTTGAGGGACACGAGGTCGGAATGCGGTGCCCGTGGAAAGAGCACGAGAGTGAGGCGAGGATCGAGAGATGCAGTTTCCGCTTGCGGAGAGCGTAGTGTCGATCGACTATATCTAAGAGCAGCGGCGAACGCCAGGACAAAGGGATCCCGCCATACGTTGCTAGTCATACGCAACGATTACGAGGGTCGTACAGGAAACTCCCTGAGCGTGTCAAAGGGCGACGTTGTTGCCCTACTAAGTGATCACGTGAACGACTGGTTTTGGGTCAGATCGCGTGATGGAAGAGAAGGATTCATTCCGGCGGTGATAGCTGGGCATGGTTTTTTATAACGCTCCTTTCGACGGAAAATCTGATCAATCGATGCCGTCCATGTTATACGTTTAAGTTAGAAAGCTGACTAACAAGTGGCCAACGACTGTATATTTGTACAAAGTATTGTATCGTATTACACAAAATACGCACTGTATTAATATATTTATTAAATATGAATAATCCTGACTCTGTTAGTCCCTGTCACGTGGACTGTCAAACGAAAAGGTACGTTTGGATACCATCAGTCTTACTGCGAATGACCGCTGTCACCTATTTTGCGGTTACAGCAAAATCTCACATGAGGAAAAGGTTCAATGATTGTCTTTGTCAAGCTCAGATTAGGCATTACAACATTAGCAAGTCTGTAATTCGCATAATACTGGTAGCTAAGTGGAAAGAAAAAATTGTGTAAGGTGTAACTGTAGAAATTATTATGCATAAAAAAATATTAAATAATCACGGCGCGTCTATTTGTTATAAATTGAAATATTTATTTCTAGATGTTAATGCTACGCGAATTTTAAGACCATTTCTCGGTAATTAAAGTCCGTGCACACGTCAAGATTATTCGATGAACCGGTCATGCTAAGCACTTTTTGCGGTGTTTCTTGATAAATTATACTGTAGATGGTGGTACTAGACGTCGGCACTTTGGCCAGCGTTTCTCCCTGATAAGTAAAATGATACACGTGAGGTGATGCTCCGCCGGCAATTAGACGTTCCTCATGTATACGCGCCACATGAATTCCTCCGTCTGGCTGATCAAATACGGTAGCTGCTTCCATGGTCCGCATGTGCCACAGCGATAAGCTTGGTCCACCACCACAAACCTAAAGAATTAATCATAACATTCTATGATAGCGTTTTTACAATTTTCACTTGTATGTTCTAATCTTTTGTAAAAAAAAAACAGTATATATCGAAACATATCAAAAATCAAATAGAAAACTCAGTGACAGTGCCTTGTTCTTTGAAACTAAAAACTTTTATAAGATGAATTTTTTTTAAAGAAGTCTCAATAATATACATAGCTTTACAAGTGTATCGTTAGAAGCAAAAGAAAAATTGCGTATCCAAAAAAAACATACCAGCCAGTCTTCTGTAAAATCAATTCCACCAAGCCATTTTCCAAGCTTTGGACGTGCAACTTTATCCACTAAATATGGCTTCAATTCATTTGTGTTTTCTTTCATACGTAAATCCCATAATTTAACAGATCCATCTTCACTGCTTGAAGCCAGTTGATTGCCCCTAAAGCAGTCCACAAGAGAAATAAAAATCTGGTCCAAACGGAAGTATTGTTATAGCATTTGGCAATAACTTTAAGTCGTAAAGAAATTGCACTTACATTAATGCAAGTGAATGAATATAATCCTTATGACCATGCAAAGTTTGTAGGATTTTTCCATCTTCTAGAGTAATTATGTAAATATCCTTATGACACGTGGCATAGAGTAGATTGTTTGATTTTGAATATACCATGTAATTTACATCTAGATCTTGACCACTGTATCTGCAAAACGCAATAATGATTAAAACTGGTCAAGGTTGACCTGTTATGGAAAACTATATAAGAATAAGGAATACTTTGTAATCTTACTTATATAGTGGCAATTGTATTACCCAAGAGGGTTTAATTTTTGGTGCTTTATTTGAGGTAACTATTTTCCAATCCCATCCACATATTTGGCCGTACGTTCCAGTAATAAGAAAATTGTCTGTTGAAGTCATACTTTGAATATTTTGATCTGGATGGGCTGTAAATCTGTAAGTCGGTCCTTGTAATTCATTTTCCTCTACGTTATGTGGCCCCAGAACCTTCAAAAATCTGCAAAAAATGTTATTTATGAACCATTTTCAGCTACGTTTACAGACTAACCGTATTAAACCATTGTTTATCTATGTGAAATACACTTTATAAGCCAAGTCATTTGCAGGAAAAAATAAAAGAAATTTTACATAGTACGAGAACTATTCTTCCATCACGAAAAATGCACAAAATGTATAAAATATTTCTTTCACTTGATAACCACAATATAACCTATACTGCAATATTTTAAACTTTTTTTCAAGACTTCTTGTACTTACTCGTACACTGAGACATCGCCATAAATGTTTCCAGCTAATAAATAATTTCCATCTGGAGAGAATGTCTGACACAGGACAGTATTATAAAACAACTTTTCATTTAAAAATTCTGACATTTCTATGTTGGGTAGTTACATTTATATATACGATGTGATAAGATGTTTGAGCCCTTGTAGGTAAAGTTGCACGGGAGTTGAAGCCAACATGAGGCCACAAGATGGTCGTTTCGCTCTGTCGCTTCTCCGGGGCGCGTGCACGCAGTCCTTTATTTACTTCAGTGGCATTACTAATTATGTGCGGGCGTAAAATCGATCAACACAATACTTTATCAGTTAACAAGTAGATCAACCTTTATAATAGATAATGGCATAGTGTAGTATTACGTGTAGTATTTTATTTTAAGAAGTGTTTGAATTTCCCGCGTCGCCGTAATATATTCGGTACGGTGGCGCCTCCAAAAAAATCGGAGAAACGCTCAAACTACTCATTGGACAGCAGTCGGTAAGGTTGCTAACTGCACCCCTTAAAAAAAATACCGACTGCTGTCCAATGAGTAGTTTGAGCGTTTCTCCGTTTTTTTTTGAGGCGCCACCGTACCGAATATATTACGGCGGCGCGGGAAATTCAAATTTTTCATTGAAAATTAACACTACACTAGCTTTTTAGCTTTTTAGGGGCAGATTTTTTCACGCTGGATAAACTGTCAGGTAGCTACCTAACAAATAAAATTATAAGTAACGTAGTCCCACAGAGCATATATACATGGACTGCGCGTTCGGGCCAAGAGATGAAGACAACATGGGAATACATTTTGTATTAATGATTTTCAATACAATTTCTACTTCAAAGAAAGACATCGCTGCGTACGAAAATATTATAGTACAAATATCATTAGGTAATATCTCTTACGATTCTAATACACTATAGCTATTACGTATTACCAATTATGTGTGAAACGCAGATTAATTTATAAACCTCGCTATATTATTACTTCAAATTGGTTCATTATCAAAATGTGTAACGTATCGTTGAATATATAAAGCACGTACTGCCATCATTCCTTACGTTTCAGCATTTTAATAAATATTTAAAAAGCAGGTTGTGCTTCATACCTTTTTTTTTAAATTGGATACAATTTTCAGTCAATGCATTTGATAGCCACAGAACTTGTGCCTTAGTAAAAATCTTCTTCTGCAACCTTTTTGCCTGATGTTTGATTCTTTATCTGCTCTTGACTGTTATACATGTCGGCTACTTGTTGCGCAGAGGTGGCATCTTCACAATTCTTATCGTCGCGAATTCGTATAAACCGTGGAAACCGTAAAGATATACCCTTCTCGGGATCAACCTAAATTGAACAATTTCAATTATTGCATCTTGTGAAAGCTTAAAGTTCAGTATTCAATGCATAACCAACAGCATCACTTACTATTCCAATCGCGGCTTTATGCGCAGGTGACAAAGAAAGATCGGCACACTTTATCTCCCAAACCTGAATTGCATCAAACCAGTGATCAGGTTCGTGGTTGGAATCATAACGATAGTACGATTTACATTGAGGTATCAAATGATCTTTAAAGAACTCCGTATGCTTTTGGAGATCCTCTTCACTGAACCCAGTACCTATCTGCAGAAAGTATTTCATTGATATTGTTCTGAATACTGTAAAAGTGACATAACTTCGTCTTACTTACTTTACAAAGAGTTTGATACTCTTCGTTTTCTGAATCGTAACAGGCTAGCAAGAAGCCACCGTACGTGCCCGTTCTTTTTCCCTTTCCGATGTAACCTCCAATTACGACTAAATCCAATGTGTCACCGACACCTTCCAAATAATCTTTCTTCAATTTCAGCCAGTTTCGAGATCGCTTCGCAATCTCGTACGTTGCATCCTCATCGAGTGTCTTTACCATAAGCCCTTCACAATTACCTGTATGTTACAAATGACACGTAGTATAAAGGGGGTAGTATGTAGCATTTGATTAAACTACGATCCGGAAACATATGTCGACCTTTAATAGATTCCTCCAAAAACTCCTGAACTTCCTCGATGGTCGACGTATCCAAACATGTAGCAAATTTCCATTCCCCTTCCACTTCCCGGAAGTGGTCGTTTAAGAGTTCTCGCCGTTTACTAAATGGTTCTTGGACCAAGGACTCACTATTTAAGTATAACAGATCGAACATAAAGACACATACTTGTACTTTAATATCTGCTTCATTGGCATCCTGCGATATAAAGTAATATTTATTTTTTCTACAGAATTTTATGAATTAAAATATTTCTCGTTTGTAATAAAAAAAAAACTACCTTTCGTTTTCTTGTACTTAATATCTGGAATGGTAGAATTTGCTTTTTCTCAGTGTCCCAAGCAACTGCCTCACAGTCAAGAATACAACTTTTGACAGACTCCTTAGATGTATTTTTTAAACGACCAATGATGTCAGGATACTTTGAGGTATTATTTTCCTGGTTTCTACTATAAATGCTAATATTTCCATCCTCCGCAACGTGAATCTGTATGATTTGGCCGTTTTAACGAATAGTATGAAAATTGCGAAACTTGTTTACAACATAAACAAATACACAAACCTGTGCTCTTTCGCCATCGTACTTCCATTCGCATGTAAATTTCAATCCTTCGAAGCGAGTCAGAACCTCTTGAATACCCTTTGTTGGATGTGCTAACATGGGTTTCATGGGTATTCCAGGTGTAATCTTACATTGGCTCGGTAAGGCGTCTACTCCTTCTTTTAAAATGACAGGTATGATTTTATCGTAATTTGGACATTCACTAAACAAAGAAAAGCATTGTTACATCTTCTGTGGTGACAATTGCATGTAAGCGTGACATACCAGTATGTAGTTTTCAGTGTAAGAGCAGTGGCCTCGTATTTTTGTTTGAAAGCGTCGCTGCTCATTTTTTTACTGGCATTTATTATCTTTGCAGGTTTCTCTTGTTCGGGCGGAGTCATAGCACAGGCCAGGGCAAGGGCCTATAAATAAATTGATTATTAGAACTTTATAATTGCTTTGGAAAATACTGCTTTTACTTACTTGGAGAACGGATTGTTCGGCGAGACCAATTCTGAGTTTGCCGGCTAATGATCTAATTAAATATCTAGCTTCGGTAAAACGGCAAGCCACGAATAAAGTCTGTATTTTATCAAGTTTCTTTGACAGACTCTGTAAGAAGAAAAATGGTGAATCGTATCATGAGACCGTTTTAAACATTATAATAGATTAAATTTGTGTCATTTCAAAATTAAACGTCCATACCGCTTGACCTGTCATTAGAGCAATTTCTTTCAATTTCGTATACACATTGAATATTGTTAACGGCGCGGGTTGAAACATTGTTCTTTGATTAGATCGGCTGCCTTCTGCCACAATGCCTAAGTCACCAACTTGCTGTACATCTACTTTGATTTGAGCCAGTGTTCTACCTGTGCATTGAGCTATTGCTTTCATAAGATTTGTATCAGCAACGCCTAGTTCGATACCTGCAATTTATTTATTCCTGTCAGAGACACAGCTTCACACAAAAATTTGTTAGAGGACATTGTGGTTTCTATTTAAAAAAAAGATGTAGACCACGAGTATATGTGACGTACCTTCATACGCTGGGGCGAGTTGATTAAGGCAGAGGTATACACTCGGTAATAGGTCGTTTGGACTTAAAAGTATAACCGAACGAAAATAATTTGACAATATCTCAACTATTTTTAACCGTGCACTTGTTGCTTCAATCAATTCCAAAGTTCTAGTTAGTCCAATATATGGCACTCTATAAACAATAGAAAGAATATAACGAAGGTGAAAAAATTATAGGTCGAATTTATAAAAATGTTACCAACAAGTAACTTGGTCTAAAATGTATAGAAGGAAAAAAGTAATTAGTATTACATACCGTTCTCCTTCTTTCCAACATGCATCGTCTATTGGATGATAATTAGATTTGCTTGGATTGTAAGAGTAACTTTCTGGTTTTTTATCTGTACTGTCATTCTTTTGTTTAGGTGCTAGAACAATAGAATATCAAAATTGTTGTTCCATTACAATTAGACATTTTTCTAACTTATAGAAACATACCAAAGAAATTATGCATCTTTTTAGCAGGTTTTTCAGCATTTTCATGTTCTTTTGGATTTTCCTTATCACCTTCCAAAGCGTCACTTTTATCTAAATCTTCAGATTTAGCTTCTTCATCTGATACACTTTCTTCCTTGTCATGGCCATCTATCTTGTCTTCACTACCCAATAACTAATAATATATAAGAGTCAATTAAGAACTCACATTTAAAAATCAATCATAATTCTACAGAACCTAATTAACAACTTACAGGTAAGTGGCCTTCATCATCGCTGGAGTCTAATACTTGAACTATTCGTTTTCTTTTCTTGACTTCCTTTCCATTCTTCTTCATTTTCGAATTTTGCTGCACTTTTTCAGACAAATCATTTGGGGATTCTACGTCCGATGAACTTGACTCTTTTATCTTATTTACGCTGCTTGTTTTCAACTCATCTTCTTGCTGAGAAGTATTCAGTGTAACATTCCTTTTATCATCACTATCCTTTTTCTTTTTCTTAGAATTTGCTGTAGTCGGAGTCTTCTTCTTCTTCTCGCTATCTTTCTTTGGAACTCTTGGTGATTGTGTCTTACGTTTATTCTTTTGTACTACAGTATTAAAAATAAAAAATGTTTTACTTATCAGCAAAGTGCATATGATACACTTCTAATGCAATGTTTTGCTTATTCACCTGGTGTTGTCAACTTTGAACCACCTACCCGACTATCTAACTTTTTAGTAGGTGATGGGCTACCAAACGAAACAATAAGCCTTTATAATGTATACTTATAGATCAATGAACTAAATAAGAAAGATTCACTTCAATATTCATATCAACGAAAATGCTTACCTTGCCGATTCGTTACTATTTGAGCTGGCCCCTCTCTTCCTCTTGCCGCTTCCCGGACTGCTCTCTTTAGTTCCATCACTGTCAGCGATATAGGACAGGTTGAAACTTATGTTAACACAAAACTTGGGCGCAGGAATGGGCAGTTTATACCGCTCAACAAATGAAAGGCGCGGCATGAAACGCACACATGACATAACTATTCTTAACATAACCCAAGAATGTAACTAATTCACGAATTAGTCAAGCCAAAACATACCTTTTCTCGGGCGTATCGACGTTATGGTTCTTCACAGTTGATTTCGTAAAGAAGGAGCTTAAACGAAACGACAACGATTAATCGCATAAAGAACTGTCTTAATGCCACTGCGTA
The DNA here is from genome assembly GCA_963942575.1 of Priocnemis perturbator. Taxonomy (NCBI): domain Eukaryota; kingdom Metazoa; phylum Arthropoda; class Insecta; order Hymenoptera; family Pompilidae; genus Priocnemis; species Priocnemis perturbator. The sequence continues at coordinate 9,899,299 of OZ012653.1, forward strand.
ATCATTTATTTCCACCCTATCGATTCTAATGTTTATTTTTGAAGCTTACAATATTACTTACGTTATACTGCGTTGTGCCATTTTCGCGCCCTTTCTAACCTCTCAACGTCTCGTACTCGTATGCTTCTTTTGCGCATGCGGAATCAGTTAAATCGTTTTCCCGCGCGGCACATTTAATTCTCTTCGAACGTTATGTCGCCAATATCGATTCGGACGGGCAACGGAGCTATTAGTTGCAGCTTATGTCCAACGTGTGGCCAGCAAAGCCATATGAAACTGTATGATTAATTATTCTTATCTATATTTTATAGCCGTTCCTATAATTATGCTTCATATTCTCTTCTGTATCTTCTTCTGGTTCTCATGTTTACCTTTATCCGTAGATAGGTTCACAAGTTTGACATAAAGGGAGTATATACATTATAAGTATAAAAAAAAAAACAATGTTCAATTTTTTCTCCGGTATTATATTTTTCATGTCTCTTGAAATCCAAACACATCTATTTATCATCTATCGATAAAATAATATAATAAATATCCGCATTATCCTAAAATTAACAAAATATCTTCCCCTTTTTTTTTTATCTTTCTTGGTCTAAAGTGTGCAATTTTTTTTAGAAGCTTTTTTCCAAAACGTGTTTTTATAAATTTAAATGCAGTATCTTTGCAACAATGAACAGCCTTAGCCAATAGGTATTACTCGAAGAACAGACATTATGAAGCGGACAAATTAGATAGACAATAACATCTTATCCAATTACACAACCCTTAGTATATTGAATCCGGTGGTAAATGTACTAAGATGTGGAAAAAAGAAGAACGTAAACATTCATTATATTTGCATATCCCTGGCCACAAAGTAAAACTGTGAAACAAAACAGAAGAGAGAATCGAGGCAAGACATTATATTACGTTTGCTATTTGATACTGGTTGTCACATCTATGGACTATATTAAATGTGCTAGCGATATTCTTCTAAGGATTTTTGAGTTATTATCTAGTAATTTACATTTGATTCTATACATAAAGTGGTGAAGTGAGCTTGAAGAATATTCTTACCATGATAATTCCCTTCATGAGGTTTCCAATGGTCTGAATTGCGTATTTCAGGCATTTATTTTTCTTTATTCCTTGCAAAGAGTGTAATTGATCTTTTTTTCTTTCTTTTTTTGTATAAATTTTCTTCCTTATCTCTTTATTAATAACTAAGAATACCTTTAGTTATGCATTTCTTTTCAAGCACGACTGCAATTGATGTGCAGCGTAGCCGATTTATTTGTTAATAATTTGTTGTATCGTTCTATACAGAAAAAAGCAACATGTATGGTGTACCGAAGATGAAATTAATCGAAAGGCGACAAAACAAAAAGAGACTCAACTCCGTGTAGATATAAGAGCGAAATCGCGACGTACTGAAAGTCAAGCCTGCTATCAGAAAGGGAGATCATGTAGGTAAGACAAACTGAGTGGACCCCGCACTCGCTCGCTAAGAACACTACTAAGCACAGGTGAAAGAAACAAGTTTGCATCCTTACTTTGTTTTGAGAGCCTTACATAGACAAAGATTAATGTTCTGTATCGTATTGTAAAATAGAAATTTGTAGAAATCGCTACGGCTAAGTCAGTTAAGTAGACATTTCTTCTTATCCGGCGCGTTGTGAAGGAGTCAAGGCAAGGTGTAGCGAACGTAGGGAACCTCGACATCGTTCCCGTCATCGTCGTTACAGCAGAGTTCGAACACCAAGGCACGTACATGGGGTTCGAGCTTCTTCTTCGACACTTTTTTTACCACTTCGGACATCAGTAGACCCATGCGTTCTTGACATTTAGGCTTCGCCATGAAGAATGAATAAAGCATGCATACGCCCTGCGACAACATAGTCACTTCGAGATTATGGTGCTCTTTAAAGTAATCGAGGAATTCCTTGAGTGTAAGCTCGCCCTTCACTTCGAACCGGTCCCAGAGTGTCCATTCCGTGTCGTAGTACTTCAGCTTCGGCGCGGCGATGGGTTCTGAGAAACCGAAGAATGGTAAAGCCAAATTAACGAAGCCGTTCTTATATACCGCCAAGTCTCTCACGCCACGGGTCAGCTTGATTAGCTCCAGACAAACCAAGCCGGCTACCACCGACGTAGTGGTTGCGATGGCTGGGATGATTTTACCAGCGATGAGCTTGCTCTTATGTCTATCGGCGGGCGGAATTTTATAATTAGTAGCGCGCAGATTCGACGCTGCCACGATGAAGTCTATATGGAAGTTGGTGTCGTCGTCCTTTTCGAATTCTTGCGGATATATCACTAAGCCATTCAATTCGTCTAGTTTCGGCAATTCTTCTTGCAACTGGGTGAGTCTCTCGTGGTCAATGTTGCCGCTACCGTTAGACACTTGAACCTGAGAATCCGTCTCGGCTATCTTAACGCCAGATTTTGGTGAGAACTCTGGCACCTCCACCGCGCCTGCGACCCTCGCGATTTCTTCCCGATCGCGGCAGATGGGGATACCGTAAACTTTTGCTTTCAAATTTGCAGCGGCTATAATGTAATCTAAATGCAGAGGGTCGTTGACGTCGAAAACGAGCCGGTCGGGACAACGTTTTGGACCGGACCAGAATGGTTGACCGCTGGACGTCAGCTGATTAGGAGGGAAGTTGAACAATAACTGCCTGATTTGATTGCTGTACTGTTCCTGCCAATGACAACGAGCCCATGCCACACAATCGGCAAACGCCTTAGGCCTTTCGTCCACCAGGGCCGTTTTAACAGATTCGAGTACCTCTAGAGGCTGAACTCCGGGCAACTTCAAAGTTCTCTCGACAAAAAGTGGGTCAGAGATATATTGAGCAGCATTTTCCGCCGCCTGACGGAACAGTCCTTCGAAGTTATCCCTGGCCCACTGCAAAGTGTGTTCAATTGCATTGGGGAAATTCTTTAAAGTGCAGATTGGTATGCTCTTTTCGGGTGGATCCTGAGACGAACTATATGATTCAGTCAAGAAGGGGACAACAACTTGCGTATTACCCTTTGTACCCAGAGTGCCAGACTCCAGCAACGGTTTGCGGTAATACACACATCTACGATCCATGTAAATACGGGCGTTAACGTTGTCCAGAGCATTTGCAACGCCATCAAGGACTTCGAAGAATTCATCGTTGTATACCTTTTCTGTTTCTGGACAGACTCTGTTCTCATGCGCGATAACTTTCATGTCGGGGTTCATTCCTCTGATGACTCTAGCCGCGGTCGATGATTTTGATTGTTGAACGTCAGCCGGTCTGAAAAGGAACTGGCGGTTCAAATTTGACTTTTCTATTAGATCCATGTCAGTGACGGTTACGCAACCGTCCTCGGCACCGAGCCCTAGCATAGCGAAGTTCTTTAATAATTCGCAACCGATAGCTCCTGCACCCACAACAAAATATTTTAAACCTCCTATCTTTGACTGGAATTTTCGTCCGAAGACGGCTATCTGAGAATCGTAACGACATCCAGTAGGGCTGCAATCCTCTTCTGTGAGCTCAGACCGATCCGCTGGTAGACATTCAATGGCATCGAAGTACAACCATTGATATATAGGATGGAATTTTCCAGAACAGGCTTTCATCACCTCTTGAGCAACTATTCCGCCAATTGTGGCGTTCAGTGGATTTAAATCACCAGCCGAAATTTTAGCAAATATTTCGAGAAGTTCCGTATTTATCTCAGTTTCAATGCCATCTTCTTCCTTCACAGTTTTAACGATACCAAGAAATTCGTCTGCATCTTCTTGATTCCAGGGTCGTGGCATTTTTCCTTTAGTTTCTACGTAACGGTACAACGCGATAAATGCTAAGTGCATTTGTTCTGGATGGTCAAATTTTCCAAAGTCTGTGACAAGGAACTCTGGTTTCTTTATAGCGTCCTTCAGGGGAACAAAGTGCAGTGGCTTTGGCATCTTTACCTGAGTTACTATACCACCGCATACATATTCTGAATACTTTGCTGTATCACCGATGCTAAAGGTATAAGGACCAAGTACTTTGATTTTCTTAGGATCACAACCATTTAATTCGGTCATCCCTTGCACTTCTGAGAAAGTAACGTAGTCTCCATCTTCCATACCATGTCGAGTATCATCCAGACATGTAACAACAGCTTCAGCATCCTTTGAGATGCTGGCAACCATTGCGCTGACAGGTGGTTCGCCATTAGTGTCTACGACAGTGAATGCTTCTCCAAAATCACAAAAGACACGTGAGAATAAACCACGTGTATCAGCAATAATGAGTGCTATATCATTTTCATGAGTAATTTCAGAAATGCGCAGTTGTTCTTGAAGAGTGGCTTCTGTTAGAACTACAACCTTGAACTTCTTGATGTAGGAATCAGTTAACGGTCCTGAATGATGACGCGTAGGAACGTAGTTATTTAATTCAGAGAGACGTTGACAACAGGCAGCTGCACGATTTTTACCTACAAAACAAAGAGGAATTGTTTAAAATACCTATTGTTGAAACTGCTACAGATATAGCCTTCGCTGAAATTTTATTACAACTGAAGAATTTCAGTTTATCTGATAAAACAGCTCATACTAATTTTTATTTTCCTGTTTGCACAAGTACGACTAGCAAAGCATTTTATACTTGCTCAAATCTGAAAACTGAATCGATTTATTAACAGTTACTTTAGCTTTATGACCACATATTAGTTTTTATCCTTTTCTCTCCATAAACGACAATACAGTATATTGTCAAACGTATAGGAAAAATGTCTAAAAATAAAATTTTGCACGGAGACACGAATACGTTGTGTCATCTTTCGAAATAACATTTTCAAAATTTAACCGACACTCGCACCGTCCTCTATTCAGCAATATCGGCCATCGGCGAACAAGACTAGTATCGAAAAAAGACCTATAAAAAAAACTTGGCAAAACACAAGTTATTTTCCTGCGCAACCTACGACCACCGCCGGCAATTATCGGCAAAGCGGGGGCCCCATCAACAAATTCTCTCGCGTCGTCCATCAATCATAAGTCCACAACGCATACATATACCCACATCGGCCGCGAGTGTGGCAGAAGAAAGAAGTGTCGGCTAGCGAGAAATCGAGAAACAATCCCGTTAATTAGCTCGGGCGCAAATCGCGCGAGAAGCTCACGTCAACATGCCCGACAATCGCTCCGTTTCGCTCGCCCCCCCCCCCCGCCGCCCCAAACGTTTCTACCCCTTTTCCTCTTTCCGAACGCATAAGTCGCATCCCTCGAAATGCATATTCTCACGTGTCCCGCTCGCTGAGGTCGACCGAAATGCTCTCACCTATGTCCGCCTCGGTGAGATAGAACTGCGAGCCGAGATCGGCGATCTGACAAAGCGCGTCATCATGCAGCGTGACGGACTTAACGCCGCCGAGGATGACATTCTTAGCGACCTCAACGCCTAATCCGCCGAGGCCGGAGATGAGAACGTCGCTGGATGCCATGCGGCGCATGGCGTCGTGGCCGAGGACGTACAACTGCCTGGAATAGAGACCCTCGTCGATTTCGGCGGGAGCCCGGGACGTCGAGCCATTCTTCGCCATGTCTGCGATCGTCGTCGTCGGCTCGTCGGCTCCTCCCGTGGTGGCAGCAACGCGTCGCTTCTTGGCTGGGGGGTCAACGGAGCTCTCCACCACCTCAGCACTAGACATCGGACTTCACGGGGCGCCGTATTATGTCCGTCGATTGTTTTTTCACAACCCGGCCGACTGCACTTTAACAAAGCCCGTGAACTTCACCCACCGTGCACACACCACGTCGGTCGTCGTCGTCGTGGTCGTGGTCGTCCTCGCCGTCGTCCCAGTACACGCGCACGCTCTCCTTCCTTCTCGTACTCGTTCTCGCTCACCCTATCTTTCTCTCGTTCTCCCCCGCGTGAACACGCACTCATACGCGTCCGCCGTCCCCCTTCCTCCTCCACCACCTCCTCCTCCTGCCGTGCGCGCTCGCTCGCTAAACGTGTGCGCCCGCAGCAGGCCGCCGCGATGATCTCTTCTTCTGGACCCTTCGCTACGCCGCAAATCCTTCGACGAGCCTCCTTTTCACCAGTACGTACCTCTTCTTACCCCCAGGAGAGCAGCGCGCTTTACCACTGTACCCGCCTGTCCATACAAGAATGATTCCCGTTCTTTCATCCGCTGTCGCTGGCTACCCCTCTCACCACTACGGCCACGCCAGTGATCGCCGCGGCATCGATGCCTCCTTCCGACGAATTTCCTGACTGCGCGCTGCACAATCGGTAAGGCAGTATGTGCGCGTTCGCAAAAACAGCACGCCGACACTCCTTCTCTGCTGACGCGAATGGACGAGAAGCAATTTCTTCCGGATGACGTCGAGGCACGGGAAAATGGGACCGTCTACGGGGCCTGGAGGTTGATCTGTTGCACGTTACACGGAATAATTTCACACTGCCTTTGTGTTTTGTTCCTCGAGTGCTCGTCGGAGAGTGACAGTTTCGGCACGTTTTCACATTCGAATGGAACAGTTTGAGTGGCGTATCGCCTTGGCCAATTCTGTCGTCCCGTCGATTAGGCGAGATCGCCCGATTGGCCGCTCGCGAACACATGATGCCTCAGTGCGAATCGATGACCAATCGGAGCTGCCCGTCGAACAATGCGAAATTTCTGTATATCGGCAAACGCCATCTGCACACGTGTTGTGCCTGACAAAGAGCGCGAAGCAGCTCGCAACTGCAATGCGCGCATTCACCTGACGTGGCAAGATAGTTATCTAATGAATCACGTGTGCATTTTGCATGCGTGAATCTATGAAAAAGTCACCACTCGCGGGTTGCTGTGAAACGAACGGCATGACACTTCGAAAGCAAAGGGTAAAATCGTCGATGATTTATGCTGCCACGTTTTCATGCTATTGCGCAACCGACACCCGATTAATATCGCAATATTGAATCGCGCATAAAGCAATGATCTTAGCGGGGGCGAAGTGGCATGTTACAACCAGCCCTGGAAAATTCATGGACCGGCCCTTCGCGCTGAAGAATACATCTACTCTATATAAGCTTCAATAGTAAAAGAAAGGCAATGATTTGATTTTTGTTACATTTTTTACCATTGCTGGATCTAGTCGTTCTTCTGATAAAGTCTTTCTTACCCTGGTTTTCATGTACTTGAAAATTTGTATATTTTTTTAGTGCACCATGCCCAGCCCTTTATCGACCAGCCCTGCTGGAAATTTTCGGAGATACACACGGCCCACTCCGCCCCTGGTTCTTCGCGAACGTAACACGTAACGAACAGTGAATTCGTGGTTATACTTCAACAACTTTACGTCAGAGGCAGAAGATTAAGCAGAATTAAATATTAAGGTAATTTATTGCCCATCGATTTTGTATCAGTTTTCTGAAAATACTCACATTCAAACGACCAAGTACAAACTTTTTCAACAATATGCGTCCCGGCTACGGTTAAACGCTGTCTATCGATTAATATTACAAATGGATTCTTACATTATATTTATATATATATATACTTCGTCATCCGTCTTGAATTAAATCGATACTGATCAGTCAACCGGTTGCGACGTACTAAATTCGAGGTAGAATTCATAGTCTATTAGAAACTGTATATGTGTGTACATATTGTACATACACAACACACACCGTAAACAAATATGGATATACATATATATGTAGTTCGATCTATGTGAAGATTCTTCACGCATTTATTACATGGCTATGTCTCTCACACATGTTATTCTTGCTAAACTGTCTAAGCATTTACAAAGCGTACCGTGTCTAATACAGGGAAATATATTGCACCATTGTGTCTACCTGTAAGTATGGTTAACCTCAATCTTTTCCGCATATCTTAATGTCGGATGTAAAAGTTGTACAATTCAATTTGTTTAAACATTAATCAATGCACATTTGTGTTGTTACGCGCTACAGGCTGTTTCATAACAAATCTTCAAAATAGATTTTCCTTTTTTTTATTAAGGTTTTTATGCAATGTCAGCAAACTTGCTATATTATTCGAATTTAAGTCAACAAATGTTTCGTCACATACCGTGTGCCAGATTGGAAATTTTTGGTCACAATTTATAATTAGTACGACACCATTATGTTAAATTTAGCCAAAAGATGTGGATTGTTACTTTAAGGCACTTTGTAACTTCAAATACATTAATTATCGCAAAATCTGAGCACTATTCAACAATGAAGGAATCAACTTCAAAAAGACTGGTTCGTAAGTTAAAAAATAGTTGTAATGCCAATAATGAATATGTTTGTACCTGCCTGAAACTTTGATCAGTATATTCGTCCTGACTAAATATAAGCATTGCAAACTTTGTAACTTTTCAAAAGGCTTCGCACAAGTCGATATCGCCTGTCAGGTCATCTTTGGCCGTACAATTTTCGTTCGTATACACGCTTCTTCAAAATTCATACCGATTAACATGTGAATTACGCGACGCCAACTATCGTCCCAAATACTCCGTATCCTCTTCGTCAGCTGTGGAAGTATGTCCCGATCCTCGATCATCTCTTCCCGCGTACGCCTCTTTCTCGCGTCTTCGTCGTGCGACGTTCGAAAACGGTCAATGTCATAAAACCACTAGCAATCCCTTGAAAACAAAGATCATCGTCATGTTTAGAAAACGTTCTCCCGTCATCCTCAGAATCGTGCATCCTCGTCATCGACAGAAACAGGGCTACCGAAAGCCCTCCGGACTGTGTGATCTTCCTTCCCACCCCTCTTCCTGTACCTTCGTCCTCCGGAATTTCGCGAGAAAGAGTTCCCTTCCGTGAGACCGTTGACAGCGTCGTCCGGTTCCGGAGTGGTGAACGGCGACGGCGTGTTCGACGTCGCGGTGCGCCGAGCGACAGATTCGGCCGTGTCCGGAGCGGAGTGTCCACCTTCGCCAAGATGCCCGCTCAGAACGGAGTCCGGCGAACTGTTTGGCGAATGATGAACCCCCAGAATGGGCTCTCCCAATACGTTCGGTTTAGACAGCCTTTTCTCTTCAGGAACCGTCGACGTGCGCCGAAGAGGTTTCCTGTATCTGTTGGAAAGCGTTCGGCCGGTCAACGATTGCTCATAGAAGTTGGGTCAAACGTTGCACGAAATTACGGAATCGCTGTAAATGTGCCTTCTATCTATGTTTTTCATTATTATGAGCGTGCGTTAGTTATGTCAACGTGATGTTAATGTGAATTGCGTGAAGTATCAAATTGCGTATTACTGACTGAGCATTCTGTTGAAAACACTCTGGAGGTTAGTATGTTTGCGAGATAAAGCTAGACAAAATTAAAATTCAGTGTCGGGAACAAATCTCGTCAGCATGCACTTCGATAAAAAAACATTCCATTCAAAGGGTTCTGCAAGAAAAAGAACATAACTGATTTTCTTATTATAGCACCTTTGAAGGAACTTGCACATTTGGATGTCTTTTATGGCAGTTTATTAAAGCGTCAAACATAATGTGTTTTTCAGATGTGTTTCTTACTGGTTGACGTCTACCGGGGAGGGCGTGTGCTCGGATCTGATCAGGGAGCCGTTTCCATTGTCCCAAGAATTGTGTCGACGATGGTGGCTCTTATCCTTGTACGTCTCAGCTATGTTGTTGTGACTGCCAACGATCCTGCGCCGATCCAGTTCTTTCTGTACTTTCTCGGGCATACTACCTGCGGATTTGAAGAACCCTCCGGCCCGAATGTCCTGAACATACAAGCAGGCCTGTCAGTGCATTTACAAACGAGTTTTGGAGCGGGTCGCACTTTTGAGGCAAGCCGGTGATATTCTCGCTAGAAGGTAAGTGAGATGAAAATATAGATATTTATTATCTGTTCTCACGCATGCACATTTCTGCTAATAACGGAGCGTATACCAAGTTGCGGTTTATTAACACGAAATCGTATAATTTCGAGTTTTCGTTGTTGTCTGCTGATGGATTTATGTTAAATGTTGTGTGATGCACAACCCTTTGTTTCGTTCTATATTCAAGGAATTATGGAAAAGCATTATAGTGATATGGCGGGAAATGAAATAGCGGGGTGCAATGAAAGATGAGCTCGTGCATCTATATATAACAAACATTGAAGTATTTTAGAAAGAAAATACATAAAACTTTGGCGCAAAAGTTGACAAAACAAATTATCACAGAATATAAAATAATTTGGTTTCCATACTTTCGACACGGAGTACGATGGAGACGTGGAATCTGCATTAGGATTAGTCCAGACGTTTGTAGCACCCGGTGTATCTTCGTTGGTGGATCCGTTCAACATTTCTGCGGAGTACGTAGGTCTTGCTGGTATAATCGGCGATCGACAGCACACCCTAAAGGAAAGACGAATATTGCACGTAATGGTACTTGAAATTGCAATGTAGATAAGTCGATTGACGTCGAACGTCTTTAGCTGTAGTAAAACTTTACTCGCCACACTGGCAGCCGAGCTCCGAATTAAACAAGCTTTATCATACACTCACAACCAAACGTAATATGTTAATCGAATATGAAACGTCGCGGTGGTGCGTGCAGTTACCGCCGTTATTGAACATTGACTAGCTTACGAATTCACATCCTCGAGCTTCTTAAGCAGCCTTTCATTTTCTTTGCACACGAGCTCTTGATCCCTTATCACCTGCTCTCTCGTGGCATACAGCTCCGCGTTTTCACGACGAAGGGCCTCGTTCTCCGTAATATACGCGCGGATCAATTCACTCATTTCCGCCCCGTCCATGTCGGCTAACTTATCAAGATCCACCAACGGCGGAGTTACTGGTATTCGCGATTCACCTGTTAGCCAATTTGCATTTGTAATTGACGCGAGCTAATTGATAAGGTGAGGGCAAGAATTCAGGGAAATAGTCTTCGATCATGCTTTATCTTGTTCACATTCACGAACTCAAATTCATTGTTACTGGAATTTTTGCATACCGGATAGTATACAAAGTTGATATTTGCATATAGTCTGTGCATTATGATTACCCTTTGACTCGCTTCGTACTGCGCCGTGCATATCGTTGCTGATATTAAGAGCTGTTCTAAGGTGATCGTTTTCGGTTTGAAGTGCACCAACCTCCCGTTTCAAACTTAATATTAAAGCTTCCCGTGGATCCTAGTGCAACAATTTCCATCATTAAATCGTATTGGCTGAAAAAACATCATTATACAGTTGTGATTCTCGCAATCGATGACTCACCATCACTACTATCGGTTTCGTGCGAATTTTCTTCGCTCTCGCAGCATATCGCAAAGTGTTCAAACTTTCACTACCATTAGAACGAGCTGGCGAAATGCAAGCAATCTAAAACAAAAATATGTTTATTTTGGCGGTTTATTATTATTATCGGTCTTAATATCATATAATATAAAAATACGATCTAATGGTTGCGCCACGATCATCGTTGTATCCTATTTGATCAGAAATCTTCAGATAATATGTTCTACGTCTTTTGTGAGAATTAGCATATTATAAACTTTCGAAGATAAATAAGTTCAAAGTAGGTACTCGTTTTATTGAAAGATTTGATTATTGATCCAAGCTGTTGCGCTAATAATCTTCTATTATCTATTTACCATCAGGGTGACGCCATTTCCTGCGAGACTATCGGCTAAAAGTTTCGTTAATTTACTATCCCGATAAGGAATATGAACACCTTTGCGTTTTGGGTCGCTTAGCGATGATATACAATAACCTGTAGATAAACAGAATACATATATATCAAATTCACTTCCTAGAAAATCTCTATATGCATAAAACATAACACATCAAATAGGTGGTAGAGGTAGAGGTCGACAGAATCGATCATTCGCGGAAGAGTTAAGGCATTCAAATTCGCAGAAATGTATTAAAAAATCTCATTAAAAGATCTATCGACTCGGAGTATTACCCTAAATAATTAATGTCGGTTTCATATTTATTTGAAATTCAAGGATAAGGACTTGCTGAAACGTCTTTCACTGAATGCTTAAGAAAAATAGTCATGAACGATGTATTGAGTACTGACAATTTCCCGTCACAATCACGTTTGACATTTAGTCTCACTTTTTCTTCATGGCAATATGTAGGAGCTGTGCATGTACAGTACACTGTCAAGCATGTCTGTAGACGCACATTGGACACAAAGTGTAACTGTTACATTAAATTATGCAATTGAACATTAACTTATGAACGATAAACGGAGTGGGAACAGGTATATTTCATACAACCAATTTGCATTTTAAATAATGTTCTTTATACCATGCACGCAAATTAGTAGCATGAAATTGTCGAATCCGTAAACACCATAAGATTTGTCATATCACTTTGCCTGTACATTCCATCCAAAATGGATGTTACAACAATAAGATGACTTCGATTTTTGTCAGACAGCGAAGAAATTCACTCTTAGATCCTCACTCACCTAAGACCATGAGGCTTTTATTGATATTGTTCGCTTCTTCAAGTGTTTTCCCCTCACTATGCGTCTTCTTCGTCATCTCGCTGCCAGCTAGATCAACGAAGTTGATCTTCCCTTGTTTCGAGATAAAAACGCCATTGTCCATCTGATGTCAACGATCGATACGCATTAATTTTTAATCCGCAACGCTTATATTTAGCATCAAGCGGTGCATCTCTATGTATAGCCGTGCCATTGTCGAGTGTACAGTGTGCAACGTAGTCCAGGACTTTGTGCAAAAGTATTCGCTCACCTGTTGTTCCGAAGTAATATGAACGGTGAGTATCGTGTGACTTCGGCTGGAATATTCATTCATACTGTGCGCACCGACAGACCTGTTTCTCATTCCTGAAAGTGAGATTGAAATTTGAAATTGCTGCTTCGATTCTTCGCACGTGAAATAGTTGGCGCGACAAGACCACAGAATGCATCTCGACGTTTCGTGTGCACGAGATTGCCGCGCTTTATCGATTCATAGTTCATGATTTTATGGCTGGGTTAGGTTCGCACGTCAAAATGATCGTGTCAGTGATTGAGTAATTTCGAGGACGCGAGAAATATTTTCATTATCAAGTCAAATGAAACGAGCCCATTCCGGTTGGTTTGAGACAATATTAACTAAAGTAACTACTTTCTGGCCTTACCTTCTTCAAGTACTGCCAAGAGATCATCGAGCTCCTCGCATTCAACAGTAAAAAGGTTTTCAACGAAAAAGCCGCGGGTTTTTTTACTCCACCTTACCGCCAGTGGCTTCCTCGAGGTACCAGGATTCAGAAGATCTATTACCTGTTATATTCAATTAACTGTGTAGCTGTCAATTTTTAAGGGGTGTTTTGAGTGTAAACGTGACTTCAGTAGTGAAAGCTGACCTTTTCGTTATAAATCTCTAGGAAGGAGGCCTTTAGCACGAAGTTACATTCTTGCCGATCGTGCAGGACCTTGAATAGGTAGACGAAGGATCGGAAGACCAAGCCGTGTTCCTCCGAGTATGGATTCATCCTGTTGAACTTCATGCACAAAAATATACATTTTGATTTGTTTGGCATCGTAACTTTTATCGAATGAAATAATCTTTTACGGTTGTAAGTATTCGGTGATACAAAATCAGCACGATGTCGCAGTTCGGTAAATTAGTTCGTTCAGATTAGAAGGTAATTCGCTTAATTAAGTAAAATTAATTACATGCTGCTAACGTTTCGTTTGTATGAAGTGACTGTCTCATTCAGAACGCTCCCCTTTTCGTTCATACTAATTTTGAATATTGTTCAGTTGATAAGGAATAGGACAGGTGCTTTCCATGTCCCCCATTATCTTATCTACGTGTGCTGATCAGTTTTTCTATTCCAACTACATGTTTATGTTGACCTTCAGCATTACGGCTATACATAAACACATTGCGTCTTATCGTATCTTCAAAATTATTTCATTTTAACACGAAATTGGCCGAGCCGGTTAATTGCTACGGCAAACGCTACTTCAAGTATTCTATCACTCGTTTTGTATATTTTTTCGCGTAAAGTAGCGATGGTATCAAAACATTGTTAATAAACAGCGAGCAGTCAAACTACTGCAATCAAACAATTTATACTGAACTATTTCGTTTACCCTTATACGTTAGCTATTTGTCCAACATTGAGTGCGTAAATATTTGTCAGCCAATACTTACCAAACCCGGAGGCCCTGTGAGGGTGTGAGTCTTGCCACTTCCGGTTTGGCCATAGCAGAAGGCAGTGCAGCTAAAACCCTCCACTGCCATTTCGATGAGATTCTTAATACCGGAGAATTGGACTATATCTTCCTGCGTAGCACTCGGCTCGAATACGACGTTGTAAGAAAATACTTTGGCCTTTTTGTCACCGCTACTTGGAAGTGCGTCGCACTAAACAAAATAAAACAAAAGTACATTTTATCACGAAAAAAATTAATTTGTGTAAAAATTGAAAAAGTAGTGAAAAGCAGTGTTCTCTTAGACGTGTCGTCCTTATTGAATGTACATGTGGTCTTACGTATATTTGTCCGTCGCCAGGAAATTGTAGGGACATGTTGTCACCTTTTTTAACTTCCTTTTGGCTGAGTGGGCGAACTCTGTAATGACAATAACGATTTTCCCCCGATAAAAATGAGCATGTCATACCATTCATACACAACGGACCTTTATCAGTTACTCTTACCTAACAACAACATTTATGTTATTTTCCGGAAGTGGATGTTTCGATGGAATCGCTCTTCTGTCACCTTCGGACAGTTTTTCGATGCTGCCGATACTGTAAGACCAAGTATGCTTATTAGTAAACTGGAAAAAATAATCGGTTTACACGCCGTTATAAAACTACGCATTTATACAACTATTCGACATACGAAAATTACGTAACGCAATATGAATATTGAAATGCCCCGATAGCGTCAGTACAAAATTGCCTTCAATCGCGACAGGGTATTTTTCACGTTAAAACGATTACCAGGATAGTATGGTGCAATTATTTTGGTTATATATTCTAACCGAATGGGCAAAGAAATGGCGCATCAGCGTCACGATTGACCCGCCAATCACTGTCTCTCAATAATTGACGAGAATCGAGTAACCGAAGTACGTCGATATCGTATCGAAGCTTCGGGCAGTCACGAGACAAATACGACCCCAATAAAATCGATGCCAATTTCTTTTTAAGTTCTCTCCGGTGAGATCGGAAAATCGGTACGACCTTCCTGAATGATTCAGCGGAACAAACTGATGGGCAGAGCAAACGTTAACAGCTTTCCATTGTTCATTTCGTCGAACGTGATAGGTAGTCCGACGCGTTTATCAATTTTTATCGAGTAAAGACGTCCGATTCTACGCGAAAATCCATATTCCGGACACGGAATGCTCGCGTTGCACCGTCTTGAATGCATGTGACGTAAGAATAGTACTTGAGATAAGGACCACTGTAAACAGTATGATATTTATTATTGTATCTTATGTGAGAATTTTGGTTGAAGATCATTTGAATCTTCGTAGTTTCCAATAATATAATCGATTTAACATAGTTAAGTTACGGTGCCTGTATGAGTGCTCAAACAATATAACGAAAAGGGTCGTCGCTGCATCGCAGTGCAACTTTCAGACATTCTTATCGTAATATTAAACGTGTCATTAGACTTGACAGAAATTAGCTACCACGACACTAGTGATCGTCTTTGTGCATCGGTGCATTTGCTCAAAATACATGTAAGGCTGTGGTGTTGAAACTAATTCGAACCAACTCAAGATGTCTTGTAATACAGAACGTGCAAATAATATTAGTATTTTGATAAATGATAAAATATAGAACAAATTTTGAACATTGCGTGCATATACCTACATACCACGTAGAGACTATTATCTGAATTTTCTTTGCAGACAATTCGTACATTCGATGTCTTCCATACAGTATCATTTCAGAATTATACCTTACGCTGTTCACACGTCAACGACAGTAACTACGACTTCTAGTCCATAATAACAACACACTGATAGCAGCCTTACTACAGATTGCATTGTGCTACATTCTATAGTTACGACAAAGCGATCGAACTGTCTAAATTAGCTGCAGCGTTCGACGCATTATATGAAAGCGTTCATTTCTAATCGGTGTCGTCTAATCACCCCAGCTCTAACGATTCTTCCAAAGAACATTCGGGAGCATTGGTCGATTCCGTATCAAACGATTTGGCCTGACCTATAAGGGCGTTTGTTTCGCCAATTTTCCAAAGCTGCCTTTTTGTCGAGACTCTAAATACCGAATAATTGCACCATATTCTGCAAGGTCAGTGACGGTCATTGCACCGGTAACGAAGGGGGTAAGAACAATAGGCTTTCCCACCTGACTACACACTTTCGTGACGTAACGGGCGCCAAGTTGATGTGTGCGCGTCCGGGTACGAGCGGCACGCATGTGTACGTACGCATCATGCACAGCGCTGGTCTACTTGCACGACGTGCGTGTGCCTCGGAGTGACTCCACACCGGCATTCGGCGCATATCAAGAGACATTATGCACAATTATGACCGGTGGCCGATGTTACGTGCCCGGTATTCGTCCTTTTCCCTTTTAATCAGTCGCAATCTGTGTTATCGATTACGCGCGCTTTTTTACATGCGCTCGTATGGCTAACGGCGGACTAGTGCTCGCGGCGTGCACAGCACGGAAGTGGAATTTTAATGCCGATGAAATATTAGCAACGGCCGCCGATGGCCGATGCACGCGAAAATGACTGTTTATACTGTTCGTAGTTGTTCGTTTCTTCGCGTAACTTTAAATTCGGTTCGAACGATCGTGGTGGCATCGATTATGTCAATGATTGAAACAAATCGTTCCGTGGGTTATCCGTAATCAATAGACAATTTACGTTCTTATCAGGTACGATACCATGAGTACTAATAGCTGTAAAGAGTTCGACCAGTAAATATTCTGGCATTTCACAATTTAGATGACTGTTTGTGAAAATACGTCACAGGGGCTGTTCACAGAAATGCTAGCGCGCATAATACGTAGAACCCTGAATGCGAGGAATCGAATAGGGGAATGGGCAATCCTGCAGCATCTATATATTTCACATGAGTCACCTGCCAAACAGAAACATTTATTTACCCTGTTCCGTAATCGCCGTGATGCACGAGAATGCTGTCACTCAAGGACGCGTTTATCACCCCCTAACCAAGCATTTTGAGCGTTTGGAATTCATTCGACACGAATGGACACGTGTCTATCGATGTTTAAGTAGCGAGATATCATCTAGAGTTCTGGAATCTTACTGCCCACTCCGTAAATTAATCGAATTTAACAAGTCATTGGTTCTTCGTGAAAAATGTGAAAAAGTCTTGTTAGATCGGCTATGTTACGGACTTGCGGAGTCATTTATCTTATGACAGTGTGACAGTGACCGTGATGAAGAACACGCAAACTGGCGCTGTAATGCAATTTACTCTCAATTGTATATGCACATTGATGACGATCTCTGATTAAATTGCTAAATCATATAGGACGATTTATGACGAAATCAACGTTGAAAATGCTATACTTTTATTCATTCCCCATAAATTAGATGCTGTGTGACACCCATGAATAAATCTTATAATCAAAATAAAATGGCGAACAATCCAGATATGCAGGGCACAGTAAAAGAAGCATTATTCAATTTCAAACAATAAATGACCCGGTCGCCATGGCATCACTAATGTTTCACGCACATCATATATACATTAATTCATTCAAAACCTTGAATATACCCACGTCCATCTAAATAATAACCAATAATATAGTTAAGTGACCTAAAGTCCAATTATATCCATTATACTTGCCAATCGAAACTTTTAACAAAGTTTATGCGGTAAGCAATAATCAATCGGGAGTAGAGCCAATAACGGATATTGGCAATAAACATGATTTTCTACCTGACCCGGTGACTGATTTATTTAACCCTGACCATGGCAGTCGTGCTTGCAATACGCGCATTAATACTCCATTCCATACGTTCAGCTGGATCTAACTGCATGTGGGGAGGTGTAAAACTACGTATATATTTCTGTTCATATGTCGCAGATATGCACACGTTTTCTGTGGATATATGCTGGGGTGGTCATTACGATATTGACCGACCGACAACCTGGCAAGGTTCTGCAATCGATAAGCACCGTCGATGAGTGCCACAAGTCCCCTATCTGCCCGTCCACGAATAAGTATGTGTAGGTGAATGTCACGTGTGGATGACCGTATATGAGTTTATATCATTACGCTACGGTTGCATATGGCACTTCGTTTGCACAGGCAGACGCGGCTTTACGTTCACTCTCTATCTGCGTATTTCCTTTATTGTCCCTGCACGTGACTCCGGTCGTGATGTGGCTAGATTGTCTTGCCGAATTCGTCGAACGATAAAAGCGTTTTGCGTTAACGTTTTAATATCTCGGTATTTCGTAATAAAAATATTGTTTCCGTCGACGATAGATGAAAGACATGAGAATTCCTTTTGACACTGACAATGAGTCTGCTAAGTACTCAGCCCTAAATTATTATTGGCCGCGTTTCCCGCTACGACTAAAGAATCGCCATCGACGAACGAACGTTTAATCGTCCGCTGTGGACTTGTGTGAATACGTGAGTGTGCGAGACATATGCGCGCGCCTGCACATACCGTATCAGCATCCACGCATCGCAGAGGGTGGTAACTAGTTTGCACAACAACCCACCCCGCGCGGGCTGAAAAAAAGAATTGACTGCAAGGCGAAATAGTGTCTTCTTCGTTGAAAGCGCGCCGTATTATCATCTCTGCCCTAGATCTGAATGATGATTTCCAGACCTAACCCAGACGGACGTTAATTTTACGCTCACTTTTTCCACCTTGCCACGTCCCATTTTGCCCTGTCCTCTTTCGCTGCTTTTTTTCTTCGAAGTACGCGGACGCATCGATGGCGGTCGGCCGGCCGTTTGTGTAGACTCAATTCAACGCTCACCCTCTCCTCATCCGATACGCCCTTTTTTTGTCACGCTTTTGTCTGTTTGTCCATCGATCGTCGAACGTACTCATTTGTTTAAGAGCACTTGAGTCATGGTCCCGCGAATTACTTTGCGCCGGGCGACAAAAATTGGTGTGAAGGTGAAGTAAAGTGGGCGGAGAGTTGGTGATATTAGGATCGCGGTGGCGTGTTTCTTTGCTGTACGTCACTATTAGAATGTTTCTTGTAATGCAACAACGGTGATATCTGGTTTACTAAAACTTAATGCTTATTGAGTCTTCAAACCGTCCGAAACATTATTCATATATGCACTGCTTCGTATGATAACCCGGTCTGTTGGTCAATTGAGGTGACAAATTACGGTGTATGTACGTGTGAAATCGCGATTACAGTCCGTCCACGTGCCAACCTACATTTGACATTTTCCTAATATACATCACACTCATTATCGATACGTCTCGGCCCGAAAATCCAACTTTGGCGAGGGTGTGGGTGGGAATGGGTGCGATCGAAATCGTACCTCTTGTCTCTGTGACATCGTATTGTGTACACATCATATCGATTGTCCATTGCGACGCAACTGGCGCGTATTTGCGAGTCACACGAATTTTGGTAATACGCCGATTTCATCGTGTCGCCCGTCATTACGTTGTCCTATCATTGTCGTTTCGCTGACAAAATGTCCATTCGACTCTGAAAGAAACGTCGACGGCAATTCAAATGTCGATCGTTTGCGGTCTCATTTACGAATTTGATCGTTATAAAATCGATACCCTGTAGAACCAACGCATACGCGGGATATTGTCATCTAGAATACTTTCGTCATTATCGTGTCCGACGGAAATGACTGAAAATTCTTCACGCAATCTATTCATCTAACAATCTAACGAATCAATCATTCTACCATCATGATGCACTACCCGTACTAGATTATACAGTTTTCATTAACACTTTTCTCCCAATCCCCCAGTTACACAACCGAAATATGTCTCGCAAGCAGATACAACGAGATACGAAATTGAATATTTATACATACAATGCTTTGCCTAACATTTATGTCTCCCCTACGATGAGTTGTGAGCGTCTAGATGGGAAGCAAAAAGGTGTGGTTGTGGCATTATTCAGTGAAACGTGCAGCGTTCTAGAAAAATGATTTGTGATTTACAACGGAGCGTCAGGCACGTGCTCGTGCCCGTATGCGTCAACTTCACTCACTCGCTTCCTCTTGATCCCAGCAGCGGACTTTTCTTCCCTTTTCCCTTTGCGCCGGTTGCACATTTTCCTGGACTGCTGCCACGAGAGCCACCACCCGATTCGGCGGGACTGCTCCCCCGCGACGCCCGGCCTCTTGTCTTCTTACCGTTCTGAGCATTCTCCTTCGGAGGATTCGCGCCTCGCGTCGGCGACGGGTTTTTCACAAGCACCATCCGTCAACCTGCCGCACAGTAGTCGCATCATGGTTATTCGTTTAGAGAACGACCGACGAAAGCGTATTTAGCATGCAGCGGGTTTAATATTTATAGTATAACATATTACATATGCAGTCAAAGATCTTTAGTCGCGGAACAAATATTCGAGACCGCTTTCTGCTTGCGCGCATCTTCTTATTTATGCACAATTTTCACAGACCATTAACAACGGACATATTTTAGATAGAAATATGAAGTGCCTCAACCTATACAAGTGTGACGTACATATGTTAAAATATGAGTTGACTCTAGCTGCTAACAGCTCAACGTTGATAAAATGGATTTATTTAACGTTTCTTATAAATAGTTTGCCTAGACATCGAGATGAATAGGTTTGCGTCAATAACAGTGGTGACTATGAGTAATGACAGAAAGTGCAGCATGAGAACGTAATTCTTAACGAAACAAAGCTATTAAATAGTAAAACAGAATACTCTTCGCGATACATATTAATCTTAATTTCTTTTGTGCTCGTGGTAATTTAAAATCAGTATAGGATTGTAGCGGCACTTAATTTCATGTCTCTATGAACGTGTAAGCAAGCGAGAATGTGTACGACCGTGTTCATTGGCCGTTCAGTTACGCGCGTTTGCTTGCCGTTTCAGTTCTGGGCTAACAATAAGATGATGCTGCGGTCTGTTCTTTGGCCGAGAATATGCCAGTTCAAGTAAAATGTTTCTTTCGCTCTCGATGTTAATTAGATATGAAAGTAATTAACGCAGCGAAAGGAGGCTAGAGAAGTAGAGATACACTTTCGCATTAATGTGGCAATTGCTTTGTCCAGAAACGCGCAAATTTAATTGCGCGCCATAAAACGGAGTGAGTCGGGCGTGAGCAAGCTAAGCCTAAGGGAGAACTCGTTCGGCCCACGCTTTCTTTCCATTTTTTAGGAATCGATTGACGATAAGCTTGTAATTAGAGCGATAAATAATTGTCGAGAACATGGCACGCCAGTGCGATTACATTAGTTGTTCTTGAAATACCGCTTCGAACGATAGCTCAGACGCGTTACAGATAGAAATGACATTCGTTTCAAATTGAATCATTATTTCTAGCAAAATCGTACACGTACTTAAGCAAACACTTTTCGTCGCTCGTGTCAATTTGTGAGAGTGGTGTTGTTTTCTTGTTAGACCGTTATAGTGTAATACCCATTATAGTACTGTACCCTTGTTCCATCGTTATAACACGTGCTTGTTCTCGATTATATCGTTTGAAATTTTGGTGATTCACGGAAAATTAAAAAATTAATCGAAATTCTTCGTGCGAGTAATACTAACGAATTCAGAAAATAAATAGAGTTTCTACAGCGCAGGCCAGCAAACATGAGTTGATCGAGTTTCTACGCGATACAATCAATCTTGCAACGCGCCAGACAGGGGTACACAAATTGAATTATCGCACAAACGTAATTCCAATGCTTCGACCAGCAACACTATCGTTTCCACGCACTGTTCGCAAGAGCAAACGGTGGATCGCGACGCAAAGAGCGCGACAAGGAATTAACAGTCACCACAAATAACGATTAATACTATAATACCATAAATACTATAATCGAACGGAAACATTAGCGCGTGCATCGCCGAGGAAACGGCAGGTCAGAAAACATCAAAAGACATCGATGCGGCACTCAGACCGGCTAGATTATTTATACCGAATCTTTACATTGACATTTTCGCCCCGAAGCGTATAGGCTTCGCGAAGCGTTTACTAGAATCGATCGTCCGAGAAAGGAAGAGAGAGCCGGTTCGGAATTCTTTGCTATAAGGCAATTTACTCACATTCGAAATATCATTAATCATGCAAAGGTGTCGCAGCGCCCAAGTAACCCAGCGCGTCGGAAAGATCCGGTCTGCTCTCCGGATGCTTGTCCCAAAGGCCACTTTGGCGCCCTCACCAAACGTTCTCTGCTCACAGCTGACTGTTAAGCGGACCCTTCGGTTGGGCCGGACGCGAAGGGCGATCGTTGAGGTTCTTTGCTCGACGAACAAGTTGCAAATGCGAGCGGCAACTCGGCGAACAGGTTCGGCTCGGAGCCCCTCGTTTTACCCGTTTACTTCGACAGGGGATGAAACTCGCGCGCGCGCCAGAAGCGACCGTCCGGACAGTACTGACACTTGGCGCAGGGTAGAAACGCAGGAAGGGTGGTCGTGGTGTGTTACGAGCCGCGCGGGGTCGGACGGCGGTCGCGCTCTGCTATAGTCGCGACTCGCGTCCAGCGGCCGATCGAAAGCTGACCACGGCGAGCCGATCGAACTTCAGACACAACACACTCGGCCGGCTCTCGCGGCGGCGTGACAATGTCATCGTCCACGTGGTCTTTCGAATTACGTCGCCGTGAACTTGCTGCGTTCGAGCGCGCTCGCCCAAGGAAGCGTATGCAGCCTGTCATACGGACGTATGACAGCTGTAAGCCGACTATGCTTCAACTTCTTTACTGTGTCTCTTATCGAACTGTATGTACTCCTGCGTCAGTGTCAATATGACGAAACTGTGCACGTTGCCGCTGCCACGGACGGCGTTTTTTAATCGCTCAACTGTTGAGCCATTGCGTCATATGGTACGATATTGCGAGTAATGCATTATAATGCACTGTCGGTGACGCAATGCGATTTTGGGTATTTCTTTTGTGTTATGCTGGTTTGATACTTTTCGATGTAAGGCGAATTTTTAGAAGATACGTGGGCAGCGTATGGGTGACGTGGCATTCGGAGTGTTGTTGTAACTTAAATTAATTGAATGAGTACATGCTGCAGACTTTAGTCGGGCAAGGTCAATGTAGGCGTCGATTTGTTTCGGTTCGTATAGAATGCATGTGTATTCAACGGGTTTTAGCGTAAAGAAGATTGAGTGCTAAGAATGTTATGAAAGATTAATTGGCGTGTAGTCGATTGCAACGTATGAAGTTTTGGTGCTATGAATGAAGACGTGATAATTTATTCACGTGGTACTGCTCGTATGTTACAATTCTTTTCGAAGCATTTTACGTGTGACATGGTTCAAGTACAACGCACAGAATTTCTTGTAGAGTGTGAAACTTTGATGCCGTATAGCTACTAGTTCGGTGTACTCTATTTTAGAAATAGCTACAATTATTGTAAGTTTCGTGGATCCTCGGGTAATCAAACGGGTCCTGCCGGCGCATATTAACTTACGAAGAAAAGTTTATTCTTCGCGCCTCCTATGAGACTGTCGTTTCGAACGACACATCCATCGCGAACGATGTTGACCGGATGTCTGAACGCACGCAGTCGGGAAGGAGTTTACGGTACGTTCATCAATCATCAACAGTCGTGTCTTGACTGGAACATTGACTGGCTAACGGTTACAGAACGGCGATAGCGGTATTTATCGTAAGTCCATACGAAATGCGAGCGGAATAGATGATTCGTGATTCACGCC
The DNA here is from genome assembly GCA_963942575.1 of Priocnemis perturbator. Taxonomy (NCBI): domain Eukaryota; kingdom Metazoa; phylum Arthropoda; class Insecta; order Hymenoptera; family Pompilidae; genus Priocnemis; species Priocnemis perturbator. Next base: position 9,923,062 of record OZ012653.1, read on the forward strand.
GTCTTCTGACTTCGAAGCATGCGCGTTCGCTTCGGCTGACTTTACACGAAATTCATTTTATCATCGAACCTCGCTGTCTTACGACACCGATCTATTAAGGCGTCACTTTCGACGCGGCCGCGCAATTGAATGGACTTCTGTTAAGATAATGCGGCATAGAAACGCTGGGGAAATGATTAATTGGCCAATTAGGGCTTTTACTAGGATCCTCGGCTGAGATAACATTAACGTTGGTTATTATTTCATAACAACGCGCATACATCTTGTGCACTTTCTTCGCGGTCCGCTTACAACTCAATTTCGTGCGATAACTCGCTGTTAGCCGAACGTATTCGTGCACTCGCGGTGCGAGACTGTACCATTATGGCTTGGTGGTACACTGGTGAGGTTAATTGATGAACATTATCAATATGTATTGTATGTAGTATATATGGTACTGTTATGACAGCATATGGCGTTCAGTTGGATATTATTGCACTGGTGTCGCGTACAAAAATGAACTACTCGATTTTACTTTCAAGTAACCGTAATGAGGGGAACGCGTCGAATAATACAGATAATTAATGTTAAAGGATCTGTAGTCAGTGGAGCAACGTGCAGAAATTAGTGTTTTTATAATTCGATACACATTAATTCCGTGAAATCTTCATGTCCTCCCGTGTTACTTCTAGCCGCATTAATCTTTAGGAGAATTCAAACGAAGTTTTCCGGATCGGTGCGGATGCCGTCCATCAAAGGAAAGCAAGCATCCGTGTAATTTCACGCGATGAAAGAAAGTAGATGCGTCAGTTGTTTCCAAGATGCAGTAGTCCTGCGTTGATCGCGGAGAAAACATGAAGTCACTCGGATTTCTTCGCGTTAACGGGTCACGTATTATCAATAAGAGATTTATTCCGCAACGCACTGGAAAAGTCATTCCTGACAGAAGAAAGTTTACGAATAGAATGTATTCGCATTTGCCATTATATATAATTCTGTAATGTTCCTATTATTTCTGCGCCAATGTCATTCAATGGCCATAAAAGAACATTTCCACAAATTCACTCCAGTGGTTCTAGGTTTCGATAACCTAGCACGATCGTTGGATAAAATTGAACAGGGGGTGTATAGCCTACTGTGAAGTTGAAAAACATGAACTTGCAGGACAGAAGTTAATAATAACAATCCTCAATAATAACACACCCCTGCATTATAATCTATATTTATGTGCCGTATTCCAGTATTTTTAATTCATGCACATGGCAAAGGTTTGAAAATACTACTTGCAGGCACAGAAACTTATTCTTATGTCTATAAGCAAAGAAAAATGTACTGCAAACAATTAAGAGTCATTGACAATGGGAGCGGCATTAAACGTTTCACTTAATTCAACTAAAGAAGACAAGGAAGTACATGTTTAAATTCATTCTCTTCATTGGAGCTATCTGCTCAGTCGAGATTTGCGAACATGAAAGGTGGGGTATTTTCTTGGTATCCTGACGCGTTCAATATTTTGCAGAGTTCGCTTTCTTGCAGTGCTCACTATTTCCTTTAAAAATAAAAATAAAAAAAAAAGACACGAAAGAAAAAAATGTACGATCATGCGGAATAATTTAAATCCATCGGCGAATAAGAACACCGAGGGCTATAGGTTATTCCAGGGCGAAAGTGGCATTTATCGTATCTCGTGCCGTACGGCAGCTGACTTGGCTGCCTGACATTAAGCCGAGTGCGGACGTGGCCGGCGCACATGGATGCATAATACCGGTTTGTATGCTGCGAATGCACCTAGGGGTCGTACAGCGAGCTGTCCACTCGTAATAAATAATGGGCCCGCGAGCAAACATTAGCCTAACGAAGAAATTAACGGCGCGCTATCGAGCGACCCGCGCGAAGGCTGGTGCGGGAGTGACGCAGGAATGTTTATCGTAAAATATATATTTATTTACGCCCTCGAAATTTCAAACGACTCACCGATGAAACGTTGTATGTCGCCGTCTGAATTTACGAGGCGCTTATGTGTAAGGGGAGTGATAGATTCACGGAGAAGATAAGAAGTGGTTATGAGCTTACTTACTTGTACAGCTTGCGACGAAGATTCTCTGTCGCCAGGTGTTTCGTGATCATCTTCGGTACGTGCATAGAGCTCGTGCATGTATTGCGTACGTATTACCTGCAGCTTTTCTACGGCCTGTACGGAACAATGATCTATAAGTAAATTACAATGCCCAGAGGGTACAGTGCACATTTTGGCTTCCTATATGTCTCCTGCCTACCGGCGCTTCTCTTAACCGACCGATTAAACGTGCATGACGTTCAATAGACGTTGGTCGGCCCGAAGAACGGAGAAATAGGGAAGGTAAACGTTCGCTTTCGAGCTAGATTTAAGTTTTCAACGAAATCATGACGACGCATATACGTAATGTAAAACAGTGTATAAAATTTGTTGCCTTACAAAATATAGTAGTAATAATTGAAACGAATGCGACGGTTGGAATTAAAATGTTCCTCGCTCGGACGCATGTTACCTTGGCAAATGTATAATTCCAGGCTTGCCTATCCTAATACCTATCCCGAGACTGAAGTAACGCTAGTCGAGGTAATAGCCATAATCGAGACATATTTCCGGAAGACCATGCCGCGCGCAATAATTTTGAGCGCGCTCAATTACGCAGGAAGTGCGTTTCTGGATCGTTAGAAGCGTTCATTCGACGAAAGGAAATGTCTTCTACCGTTGTTCCCGCAAGCCCGCGAGACCGTTTCTTTGATCGCCAGCGACGAAGGATGTCGAACCTTTCCTCGTAATTCATGCTCTACTTTCGCACGTTAAATACAACAAATTGCCTCGCCTTTACGAGCGTTCCTCTCTACTCATGAACTCGCACGTTCCGTGTTCGTTTGACCAAAGTTGGGAGCTAGTGAAAGTGTCCGTTTGCGCACATTAAGTGCTCCCGTCTGTCCATGTACTTCGTCTGTTCATATGCAAATTCCCGTACCCAAACTTACGGTCAGTCACAGGCACCGCGTGGAAGGAACAATGGATCCTTTACAGCAATTATTGGAGCCTTGTGTTAATTGTGTTTTCTTCGTTAATCGTAAGTCGTTTATATTTTAATGCAGAAGCATTTTAACTCCATCCGTTCCAAAAAATTGAAGCTAATGCAGTATTGATTCAACAGATGCATCCTTTGCATAAACGTGCATCTGACGTACCAAAATTACGACATCCCTAGAGCGTACACGAGCAGACTTAAAGAGAGCGATATCAGTATCGCGAACTTTTTATGAATCATAAACACTTGTATCGCCACATCCGCACGACTACCGAATTTCAGATAAATACTTGCCGCGCAAGCGAAAATACAGCACTTTTATCGTCGACCGCCAAACCGAAATCGGCAGGAATATTGGAGCGCGGCCTCGTGGCCGCTTAGAATGGAGCGTCCAATTTCCGGAGCCTAATCTTCGGCCAATGTTATCTCGCCTCGATAGTATCGCGAGCAAGCTTTCGATTCGAAGAAGGAAAGTTTTCACGTCAGCGTCCGTTTATCCGTACTTTTCGATTCGAGTTGCGTATATACATATTGTCGCCTATCCCTGTTCCATCTTCCTATCGCGAGCAAAAAGTATCCCTTACAACCACGCGTTTCGGGCTCGTGTTAAGAGAGCGCAAGAGAGAGAAAGAACATGCACACAAGTTCGCTCGTGAACCGGCCCATGCACACGAAGACCTGTGAGTCTCTCCTCCTCTCTTGGTCTTTTCCTCCACGTTCCCCTCCTTCACAACCTTCTTCTCCTTCTTCCCGCGTCCCTCGCAGTCAGGAGTTCCTTTCGGGCCGGCAGTTTCGTGTGTTACCTCGTGGCGTGTGCACACCGGATCCACGTAAGTGAGCGCGCTCAGAGTTCGAAAGGAGCGCCGTACGCTCGACGCCCGCACCTGCGCGACACGCAGGATTTGTCCCGAGATTCGCTTCCAAATGCCACGAGTTCAATTCGAGCCTGCCAGACGTTCCCGCGCGAGTTTCTTCACGCTCCGTGAGAGAGAGGGGTGTGCAGCTTGACGCACCGGTCGCGGTCGTTCGTCGCAGAGCGGGAGGGACGTGTAAATCAAAGGTTGGGAGCGTGCGCAAGTATCGCGCACAATCGCGCGACACACAAGTGGACTTTTTTTTTCTTCTTTCCTTTTCCTGGAAGGAAGCTCTATCGACGCGCTCGCGGTCGTGCTTTCGTCGAGCCGTTAACCGGAAACGTTATCTGCGGACAGTCGATTGATTGTCAGACGGGACGCGAATCGGCCACTCGAACAGAATCGATGCGGCCCCAGCGTGTGAATCCGTCCTGTGAAAGGTGTCAGCGACGTCGTTCCGATCGGTCGGAGTAAATCGAATTCGATCGACTCCCCTGTCTTCCAACTTTTCTCACCACTTTTCTTACCACAAATTGGACGTTTCCTTCACTCCGGTCACGTGGATTCGCGCGCTCTCTCTCTCACTCTCTCTTTCTCTCTCCGTCAGTCTCACTCTGCAGTGTCATAATAGAGGTGCAATAGATTTTTATTTCGTCGCGGTTACATTTCACGCGCATTATGTCGAAATAACGTTGTGCCTTGCAGGAGTGACCTTTAAACGTGTACGCCAGTGCTATCGAGTGTGATGGTCTGTCATGACTTCAGGAAAAGTGCGAGTTTCTCAGTGGTGATCGTTTCTCACTTCGTGGCGTAACTGGTTCCTCCGGTGAGTACGTAGGTAGAAGCAGGACTTTAAGAAACGATTATAAAATTGTATAAAATTGCCTAGTTGTAGTTTCAAATCGACGGCATTATACGATAAGATAGAGCATGCAATTTTGCAACATTGGCATCTGGAATGCGAGTGAAAAATGACCGCACATGTTCCCCGGATTGCTGGTCGACCGTCATGTATCGCAACATGCGGTGATCCGCAGGATCGTCTGGACGCAGTTTTTGTATCCATCAGCTGTGCGAATTTCGCCTCTTTTTACGCGCTTTCTTGATCGATGTAGCGTACGAGCCGACGACCGAAATGTTTTCCGATAGCCTTGCCAGCGTAAGAGGAACTTTACCGCAGTCCCGTTTAGCGTAATTTGAGATGTATCGATACCTTAGTTACAGCCTTGTGAATAATTATCGTGGTTGATGTTAATGGGGCTATTATATTGCCAGGGTTCTAAGGCGTTCTCTATGTTGGACAATGTAAGGTCTAGCGTAACAGTACATAATTAAAGTTTGTTTGATAGAAAATTATTTCTCTATTCGTAACAAACATATATATCAGTGTTCTTAGATCTAGATGTAGACGGATCCGTCCGGCAGTCGGGTAAAAAGAGTCTGACAAGGCTAGATATATCGGTGTTTGAAATTCGTTCGCTGAAACGTCGATTATTGCATGACGTTGCTGTACAAGTAAGAACGACGGTTAAAAAGGGTCAAGCGCATTTATTAAGAAGTCGCTTCAAGGAATCGACCGTGAGTCGCCGTCCAGATCGGACAGTAGTTAACAGTTTAACGACGTTGATAAAGATGTCATTGGTCGGCCAAGGTTAGTTTCACTTCGTGGCCAAACTGCATTTTAAGCAAGTCACGGAAGAACATAATCGTATTTGGTTCTTTTACTAACGTTACGGCAAATGTTTGTTTCTAATCGTATTTCTTAAAGATAATCCGTGGTTGATAATAAATTCGTTTGCTTCTCGCTGAGGTGTGCTACAAAACGATCAGTTCAAAATATTAATAGCAAATTCATACGTCTCTCCCACCTAAGTCATGAGTCAACCAGTACTTACGCTTGTCGATAAATACTGCACGTTTGCACGAAGTAACGATAAACTGACGTCAAAATGTTATAATCGTTGCGATAAGATGAATGTGACTGTGCAAAACCCTTTCCTTGACGAACAATTGTTGCCGTTTATGCAACTTGTGACTCACGACCGGTTTCTTTTACCGAAAACTGCTGTCTGCTTTTGAATTTTAATTTTCTTTTCCAGAAACGTTTGTTTGGATATACCTTTTTTAACCGAACCATTAAAGCTCCAAGTCCGATCTACTCTATGCTTGCGATATTCTTCGTTCCACAATTCATTTGTAGAAGCGCTTCTGACGTTCTCGTACTTCGGGTTACACGTAACAATTTTGTCAACACCACAGTCTCAGTATTTCTCTTCTGCTTTTATCAATCTTTCACTTCAACGCTAAACAAAAGTGACAGAAGCTGTCATCACACCAGCTCTGTCCAGTGTGGGCCGGCTCGCGAGTAATATTCGTTTTGGCAAACATACGAGTTTCTCGAAACCTCACAGCACATTGCGGAAACATTCGCGACACACAGATTAGAAGAGACTGATTTATACCGCGAACAGCTGATATCAACGAGATACAACGTCCGATCGAGTGACACATCGCGACGCATCTATTCTTACCGTGATCGCGCACGACTTTTTTCTCCTGATCCTTCAGTCCCACAGAGAAATTTTCATTTTTAACCGATTTAAAAAAAGGAGGTGGTTCGCACCGCAAAAGGGCACATCGAACGGGCGACCTTGCACGTATCCACGGCGGGGTCAGCTAGACTTAGTGCGCAAACGGATCGCGGAGGATTTCACGATGTTTAACGATTCCGCGAACAAAGACAGATGCAGGGACTGTGAGCCGTCTTCCTGGAAAGTTCGGCGCGGAGAAAGAAACGGAGGGAAAGAAACGAGCCATTGTTTGCCTCGCAAGAGAGAACACTTGCTCTCCTACTAGCGAGGCTCGAGCATCTTTGCGATCGACGAACGAAAGCGTTCGACGAAGGAAGCGAAGCGAAAGTCACGATTCATCGGTCGACATTCGCGGTTCTTTGACCCAGGCGGATCGTCCGCGTTTTTAGAGACACTCGGGAGACGTCGTGAAGGGGAAGTGTGTAGGGTCTTCAGGTGAATGCAAAAGATAAATGTAAAATGTGCTCCTTCTATGGAAAGAGCTAATTAGAATTAGGCGGTATTGTACGGCGCCTTTGATGTTCGCTTTGCCTTGATAATAATGTGCGCGTAAGAAGAGGAGGAGAGTAGCGATAGTTGTAAATTGTTCGTTAATCGGAGCATCTGATGTATTTGAAAAAATGCAATGTCTAGTTTGTGGCGGTAATAGGAGAAGTAATGCCAAGAATCCGATTGAATCATCAGATACATTAAAAATCCGCAAGCGCATATGCCATTTCCTTATTGACAACAACTAGTTCGGCTGACGTACCTAACCTTTTCTAAGTAAAACAAGATTATTGCGGTACATTTTACAACTGATGACAATCTTGCCCCGAGCCAGACTTCTTCTTGGGGAACGGAATAAAAATGGCGCGCGTGCATTTCCAGGAGATGCGCATTCCGCAACGAAAGAGATCTCACAATCGGATCGTCAGATCGAAATCGTACTCAACGAAGAGGAAAAAAGCGAGAGTTTACGATTTTCTATCTCTGAATTAATGGCGAGGCGTGGTGTGCTTAAATTGAGGTTGTTAACCCAGTGCGTGCACACGTGTCGTAATGAAGCTGTTAGACAACGAATGGTTTTCAGAAATAAAAGAATCTACTTGCTTTGGTGATTGACAGTTCGGTGATTACACCCTGCTGATTTGTCTTATTTTTTAACAAACACTCTGTGCGCCTTAAATATATTATACATCATATATTATCTAATTACAAATCTGCGCAATATTCGCCGCGAATCAGACAGTTACAACTGTAACTAGAAACCATATTTTTTCGCTGTCTTGACACAGTTTCCACCGTATATTCGAATCGAAAATATTTCGCGTTAATAAGCCATAAATTGGAAACCACGCGGTGTTCAATTCGTAACACACGCCATGCGGGGCGTTAAAATCACAATTTTAGCGCATTCCAATCGTTATAAGCACAAAGCTGAGTCAGACCTTACCTACCTAACATGGGTGATATAATCGTGTTTAACAGGTACAGTATACAATTATCAATTTATCGTCAACAGAACCGCCGCGCCTACACGACTTTACATTACTTCATTGATCTTAACAAAAGCACAACTGGAATCAGCGGTAACTTATTCCTAATACCAGAAGGATATTTCATTTGTGTTTTTCGAAAACGTTTTCATGTGTCGAGGCTTCAGGAATTTGCAGTTAGATGGAATAGAGAAATTTTCGTTCTACGCTTTCGATTTGTTTTTGAAAAAAATCAATTTTTCCAAGGCACAGTATACGTGTTAGAGTCACGTTCGATGTTTTGACACGTTGGCATTACATTTTCCTTTCCGAGCACCTTCCTCGTGACATTTCACGGTTGGTGAATATTCGGTCTCGGTTTACGCACACGCAGAGCTGTTAAGGTAGGGTACATTACGTAACGATGAAAATTTCCTAAAATGATCTTTATCGTGCTAAGTGGATTGCGCCAGGTCGAGCATTTTTCTACCTTAATCCGTCTAACAGCTGACTGAACTAACGAGTTTCTGTTCGGTCACGAATGTCGGACGTATTTCGTGTCGCCTTGAAGGCTTTTTCGAAAACGAACAAATCCGTCTCTATTGGACGCATCGAAATTATTTGCTCGTTCGGTATCGCGAAACTTACTTACGGGCGCATCCAGCGAATTACGTTCGCGTACAATCGTTGCACGTACGACTAAAGCGCAGTGTCAATGTAGACATTTGCCCGATCCCAACCTAGGCAGAAAAAGAAATCCTCCGCCGATGGCACGTTTCCGTTGCACTTTCTATTTCGTCCAGCCCGATCTTAAGTTGCGGCAAGTCGCAGATGCAAATGACCCGCGGCGGCCCGCATCGTAAACCGTGAATATCCGGCATATCGTCAATTTTTCTACCCTCTTCCCCGACGGGCCATTGTCATTACACGATGATTGTGTATATCACTCCATGCCGTCGTTTATCAGGTACACTTACGTGTTCCACATTGTCCCGTCACTTTCGCACTATATTCTCTTTATATGAGCCTTTGTTTTCGAGAAACGTCACATTATTGCTCGACTCTGCGCGTCATGTGCAATCATTGCGATTTTCTACGGATTATGAAGGTCCGCTTCACTTTATTAATCTAGGGTCTATCCTTCTTGTGATTTAATGCAGAAAATGCCCTGCAGAATATTTCGCCTGACGATCTTACTTTTCGATAATCTGAAAATGAAGAGCAAGTAAATAATGGTGCAGCAAAACTAGCCCAACAAAGTACAAATATTCAGTGCCCTTTTCGTCATCTCTCTACTCATAGAAGGACTCGATTAGATCGAGCCACCCGTTAATAGGAACGCGCGTTTAACCAGCGGAATATGAGGAAAAAAAGTCTCTCGAGAAATACCTAAGCTAGGCAGAATAAATCATGTGTCGTATATGTTTTTTGTTTATTCTTATACTTCATTCTACATCGTGTAAGTTAGCGGGAACGAATGACCGGACGGTCCGGACGAAAATCCGGTTTATGAGACGAATAGTGGAAAAGTTATCTTCAGGTTCGTAACAGATACGACGATTCCTAGGATTAGCAACCTCATCAAAAATCATTACATTCAGGTGTACTTGCGGGCACCAATAATTCTTTATTTCACCATAAACGAATCTATGATGAAGCGATCAGCGATCATTTATAAGACTCAATATAAACCAACGACTTAACGCTGATGAAATCGTAGGTATCAAGAGCCACCATGGAAGTTTCCTCGGCAAAGCCTCTTAATAACAACCGCGCGCTCGATGTTAATTTCAATCGGAAGATTACTTTTACGTCGCCCCGCGCGGCCCGACTCAACGTGCCCGAAGCGTGCACGAGCGGCAAAATGGAAAATGAGACTGGCGGTGAATAAATCCCGACGTAACTGGCCCGACAACGAGTCGCTTGTATTCGCCTGTTCATGCCACTTTACCGAGTATGCGGAGGCGTAATCTTACGTTTCTTCTCCGAATCTTCTCCGAAAAACCGGTTGGCCGGTTCTGATTCAGACCGACCTTGAGTCAGCTTCAGGCCTGAAGTTCAGGGCTCTCAAGGTGCTTCGCCGTGAGCCTTAATAAGCCTCGGGAGGCTAGCCGTGGCCAGGGGAAAACGAGGGACGGAGAGTGAGAGAGGAGGAAATGTCTGTGGCAGTGAGTACCATGTGTAATAATAAACTGATGCGCGGTGCGTGACCGTCGGAAACATCGAACGGTCTGTACAGCATGCAGTGCGGCAGGAGAGATGAAATGAAAAGGTCGGCCTACGATGTCATCTACATGCACTGCTGGTCAAAGAAAGTGCGTCACCTTGAAATTTTTTCGAGTACCAGAGAATAATTGTTCAAACTGTCGGTTCCGATCAATGAGTAGATCTTTAAATGAATTTCGCGGTCACGGGCGAGACTTGTCTCAAGTGAGACAGAATTGAGCGAAAGTGAAAGCAAGAAAGTTTTTTTTGTCGATCAGCCATCAATATACATTTCTTATTTTACGCCGGTGCTCGTGTATGACCGTTTATCTTATGTAGGAAGGACGCTATTTCGCATGTCACGTCAGAAATCGAGGTATCTTCGATTTTTCTTCGAGAGCAATACGGTCAAATACAAATGTGCCACGACAGTAATTCGAGCCTCTTCTTTCACAAAGAGTTATTCCGTTTTCAGCTGTACCAAGACTACCTGCCGACTCTGTATAACGGAGACGAAAGTTGCCGTAGTGAATAACGTACAATTGTAATACGAGTTGAATGACGTACGGAAACGTCAAACGAGGTATGATAAGGAGTAAGAAGCGGAAAATAAAGTGGAAAAATGACGTGACCGTACTATCCATTCTTCATTCGCGGAACTCTACGAACTTGTATTTTATTATACATTCGACTCATTATTCCCGAAACGCGGCCCGCAGGCAAACACAGAACGCAACACCAGTACTTTCTCCAATCGTACGATGCAGCTCAAAAAAACATATCGACCACCGACGTCATCCATCTTTGAGCAAATGAAACTCGTTTCGGATGCAATCGAACGATCGAGAAGAGTGGGACTAATAGTAAGAGAATCCGTAAACACTCTCCGCGATTGCTTACGTATTAATTTCGGTTTCGACCGCCGCAAGCTGGCCGCATCTTCCGAACTCCCCTTCGTGGCCTTCGGCCGGGATGGGGCGACGCAAATAAATGCTGGAGAAACATAAGCGGCGGGGAAGAAAACTCTAGGGACAGTGAATAGCGCGGTGTAATAATAAACCGATGCGCGGCGCATGACGGTTGGGATCGCCGAGTGAAACGCTGCAAGGCGCGAGGTCGCGATAAAGAAACGTAAAAAACGTATCACAGGGGATGGGGGAGAAGTGGCGAGAGAGTCGATTGGACTGAAAATAAGCTCGGGCCTATTTCTGAACGCGACTCCTCCCGTCATCGCAGCCGCGCCGCGTCGCGTCGCTTCGAAAAACTCTGCCGCGAACGGCCGAGTTTCAATCGCTCGCAGTTGGAAGTAGAGATGTTCGATTCTCTTGAAAGAATCGATTTTTTGTTTCGTTGAACGATGTTAAGGTTTCATTCTCAAATAACGTTCAGCGATCAGTGTCAGTATTGAAATGTCACAGAGTAGGATATTTATGGTGTTACTTTCTGTCGTAGAAAATTCGTGCCTGCAGTTTTGATAATAATCGTTACGGTTAACTATGATTAGTTGATGAAAGAACGATGAAAATGGTGTTAAGAGTAGCCGTACACTTATCGGCAACCGTATCCGATCTCGATCTTCAATATTATTCGAAGCGAAAGTTGCGCGATCAATATTTAACGACGGATCCGGCGAAATTGATACGCTCTATGCTCCGTTGACTAAAAGTCTTATCATTACATACAGTAGGTTAGTATTAGATCTGAATTATGGACGCCTCTCTTTGAAGAATCCTAGCTGCAAACTATGTCTGCTATCCTTTCTCATGTTTCAGTCCCTCGTAAGTAATATGTTCGATTCTTACAAACATGTAATGAATTGTTGATTAAGAAAAAGCACGGCATACTAAAGATAGCATACGTTTGCTAACGATTTTGTAATGAATCATCGAATAACAGTTGATTGAGTGTTAATTCCGCGGATAACAATGTTGTACAACGTACAGGAGAGTAGTAAAAAATGTTGCAAGCCTTTGCATTAGGTTTTTTAAGCTGCTCGGATTATAACATTTTATCCTGCTTTGTCGCGAGACTACCGATACGCGCAAACGTTAATTTCTTCATACCTGGCGAGCGTAATAAAGCGGTCTGTTTGGGAGCAAATGGTACACTTCTTACGTAGCAATTGCGGTGACAGTTAATTGCAAGAATGTCGCGCGGTTAATCCGGCACTGGCACATTATTTCTTTTCAACGCTAATTATACAGGAAACGCGAAGCTCAGCTATCTCGTCATTATCGCTAAGCGAAATCTTGATAACCTAAATCAGATAATGAGTTTTTTTTTAATAATTATGTCCTTCGGTGTAAGCGCGGTGTAACATACGTATATACAAGACTTTGTAGGTAAACACTACACCAACGTAGAGTACCGTGTTAGATAATGCGATGAACACTTTTGTAAAAATTCTGACTACGCAAACATTTCGAATTTTTGACTAATAAGATAGCATTACAACAGCGTCGTTGTTTAAATTACACTCAATGCACAAGGTTGAAATGTCGCCACGTGAAACGAGTCTATTTTTTTTCTCCAGAAATACAAAGAGGTATAGCGCAAATGTGATAAATTAATCAGAAAACGTCGACAGAACGTATACGCCAATCGCATATCGTCTACATATCAATTACGCGTGTGATTGATACAGTCGTTCAACGTTGATTTCCGCTTCCAATTGTACATACCTGCTGATCATCAAGTCGTTAGAAGCTGATCGACATTAAAAACAAGATCCACACGTATGTGAAAAGAATTGAGACCAGACGACTGCAGCGACGGCGACGCCCAGCTCGAAGTGTTCCGTCTTAAATCAGAGGCTCCAGCTCGCAGATTACACGGCCAGGCGGATGCATGCATCGCACGCGGCTCGTCCGCACCCCCTGACCCGGGAGAAGTGATTTTTCCTGAGCGTGAAAGTCATTAGCGATTTCGTTTCGAGGCGCATGCAGGTGCAACGGTCGCGTACGCCACTTTCTGGCCGCGCGCCGTGGCGTGAAACTTCTCAGAGTAACAGTACCCATGAAAGTAAAAGAGGGAGAGAAGGGGAGGGTGGTGACGACGGAAAGGGAAAGAGGAAACGAGCGCAAGCCGGAAACGTCTCACGGTGCAAACAATACCAGGACCCGTGTCTCCTCCGTTTATCGAAAGATAATGAGAGATAGGTCGGCAGCTTGCCATGCAAAGTGATTGTTACTCAGGTACAGGCCTGCGTACGTGTGTGTGTGCGAGCGAGCGAGTTCGCGCGAAGGCGATAATGAGCGGTGCTGGAAGTCCATCGATCACGATTCCAATGACAGGGATCAAATTTCGCATCATTTATAAGATTGGAGTTGGAGAGGATCGCTGAGAGAACACTTCCGTCATTTCGATCCGCATAATAGCCGATCTGTACGATTATTTGGTTTATTTCTCACGATTTTCAACTTTGTTCTGCAATATTTTCTTCATCATTGCCGACGACATTGTCATGTTTATGACATACGTTACCAATTGCGTTGTACATATTTATTCGCGTCTGGGTTAGCACGGTAAGCGATTCGTACGGGCAGTACGCTTGGATTCTTTCAACGTTTCGCGTGATTTCATTAATAATGGACGAACTTTCTAGTGCCCGCGGTATTCGCTGTAAAAATGCAACGGAACTGGCAGCACAGCGACTTCTCTTTCACACGTGGGAATGCACGGAGCAAATTCTCTGCGATTAAGGGAACAAATTTATAGAGCGATTTCTTTACGTCTTTTTAGGGTTTTAGACCCATTAAGTTCAATAATGGCTTCAAAGGCAGAGTTACAGTACATGTAATTTACACGTACACCTAACGCACAAAAATACCAAATATTTCAAATCTGTGCCGAATAATAACTCGAAGAATCGCCTGACTGAATCCTGACATTCCACACCTAGCATTAAAAATGTCGCGTCGCGCAAGAAGTACGCCGCCGTTGAATTTCACCTGCGCGAATCGAAGATGCCCTTATCGGCGTTCGCCGCGCAAAAAGAGCCGCGAGCTGAAAGTTTCACGCGGCGAAGTCGGGAGTAAGAGTTGTCCGGAAGTTCGTGAAAGGCGTCGAAAACGCAGGAAGACGGCCATTCGTCGACCGCGAATTTGCCGGCTCCGCGTACGGCGCGTTAAAGTGCTGTTCGCCATCGAAAAATCGTCATAACTCCGAAACTATTGAGAGCCGAGCGTGCCGAATTGGCGGGCAGTGAAAAGCACCCGTGCCACCTCCGCCGACGCCGGACAGAGCCGAGAGCCCGACAAAAGGCCAACCGGTTTCCGGAAATGGGTTAGCAGCTTCGCCTATCCTTTTCGCGCCCGCGCTCATCGATGTCGACCTACTGCGCGGACGTGCGAAGAAGGTTACCCAATTATCCTGGAATAATGTGACGGCTAACGTGGCCGTGAACAGCCCCGAGACGAGGGTACGCCGAAGGCGGGCGCGTGTATGCACAAATGCATACGTTCTTCTCCTTTTTCTGCCGGCGCGGTGTCAGACTGTAAAACGTCGCGACGGCGTTTGTCACGGTGTGTATTTGCATATGCGTCGCGCGTCGCTCGGTGCGAATTTGAATTTCGACGCCATTGCTGAGGAATCCCGAAACTCCTGAACGAATGTCGCTGATTCAAGCGGCCAACTACTGGCGTGACGTTGCTTTGGAATTAAGGTGTGGGCGAAGGCAGTGATGAAGGTAGAAGGATTGGTTGCGTGCTAGGGAACCGAACTATGTATTATAACAATTGAGCGCCTTTTGCTGCGACAATGGTCTCCAACGCGCACTCGATACTACCACACATGGCATTATGAGTTTCGAAACCGTGAAATGTACATTATATCAGTCTTTAATGGTGAAAACAAAGCGTGCGCATCGTGCATTGCAAGAAGGTGAGCATGATGGCCAGAAGGCTCATCGTGTTTGACTCATCGCGAGGTGACGCACCGCATATTAAACGATCCTGACCCCAATTTTGTCGTGAAAAATCACATATGACACATTATCTGCGGGTCACTGAACATTCCGTGTGGCTAGTTCAGGCGGTTTTCCCCGTGTTACGAACCGTATCTGTCATGTACTATCATGTATAAGAAATCAATTATAATCGGTAAACAGGTTGATAGTAAATAATGCACGTATAAAAGAATGTGTGAGTCAGTGATAACCGGAACGATTAACATAATTAGAATATCAAACAGTAGAGACACTGAGGAGTAGCAATGGCATTGACAATCACATTCCTAGCTATATCTCACGTCAAGCGCTACATGAGAAAAGCAGAGAGAACGTAAGAGCAATATGTGCTAATTACCGTCATAATAACTTGCCAGTGTTACTTTCTCTGCCTATATGACACGCTACGATACTTGAAACTTAACCGTAATCGTAATATATGTATAAAGACAACATTATTTCATGTAAATGCAGCTTTTTTGTTAGATATATACGTAGAATGCGCTGCTTATTGTCACGTAGATATTTCGCACGGCATTTTCGTTGCTGACAATATTCTCAACCATCTGTTGACAGCGGTACCCGGAAATGCAATGAAATAATTATGCATGCAGAGAGGGTAAGCACTATAGATGGCAACAGTGCTCAAATCGTGCAACACGCGAAGTGTTAAAGCGTGCTCGATCTTATCATGCTTTCGATATACCCTGACATGCAAAGGTTTTTGACCAATAAATTCTTCCGTTGTTCTACGAAAAGCAAGCCATTAATTAACACGCGGTAAGATCGACGAGAAAAACTTTGCCCGCGGAATGTACGAGTCGTTTCACAAGAATAAATATACTTTTCAATGAAATAAATACAATAATGCGGCTTAGGGTGCAATTATTATACAATACGCCGCGCCATCGTTTTCCCACTATGGCAGAAATTAACTGCACTTGGAGCGCGGAGTAACTGCATCTCCGATTTCAAAACGATGACGCAACTTGCTGGTAGGTGGTGTGCGGCGTATTGCGAAGAAACACATATTATATCAGCTTCGTTAACGCTGTCAGACATGTCCCATGTGTTACGGGTCGATTTGCACGTATCCGTCGCGCATTGGAACCGTGTCAGCGTCGTTCGATACTTTCTTTTGCGAAATATCGCCTAACATATTTCAAAATGCATCATTTAAACTGTGCAGAATTAAAACACAGTGGACGGCATCGTGACATATATATAGAGCGGGCACTCGTAAATCAACCTTAAACGTTCGCTGATTAGTTAGCCTTGCAAACAACGTGTCGAGCAAAGTGTCGCTAACCTTGCAACCCGGCCAGATGAGGAAGTATTTTTGACAGTGACAATGAGTGTCTGAACTATCGATTCCTTTGTCTGGCGAGCCGATAATTTCTCGCCTCGCTCGCTATTACCACAACGTGCAGGACTGCTACAAACAATGGATACCGCCTTCAGTTCGATTGTTCGCCGATCGCTCCGTTCGTGTGGTGAAACTCTCTCAATGGAGGGACCGACTGAGAAATTAGTCATCCAGCCAAGGTTCATGACCTAACCACTGAGTCAGACTCCGTTCCTTCTGTCATGTAAACGAGGTGCCAGCGAAGAAATTTCTAACAAGAATGATGTTTTCTAAAAGTCGCGCATAGTTTGAGAAAATAGATATCACGTACCGATGATGGACCGATAGATTGATCAAACAATAACATCTGTCAATGACACTATCCAGCCAAATATGGTAAGCAACTAAAATGAAGCCTAAGGTCCACTTTTTATTCGAACTTTCTTGTTAACCTCTCTCGGCCCTTCCCCTTTCCAACCTTCAAACTCTGCGAACCAACGAACTAATAGGCTTTTTCCGGATTACATGTCGACGCGTTCAATCGATTGCATGATACCTTGACGCGAGAAATTGTGCCGGCATGGCATCTCGTGCGCGTCCTTCTGTCATATCCCAACAATGTGCCGAGACCGAGTCTCGCAGAGTGACGCGACTGAATTAGAACCGACGCCGGCGCTCTGTCCATTTGTTTCGTTTCGCCTCGCGTGCTTTTTCAAACTCCTGTTTTTTAACAAGTGCCTTAACGAGTACGGGTCGGATATCGTCGGTATGGAAAAATAAATCGATTTCACGGGCTCGTGAAGAAGAGACAGGACTGACACGTCATTCGTTTTCCTATTCTACCGCGGGACGTATACTGAGGAATAATTGCGAGTGATTCGTTAGACGAGCCAAGAAAGCGGTACTTTTTTCGGGCTGCCGTCAGCGCTGAAACACGGATGGGCTCCGAACCGTCCTTGTAATCGACGTTTTTCAACGGAACCTGAGAGAAGGACGGAAACATGTACGAGTGATAGAGACAGTAGTAATTCATACTGGACAAAGTTCTTGCAGTTGGTCAGTGAAAGAAAGATATAAGTGAGAAAATGCTAGCAGACCTACGTCGCGTAGGTATTCGAAAAGCCTTGCAGACGTTTCTCCGCCGATACCTGACCCGACGATCGTCGATCGAAGGATTTTAATGACGCGCCCAGCGCAGATATTTATAACACTCGAACGCATTGGAACGCAACTTGAATTGGCAGTTAGATCACCGATCGATCACAGCCTGTGCAGCGCCGTTCGTTTCGTACATTTTTTTCTCCTCATTCCTTCGTCCGTGGCAGGCAGCTCTAACAGCATTTTATAGGCCCGCGTGGTTAATTTCGGAACGTTAGCTGTTGCGAGCGAAATGTGGAAATAAATCTTTCTTTTTACGCTGCCGAAAATAGAAGTCAAGTTAGCGTTTGTGGGAATGCAGCGAGAATCTTAACGTTGTTGTGCAGCAGCGTATTGTCGACACGAGTATATGATTTGAATTTTTACGTGCACCACATCGTAATTGTTGCTATACATATGTTTTTATTACAATTTTTACTATTACTGAAAATTTCCGTTTTCTATGCAAAAAGTTCGAAATTGATTTGGAACGCGCCTACTTTAAGCGTTCAAAAAGGTTCGACTCCGAAATGTGATCTTAACGACGAAACTCTTTTTTTTTGTACGCCATTTAAGGAACACGTTGATATATCGATGACCCTGGGCAAATATTTTCGGTAAGTCGTTCGCTCCAGTTCGTCTTTTCGTGCGCCCTTCTATTTCGTCAGTTCTAAAGATATGACCGGTGCTTCAGTGCTGCACGATACACGGAACGTCGGTGTTTCCGGGACGCAATCGATCCAGCCGCCCAATAAAAGACCTTTAAGACGTTTCTGCCGAAACATTTCCGCTCGATTGGCAGGAAATCTTGCTCACGCTGACACTGGAAAGACTACATTAATCTCTGACTTGCAAGGAAAGTGAGGTGACCGATTGTCTGGGTTGTGAAATGCAAGATGAAAAGATGACGAAGCGTCCGATTTCACAACGCAATTTCCGAGATATTCTACAGAACACAAACGCTTTAACATATAAACGTATCGAATGAATGATTAACCTAACATAGTTGACATATTTCTCAAAAAACCGAACAAATGATTATGCGCCAACAAATACGAAACAATGAAGTAATCACTAACGATAAGAACAGAAGAACACGACAGTCTCGAATAACAAAAAGTGCCCGCAATGCACGATTGTGTTATTCGAGCAGTGCAGTGAGCTAGTGTGGCGTGCAATTATCGATTGACTCCTTACATCGATATCAACGAGGTCAGGGAATGCGCTAGTCAGACCGCATCTGCGTTATCTCCGGACGATGTACTTGTCTTGTCAGTGCTGCCAATGCTGTCGTCGCGGTTGCATTCGCGTTACTTTCTTGTCGTTGCATACACCTACACATGCAGACACTTACATACAGAACGCACATTGTCCCGTGAACACGAAACATGTGTCACACACCTATCGCGCTGGACAAAAGAAATTATTTTGACATCCTACATATGTTTCGAAAGTGGGTGTAATCAGTGCTCCGAACTTGAATTTTTTCGATAGTACATTGATCTTGATAAAGAGGAGACGTTTGGAAGAGGCAGGGAACCGTTGGTGGGAATTTACCGTGTCTCTCTGCACACACGCTTACTCCTTAATTCGTCGTGACATCGTACACAGTAAAGACTAAATATGGATGCAAGGTAATTTATGACAGCGCCGTAAAGTAAAGTATCGATCAATTTCCGTGTATCCGCGATATCGATCGCGCCGTGGAATTTTGATTACGCCGGTCAATAACGCTTCACACATAAGCTGGTCCGATAATCTCGAGTTTATTGAATTAATCCATTCGTTCTTGGTAAACAAGAGATATGCGGCAATTGTGATTATTGTAAACTGTTAAGCGGAGGTACAATTAGGAAAAAGCAGCGTACTTGTGTTTGAGTCTGGTATAGGTGAAGAATCACAAACGGTATTGATGCAGACGATAAAACGATTGCAAAGCATATATGCGAGTATATATATATATTTCGAAGCCCGTCAGTTTGTGAAAATGCGTTCATTACGACACATAGTTGCGAGCTCGTGGAAGATAGAATACGATTAGATTAGATACACAGCGGCTTTTCTGTCACTTGTCAGCGTTCTTTTATCGATCAGAAATTCGCGACATTTGATGCTGCGTCGATTCAACTGGCTCAGTCGTTCTAGGCAAAGAGGGCAGGGTCAGGTGCAAAATCCATGCTGACAGTGTATATATATATTCTGCCTGGCTTTGTTTCGTGCATTCGTCTACGAAAGGCGTGTCTATGACTACATATGGTCTAAGGGTCTACCGAAACGCAGTCATTAGACGTTCTATCCCAACTGCTACTCCTACACCCAGTCGCGATCTGTATAAAAAAGAAAGAGTGGCCAGCGAGAGTAGACAAGTGAAACGTAGCGGATTATGAGAGCGGCGCCTAGCGATAGAGCATCCGGAGCGCAAGGGAACGTTTATCGGCGATCTGCATTTCACCGACGACATCGGCTCTATTAATATCCGTCTCCTCCTCATCGCGACTCGCCTAGATTCATTGCTCACATTATAACCGCGGATACGGAAAGAGGGGGGCCGCGGCGAACTGCTCGTCGGCAGGAAGGGGAGAGGAAGCTAGCGGCAGGGTTCGCGATCAACGAAAGGTGGACGCTGTCATGTCACTCCCGAGTCGCGGCCGCAGGTGGTTCGATCCGCAACCGCGCTCGCAGTTCTTATTCCGCGCGCGTGCATCTGCGTGTGCGCGATCGGAGTAGCGCAAAATATATCGGCGCGCGATCCGCGGAAAGTGCGAGAGTGTGGCGCATCTTCGACTGTACGCCAGGCTGATGAAATGTTTTAACTACTGCCGACTGCAGGATGTCGCGGCACGAGCACCGAGTTACTTCGTTCGAATAGATTGCGCAGTCGTTAGATATGTACGGTAACGACGGAGTCCGAAAGTGGTCGGCTCGAATTTTGATTCGCGCCACTCGTCGCTCGCGTCGGTAGTCCGCACGCCGGTTTGCGTGCTTCGTAGGCAGAGTACGTAAGAGGTATCTTTGAAGGGGCACTTCGTATGCGGAATGTGTGCCAAGTGTTTTGTCGCGTTGCTTGAATAATTCGGATAACGAAGAAAAGAAGGCGCTATGTGTGTCAGCGCGGATTGCATAACGTCATGCGCTTTTGAGGTTCCTCGATCTTTGTAGGGACGAGTGGGACTCTCTGGCAAGTTCTTCGTAGACGCTGGTGTTAAAGTCAGTAAAGTTTCGGTGCTCGTGACCGCGGAGCTGGGAGTAGCGAAATGTTTCGGAATGTTTTGTACACCGGACCGATCTGACGATTGTGGAAGATTGCACGACGTACGACTTTCGTTGGATTTCGTTAACTGTGCAACTGAGAAAAATTGTGTTCTCGTACCTTAGAGAGCTGATATTCGTACGGGATAGCTGAAGTAGAAGCACGATCGCGAAGCAACATTCTGTTCGAATCGCATGGAGGCGAAGGGGTTAACGAACGTAAATGATTATATAAGCTACGCTGATGATTACAACGCGGAGGGATGTTTCGGTTTCTCTTTCGCGCTCCAATCGTCCCGACGAGAATAGTGCTGAACCGAGGAATACTATAGGCGATCGCGAGAAAGGAAAAGCGAACTCGCAACGCTCGTCCGCTTCACGGCCGACCGTGCGCCATAAGTTTCATTTCAATCCACTTAAGGACAATTAGAATCGATGACCCGCAGCCAAACAAACGGAACGCATTGCCCATGGAATCGCGGGACCTGTCATACTTTTGTCGGCAACTCGCTCCAACTTCGCAGACATCGTTCCCTCTAACTCACCAAGTCGCTTTGCTCGGTCAGAGATAGCGTCTCGATAAGATATTATGCAAACACAGATAGGACACTTTTTTCCTTTCGCGCATTTCGAAAAAATGCGTCTTCCGATGGAACGCCGCTTTTTCACTTCTGCCCGAGGCGATAGTACGTTTTGTCTTTCGCGATAGCCACTGGAAGCTCTACTCCGATAACGGATAATGAGTATAATAGATAGGATTTAACGGTAGATAATAGGCTTCCAACACATTCGCAGATATACGCGAAGCTCACAGTCAGCCAACGAAAATTGAGCACCTCGCATTACTCGATTCCCCAAACAGTCCGTACACGCCGAATAAAGAACCTCTTCCTTTTTTGAAGTCGGTTAAAAATGGTTCAAGGGTCGACTTTAAGAGCTTCTTGCGCTTCAGATTCAAAGTTTTCAGTTGGTCCGCGTGTTGCATCCTCATCTCGTCACTCTTCCTCCTGTTACTTCCTCGCTGCATTGGACGGGCATAAGAAAGTCGAATTATGTTTAGCCACGTAGAAAGTAACTCATCGCGCGGCTATCTGCCATTCGACAGCGACGGGAGATTCGATTAGAATGCATCGTGACCAGTAGGCATCGGTATTCATTAACGGTCACGCGAACGGCAATGACCGAGATTACTTCCTCGCCTTGCAGGAATAGTAACGACCTGTTGATTAATCCATGCAGTTTTTGGTCATGTCGAGTGCGCCAGCCTTGAAGCGCCTGCATGACGTCTCGTACAAGTGTGCATGCGCAATACGCGATAGCGAGCGATAAGGGAACGTGAAAACGAAATGTTTTTTTTTCTTTTTAGTTAAGTACGGAAAACTGTGCGGATGGTTTGTTTCGGAATTGTAGCGAGAAAACGGTTGATTTTTCTTCGTTGGATACAGTACTGAAGAATCTAGTGCAGAATATTGGTTAACAGATAACTCAATTTTTCATGATCGATAATTAATAGTAAGTCGCGGTTGTTGTGCGTTGATCAAACGTTTTGTGATTCACCGGAGAAGCGCGTGCGACGTTGATTCTTTGCTTTACATCCGTCATCACGAACACTCGTCTTTTTTGAGGAAATTTTTCCTAGTCGACCACGCCAGGCCCTGACTGAACAAATGAACAGATATTTCGCCATTTTCCATATTCACACTGACAAAACGTATTATCCATCGAAATGCCTTGAAACGGCTGGACGCGTGGACGCCCGCATATTATACAATTCTATTATATATCTCGAATCAGTAGTAGGTAGCAGTGGTTGCTCGACAGTTTACTATCGACTCGAGACAGAAGTAACAAGGACGCGAATAGCGAATAATCGCAATGGACGACGCGCGACACATCTGTTTGCTCTTCAGCGATAATTCGTATTTGTCTCACCCAGATATTGTTTGCCCGCACCATTCGTTTTTAGCGTACATAGCGTTCAGGAAGGGACTAATTGGAGCAATTACTCAGCATTTACATCGCGCTTACGTAATTCCTTTCTCGCGCGAGGCCGAAAAGCTTTTCACGCCGACAAAATTAGCGCCACACGGGACGGCCGGAGTGGCCGAAAACATTCCCCCAATTATCCGATTCGTCGGCATCGTATCGATTCATCGAGAGATTTCTAACGGGCGACATGTCGTTTGTCGATTGCCTTATCGACGATTATGCCACTAATCGCCGCGGCTTAAGCGACAAACACGTTACGGTACCCGCGACCTGAGATAGCGGAAGACGAATTCAGGCTGAAATTCGAAGCATACAGAAATATGTCTCCCGAGACGTGCGAAGAAACGTTGCTCGGTATGCTCCGAAGTTGATCCTCGACGAGGAAAGAAAGAAATATCAATTTTTTCGCGCAGGGTACAGTGACCGATAGTGATACTGAAACGATTCAACGAAAGTCCGAGAGCTGCAATTTGAAATTGAAACCATCCGCCACATACGTACTCGCAACTTTATATCTTATCAGAGTGTCAGACGTTAGATTTAGCACGGCTACCACAATCGCCAGATGCAACGGCACCAGAGTTTCGCTCTATCTCGTGATATCAATAAGTAAGGTTTATTAGCTCCCTCCGGAATCTTCCGCGCAGGATAAAGTTACGCTGAAACATGGGGTAAGTTGGAGAAGTGTCTTAAACTTGGGAAAGTATTGTGGCATTAAACTGCGAAACCTTGGCGAACGATATATTTAGATCCACTTTTTATCATTATTTCATTGAGGATCTCAATTTTATCTCTTTACGCGAGAATCAAAGTAACTAACTTCGAAGCGTTTCATTCGCCACGTGTTCGAAAAAAGGGGGCTATTGAGTGCGACAGGAAACTAATCTAAACCCTTATCATTGACGAAGTTGGCGAGGCCAAATCGAAGCGTAGTGCTTAACCTACTTGAATACAATTTCAAACCGTTAGACACTTACATCCATTGTTAACACAATAAGCCGAATATGTGCGAACCAGCGGTAAAATTAAAGTACGGGCCAGAAAGTAGAAATAGGAGCCGGGTGTTCTTTAAAGAGTGACAGCTTCAACATTGGACGTGAAATTCAATTTGCACGCTAATCTGCTTACTTAGAGAAGTTCAAGTAGATCGATAGCCACTTTGACTTATTTTCTGAACAAAGTATGCGCTGCAAACGTACAACTTGATGATTTCGTAGGACTAACGACACGTCAATCCGCCTTTCCTTTGCGACATCGGATACTGACGTTGAAGAAAGTATGACAAGTGAAAGATTCGTATCACTTCGCTGCTAGAAATGAAATTGAGTCTGCCGTCGACGGGCCGGCACGCGATCGGTGTCAATTTTCCATCCGCGGTTTTCAACAGGCATCGAGTGAACACTGCGCAGTAACACGCATCATTAGAAAAAAAGATTGACAGCACGTCAGTAAATTGATAATCGATACGCAGTGAGTATCGGTCTCCCTTCGAATCATCTCACTTCTAAATTACAAATTATGAAAATGACGTTATATGACGATTCGCGGCGTGTGGCTCCATGAAAAATTATGAAAGCGTGCTTACATGACGAAGGTAAAAGTAAGTTGTGATTGATCGGTCAGCTAATCGTAGACACTTAATCTATGAAATCACAGTCGGTTTTTCTTTTAAATTGAAATTACATAGGTAAAAAGCTAAGTCTCGCGTGAAGTAACCTAACATTATTATTAGGTTTGAAAAAGGCGTGGATACGTTTGTGTACCATAAAGAGTACTTCCTTGTGAACTTTTCAATTGATTAAACTGCTAAAACTGCGTCTCTATTATAGAAATCGAACAATAAAAAGCATAAAAGTAACTAATGTACATTGTATACGTGTTATTTTAATTATTATTCCCTGACGAAGTTTAATGAGTCAACATATGTTTACAGCGAGGACTCCACTGTATCCGACACCGGGGGTGGTTTAGGCGGTTCCGGGATACGCCAAGCAGCATCCGAGCCAAACCGGAAGTTACCTAAGACCATGGAGCGCGGTCTACATGAACGTGACAGGGTCGGAGTCCAAGACTTCGTACTCCTTGAAAATTTTCAGAGTGAAACGGCATTTATTGACAATTTGCGCAAACGATTTAATGAGGATCTAATTTACGTGAGTCACTTGCAACAAAACATCGTTATTGCATTTCAGACATTTCCGGATTTTAAGCACTTTTCATTGCGACATTTCAGACCTACATCGGTCAAGTGCTCGTGTCTGTGAATCCGTACAAAAAGCTGGCCATCTACAATCAAGAAACCATCGAGTACTATAATAATAGGAATTTCTTCGAGGCCCCGCCACACATGTAAGGGTCTTTCGTTCGGCGTAAACACGCCCGAGTGTGGAAGTACCGTTTTGATAATATATTCTTTAAAGGCTTTTTCTTGTAGCTTTGCGTTGGCCGACACCGCCTATCAGTCACTGGCTAAGGAGAACCGTGACCAGTGCATCCTTATATCAGGTATAAAATTAGAAACTTGACCTCTTCCACACGTAATACCGCTCCTATAGCATTCTACAGGACCGGTTCAAACAATAAACGTTCCTGTGGAGCAGTGGCTCTTAAGCGAAGGTGCAAAATAATGTGAAAAATAAACACTTTTTTCAAATACAGAAGCATAGAGTGTCGTGTCGATAAGGGTGTACTGTATAAATATGAATTAAAGTTTTCTTCGCGTTACTCTTATTCCTGATTTATTTCGTTTCACGTTATTTTAGGCGAGTCCGGCTCCGGAAAAACCGAGGCATCAAAGAAAGTGTTACAGTTTATCGCCGCGGCGACCGGTCACAAGAAACAGGTGGAGGAGGTGAACGACAAGTTGATCGGCAGCAATCCGGTGCTGGAAGCCTTCGGAAACGCAAAGACTAATCGGAATGACAACTCGTCTCGCTTCGGCAAATATATGGATATTCAGTTCAACTTCCAGGTACAATTCAGGGAACTTCATTCACACCTTGTTCGATTAGCGCAGCGTTTCTTAAAGTCATACCTCTTTTGAGACACGACCACTTCAACGTACCCATCATGTTTATTAATTTCAGTGATTCATTGTTCACATGTACCACGTAAAACCATCCACGTACCGTTTATGGTACGAGTTTCATAAGTCGACAGAACCTGTTTCACAGCGTTACAAATCTATACATAGATGCGCTGCATTACTCCTTTTTGTACAATAACACTTTATTGGCTCAATCTGATCTTACGGTAATGTACATGACAATAATTGACCTACAATCTTGATGAAAACTGAATGTTACATATTGTAGGTAACAATGTAACAGTGTCATTTGATACAATATGATGTAATCCATAATTTAACGATCGGTCAACGCAAGCAGACGTAGTCCGTTAATAAGGCCTTTATAATATTACATTTCTACATTACAGGGTGATCCAGTGGGCGGAAACATATTGAACTATCTTCTCGAGAAGTCACGAGTGGTACACCAATCGACGGGAGAGCGTAACTTTCATATTTTCTATCAACTTTTGGGTGGCGCCGACGAGGCAGTTCTAAGGAAGCTCTTCCTTAAACGCAATTTGGATACTTACTATTACCTAAGCAATGGCGTAAGTTAACTTCATACTATCATCCATGCCTTCTGCGAACCAATATCTGCAAGATAAAAGTGCATGTCTTCGACTTGCAGGCGGAAGGCACTGTAGACACCATTGATGACGCCAGTCAATATAAAGAAGTGATAAAAGCGATGAGGACCATGGAGATGACGGAACACGAGCAGAATGATCTGTTTTCCATAGTGGCATCGGTATTGCATATGGGGAATGTTGGCTTCAATGAGGAGGATGGTCAGGCAACGATCTTGAAGCCGGCTTCTGTCGAAGCTGTCGCCACTGTAAGTATATCGATATAATCTAATGACTTATCAGAAAAAAAGGTGTTAGCTTTATACAGTGTTAAAAAAGATACTTGCCGATACATAAGCAGGGCATACCATTTGATAAAAATATTAAGGTTAATTGGTTAAGATTCGACGTGCATTATTGGAAAACGTTTCAAGTGTAGATTAACTACTGATAGATAATTCATCATTTTTGTTTAGTTACTGGGTTGCGACGTAAGGTTGCTGGCCAAGGCCTTCACACATCGTACCATAGACGCACACGGCGACGTTGTCGTTTCTCCGTTAAACAGAGAATTAGCGATATACGCTAGGGATGCACTCGCTAAAGCCGTATATGACAGATTATTCACGTGGCTAGTTTCCAGACTAAACAAATCACTACAAGCTACGAAAGATCCACGACGCAACATGGTGATGGGAATTCTCGATATATATGGATTTGAGATTTTCCAGAAAAACAGGTAAGATGCTTGTTAGGATAATAATTTGGGATTACGTTAAAACGCGCGCTATCCTTACACACAAATACTAATTACAATATTTTATTTTTCCGGTACAGCTTTGAACAGTTTTGTATCAATTTTTGTAATGAGAAACTGCAGCAGCTGTTTATTCAGCTGACTTTGAAATCAGAGCAAGAAGAGTACTTGAGGGAGGGTATCGCCTGGGAAAATATCGAATATTTCAATAACAAAGTCATATGTGATTTGATCGAGGAAAAATACAAGGGTACATAAACTATTATGTGCTATCTAAAGAATTTGTCGGTTCTTCATAATTTTAATAAATTAATGGTAACCATTTTCATTCGCAGGTATAATATCCTTAATGGATGAGGAATGCTTGCGACCTGGTGAACCGACTGACTTAAGCTTCTTAGAGAAGTTAAATGTAAATTTGAACAGTCACCCTCATTACATTAGTCACATGAAAGCGGACATACAAACCCAAAAAATAATGGGACGAGATGTAAGACACCACAACAGATGTGCAAACTATCCTACGAATAATGTGATTTCCATCATTATGTAATTATACTGTAAATACTAACGTAATTTCAGGAATTTAGACTGATCCATTATGCCGGCGACGTAACATACAATGTTCGCGGATTCCTTGAAAAAAATAATGACTTACTGTTCAGAGACTTGCGAGAAGTGATGTCGCATACGACCAATTCTATCACCAAGGTACACTTCATATAAATGTTACTGAATAAGATGTTACAGACAAACCAATTAACGTCACTTATATGGCTTTTATAGTCTATATTCGATGTGAAAGACTTAACGAGTAAGAAACGCCCGGAAACGGCCATAACTCAGTTCAAAAACAGCTTAAACAATCTCATGGAAATTCTAATGGGCAAGGAACCGTCGTACATCAGATGTATAAAACCAAACGATTTTAAAATGTCACGTAAGTTTAAATTAACTTTAAATCTGTTTGCGTGACCAAAAGCGGAGACACCTTTTATCAATGAAATCCTATAACTTTGTTTTAGATCAATTCAACGACAAGATAGTGCTGCATCAAGTAAAATATCTCGGTCTTCTGGAAAATCTCCGCGTTAGACGCGCTGGCTTTGCATACAGAAGACCGTACGACCAGTTCTTACAACGTTATAAGTCTCTCTGTCCGCAAACGTGGCCAAACTATCACGGACTGGCCAAGGAAGGTGTGCAAGTTCTTGTCTGCCATCTCGGTTATGAATCCGACGAGTACAGGATGGGCAAGTAAGAAAGAACTTTTCAAATATTTCTAACTAAACGTTCACAATATTCTAAAAGCTGTATATTGGTAACCGACAAGCGACAAACAAGCTTCATAGACATTACTGAATTCAACGTTTGCAGCACCAAGTTGTTCATAAGATTCCCGAAGACACTGTTCGATACTGAGGATGCGTTCCAAATTAAAAAGCACGAAATCGCTGCCATAATCCAAAGCAAGTGGAAATGTATATTGGCTAGAAAACGGTATTTGAAGCTGCGTGGAGCTGCCATTGATATTCAGAAATACATAAGAAGGTGGCTTGCAATACGCGAAGCCAGTAAGAGACGAAAGGCAGTGTCTACTATTCGGAGGTAGTTATTCCATTTTGATGTTGTGTCATATTGAGACATGCTTGCCCTTACGTTGGGTGAAATATATTATTATATGTACATTAAGATTTATAGTTCCGTGTTATAATCGTACGCTTTGTAGATTCCTGAAAGGATTTATTACGCGAAATGGACAACCAACTCCTGAAAACTTGGCTTTCATAGAACTGGCCAAGTCGCAATGGCTTATCAGACTTTCGAGAACTCTTCCAGAAGGTGTGTTAAACAATAACTGGCCTTCATGTCCATATCACTGCCGACAAGTAAGATACCATCAATTCATTCTCGCGATAACTATCAATTTATAATATGGAATAACATAAAACAACAGTATTTATTCCTGATATTCAATATTAGGCTTCTGAACATGTACGAATAATGCACAAGAGATGGAGGGCCCGAAAATATAGACTGGCGTTATCTAAAGAAGACAAAGAACATTTCGAACTAAAGATACTTGCCGAAAAAGTATTCAGCGGTAACAAGAAATCGTACGCTAAAAGTTTAGGTCCAAGGTTCCAGATCGATCGACTTGGCGAGGAGCACAAAGCACTGAGGCAAAGCTTTATTAATAATATTCTTCCAAGTGGCGAAAGCATTAAGGTACTGATAAACTTGGACAATATGTCTATAAACGAGTTCTCCTAATACAGGCAATGATAATTTTCTTTATTTTTAGTATGCAACACCGGTTATTAAATACGATCGGCACGGCTACAAACCTCGTGAGAGAGTACTGATTTTAACAGATAATGCAGTTTACATACTCGATACCCTGAAGACATTTAAACTCAAACATCGTTTGCCTTATAAATCTATTCAAGAATTGGTTGTCACCGCAGAATCAGACAATTTACTCGTTGTTAGGATACCACCAGAACTAAAGAAAGACAAGGTTTCAAAATAACAATTCTAATAACAATCGCTATGCCCACTTCTTAGTAACATTAAATAATCATTACATTTTCCTTTCTTTAGGGAGACCTAATATTAGAAGTACCTCATATCATAGAAGCCTTGACGAAGGCGATTGATATCACTAGGAACCCAAAAATTTTAAAAATTGTTAATACTGAGTCGTAAGTGCACGTATTGAATTATCTATTGATATATTATGACAAAACTTTATTAGATTATAATTAATACTTCGTTTATATAAAACTTATCTTCATGAATTTTGTATAAACATTTCATAATCTGCTTTAGGGTTTCACACAAGCTAGTCAGCGGTAAAGAAGGTGTTATTGAAGTCAGAACTGGTACTACACCAGCTATTAGTAAAAACCGGCAGAGCGGTCGTTTATTAGTGGTATATATAGAACATGACAATTCATAATCTTACATAGAAAATTGGCCGTTTTTACCCATAACATATTAATATTTCAGGTGGCATCTCCATAATACGCGAGAGCAGCGGGTACAGCAAGTTTCATGTACTTATTATTAAATGGAAATGTTGAGTGAGACAAATACGAAACTTGGAACAACCTTAACCAATATGATTTAGACCGAAGTAAATTATTAAGAAGAGATAATATATTAAAGTTTCATACACGTTACAAAATTTACACCCACCGCCCCTTTTTCTAATTGCAAAATATTAATCGTATCATGTACCCAGGGAAAGGTTATTTTTTGTAGTCAGCCGGTGCACCGATATTTGGTATACAGCATGGAAGGTTCTAACGAATAATGCAGTCAGCTTCCAGTTTTTTTGAAATCGCACAAAACAATAAGACAAAGTTGTCCGATAAACCTATCATAAGCAACAAAAAGTTTTTATATTTGAATGTATTCATACAATTCGAATTGCAGTGCCATTGACACAGACTTACATTCGAAATAGTTGCCCAGGATAACAATAAAACAATTGCAGAATAACAAGCCATCCAAAGCAAATAGTTGCATTTATTTATTTTCTACGCTAAAACCATATTTTAAAAGAAACTCAAACTCCTGTTGTTTGCTAGTGTTGAAAACAGTGAAACAATATTTTTGTCTCCTGTGATTAACAAATATTTGTTATTCATTTAGTTATTGAGAAATAAATATTTTGAAAGATTATCTGATAACAAACTAACATCATAATTGTCAGTACAATGATACGAATATGTTAAATGTATATCTTGTGTTTTCTGCAGTAATTTAATAGTTAAACTTGTTACAAATTAAATAAAAGATATATATAATGTAATATAATTGTGTAATTCAGTAAATTTGTGTACACCTTTTACATCTGATTACAGGTAGAAATCGAAATAAAATTAGTAGCTTAATAAGCCATACGTCAGGCAATAATACAACATAGTGCATAAAAGCTTACACAGTTATTTCTTGCTTGAAGAAGCTTTATCTTTTTTTGTAAGCGATTTCTTTCCTTCCAGGGCCTTCTCCCTAAGTTCATCCTCCATAGCTTTGTTGACTGTTTTGGTAATCATCTTTTTCAGTTTATGTGCCTCTTCAAACTTAGCTTTCTTTGGCTGTATAGGAGCATCTAAAGACACGTTTAATCAAGGTATTTTCTGTGTTATATTTCGAAAAACTTCCATGCTTCTGGACATAAAGTATTCTTGGACACAGAAGTGTATAATATTCATTAAAAGATGTAGCAAATGCTTATTAATAAGCTGTCAAATTGCAAAACATTGTGACAATCGTTAACTATGGCACAATAGGCCATAAGCCACAAGTGCCATAGTTATACTACTAGGACAAAGAATTGTATTCCATTCAGTCAGTACTGATTTCTACTAGTTCAACTTACAATTATACGCTGCTAAATTCTGAAAGTTCTATTTTTAACACCCTGCATAAATATATTCTCAAATGTGATTGTAACCTCAAAAAATTCATCTGTTTTTATACAAATACCAGAATATATGTCTACATTCAATATTCTGATTTGCATGCCCTGTACCACCAAGAATTACGAAATGTTTCCGAATGTACTATTGTCAATAATACAATAAAATGTGAAAAATGTTATTTGGTTATAATACGTGAACTTACTTCCACGTCGTGTTGTTGGTCCCTTTTTATTCTTTATAATTGCCTTTGCTTTTGCTTTAGGTGGCAATTTTCCCTTAACTTTCAATTTACCTTGGGCCATTATCGAATTGATATGTGAAATACGCAGTTTTCCTACCAGTTTTACACAAACACGTACGTAAGCACGGTAAGCACGTGTTCTTCTAAAAGACTGTGTCTGTACTACTTTTGATGGACTCGTTTAAAACCTTGTTCTGAATCGAGATAGACTGCAATATTAACTGCAATTCCTCCTAAATTCAACTTTTTTAGGCCATCACAATCGACAAAGCATATAAACCAAGTCTTTAAATAAAATAGATCAAAAAAGTTTTGAATTTCGCGGCACTTCTAATGACTTGATACATTGTCGCATACCGTAGCGGAGAAACGCTCAAACTAATCAACGGACACCAGTCGGTATACTATCGTTTGTCGGTAAAGCTGCTTTCCCTATGGGTAAGTGAGTCGGACATCGTCGATAAATAGTTGTAGGTAATAGATAATTGTGACATTATCCATTCCGAAACATGCTTCGAAAATACAGCTTGCTTGGGCGCGTATTTGTCGGAAACTAATGATAAACTGAAAGCATCGGTACACAAGAGTGGGTACTTATGTGTAGGTCCAAGCATGGATTGCATTCACTCTCAAAGTAATGCTTCTGTATGGCAGTGCGGCGTATTCATCGTTCTGCAAGTGTACAACCAATGCTGATAAAGAATTTCGACGAACGAAAGTTTAGCTGAAAACGGATCTAGTGTAACCGTAGCCGTAGCCTGATACGCTATCATTGCGAGGACGAGGACGTTCGCGGCGAAGCTTGTTGACCCATCCATAGCTGCAGACCGTACATACGTACAGCTGGTGGAGTACCCGGAACCCGGAACAAATGATCCGAGTACATAGCTCGAATATTCGGGTAGCTCTAATGTATCCAGCAGGTGGTGTGTTCTTGGTATTGAACAGCTTAAACATTCGAGTTAACATGACAAATTTGGAAATTCAATTAGAAGATGAATCTAACGTTAAAATCACATTTGAGAAGCCCAATAGTAAGACAAGCATACACATGTACCTTACCAATTCTTCCAGCAACCCTAAATTGGCTAAGACTAGCACCGAAGCAATTTTGGCTGCCTCTATAAAGAGAGGAGTGGGAGTGGACGGTCGAAAAAGGTAGCGGGCTTCAGAAAGAGAAGCAAAGCCAAAGAGAGAGGGTGAGGGATGACCATTTATCGTGCTCGAGATATCGATGTGATGCATTGGACGGGCAAATGGGTGGTCCGTCTGTTTGGCCGTATGCCATCGCGGTAAATACCAGCGCCGTGTCAAAACGAGAAACAGAGGAATGAAGCGCAAAAGCAGATATAGTCGGGGCCGGTCCGGTACCGACGAAGAGTACGAACGCGGAGATGAAAAAAGGGTGCTTCATGTACCGGCGTACACACTCAAAGTCGCAGATAAATGCAAGGATCCATTCGTCGGGCGTATTGGAAGACCACCCTTTGCTCGGACATCGGTCTATGACCCCGTTTCATCTTTCTTCGAATGAACGTCGCTGACGTCGCGATACGTGCCAAACAGTAATCGTAGTGATGAATAGTTACGATTCGTCTTCGTTTGCTACGTCCAATGTTTCTGCACGTCTCGTTACGTTCCATTAGAGAGTTCGGCATTGTTCGAACAGTTTGCAATAAAGATGTAGCTAACGAATTTTTGTTACTCGAATACTTGTACAAAGAATAATTATACGTTCCGTGGACGAAGTTATTTTATGCATTTATTCGAGAAACAATGTGAACAACGTTCAACTCTGTTCTAGGGTAGGTTCAATTCATGATTTATAGAAAATGTATACTAGCTTCTTTCATCACGGAACTTGACGTCGATCTTAGTTTCTGGTTCTTTGTTTAATTCCTCTCAAGCTATAACAATTGAAGCTTCCCACATATCCATACTCGACTGCACTGTTAATACAGGTATTATGTATGCGACTCGTATTTTTGGTGTCTCACGCTACGGCCGAACGATTTTCGTCCTACCGGGAACTCAGTAGGTAGTAGACTGCTCTGTTCGACATTGCCTGTTCCGGCAAGGAGGAGGCGAGAGCGAAAAGGACGATCCTCGGGAGCGTTCAAACGCACGACACGTGGCGGAAATAAATCTCATCCTCTCAGCGGCGCTGCCATCATAAGGCAGATTCGTCGAATTGCGGTTCGTCGGAAATATCGACGTTATATTGCCCTGTCCGCCTGTGGCGTCTTAAAGGACGAACACTTTAGGCTTGATACGGTGTTTAGAAATCGTGAGGTGAGTTCTTGACACGATTTATCCCGTTATCGTCCGTCCCTATAGGGTATTACCCGATTTGTTTTATATCTTATTATATTCATCATTGTTACATGGTCTTTCTTTTAAGACGTAATAATATTACAAATATCAAATTATATACGATAAATGCTATATAATATCTGAAACTGTATACGGCTAAATTTCATCGTACGCCTCAATTGCGCTTGTGAATTCGCAATAATGTGGACGCCTATATAATTTACCATTTACACGGTGCAGCAGTGGGCGCGGCAGGTAGAAACCAGACGTACGTAATTCGTTCGTTACGTTGACGTTCGGTCGAATGATGATAAAAGAAAAGCAGCGAAGAGGAGAAAAAATGATCCCCGGGCGATGTTCCCTTTCTCGATGCGGACGTCTGCCGAAAATAAATCTCATTTCTCTCTGTACACTTTGCCTGTCTGCGGGATGGATCCGCTGAAATTCGCCTGGTTCCCGCAATCAACAGCGATTCATCGGAAATATCGTCGACGCTTGATCACATTCATAAAAGGATATCGATGTCTTGCGCACGAACATTATTTTATGACTGAAGTAACAATCGCGTGGCGGTATATACGGTACACGTTTCAAGTAACTAATTGAAAGCGAAATCGAGAAGAGTACCTTGATGTTACAGTTGTGGCATATAATTACAGATTCAGACTATCCAGCGATCTATGACAATGAAGTAAGACTAAAAATTCGTTTCCCGTACTATTTCCGATAAGTCTTTATCTATTTCGCGCTTGTCAATTCGAATACTCTACTACTTTTGATTATACAAAAGAAAATAAGTAAGTCATTCTTTCGAAGAAATGAAGTTGAACTAATGGAGACGATGCTAAGCATGTATGCACGCGTGTGCCTCATTGACACTGCCGTCTCCCCTTCTCCTCCAAGGGCCCCCATAAACAATCTCTCCGACTGAAATCTGACTTGCCGAGGCACTGCCGCGAGACGGGTTCGTCGAATTCGTCGGATCCCCAGGGCCAACAGCGATTCCGTGGAAATAACGAGACTATATTACCCGGTGGCACCTGTGCGAGAAGCGTAGGAGATTCGCGGCAGTCGAAACGCTCACGAGGCATCTTCTACGAACTCACCGGACCGTCTGATGTGCGCGCACGTTATCCGCCGACAAACTGCCTTCAACGTGACCATAATTCATCGGTGCTCTCACGGCGCGGCCGCACGCATCCTCTCGTGCCAACGGCAGCCTGCTGAAAATCGCTCTTAAGGCTCATTCGGGCGCGGATATGAATTCCACGGCGATGAGAGACCAAAACGCTTTCCGGAAGCGAGCGGAAACCGAGCGAGTCGCCGGGCCAGCATTTTAAGCGGCGAACGATGGAAATTACGGTTGAAGGGTGGAAAACGGATTGTCGATGTCGGGAAAGGATCTGACGCCGAGGGCGGCTCGCACGCACGTAACACGTTCCCGGGCGGGAAATAAGGAAGGCGAAGTGTTATGGACACGCCAACTTTCAATTATGGCTAATAATAGTAGGCACGGTCAGTCGGTGCTCCCGCGCTGGTGGCCCGCAGTCGGTGGTGAGAAAATGTAATGGGCCTGATTGGCGGAAAGCAAAATCGAGGCTGGTGGCCGAGAGCGACTGCGGAAAGTTGGTGTCTTCGAGAGGCAGCCGGTAGTACAAGCTTCTGGAACGTTGGTAATGGGTAAACTGTTGAACGTGGTAAATTATAATTATCAATCAAATTAATCACTGAATGTCCCGATAACGTCAGGCACATCAACATATTCAGGTGCATTACTCTCCTCTTTCTCCTGAACTTGAACCTACGTTTCATCTTTATCCTATTTCCTGAACCTTGATCCATTATTCAGCCACTCCCTCTCTGAACTTGCGCTCTGAAACTCGTACTCTGATTCTCTATTCCTTCTTTGCCCCTATTCCGAATACTGTATCGAGAAAAACCGTATCAGTTACTACGTATCTACTTGTGAGCGAGAATCAAATTCAGAAAGCTTTAAACAAATACTCATATAGTGAACAGAGCGGGGCATTACTCGCGTCGTTATCCCAATAAGTGATTCGTAAAATTTGTGGAGTGTAACGAATAATTATTATCCGGTCGAACTATAGAAATAATGAAAATTCGGACTGTCAGACAAATGTTGACTCGAAACGATTCGAATGATGGTCGACTCTGCTTCCGGCGGGATGGTCGATCGCGTACACTGAAGTGCAAACGCATCTCACATTGGCGGACAAAGTGAGCGTGCAGGGCATGCACCGAGACGGCGGACACTAATTTCCGTGAATCAAGCCAGAGCTCAGCGCCAGGAAGCGTTTTTTGCCCGCATGAGGCTACTCCCGACCGTATCGGCGCACGCTCGCCGGTTCACGGACGACAACTTCGCGCACCGCACTCAACTTGCCCGGTACGCAAGGCGTGCGCTGCATGCGCGTCGATAGTTACGGGACTGATACAATACTTATTGATCATACTGTGGCGATTCGATGTTTTAAGTGAACGATGTCTTCCTCGACTGCAGTACGAGAGTTCACCGGTTAAGCGTTTGTCTATGAAAGCAATTTAATTATTTGATGGTGTGTCTTTCCACGATCATCATCGTCTGTGGCGGGCGGCTTCTTCCTCTTCTTCTTACTTTCCCGCTGCCGTCGGTACTTCTTCCAGGCGCAACTCTCGATCCATGTTTCATGAGTTCACCTCATTTCGCCTCGCTGGTGGGGACTTGTACGCCGTGAGGGTTGTCTGGACTATGCGCGAAGCATAGCTCTTCCTCGCAGCGGCACACTGGAAGACGGAATGCTTTGTCCGCGCAATATGTTTCGGATGACACGCTCAAAATTACTCCACGTACGCCAGAACTCGTCGCGACGATTCGAAGCTGTTGCGTTATTCGATGACGAACGTGCCTGTTATTTTCATTAAATATCGGACGGTTGCAGGCGATATAGTCAAGATTTCATCGTACGAAGTAGACCACTTTATACGTACGAGCCGTCTGAGATTTCGTCATAAAGATTCCTGACATTTGTCCTGAGAGTACGGACTCGATTGCGACTAGTTTTCGATTAATTGCACTACTGTCGCTAGGTATTTCCATTAGAGAGTATGTGATAGGAAGGGCGCTTTGTCTGCGTGAATGTTTCGAGCGTCGCATTTAACATCATTGATGTTTGTCCTGGGAGTATCGGGACGGGTGCGAGTAGTGTCGGATTAAATGCATCGATATCGCCAAGCACTTCCATTACACGCTGACTGATAGGAGGTGGGTGCTTTGTCTGTAGGCGATGTTTCCAACATCGCGTTTAAGATCCCTCATATTTGTCTTGCGAGTGTTCAGCCGATTGCGAGTAGTTTCGGATTTCATGTAAATGCGTAAAACGAGTTCAACATTCTAGTGATGCAATCAATAATCCCAGTGCGTAGGCCAGCGACATTTGAAATATATCCGCTCGCGCCGTTTCATACTCGAAGCCGACGACGTCGCTTTGATCGAACGCGGATAATGTGTTACGGGCGACTTTAACTGAAACGACGTGCAGTCCAATTCCCTCGACCAAGCGTGCACGGTAGAAGCTCCTGCAACATTTGTCCCGCGATCAGCGAGCCAATAATGACTCTTTTCGCATTCCTTCCCGGTGAACTACTTCGAGTTAGACGGACGGAATGCACGCTCGACGCTCGATATTTAGCGTCCAATATTTGCGATATTCAATATACGCGGGCGCTCGGGAGCGCGTTATATCCCAAGACGTCACGAGGCGGCATAGCGAGCGACGAGCGGCGCGCATTCGATCCTAAGAGCTTCAGGAAGCTCGGTTGATATTCGTCCCACGAGAATTCATCAATAGCCAATATCCTCGCATTGTCCCGACTCGCCGTCCGCTATTGCTTCATCTGACGACGCCGAAAGACGAGAAGCTCGCCCAGATCGAGAGAACTCCGTGCCCGTGACGTCACGTGCACAGTGCAGCATCGCCGGTACCGTAGGAGACCTCAACCGCACTCGTTGGATGTGAATCATGGCAGCGGGAGGAGAGGACACGCGCATGCACACGCACACGTCGAGCACGTGTTTCTTTTTGATCGATGCTCTCGCGACACCGTGGCGCCTATTCTCGCCAATCGCTCTTGCTTTTCGAGTCGCGCCTTGTCGCCCAGGGAAGAACTTCCAACAGGGGAGAAATGCTTTGCTAAGGGAACCGCCAACTTTTTCCGCCGCGCCGTGGGGACACTCATTGACGACGAGTTGGCGACCACGAAGAACGACACAGGCGCGGTGGACAGTTAGATTGTTGGCTGAATTGTGCAGGTGTGTCGAGTTTGTCACACTATCGGGGTTGCGGATTTCCAAGAGAACGGTAGGTATGATAATAGAGTGCTGACTTGAGAGGGGAGAGAATTGGTATGGTGCAGTGAGGCGAAGAGAAATTAGATTATGGGGTGGATGGAAGGCTTCTGTAGTATTATTGTTAAACTGATATTAGATGGTCAGCTTTATTAAAGATTCGATCTACTGGGCATGTTATTTTGGATGTTGATTATTGAAAATGACAGTGTGT
Source organism: Priocnemis perturbator (assembly GCA_963942575.1). NCBI lineage: Eukaryota > Metazoa > Arthropoda > Insecta > Hymenoptera > Pompilidae > Priocnemis > Priocnemis perturbator. The sequence goes on from OZ012653.1 coordinate 9,961,805, forward strand.
AACGATTGTGTATGCAGATGGTGCGTAATGAGAATCGTGCTCTCGCAGAATCGCACCACGAATTACGGGACATTTTGGGTATCCACAAAAAGAGATGCTTATTGTGCAAACAGTCATTAGCAATGTTGAAGTTTCTGTTCCGCTTGTTATGTGGAAACGATCACGCAGAAGCATGGAACAATTGAGGAAATAGTCAGTGGAGCCAGCGAGGTTTCTTCATTATCGACTAACTCCCGAAATGTCCGGGATAACGGAAGATTAATATTCGGGAAGCGACGAGAGTCGCGAACTGGCGAAGAAGCATAATGGATGAGAAAGCTAAGTCTTCTTGTACGACGAAAGATTAAAATCGGCCGTCAAACGCGTTAAGCGTTTGAATTCCTTGCTCAATACGAACTTGTTTGTAAATTGCTACTATCCGAGAACTTGTCTTCCGCGACTTTTGTAATATTTAAATACTATTAACGATTTATTAAAGTCACGGGGAGTCACAAATTCACCAGTTTCTATCTAACTAGCAACTTATCATCACAATTTACCGTTACCCGATTGCATCGTTAAAAAGTTCAACCCTAAAAGCCCGTACCACTCAACTACAATGAAATAAAAACGTTGCTTAATCAAATTATCTCGCTCGTTCAAATCCGATAATAACTCCTTCACACATCACAATGTTAAATTCTCCTCGAACGAAGCATTCGGTATTGACCGATCGAAGAAACGTGAAAACGCAGGACGATCTAGACCGTTTTGGCGCGTCCGCCGAAACACTCGAATTAGCCGTCGAGATCGATTATCGTCCGGCCGATGCCTCTCGAGATTTAAATACCTTCGATCTTTCGCGCGCACATCCGAGCGTGCACTCGTCATAATCCAATTAACCGCTTCGACGAAGAGTCGCGATCGGCTCGCGCGGCGAGTATTCAGCAAACCGGGCAAACAAGCGAAAAGGGAGAAGCAGGAGAGCGCTCCCACGTCTCTCGTCGTGTCGCACATGGATCAGCGGGCACTTCCGGCGGGCGCGACGAGATTGCGAAAGTTGCTCGCGTCTTTGGAATTCCAGAAACAAGGGAAGTCGCGTCGACCGGAGGTGGATGGTGTCGGCTCGGGTGGCTCTGGAGTCTGGGAGGTAGCGGGAAAAGAGGGGATGGGGGAGGGATCGAGAGAGTCGAAGGGAAGAAAGGCGCGTTGTCTCTTTCCGTTCAATAATGACGATCGATTTGGCCAGGACACTCGGGCGCCGTTCTCAGACGACGGAAACAAGCGAAGCGTGGAAATGAAAGGAGAACAAAAAAAATGCACCCACTGGGGGTAGATGGAGGGTGGTGAGAGAGAGAGAGAGAGAGTGGTGCGAGGGTGGGACGGAGAGATGGAGATTGCGCGGCGGAGTCGGCCGACTGTCCGAGCGACGAATGAATATTTAATCTTCAAGTGCGCGCCGTGTTTTTGCTCGCTCCCATCGTCGCGCGCGATCTCGCGACGCAAATATCGCCGGGAATTAAGTCTGCGGAGACGTTTGTTGGGTCGAGGGGAAATTGAATGTTAATTGAGTGCATCGTCTATGGCGCGTTCTCTAATAAACGAGTTACAAAGCGGTTACAACAATGTGTCAGGCGATAGAGTATGTGCACATTGAATACTTCTTTTTGAGCGAAGCAATATAAAATGATGTAGTAAAATAAGATGCGGTATTCTACATGAAAAATTCCAATTGCGTATGAAAGTTTCATAGATATTGATTATTTGGTATCACCTACGTCTTGAACACGTTGTTACACCTCGCCATGAGGGGCCACGGATATGAATTCTTGCACTTACACTCGAATATATGAGAAAACATAGCGAAACACACGTAACATGCTAGCAAATAAATGAACATAAAAATAAAGGAAATTGCGTGCAGACATAAAGTGGATACATACAGAGCATATAAAATACGATAAACGTACAAAACACGTAACAATGCCGTCCACTTTTGGTCTCGACAACACCACTAAGCCGGCCACTATTCTACGGTCTCCGTCTACCTCAAGGGAAATTTGGGATATTAGGAAAAATACGAGGCCTAGCACCATCTAAGCCGACACGGAGATGCGAACGATAGAACGGTAATAACGTTAGATGCGCTGCACTGTAACCAGTTTATGGCTGTAAACCAGTACGACGTCTAGGCGAGCAGGGGAGTCGCGCGAAAGGGAGAAAGAGGGACACGGAGTAGGGCCGCGGAGGAAGCAGAAGAAGAAGAAGGAGAAGAAAGAGGGAGAAATTGATCTCGATCTCGACCGGGGCTTGCGATGAGCCTTCTATCTCGTTGCAAAATACTCGATACTCACGGGAGGTCGGCTTTCGTTCGAAACGGCTCTATCCTTCATGCGAATCCGAGAACCAGATGGCGAGGCGGCCATAAATGGGTGATGTACGATGTAACGATCTCTTCACTCTCTCGTCCCGACATCACAATTAGCCTTCAACGTCGACGAAGCTACGAACCGGCGTGGTTTCAAGAACAAGCGCGACCGGGAGCTCGGATTGTCGTTGCATCCTGCTAATTAAAAAGTCCGCGTTATGTATGAATGGAGTAAGTAGACTTTATTGTACCTTTCTATTTCATTGAAGCTTGCACCGTGTGCGTTCTATTGTTCTACCGCCACGCGTTTGAGGCATTGCAAGTAAAACGTTGGCATTGCTAAATATTGGTGGATCCATAATAACGATATTTTCCATTCCTATTGACATGGTAACGATATATTCGCTGTCCGTCAAGGTATATAAGATGTGGATGCAAGACACGTGCCTTGTTTAAAGGAGCAGGAAAGCTTACTATCCGTCGACAAGAACGCATGTACAATGTTATGTACGATATGCTCTATGCAATTAAGAGTGAAGTTCTTTATATGTACTAGGTTAAATTAAATCAGACTCAACGGTCTATGTCATAAAAGAGCTTCAATTTCACAGAAGTTCGCAGAGGTTAGTATGGTGTGTGATGGTGAATTACATCATTGAAGCAGGAGAAGCATTTTTTAATTATAATTTTGTTATGATTAATGTTGGAAACAATTCAAATTTTCGCTAATTTTTAATAAAGTTTTTAATAAACATAAATGCTCCGGAATCACTACGGTTAATGATTTTAAACGAAATTCTCTTGCCGATTGATAAAATGACATAATCGCCACTGCTCGCTCCGTAATAATCCCGTATTGCGCGTTATTATATTATGCACAATAACGGGTAAAAGACTGTTTGAAATGAGGACACAAACGATAGCCGACAATATAAAGAGATAAACAGCCATATAACGGTTAATGTGAATTTATTTTCATCCCTTTGCATAAACTTAACAATGGAAGGATCAAAATCAGTTGCATTATTACTTTGTGTTCTGCGCAGCGGTTGATTACACGCCTTGTCTCACTGGCAGTACCTGAACGTGCATTTATTACAATTTGACAAAACAAACGATGTACGATCTTCAAATTTCTAACGACACACCAAACATCAATTCCATAATTTGAGAGAAAATTACGAATTAAAATTAAATTATCGACGAGACGTATTTACTCCAACTCTCAAAATCGTATAAATCATCTACATAGCTTACACTTGATTACTTTTTACGCTGTGCAAAAAACATTCTGGATCTTCTAAAAATACTCGCAAACAAATAACTGGCAGTGCTTTGCAGTCGGAGAACGGACAGCCTTTAGAGATTTGCTGAGCCGCACGAACACTGTCGTTCGTAACACTATTGCGCGTAAACTGGATTTCGTTTCAAATCCGCGCCAAGAAGAATTTTTTTCCGCCCGACGAGAGGTGAACAGCAGCGGTTCCTGCAGCACGTAATTGAACGAAAAATTACAGCTCCTGAACGAGCGGAATTTCGAGTGACCGGTCCGACAGATAGAGGATGCGGGAGGCAGAGGGAGGGGGGGTACAGAAAAAGGGAGAACGCACACTGGTGATCCTGGTGATTCTGAATGTTCCGCGGAGGTTGTCAGCTACAAACAGTCCATTTATTCAATGGGAACTTCAAAGGGACTCATGCTCGCAGAATAGCGTTTCCCTGTGGATCAAACTTTGGGATCATTTTTGCTGCCACGCTTGTCACTGTAGTTATCGTGAATAATGCAACGTCCACAATGGAGTAAGAGGATCATTGTGCACGATTTTTATTCTGCCAATTTCGTATTCCTACGCATTGTGTATACACGATTAATTAAACGCATGTTAATGATTGGCTACCGTTTGATCCTCAGAGTCTATTGTTAATTTCCATTAGGGAATCAGTGCGGGAATATGCAAGCCATAGGAGTTTCGTAACCTATATTAAGTACTCGATTATTCGAACTACTTGGCGCGAATATCAGATGGCGCAGTACTTGATTGAAATTTTCATCCATTTCATGCAGGCAAGAAGATATAGCACACGATGTGTTTAATGGCTTCGAACTTCATTACCGGGATCCCGTAAGCAGACAAATATCACTTAACTAAAACACGCACACCTACCAAAGGCATGGTCGTCCGCGAAAGCAGGCAATTGCGAAGAGAAAGAAAAACGAAATACGCGCGTCGCCAGATAGATTGAATACGAGAGTGACGAGGGAACGGTGACGAAATATCACCGGAACCGAAGATAAATCGTTTGATCGCGCACGAGGATGGCTTTTACACATCGCGACTCCGGTGAAGGGCTCACAGGTGAGTCCGCAGCGTTTTTTTGCAATCGAGCCCCAAGAGAGGATATCTGTGTACCTACTCAAGACTCCACTTCCCCAGATTTGTCAGCCGAGCAAGATGGATAGACTTGTCCACGGCACGCTTTTCTCCATCGTGACGTTGCCGAGATGCTCCTATTGGTCATCGCCAAGTATCCGCGTTACGTGCTAGCACGACTGCGAGCAAACGAACGTTTTGCAGCGAGATTGCACTTCCGATACAGCGTGTCCCGTGCGGACGGGCAAATTTCCAATCAATTATTACGTTGCTGTTACTTTGCGCGGGCTCGAGCGGCAGGCGGCAGGGAGGTCGCTGATCGAGGCAATAAGACGCGGTCGATATGAATGATGAAGTAGGCGTTGACGGAACTTGTGTTCGATTAAATTGGCTGAGGCTGGAGCTATCGTGTCACTGATAGCGATAGGAATGAGTGTGGCATGTATTGAATTTAAATTCGAGAATGCCCAGTTACGCGCGTGGGTGGGTGCATAAAGAAGGTTATTGGTATTTTGAGATTACGTTATTGTCACTGGTAATTATGGATTTATTGTAAAAGATAGGTATGTGAAATAAATAAATAATATTTCCTCTCCCGACGCTAAGCTTTCACTTGATTATGCACCTGCATCCTATTTCCGACTGTCAACCCCGAGCCTCGAATCGCATCGGAAGACAAAGGAGGGTTCATAAAGAAGAATTTGCTTCTGAACTTCAATCCCATTCCCAGTCGATAAGTTCGAGCATCAGTCCATATCGAAACACACGCTACTCGTCGTAACCAACAATTCGCTTTTCAACATCACTCCTGTTTCTGCTTGTCAGTTTTGAGCATCGAGCCACATTGAAACAATATGCGAGTACCCCTTATCGACCATCCAATTCGAAACGTTCATCGTACTTTTCGTTCTCACTCTCAAGCCTCAAGCGACACAGAAAGATTCCGCGCCCCTGCGTCCCATCGAGATCTCAAAGCTTGGATCTCAGATTAGATCGAATATGATAAACTCCACCGACAACACGCACTTGGCCTGCTCCACCTCGAGCGGCATTGAAATCGACGCTCGACTTACTGTTCACGAAGGACACTCGGCTCAAGAGAATGGGCCCTTCGCACTCGTTAACAATGCGAAGCCGACCGGTACGGGCCTAGACCGGCAACACGGGCCCGAGGGCAGCATCATTACCCGTCAGCTGCACGAAAGGATCATCGGTCAGATATCCCCGGCGATAACGAAGGATAATAAAGGATCGTAGGACGCGCCGGCGCGTACTGAAATCTTATCGACCACTGCATCGCTTCAGGATCCTTTCACGGCTAACGTTAAAAGTTCTCAGTGACCCAGCGTATGTGTAACGATTTCCATGCTCTGCGCTTCTTCGTCAGTAGACATGTTTTCGTAATATTCATTGACTCTCGATACAATCGTGGCTGAGATTTCCGACGATTGCGTCGTTAACTCTCGATTTGCGAGAAACGAATTGTGCGAGTGAATAATGGAATTTAATCAATCTTCGCTGGAACATCGTATCCTCTAAGCGGCGTTCGACGCCGCGAATATTTCAGAATTAGCCAACGTTCAATTCTTTAACTTCGTTTACGGACCTTTGCCGCGTCAGTTGACTGAACGCGAGAACACTGGTGCATTGAAATGAAAAAGGAGATTTTTATCTCTCCGAGAGCGATATGTGCGCCGTGCGGAGATTAGTCTGGCAAATCGCATCACTGACCGATCGCTGCGGGGGTTAAGAGGGCATTTCGTCGTTTGAGAGCTAGGAAGCCGCGTTTTTTTCTATTATATATCGCGCGTTCACGGCTGTGTGCCCGGTGTTCGGACACTGGGCCGCAAACTATTCCCTGAGGGATCTAGACGCGGCTTTATTTTTCATCAACCACCAGTTGCTCATAGTCCGCTCTCGTCCATTCTCCCGGAAATGATCTGTTTTGGTTCACGGAGTAACCTAAAAGCTACTGGCGAGTCCTACTCTCGACTCTATGCCGAGTGTGTTTTATTCCCGACAACTTTTATATTCCCTTTTTTTGCTTTTCTTTTTTTCCCAGCCCCGGCCAGTCCCGTTTCACTTTGACGTCAGAGTGTCTTGCGAGTCGTGTTTGGAGGTAAAAATCGGTAAGCGGAGCACGGATTAACATCAAAGCAGGATGTTTCCTAAAGAGCGGAATTAGTTTGTTGGGTGTCCTGACAAATTAAACATTTTTTCCGGGTTAATACGCTAATCCTTTCTGGATTATACCTGGGATAATTTTATTACGTCGACGCGAACGTCGCGTCGCTTACATTTCTCTGATTTCTGGAAGACCATTAAATGTGAAACACATCCTAGCAAATTTTATCTTACATCTACAACTACTTACGTTTGACTCGATACAATTTCCTTGCCTCTTTTTCATTTATTTCTCCCTGCTTGGCCCTTGTTCAGTGCATCCTACCTACTCTACATCCGTGCACTGTTCCTGATGCCGGGGCTGATATTGAACGGTAGAGTGACAATCCGTCTGAAATGGGCAACGTTAGAGTGGAAGTAGAACGAGGTGGAAAACGAAGGCAAGATAAATTGTATACGTGCGAAAGAGAAGGTGACGAAAGTTTGGGTCGCGTGTACTGAATGCGTCGCACGTGTCCCGTGTACGAATATGCATTCGCGGCAGCGGAAAATGTAGTTACGGCGGAACGAGTTGGGAAAGGGATCCTGGGAGGAATTAGAGAAGTCGACGCGGAAATGAATAATACGCTGCGACGCGCGACGCCGGAAAGAAAGTGAAACAATCTCAAGTTAAGAAAATTAGACGGTACGTGTCGGCGCGAAGACAGCGCAAACCAAAAAGGGGGCCGCGGGCGGTGGGGGAGGCAACGAAAGGTCTCACGTGAGTCTGGCGAAACGTGAAAAAAATGTGGTGGCGGGGTGAAAGTCGGAAATTAGGGAGATAGGGGAGAGCGATGAGAAAAGCTTCGGCGCCGAGGACGATCCGGGACAAAGCGAGAATAGCGTATACAAAGCGACTATGCGTACGGGCGGCCGGATAAACAGGGAGTGGAGGAGGAAAACGTAGGTGGAAAGAAAGGAGCTAAAAAGCCGATCCGAAGAAGGAAGACGGGACTAACGTGAAGAGAAAGAGAGAGAGGGGGGAGTAAGGGAGAGAAAAAGATGGCGAGAGGGCACGCGGAAGAGAGAAAGGGGGAGCAGAAGAATGGAGAAGCGAGGAGAGAAATGGCGTGTGCGAAGAGAGACGCGATGAAGAAACCGAAGGAAGAGGGAAGAAGAAGAAGAAGAAGAAGAGGAAGAAGGGAGGAGGGCGAGAGACGAGCAGGCGAGACGAGGAGTCTGGGTTGGGTAAGGTGAGGGCTCCTACGGGTGAGTAGCACTCACTTCATTGACTCGTGCGTACGCCCGCACACGTCTGTCAGTCCATCCTCACTCACTACTCGATCCTCTCGGGCCCGCTGCTCCTTTCGCAGGCACACGCTCTCCTCCTCGTTCTCGCTCGCCTCGCCTCACCTCCTCCTCACCTTGCCCTGCCCAGCCCTGCCTTTCTTCTGCCCTGCCACTGCTGCGGCTCGCACGGCCCGGCGAGATATCCTCTCGAGCCGCGATACTCGCCACGCAGTGCTCGAGGTCGTAGGTGGTACCGGTGCACGACCTCCGCGCGGGAGGTCACCGATCTCGGAGGAAAACGATCGATCGAAGACGCGACTACTCTCGCTCGATCGCTGCATCGCACCACGGAGGATGACCTTGACATTCGTTAGGATCGCTACGGTTCTGCTCTTGATCGCCGACGACGGCCGGTGGACGGACGCCAAGCCGCAGCAGATCAAACCAGGTGAGTGGTGTGCTGTTCATCGCTAGAATCGTCTGTCACTCGCGGGAGTTGGGGAGAATTAAGGGTTACATGGGCAAGTCGGTCCAGGTTAATATTCTGATATCGTTATGTTCAGTTGAGAGTGATGGAGGAAAAGCTTCAGGAATGAAAAAGTGACACCACGGTTTTGTATCACGGTGATTTTAGTACTGAATCGTCAGGGTTTAATTCGATGCGAAATGTTTAACGATTTATACTTTGACGATTTTGGTAACGTGCGGGCTTGCTGTCGCGTCCGGGCGAAGATTGAAACGCGCCGGAAATTGCGTGAATCGATTACATTAGCCTGACAAATTGACAGCCACCGCGACGTACGGAGGAATTGATCAAAGTCGAAATCGATGTCGTTGTCAAAGTTCCATTTAAGCGGATTTGAGCTCAGCGCGCGTCGTTTCATTTGGCGTCTAACTTATCGCATTTAGGGAACATTCAGTTTTATACTTCGAATAAGATTTTTTTTGACGTAAAGATATGACGCATATAAATGTTCCAATAAAACTTCAATGCATGTGATGTTATCCTATAAACGAATTATGTACGTAGTTATATGAAACGTATACAATAATGTATATCGTGTAATGAAAAATGTGTGTTTTGAACGCCATTGAATAATATTCCAAATTTCTTGATAGTGAAATCATTTAAATCCGTGTTTATCGCATCTCTCATAAAACATATTATTGGGGAGTACGAAAATTGCTTTTCAAAGGGCTGCAATCATTCGCGTGATGAATGGGACGAATTCGAAATGATTTGGTAAATGCAACGTCTCTTTCCGCAAACGATTCTCCGCGAGTCTCGTGGTTGGCCTTTTGCGCAATTGTACGGTAAATTCTCCGGGCTCTACTGCGCGACACGTTTCAGTGACGCGCCAGCTTAGTTGAATCCGTGCCGCGGATCATGATCAAGATCATGATCACCAGCTGTCAGAGAACCCGGTGCTTGCATAGTTTTACTTCTAAATCCGCTTACGTTTGTTCTATATAAAATACAGTTTGCTTCATATTATAGGCCGCGTGGTGGTAAGAGCTCGTGCCGTGAAGAATAATAACAAGCGCGGCAAGCGATATCGATAAGTGCGCGCGGGGTAGGACAAGAAAGGGAATTTGATTCAGCGTACCGCGCACCCTGCATTTCCATCCTCGTCCCAGCTTCTTGCCCTCTCTTACATCCATTACGTCGTGTGTCACTCTCGCGATCGGGACTCCATCTCCTCCGCTTCGCCTTTTTTCCTCGAGCCCTCCCCCCTCCCCCGCCCCTCCCCTTCCCACTCATTTTCCCCCATTTTCTTCGTCTCATTCTCTTCCAGCCGACTCTCTCTTTCGATTCTCCTTCCATCTCTTTCTCTTTCCCCGCTCATTCTCGTCCCCTTATCTTTCTTCCGTTCCGTGCACCACCGTCTCGAGACATCCGATCTTCCTCCGTCCGTACGTCGGGCAACGCCTAAGTGATTCTTTCGTCTCCACCACCTCGCCTCTCCAACTCCTTGCGCTTCCCCTCCCACGATTGGCAGGAGTTGCCTGGTGGCGAAATGAATCTTACATGGTACGTCCGAGCCGACTGGCTCTATATATCATTCCGGTGGAAAACTGTGGCCTCGCGATTTCGTGCCAACTCTCCGGAGCATCCTCCGCGCGCGGCCGCCGTCGCCGCCGCCGTCGTCACCTATCGTCACTGCAACCGCGTCCTGCCCATCGACACTGTGTACCACTATATACCGTAGCCGTTCAACCTCGATACGGAGCTGTCACGGTTTATCGAACGTCGCACGATGCGGGCCAACATCTGCTCCGTGATATACTGGCCCGTGCCAACGGGCATGATCGCGAACTGTAGACTGATGGGGTCCTCGATGGGTTCGGTGCGAGCGGAAACTTGCCGGTCGAGATGTCGGTAAATGAGTCGTGGACTCGGACGTGCCCGAATTTTTCTCACGGCCGCGAGAGAAGGTCGACGAATCTTGGCCCGGATTCTAGTATGGATCGATGGATTTATGTTTGATGGTGGAAGCGGTGTGGAGCTGGTTGAATTGAAACGGAACTAATTAAGCGAGTCGGTGAAAGAGCGCTCTTTCCTTTGTTGTTTCGACGAAAGTATTGTGCGGTTTGGATGATGAATTAATCATTTGGGAAATGAATTTTTTGCTTCGATAGAAGTATACGTCGTTTTAATCATTTTTAGTGCTGTAGGGCCCCAGAGAGTGATCTAAATTTTACTAAATTCAAGATTTTTCTTAATTCATCAAATCGGCAAATAAACGTTTAAAAATAGGATAAATGGAGTAATCATCCTGCAAAGAGCTTTGTGATAAATATTTCAAGTACGCATATCAACGGACGGGGGTACTGAAATATTTCACATACATTATACTCGTATCTCCAAATGAAATTCGCTTTTAAATTATCGTCCCTGATTGTCTTTTCGATTGACGCACCGCAAATTAATGAATTACAAAAATCATTTATACGAACAAAGAAGGAAAAGGAAATAGCCAACCTGTATTGCGTGTCACTACCGGTGGCAATAAACCGTCCGTCGCATTCAGAGATGCGTTCGGCTGGCATTGTTGGCCGTTAATAGCAAATTGTCGATCGATTGTACACTTCGTTTCCAGCGATAGCGGGCATCGTGTTAATCCGAACGGCTAATCACGCTAATTAACCGGCCGCGCCGTCGTTCTTAATGGCAGATTAGTCATATTACAATAATTATCGAAACGCATAATTGACGGCCCTCATAGCCAGCTGTTATTTCCGCGTTATGACGATATGCAGTCGACGAATTTACATAGAAATTGCCCTCGCGGATTGGATTATCGGCGTGATAAAAAAGGGATTTGTCACTTTTAGGCACGATTGCGCGTCGCGCGGGTCAATTACGCTGCAATACACACCTAATGCACTTCGGCTTAACGAGGTCGCGTCGACAGCTCCGACGAAAACTATCTATCCCTAATCAACGCGCGTACCGTTCGAAGTCGGTGGCGTTTCGCATGAAAATTGCTTCGTTACATTTCGCTTCTTCGACAGACACTAGAAACGTGAGAGCGCACGCTACCGTAACGGATTCGTCGAACAAACATTTTCCCCGCTGCACCGCTCGCAGTTTTGTCATCGGCCGACAGTCGCGATAAATTAATCGTCAACGCGGCACGATTTATTGTGACGAGCGGCCGACGGGCGAGGGAGAATTTTGATATCTGCCAGAAAAAGTCTGCCGGCCGCGTAATCGTCGAGCACTTCCTCCCGTCCTCGTTCGTCTCGCTCCCTCGCCATCGATCATCTCCCATCATTTCAACGTTCCCCTTTGATTTCGTCGGGAGAATGCTTTTCGCCGCAGTCAATTTAATTTTGCGCACCCTGGGGCCCGCGCCGGCCGGCAGTTGCTAAATGACTCGTTCAACGACGTTTGAAACGAGCGCTCGCCATGTCTCGCCACTTCCTAGGTTAATTAACGCGCTTCGAAGCCCAGCCCGTCAGAGGATCCTCGTTCAGTTTCTTCCTCGTAATAGATTTGCTTCTGACCCTAATGCACCTGCCCAATGCACCATGTGCGCGCCCACTCGTACACTCGTCTATACACACACTTTCTTTTCTTACTTCCTTCGGGATGAGCAATAGGGATGTGCATGCTTTGTGCGTCTGTATGTGTTTTCTCAGAGGCGCTTTTACAGTTCCGGGTGTACATTTGAATTGTCAGCTCAATTGAACATGCCTTAACGTTGATTCTACTGAAATCGCGAAACAATTAAACGATTAAAAATATATTACAGAGGTTTATCGTCAGTCAGCCGCTCGTCTGATTGACGAACAAAGGCAGTCCGTCGTATCGGGACACACGGTATGTGCTTGTCGAGCAGCCTAATTACTCGTACCGAGAACACATAATAATGCCACCGACTAGAGGGCCGGCCTGGAAAAACTAGCGCAAAGTATCCGTCGTGTTCTCTGTACGAGAGCGCCCGTCGTCCGACAACCTCCGCGAGTCGTGAATGAGCTTCTTACTGTCCTCGTCTGACTAAATGCCAGCTCTCGGAGCCGCTGCCATAGGCGTCGATCTGTCAGCCTCGGCGATCGCGACTCTGCCCATTGTAGTCGAATCATTAACCGAATCATTAACCCTTAAGCACTTGCCGGGCCACCCCGAGCGCTGGGTCGAAGTTCGCCGCGGTCATTTGCATAATCCAGTCGTCGTCGTCTCTCCAGGTATTAGCGTTCTTATTGGGCTTACACATAGCTGATGCATATCTACGCTCCGAGCAGATTGTTTTATGCGTTTCATTCGGCTCTATGCCAGTACGTTCGAGGGCGTGGATATACGGTTTGTTCGTTCAACTTGCTTGCAAAAGTTGCGTTAACCGGACGGTACGTCTAATGCCGCAGTCGAACTTCGAGTTCGGTAAGTAGAAGATCCGCTTGTATGCGCGATGCTTGGAAACGATTGATGCTGGTGAACTGAAATCGTTCAGACTCAGCCGATTTCGGAGTACACGCAAAGTATAAAGGATTAATTTGAGAAGGTGTAGAAGATTTCCTAATAAGTTGTTCTTCGATCACGGTTGAAGCGTTACAACATAACTTCCAGCCGTGAGTTCAAAGAATCGCTCGGCAAAATTGAGACGTCCACTGGAAAAATATTTATCGCGCCAGAAAGCAGATCGTGAAAAATCGCCCACTTTGTTCCATAAGCGTTCGTTCGTAGAGCATTCTTCTCTTCTTCCAGGCATGCCAATTCCGTTACAATACCGTGACGATCGAGCCTTTTCTCGACGCGAACAATCGAGTGCACTCACTTCCTCGCTCTCGCCGACTGCTTTCTTTCCGTCGCGTCGCCGCGATGAAACTTCGCAGTGATACGGCCCGGTGTAATCGTTCGACAAGTGCCCTGAGTCGTTAATGAGTCGCGCTCGTTGTCCTCGTTTGACTATGTGCAGACTTCGAAACGCCATTGGCGTCGATCGTCGACGCTCCCACCCCATCATACTACTTCGTCTGTTAAAATCACAGCTGCCGAGAAAAACGGCACTTTCAATCGCGCGACAAAAATATTTTCATCGTGCATGCACTTGTCTAGTTTATCGCAAGATAAAGGCGAACGATGTCGGAACGGTTTCAATTCGATTTCCTTGAATTGTACGATGTTGAGGATGCGCGCGAAACGGTGGACCACGTGTAACATGCAAATGACTCTGTTCGTCGGAAGTTAACTAGGTGTTAATTAGGTATTCAGGATACGTAGGCACTGCACGCCCGAGACGCTCGGCATGAAAGATTCTCTCGCATTGGGTCAGCGGAATACTTGCAGGTTAGGTGTTGGTTAGTTTCCGGATATTTTTATAGAGAGACTTTTACTGTCGTCGGTATGGAATGACACACTTTTTATATTTTTTTTTCTACCGCAAACGTGCTAATATAAAACATGGTTGTACTCTAGGTAATAAGTCATATGCACTGAATTAAGCGTCCTGTCTCGTACCATCCGTTACACGAACACTAGTTGCACATAACTTCATGCTGAACATTTCATACGTAAACAATTCATGTATGAAGGGACAACCTCGATGTGAATATTTGAATTGTACTAAGCGAATACCAAAGTCGGCTGTACAACGATCTTCTAAGTGACCATAGAGGATGCTCATGTCTAATCAGGCAACTGTGTCGGTACACCGAGGTCGTGCATAGCAGAGAACTTCCGAAGTTTATCTTCTTCGAAGCCAGTGACCGGCTTCGTGAGTAGTCGCGAGCTGTTCGCTGGTCGGCCGTCGTATAATTTCAAAGACCTCAGGCTGACCTGAGTCAACAAGGATGGGGCTCTCGAGGAACGTGGGAAGCAGAGTGGCGTGTATGGACATAGAGCAGCGGGCCTTCAAATATTTGGCGCATTATCTCTTATCCCGATTTTTTATACCTGCTTTACTTCCGGCATTGTTTTTCATTAGAAATTATTACCGATGGCCAGCGACGGATTCGCGGATACTCACATCGATGATTTGTATTCTGCTTGTTAAACTTTCGTTATCACTATTGCATTTTAGAATCTTTCATTTCTTTATTCCCATCTAACCCTGCACGCGTCTAATCCCAAAACACGATTCCTTTCCATTCATTCGTTTAAAAGCGCAAACAAATGTCTCGACTGATATGTTCGCTGCTCGTTTTGTCCCTTTGCATCTCTCTCTTTCTCTCTCGCACGTTCCGCTGTTGGTTGCGACGAGAGCTCATCGTCGACCGCGCGCGCTAAATCGCGTAATATCAGCGAAACGTGAAAATGGAACATTTCACTTCGACCTCGATTGGCCCGCATACACTGCCGGCCAAAAGTTCCGCCCTGTCTGTCAGCGTCGAAACGCTTCGGACGGGCGAGTTATACAGGGAGAATGACGGGTCAAAGTGCAACCCGCGAACTACTATACCGGGATTGTACGGAAGAGCCGACTGGATACTGGATGATTGTAATTACGTAATGCGATATACAGTGCCGAGACCAGAAGGTTATTTACAAACAAAAATTTCACATCCTTGTGAGGCTGTAATGATACTAGATGTTACGGATAGTGGCAAGAATATAATGAATACAAATATGCAGGAGAAATAATTATATAATATGACAACAGCCGTAATAGGATCCGAACGAGTACGACAACTGTAAAACATGTACATATTTTAATACGCAAGCGAATATAGAGTCCACAAATCAGGAAGAAAATTAACTGCAACTCTCGAAATATGAAGAACACAGCGCGGCGTGTTTACGGCAGTTCGAGTGTCGGCTCGTTCGCATAGGAACTTAGCGCCCGACAAAGAACTTCCCTCCCGAATTGGCAGAATAAAGCTGGAAAGAGCGTCTACCGCGGCATAGTGCGAAAACGTATACCTACAAGTGGAGCGTCGTGCTACTGAAAATGCTGTTAAAGAAAGTATGCCGACAAAAAATCTGTACAAAAGCCGCGCTCACCTTAACGCCTCGTAATTTCTGAACCGTTCGCGAGCGAAGACGGCTAGGCAGCTATCAAAACGCTCGTTCTTCTCGCGCAAACACCGCCAGCCGAGGACAAACTTTTGGCCGGCAGTGTATTGAGCAGCACGGCTGTTTGCGCCGTCCAGATTGCAGAATACGTATAATAGCCGATCATTACAAAGAATTACGTTGTTCCAAATTTCTACATTGCCGCCAATTACCGTGCGCCGCTGTTAATTAGCGAGCGTGCGCGTGTGGTGCGTCGCCGTACGACTATCATAGGAACGCGCAATTACTCGCGTCTAATTAGCCCGGAGGCAAGTAACGTGCAATGTCCGCGAGAGATGAGCGTCGCAACTTCGCAACACTTAGGTGGCCGGCGCGGAAGGAGTTGCGTTGTCACGTGGTTTATCGTTGTCATTAGATGCGCCCGTCAGACGCGATTTTTTGCTTATCTGTGTTAAAGCAATATTTACAGGCGAGTATATCGCTAGTCGCAACTTTCTTCTCGTTCCACGTAAGAAAAGAAGTAGAAGGGTGATTTGATTCACTATTCATCTCTGTTTCTCTCTCTCTCTCTTTCTCCAATGGAAAGATGAGAATTCGAAAGTGTAGTCTATTATAGCCGTAACGTCGGATGCGTTCTATCGTTGCAACCACGCGCGTCCGCCCGACATTCGGCACAGCAGCGAGGAGGAGCTCCGAGAAACGTCGAAGGGAAAAGTTCGATATTACGGGCGATTAAAAAAGTATTCCGCCACTTCGGGTCCGTTTAGCTTCACCCCGAACTTTTCCACTTCCGCGGCGATCTCGTGTCTCTCGGCACCGCTGTAATCCCGACATTAACGTGTAATTAAGGGAAAGGAAGGGAAAGGGGATTAAGAGGAAGAATTCGAGCACGGTACGAGCGCGAGATGGGAGAAGGTAGAGAGAAGAGCGCGGAAATAGGTGCGGTGGCTTGTATGAATGAGACGGACGAAAAAAATAGAGAGAGAGGAAGGTCGACAAAGGAGGAAGAAGATTATACTCGTATTCACGGAACGATTCCGATCGCCGATCGTTCGTTACCAGGGACCATGAACGGCGGTAGAACTTTGCTCCCTCTCGCGAGAGCCATTCGCCGCCATAAAATTATGGCCACCTTCGATCGTGGTAATTCAACGGGGATCGCGCGTGCGGGAGCGCGTGGGGTTGAAGAAAATGGAAGTCGTGAATCGCGCGGGAACGATGGGACGCCCGCACTTGACCCGTTTTCGGCTCTTAACAATGCCCCGACGTCGTCGGAGTCGTAACCCCCTGCTCGTACGAGTTCCTACGTACCTCTTTTCTTTTTTCTTTTATCAGCGCGTGCGCAAATGAAATTGGCGAGCTCACGCCGGCTGTTCCGTCGATTTAGCGGTTTTTGGGGGCACGTGGAGGAAGATGGCGAAGCCTTCAAAATTTGCCGACAAATGTCTCGCGTCATCTTTAGACGCAGCGAAATGCGCGCATTGGAAAGTGTGGATTTGTAAAAAATGGATCCAGAAGTTTATATAAAGTATATCTACTCGACTATTTAGAAGCGCTTTATTTATGTACCCGGTCATTGTTTTTCTCATACATCTAGATACCACTGTTACGTTACATGCGATGAAATGCGTGCGGTCGTATATCTCAAATCATAAGTGAACTCAGCGTATTTACTATCGTATGCTTTTTGCGCTCGCCGTGAATTATGCATTACGAGCATAAGAATTCTTTGCCGTCCGCAACTGCATAAAGCAGCTCCGAGACATCGAAGCGCGCTCGTTCTCATCTCGCACGTCGCGGTGCACAAAATCATTATGTCCCGACGTTCGTCAGGCATGTGTAGCCGAGCGCACCGAAGCTGAATGAAACTGTCTGCCATGCTCGTTTGCACACGATCCACCCTTCTCCGGTGCTGTCCGCACGCCCATTAAAAGAGGGACAATGTGAATTAAGTCGTGAATAGGAGCGTACTACAGATGCGGTTGGCATTCAGGTACCAGGGGCATAAAACGCCTAATTATTCGTCGCATGAATAATTCAGCTTACAACTTAACGTCTGGCGAGGTCGAAGGCCGTTCAGACAGAAAAGAGGAAAGAAAGACGGAAGGAACGGGTGAAACAGGGAAGAGGAGGGAAAGAATGGGAGACGCGAGGAAAGAGCGCGAATGAAAGCCACTATTAGTCGCTCCGTTACGTGGGAATGTTTAAAATTAATGTACTCCGTGTGTATCTTCCTTTGCATTCCATCTCTTGTTATTTCCCTGTCTCTCTCCTTCGCGCTTTCCACCTCTCCCTTTCTCACTCCATCTAGCTATCTCCTTTTTTAATAACGACCCATAACGAACCCACGTGTTTCGCTGAAACGCGAAACCTGTTGGCCGGCCGTCGAGGGATAGCCGTGCGCATCAATGTTTCATGCGTTATTATCTTATATGGCGCAGATGGTTTCGTTGTCTATTTTTCATCTTTTACTTGTCTTTTTTCCGATGTTCTTAATTTTTCGCAGGTAACATGCTTTCATCGAAATGTTGATTCCAGACCGATAAAGGCATTTAATGTACGGAACGTAGATTGCGGCCACAGAAGTTTCGCATAAGTGAGTGTAACGCTTCATGCGTATAACAGATCGTGGAACTCCGACAATTTCATCTTAAAAAACGCTCGGTATATCGCGTCACGCTCATCGTTAGTATACGTAAAATGGGAATTACACGTTCGATAATAATAATCAGCGTGTCGCCGTCACGGAAATTATTTACGCGGAGTGTCGTTCGGCCGGTAGAATGGCGGTTCATTTTGAAAAGTGCCAACCGCCGTTGAATACATCGACGCGGAACATCGCGAGCGATATCCGCGAGCGCGTGCCCGACGATTATTAATTAGCGATTTATAATTAACGTGCTGCGGCGATCGTTTCGTTCCACACACTTCGCCGAGGGAAAGGGGAAACAACGTTCGACGTACGCATGTTATTTACGGTAATATAGCTTCCCTGCGCGGAACTGCGTCCTTTCCGACCACCCTTGTTAGGCGCAGTTGCACGTTCGGCTGGCTCTTCCGCGGTCGCAATAATACTGTCGAAAAATATGCTTCTATTATCTGCTTGCGTGCGGAGCTTCGGTAATATGCCCACCGCCAATGCTTCTTTTTTGCCAATCAATTATTTCGCGTCGGGGTAGGTCGTTGCAATTTTGCGATCTGCAAGCTTCTTCAGTATACTCGACAATGGACTGGCTGAGTATATTTAGTGTCGTGCCCGATGGAAGAAGAATTGTTGTGCGGAATTGTAAGATGTGACGTGAACGATCCGAGAGGTATGGGGAGCTAGCGATTGATTCGTGCGTTTATAAGAAAACAAGAGTTGCCATATTCAAAATGATTAAGTTATTCCCGAATCTAATGCTTGAACGAAAAACAACATTTTTCCCGCTTGGACCCGTCGGCACAACCCCTTTCATATCTCGACGCAATACCATACCAGAGACGCGGCATAAATTTTTCAGCGAAATTGCCTAGGGTCGTTCATTTGTATAATATGCTGCTCGAAACAGCGCCGCCGGAAAATTGACGTGCGTCGCGCAAAGACGGCCAATTCGTCGGCGCATCGTGTGAATCGGCGCCTGTTAATTAGCGACTCGTAATTAACAGTGGCGCGCGGGCTGGCTCTCGCGCGCCCCAACAGCCGTGCGCGTTTCGTTCGGTTGCGTGATTCATTCAGTGATGCGCCAGGTTCGCAATCATTCGACACGCACAAGAGAAGAAGGGGGCGCTTACGATCAGGTTCGAGCGTTGGCCATGCCTCTCTCTCTCTCTCTCTCTCTCTCTATCTCCGTCTGTCTATCCCTCCTACTTCACATTTACGCACTTCGCCCAGGTGTGCAGGTGAAGTCGATGCCGCGGGGTCATCATTTATCATTGCATAAGATTCAGAACCTGTTCCGGTCCATTCATCGCAGCTCGCCCGTGTACGGGGTGAGTCACGCAATTGGGACGAGTTATGCCTCTTTTTTGGACCGGCGCGGGCGCGGGCGCGGGCGAGGGAAAAAAATCGCAGGGGTGGAAGGATGGATCTTTGAGCGAGTTCTATCTTCGTGGGCGCTTAGCTCCTCCTTAGGCGCAACGCTGCACTCGATAGATGTGCTCGTACCTTCGTTTTCAATCGAATCGACTTCTCAGGACCCGACTCTTTCGAGAGTTTACGAATTAAGAGTCGCGGAAGGTAAAAAGGTTAGGGCTTCGGTCTGTCTACATAAAGCAACCGTTTGGGAATTGTAGAAACGTTTGTACATATATGTATACATGCATACATGCGGGTGGTCAGAATTACATTTGCCAGTGGCCTATAGACGTAGATGAACGGGATTTTTATCGTCCTGATCATCACGGCGTATTCGGTAATAAGAATCGTCCGGTGTTACGGTAATACTCGATCAACGGCGCGCGATCATCGATGCGATAATGTTGCGCTGGGACGAATCGCTTGTAAAGTGGCTTCGATTTAGCTCGCGATAGGTCGCCCCGTTAGACTGTTGATTACGTTTAATTTGCTATGCCGATAATTCGGCCATGAGACACGCTCGCACGACGAAATTTACTGCACAGATTGGGTTATCAGCGGAACGCTGTTTGCAGGGCGCTGATCGTGTTTATCTGAGATTCTTGTATTTTTCACGGCCAATGTTATTGCAAAAGCGCTTCGAATGCAGCGTCATACAATGTATTTACTGATAACTGGATGTTTATTATAGATGTTATTGATTATGGGTAGAAGGTTTTATGTGAAATATCATCGATACGAATATTCTTTGTTATCTGAGAAATGGTCTTGATTGGTAGCGGGTTATATGATGTATTATAAAGTGTTTATTTGATTTTCGCGCTCATTTCGATGATGACATTTTAGTACGTACCACTAGATATGATGATTACGACGGTTAGTAACATAGCGGTGGCTTGACGGAATGAAATCGATAGCAAACGCTTCCATTGGATTCGTATTACGTTAGATTCCCGAAACTATTGATTACGTTAAATTTGCCATGGCGATTTGTATAACCGCGAATCATCGACGCAGCCGGAATTCACAACTTTGCGGCGGTTGCCCTGCGGGTACCGTTTTACGCGAGCGCTGTCAATTATTCTGGATACTTATGTTTCCCGCAACAGAGGTGGAATTCGCGGATATTCATTTCACGCCGACATTTATGAACTCCCATCCACCGAACAGCATAAATTTCGTCGACGAAAAAGAAACAGGATTATTCTCACTAATTTCGCCACTCTCGAAGGATCAAGTCATGAAAGTAAATTAATGCTGTTCAATGAGTCACGATCGAATCCGCGCAATGGGTTCAGGGAAAATTCAGTGAATTAGTTTCACATATGAATACCAATGTCGTTCCGCCGTGTATCCGAGAACCATATCATATAATTCCGCGTAACGTACTGAAAAACGGCAAATTCCTACGAAATTTACGAGCGCGAACGGTCCAAGGATTACCGTGTCATAATTCTTGTAAAATTCGCGAATGAAGATGCGTTACTGTAATTAAAGAAGCGTTACTCGTATGCGATTGCGGAATCCAACCATCGTTGAATGTGGTTCGTGAAGCTTTGACTAAACTCGCCTCATCGCATGTTAATTTCGGGCATCTTCAGTTTCCTAACACCCGATTCCCCTCGCCGGGCAAAAACTCACGCTTTATACCAGAATAATATCGGGGAAAGTAAACACGTGGACCGTGGGAGTTTCAACCCGATAATTAGATGTAAAGTGGTGGCTCGTTGCATAATATTCGGAGCCAGTTCTCGACCCTTTCACCGTGAATCTTTCGAATGGCGCGCGTTAACCATGACGATAAGTGCAAGGCATATGTATGTAAATATGTGCGTCAGTGTATAAGTGCCGAGATAGCGGTGCACCGTTCCGCGGTATCGGAAAAAATAATTTCTCTACTTATCCAATATTCGATTAACCCTTTTCTATTCAGCTACGCGCGCGCGCGCGCGTTAACCTATGAATATGGATTCATGTACGTGGAGAGCGTTTGTGGAACAGAGAAGAATACTGTCGGGATGTTTTAATGAAACGCACATTTTGGCACTTATGTATTAATGGTGGTACGGGATGAGAAATTAATATGTTTGAACAATATTACATTTACGTCCACTCGGCGGCATACGTTATATTGTGAATATGTTGATAATTAATATGCAGATGAACGTGTGGAGTAGGGTAGAATGCTGTCGGGCCATATTAATGAGTTGCACTTTTTGGCAATTATATATTAGAACGAATTAAGTGGATCTTGGTTGACGCGCGTAAGCCATATTAATTTACTGTCTATCCTTAATCATCAGTATTATTTCTACCTCAAAGTACGAAAATGAATCATTTTCCAGATGCGAACTAATTACGTTCGCAATAAAATTCGTATCTTTCCCTGGACCCGTTCCGGTATGTATGTGAGTATTCAGTCTCCATTCACAGATGTACACGCGTATAATATTTTTATATTCCTATATTGAAGATGCCAGCCAGACTCGATGTAAAATAGCACGATGATTTTCGGTCGTCGAAAAGTGCGTGCTTACGGCATGACAGGGCCGGTGTCGTAAAATATTTCGCAATGCCGTGAAGCGACGCGTACACGCCGGCATAACTATGGTAATGGCGGCGATTTCTGCTTGAGCGCCAATTATTCAACGCGTGGTTCGTTAACCGCAAAGCTATCGTTTCGTACGGTCGATGTTTCATGCCTAGCGAGCTGTCCATAACAGCGAAACGTTTGTCGTGCCGTCAATGTATGTATATTCGTTACATAATGGCGAGGTCCCCCTTGCCGTTTCCTGTGCGGCCAATAAATGCGGCAATATTCCGGGCGAAAATTCATAAATTCACTCGTTCCTTCGACGCTAATGAAATTCAATGGCAAACGTTTCAGGCCCCGTCGATTCGTTGCTTCGCGATTATCGCAACGGTTCATTTCAGTCGTGTCATAACGAAAATTGAGGCCGCCGGAAAATTCGCACGAAGCATCTCGCGGATCGTGGTGCAACTGTATGCGTCTTGATTTCTCGACTGTTTTTGTTATCAAAGTAAAAAATATCAGAGGAAGAAAGGTGAGTGCGGTATCTGAGAGTAGCCACGCACGCAAGAATATCCTCCCGATCCTTCTGCCATAAATATTTAAAGAATAGTAAAACTCTCCACTCTCGAAAATGAATACCTTCTCACGGCAGATATAACACTCGACTTATTACTACTCCTCGTACATTGTCTCTTCCGTCCCGGAAACTGATCCTTTCAAGCAATTTCGCCACGTCACTGGAAGTTTTATTACTTCGACGTAACTAAAGACTATTTTCGGTCGCCTCCTCGGCGCAGGTTTAAAATAACGCCGTGACGAATAATTTACTTTCGTTGGGTGCGCGTGAGTCCTGAATAAAACGAGTTTCGTACATCGGGCGCCGAGCTGAGAGAGACCCTTGTGCGGCGATCCTTCGGTACACCTTGACACAACTATACGGATCCTGTTCTCGGCAGGAAGTGGAACCGTTATTCCGTAAAACGCACTCACGCGATTTATCTCCTCTGATTAAAGACGCGTCATCGACCGACTGACGGCGAACAATATCTCAAGTGGCGAACGCTTGCGTTAAGAATGTATTCCTTGCAAATTAGCGGGCCGTCGGTCGGTCATTTCGACTCGACGACTCGACGATCTTTGCCATCGTGAGTCTTTCGGTTCCTGGTACTTACTTTGAGCCCGTTCTTCTCACGAGCCTACTGGTTCAGATTGAAGCTGTGTAGCTGTCGATGTTACGCATTGTGCCGTTTCTTTGTCGATCTCTAACAGTTATACGTTTAACTCTAGAACGAGAACAGAGGTATTTCTACTTATTCGGTTTGTATGTTACAGAGTAAATTGACTCGGAAATAATCCAATTCGTTTGCAAATACATTACCACTACTTGTAACGGTATGCGCAAATAAACGAATTCGCGATAATAATCATTTCCCACCGAGATGTGCGGCGAATTAAAAAATTGTGAAAAATACTATCAAACGTGAGTCTACAGGAAGGAACTTTAATTCTCATCCGATTAATGGCCCGAGCCCGCAAATATTGTTAACCCGGCATAATTGCTAACGAACGCGCTCACTAGACTTAACCTTAACTGTGTAACGTTATAATTTCCATGGTTACATCGTGGGATGTTTGCCGGTACTAAATATTTATACGTCCTTCTCCCAAACAAACGTCGCTCGACGTTGTGCGTTATTAATTTGTTGTCGCCGCTCGTATCGACTCGCTCCAAATACACGATCAGATTCACACGATATTTTGGCGTTTGTCTGTAAAAACGTGCGTGCAAAACGGAAATCAAGTGAAGATTGACCCACATTGCCGATACCTAAGTTTAATAAAACACTGACAACATCTATTAAGGACAAAGTAATTATAAAGCATGAACATCCCGTACAAGGCCCCTCCATATATTTACGTGGCGAAAAGGTGCCGAGAAGCGGAGAAAAGTGTGCGCCAGACGTTGGCATCTGGCTCGTTGAAGGTTCTTCGTTAACACTACGAGTTTCGCGGCTTGCAGTGACGGTGAGCACGGATCCAGACGGAAGGCAAACATCTTAAAGGTCGATTTACGATCGCCGTAAGTCGCTCGTCACACATTTTAAGTCTCTCCCGCGCTCGGTGGCTCGTAAAAACGGCCAGGAAGGCACGTCGCGACGTAACAATTCTGTAACGGTCAGGCCGTTCCGAGGCGCCTTAAGATTTCAATTCGCTTTACGGCGACTCATTTCGAGCGTTCCGATGCGTTTAGCGAGCTGTTTGCCGGCCGTCAACTGGCCGACTCGCGCGGAGGTCGAATCAAGGTATCGCGCGTTAAAACGTGTCCACCCGGCAATATAGGCAAATGTCGTGCTTTGTGTTTGCCCTTAAGCTGCTTTCGTCGTTTGAATTATGCTAACTTACACAAATACGACGTTTTAATGCACAATTGATGACAACGCCCTGACGCAGAATAACATAATGTACGCAATTGGCATGCATTGTAATTAGTAACATTCGTTGTACATGATTCTGTATATACAATGAAAGATAATAGAAAGAACCGTTCGATCAATTTGGTTGAACAGTAATATCAGATCGTTTTTCATGAAATTCTTGCTACGTGCATGCATCAATCGTAACCGACATTATTTTTTAATATACCTGATATACTGATTTGTGATATTGAGAAGGTAAGAGGTTGAAGGGTCATTGGATTCAATCAGCAACCGTAAATTCGTTCGCGAGGAATCGAATGAATCAGGCAAACTGCCGATGTACAAGGAAGCGCGATAACGTCGTGGGAATAAATCAATTTCCCGCTTATTAGATTGCCGATAATAAACAGCGGTTTTCCAATAAACGCTTACCGACATACATATATATATAACCAGAGATCTTTATCCTGAAATCGACTTCTCCGCCTTACCCTCTCATTCCCACGCCCCGCACCCTCTGCTCCCCGGAATCGCTCATGCAAGAAATATCTTCCGCCGTCCGTTTTATTTATGCAAATTTCATTAGCCCGTCTCTCCTCTTCGGGGCACGAGCGTATTGGGAATTGAAGCTGATGATTGTTTTTTCCTCCGCATCCAGCTTCCTTCCTCATTCATCCCATTCATCGTCCCCTTATCTATTCCGCCGCGGCCAGTCCTCGACTCCCGTCAGTCCCGTCCCGTTTCATCATTTTCGGCCTGCCTCGCCACTAGAATTCCGCGGTCTTCCCTTCGGCCCGACTTCGATCCGGGCGCGTTCGCGGTAATTAAAAGGCGCCCGGCGCGGGCGTCCGCTTCAAAGAAAGTTCGCCGCGCGCCGGTTATTAATCGGGCGCGATCACGCGATATTTGGCCGCGATACGTCGGGCGGCGGGCGAATTTATCGCCGGCACACCGGCCTGATTTATCAGAGGCAATCCGATTTATCAGTGTGTCCCAGGCGCTCGGTCCTCGGCCCGAGATCGCTCGCGATTCAGAAGTCGATTGGTCAATTTCGACGGCCGAATCGGGTGACGCCTGCGAGAGGACGAAATTGCGAATGGCCGAGCGGATCAGCGGAGAAATCCGCGACGCGCCCGTCGTGCCTCACTACTACGCGGATCCGAGGGTGGCCGCGCGCGCAGAAAACGTTTCGCCGATGTAATTTTCAACCGCCGCAACACGTACGCCGCCCCGATGGTCGTGCGTGTGTGTGTATGCGCGCCGGACACACTTGTCGCTCCGGGTTGTTACCAACTAACGGCGCACAGCTCTGCGTTCCGCCGGGCTAAGTGTCCGGTTATTGTAGAGCGTGCGAATGTGCATTGTCGTGTCAGTTCTCATAATCGAACGTTGCGCCGCTTAATTGGATTGTTCACGTAAACCCGCGGCACCGTAATCGATTGCTTCACGGGACAATTTCTTTGCGCAATTTTGCCGATGCCTACGCTCGCCATCTAGGTATGACGGGATGTGTGTACGTAACGAACAGTTGTATTGTTTCAACGTGGTATTATATTAGCTGTATTATTATAACTAATTGTTTGCAGCAATCAAATGTGCCGCCGGTTCTGGATAAGTAATTGAAGAGTAGCTGTGATACTCGGACCGGTATTTGTGAGGTTGCTTTGAAGGTTTTTTTTTTCATATCGATAATTCTGCAGCGGTACATTCATCCCAATTTCAAATATAAAATATTATTAAACAGTTTGATATGCACACCATGTTTGGAGGAAGATACCGTAATTTATGAGCGAATCACTTTTATTCTAATATATATATGGAACAAATATAAATAGAATCTACGAAAAGAAATGAATAAAATTGCCGACAACAGAGACATAGTTAATGTTTGAATTAAACGTACGTACGACTTCTGCGCATAAAATCGTACAAATTTCGAACATTTACTCTCGGGCGTGCATATATGGATTTCGAGCAGGAATTTTGTCGAACAAATAAATGAGACAGATTTATGGGAAAGGTAAAAAGCACGTCACTGTTTTCGTCCGGCGAACCATAAATAGACCCCTAATCATAACTCGATTCCGTGAGTGTAGCGAAACGTCACGCATGACGTTTCGCCGTCTCGATTTATCGTCATGAGGGAATGCGCAACATACATTTCGTGAATTTAATTTTTATGAATCTCCGACAGCGCACAGTCCCGAACACCGTGCACCGTTCCACTATTGTATCGGTTTATTACGTGTAATAAAGAACACGACGACAATATGGTTTGCAGTCAATTTTAAGCACCATTTCCACCCGCCTTTCGCCATATTTCATACCGCGTCGTGCCGTGTTTTTCCCTTTTTTGCCGTTGATCTTGCAACATTTTCGACAGAATCACGCCACCGTGCGCTTTACAATAGGCACCCTCAACCTGCAAATTTCCCGGCCCGGCTACGAATCGTTACATATTGTGCGTCTGTGAAAATCATAATTGTTGGCATAACTAAAGTTTCGTTATACGAGTTAGTGCTTTGTCCGAGTCAATGTTCATAATGAACATGAATTCAACGTTTTAATTAACCGTTACTTTCAGTCGAACATAAAGTAAGCGCGCAACGCTTAACAACTCAACGATGCGTCCTCCGTTCGCGTGGCAACGGAATCCGGCAGGATTAGTCTGACTGGAAGAACGGCGAACTCTCGCGATGCGTTCGATCGATCCTCGCCGGCAAGGGAAATATTCCGCTTGCTGTGCGCTCTTTACAAAGGCAGTCTCGCGCTCCCTTACGTGTGCTCGATTTCGCGTGGTCCGTAATGCGAGTGCTAACTGAGTATCGCAACCAGCTCATAATCGTATTAGTATCGTGTAAAATATGTCGGACGCTCGCGTCGGCGGACTGCGCGACCAGTTATAAATCAGTCGGTGCGCGGCGCGTCAAACGGCAAATAAAATTCGCTTCGCGCTCCCGTCCACGAAATTGCGCATTTCGCCCGGAACACGCCGTTTCTGTTCGCCCTCGGATACAAAGCGAGCCGATGACTATAGCGGGCGTGTCGGGGGCCGGACGCTCCTAGACGATAAATAATAAAATAAATTTCGAAGGGCCGAGTCACGCGGGCCCCGGCGACAAATAGTGAAAATAAATATTGGCGAGTCATTTTCCTTCGGCGGCGGGAAAAAGGGGGGGAGATAAATTTTCGAAGAACGTCCCCGACTCGCCCGTCCGACGGCGTTTCCCTACTTTTTTCCGCCGGCACGTTGTGTAGGAAAAATAAATTTCCGCGGCGCGGCTTTTACCTCGGAGACAAATAATAATGCGATAAATTTTCGAACAGCCGCTGCGGCGAAACGAAGGTGTTTGCCCTTTCGCCCAGACTGTTCCGTACTCGTTCGCCTTACACGCCCCACGGCCACCACGGACCCAGGAAACAAAAGTGACCCATCATGAGCGCGAGGCCTCACGGCGATCGTGAAGCGTTTCTCGCCCACGCCTCGTGGTAGTTCGCCGACCATGTGCATACGTGTAATGTCACGTTACACGCCACGTTGCTTCGGCGTTTCAATGCCAGAACGGCGAAGTCTGAGAACGAGGTGGGGTCAAAGCTTCACGAATTATTCGTGTGGGAATATTCGACGATGCGACGAGTGCCACGAAGTGAGGCGAACGGATGTACAAAGCAAGTTGTGTACGAAAAACGAACGAGACGGTATCAATAGATAATTTGAGCACGGAAATGACCGTGTGGACGTGTGGTAGGAGAAGAAACAGAAAATCTGTGGCTACTAATAAGGTATATTGAACTCGAAACGTAAATAACGGACAAATTATGCCTTACGCACGTTTCATCTCGGACATTCAAGACGCAGGTGAATCCGCGAGCACACGCACGTCCATCTTGACATATAAATAACCCGATTTACGACCTAAGCAACGGGCATATGAATCAGACACTTAAAATAAAATAACAAATATTATAGAAGCGATAAGCCCGCACACGAGGCGGCGCGCACGTAGAAGAATGACAAAAATGTCAATTACTGTATACTTATGTAAGAACTTGACCATACCGATGGACCAGAGAGCGCGCGTGTGCGTTACGATCGCGGAGAAAAGAAGTGGGGTCGTGCGAGTACGTATAATTTAGCATGAAAATAACCGAACGCAAGCTGCTCGCCGTGTGGGCGAGACTTGGAGAGTGTGCGAGGCGAAAAAACGGGCGGGTAAGCGGGCATGTAAGTAGCCGAATAAACCAGCCGGCACGTAAGCGAGAAAGTGAGCGAGTGTATGTACGGTCAGGCGGGTACGCGAGAGTGAAAGACGGGCGAGAGGCCGGGAAAAGGGTTGAACGGAGAGAAGAGAGAGGCGGCGAAGGCCAGAGTTCGTTCCATTCATACCTCGCATACGCGATCGCGGTCGATGCACACGTGCACCGTTGCACTCGCCTCGTAAGGTGCGTGCGAACCCGATGTAACATCGCGATAGCCAGGTTCACTTTCAAGGGTAACAGCGTTTTCAGTCACTGAACCCGTCGAACGATCCGCCAAATGCCTATTGCTCGTCGCAAAAATCACGCCAGGCTCATTGGTTGCACTTCCGAAATGTGCACTTACTGCTTCAACTATTGCTGCTGATCGTTCGACATCAAACAGCCCAGCCGTAGGGTCGCCAAGCTGATTCGTTGAACAAAGAAAGAAGGGCGCACGTTCGTTCCATCCGCAGTTTGTGAATTTCCAAATCAGTGTCCGACTCGAGGCGGCTGCGTTTTCGTGACCCGCATGCGACGCGTAGCGTTTGCCGATAGTTTCAAAGCGGAAAGATTAGCTACACGGAACGCGGACAAACCACTATTTGCCAATCCGACGTGGGTAGTTCCGAGCGTGTCGCGTAACTTTTTCGGCGACGCGTTAAAAATCCGTTAAAACCACCGGAGCCCCGAACAATTTGCGAGCCGTTTTTACGGGGCTCGTTTGTAGCCGCGTCGGTTTTTTTTGGAAAATCCGAAATCGAGTCCGCGCAAGCCGCGCAACGTGGGGGCTCAAGTTCCATTCAGGCTTCTCGCCCTTAACCACTTAACAGTTTCCACCGAGTCCGGCTCGAACATAGAGGGTCCAATCCCGGCCAGCAGCTTTTGCTCGAGTACGGCTCGCGCGCAGTGTATTTTGCGTTGCTGCCCCATCGAGTGTCCATTGTTTGGCACGACTTTGACAGCGACGAATCGTTTGTGTTTATAGAAATCCTTTATAATGCTGCAAGGCAAGACCGTTGGATGTCATGCTTATGTCCGATTTTGCCGTTTGATAAATATTTGATGGGATCACGCAAATGCGAAGTAATAGGGTCGAGTGAAAATTGTCATGGGTGTGTGATAGTTAATTCGGAAATAATTCAAAGTGACGCAGAGTAGCTAATATATATGTATGTACGAAATATTTTTGATGTGATTTCAACGTTCATTTTGTTTTACAATTTATTTTTGTATATATTTTTGCAAAGTCCTGCGTAACTGAGACTACGGCTGTATCGCGTGACGCATCTATTTTACATATTTCAATCTCTCGTTAAACATTACACTAAATCGAACGGTAACCATTTGTTTCAGCTGCGATCCGATGATAAAGCATTATTTCCTTCGAATACGGTCCCTCCCAATACACGTCTAAATCTATCTGCGTCATCTACATATCTACGCATATCTATCCATGACGTATTATTTAACGTTTACGTGAAAACAGCGGAACGTATTCCAGCGACCAATTTAAAACAACGAATATTCATAAACGGACCTTGAAACAAAGGGAATTTTTAGCGAGCCGGTCTTCCGTGAAACTGAAATCTCTGCGGTGTACCTCTCTCCCCAGCGAGTCCCTATCTCTCTCTCGCTCTCTCTCTCTCTCTCTCTCTCTCTCTCTCTCTCTCTTTCTCTCCTCTCCTCTTTCTTTGCACATCTCAATGACTTCCGGTTTTGCGCTATTAACTCAGTCCGCCCGGCTCAACTCGGCTCTCGTTCGAGGGTCTCTGGCCGAGCGTAGAATGGCCCTTTTCCACTGACAAGAGTCGGCCAGTGCCGTAGTCACGCTCGGCGTGCTTCAGGAGGCACCTTAAACGCACTCTCTTTCTCTTTCTCATTCTCCCTATCTACTTCTTTCTCCCCACCTCTCCTGAGTCCATTACAATGCGGCACAATATTCGCCGTAGTCGGAATAAGCGAGATAGAGTAGAATAAATAGAGCCGAACCGGCACCGGAACGAGGCGGCCTGAAGAATAGAGTCGGACTTGAATAAGCCACGTTCGCGCTGGTCACCCCACCGCCCACTCGCCGCCGCGCCGACACGTTTTTGTCCTCGACTCGCCCGATGATAAACCGGGGACGCGAAAATAGTTTAACCGAGTCAGCCGACAAAGATTAAAGCGTAATGACGATGAAAAGCGTTCCCCGCCGGTTTTTCCATTATACCGACCGTTACTCCCGTTACGTCGCGCCGAAATGTCCCTGCGGCGCGCGAAAGTTCCAAATTGTGTTCCGTTCGACGCTGCGATGATACATTTTTATATGCTTTCACCCGCTTCTGCGCGTTATGCTGCTGGCTGTTGATGTACGCGTATACGCGTCCCTATCAACAGTTTGGGTGGTCTGGAAATATGGAGATGACAGAGAGAGTACTTTATAATCTGCGTAGTTTCACGATTTACTTTGCGGTGGAAAACTTTCTCAGCAACTGTCGTATCCTCACTACCGAACAATAATGAACTTTCCTTTGATAGCACAAACATGTCTACATAATGTGTCAATATCATTAATGTCCAGCTTCGCAGAGCGACAATGTGCATCTGCCCGCAGGTACTCACAAAAGAGGAACAATAAATATACCCTACGTACCTTATCTTTCATATGTCCCTAAAGCATACTCTAATGTCGTTGATCTGTTACGCGTACGAACGTCTGAAAAGCCGCGATCCGCAATAAATGACGGAAAGTTCTTAGCAAGCGTTATTACTTCTTTTCCCGCGTGGGAGCGAATCGGTCGAACATAATTCTTTTCCACCTGAAAGTAGTGACGGGATCAAGGATATTGGAAGTAGCTTCGAAAACAACTCGAAGTGCTCACACAAGATTCCAACGCATTTGATCAGGGTCCGATTATCGTTGAATTGAACCTCTCATTTTTTTCTTTCAATACCAACTTTTCGTTAGTGCCAGTAAGCAATTTTCAACTCTGTACCTGAAACGAAGTATGCAATTTTACGACTACTTCTCGATTCTAGTCAAATGAGTATTGGACTTGATCCGAACATCACCTTAAAGTCGCAATAAAACCGGCCTTACGATCGTGGGCGGGTGCCATGGCAGTCTAACCGCTCTGCTCGTCCGTTATACACGTAATGCACAGCGACGTTCGCTGGCAAGAGACGGCGAGACGGACGTGCGAGAAAGGGGTGAAACTAGAAATAGGATGAGGCGGTCGGGGGAAGAATGGCGCTTGCCTGAAGTTGTGCCCATTCATATCACTACATCGCACTCGACGTTCTAACGAGTTATACCGCCCGATAGCGCGACTCGCCAGGAGCGTCGGTGCACTTCTCGCCTGGCAACTGTGGATGATAATTGTATTAAAACAATTACTACCCAGCGCTAATGTTAACGTCGAGTCGCAATAAGCAGCGCTATTTCGGTTTAATTAATTTCGGGAGAGTTGCCAAGATTGAGCATACTTGCCGACGGATTAGAATGCCGCGACGCCGGCGGACTAATATTGCTAATGTCAAATTGCGATACCAGGGATGATACAGAGCGCGCGTCGTAGGACGTAGGATGCTACGAACTGCCGAGCGGTTGGCAAATGTGTGCGTATGCTAATGAATGGATTTTATGCTATTTTCTGACCCGTCTGTTTGCTCGTTTTCTGACGCGCGGAAGTATGGGTATCTGTCATTTCTGCACTCCACGCGGTACACTGAATATACAGAATCTCGGTGCTCGTTGGCGTGCCTTTTTGATTGATTGTGTATACGCATGATAGTTCCAATTTTCAGATTCTTCGCGAAGAGTAGATGCGTCGTTACTGGTACGGACCTCAACATATTTGGTATCACATTTGATATATCAACTATTAAGAACAGCGCTCCAAAGGTAGAGCTTATCAGTCAGCTATAACAGAATTTTTACTGAACATTGTAAGAAAGAAATTTGATAACCATAAAGTATACGATGAATACAGTCATACGTTTAACGACTTATAACATAGTCATCGTCGTAAGGAAAATAGCTCGCGTTTTATCACCGTCCCATTAACATTACGATCCAGTCACCGTTCAAGTGGTCATAGCCATGTAAAAAAGTAACATAAAATGCCACACTTGCCGTACAGCCCTTTAAACGAAAAGGCATTAGGCGACATCTCACGTAAAGAGCGAGCGGGTGGAGAAATAAGAACAAGAAGACACAGAGCGACGAGGAAAAGAACCGAAGGAAAGGATCGAGAGTCCATTCATGCCTCGTGACACGTAAAGCGTCACGTGGGCGTGTGCGTGTACGTGCGCGAGATAATATGTCGCGATAGCGGTGACCGACTCTCGAGGGCCAGTCGTTCGTATTTCGACGATAAGGCGAGCCCTTTCCACCTTCAGACGCCTACGCGAAATCCTTTCTACTTTAGGACTGTCACACACCTAGCTCTCTCTTTTTAACCGACTTCGAAAAACGAGGAGATTCTCTATTCGACATCTATATGTATTTTTCTTTAATGTGTATTCGCGCATAACTCGCGAACGGGTTGACCGATCTTGAACTTCAAGAAAAAAGTAACACCGATTTCAAAACAGGACTAAAAAGGATAAAATAATTTTGTCTTTTTCATGTCTAAACTATCGAATGCCGACCCGACGTCTTCACAGTGTTATTTCGCATCACTATCCGGACAGCAGGAAAATCGCACGAATGAACGTCAGACAATGTTAACACATGGACTGACAGATTCGCGAAAAGGAGACAAGGGAAGCAGTTACGCGCAAAGGCGGTCGCGTTCGATTCATTCGTGCTTCCGCGTAATTAGCTCTCGGATATTGTAGCCGCTAACGTAATATGCCGCCGCAGAGAAAGGAAATTACGAGGTCTGCGCGCCGGTATAAGCGTCGATATTATCACTGGACGTTCAACCGACCCTTACACAGGGTGTCAGAAAACTAGAGGCGTAAGCTTTACGGGTTGATGCGTGAATGGCAATTGCAGAATCTTGCTTTTTCCATAGTAAACTAAATGGCGTTACGTGTGTCAATTTTCTGAAATATAATCCATTATAACTTTTCGCGGACATGCCCGTCCTTCAAGTTTAACGTATTTCAGAGATACCCGGTGCTCTGATCTACTTTTGCACATATGTTTAACAAAGTTTCTACATTTTTTTTAACGATTTTGATCAATCCGTTGGGTTTACACAGATCTTTTTTCGCTTATTGCTGCAGAGTAGCAACGACGTGCGAGACGAAGTTTCGAATCTAATTCGGGGTTAAGTGCGAGATTTGTGCTGCGCTTAAGCGGATTAAATTTTAGCGAATCACGCGCGTTGCCGTAGTGGTAAAAGGCACCTTAGATCAGCCGCTTCTGGTCTAACGATAACGAGCTCTTTCCATCTTCGGTGCTATTTAGATTACCACTGAATGGCCGGAATAAGAGTTTCTCTAAAAATCATTTCGTCACATTTGCCGACGTTGAGGCAGCAAATATAGATTTAAGCTTGTTATACCATTGTGGTATAATGGTGTGAATATGGTTCATACCGATACAAATATGCTGCATAATCATTATGCATTATACAATGTTGGTAATGTGTACCTCTTTGCATATTATGGAAACAGTGCAGTCTTTGACTCAAATATTTTCTTAACATGTCAGAATGTTTGCAAATTCTTCTACCTTTGCAACGTTGCATTCACGTCGAGCACTTCAAACTCGAGTGCGGCGTCGTACGGCTTTTCCGCGTGTGTATAGTGAGCCGACCAAGAACAGCAAAGAACGGTTTCAGAAAGTTTTACTCGTTTTCGTTCGCATGGCTATTAAACTTGATGCGTGCTTATTTGCCGCCTGTAGTATTCGCACAAGTCAAAATGCCCTTCTATCGAACAAGTCCCGCCTCTATACGTATCAATTTTGCTATAAAAATACGATTTTGCATAAAAATCCACAATCAACCATCTGCGATGTTGCGTAGCATCGTTCCACATCTTTTTGTCACAGAAATCTTTCCACCCGTACTGCATCGAGCTTCCCATTGATTGCCACGAAAAAAAAAAGAAAAAAAATGTACTGCGCTGGAACGTCAAGTACTGACTTTGATCTTGCCGGACACATTCAATTTTTTTTGCAGGGAATTGCGCGACGGTCACTCGACGGCCCACGGTGAATTCTTTCTTTCTTTTTTGTTTTTGCGAATGCGCATAAGTGTCGCCGGCGACGGACGCGCCGCTCGCATCGGTCTCGCACGAAAAATTTGCAACCTCAAAAATTGATTTCCATGAAAGTGGCAGCGAACGGAAGAGCGCGCGGATGCGATAAAGGGAATGGCCGAGCAGGGAACGCAATCGAAAAATGTCGAAAGGGGACAATCCGGCGAATTCGATTCGCCTTCTGCGAGCACCGAAACATTGAGCCAGCCGCGGGCGTATAACGAATGCGACGAAAAAAAAGAGATGTAAGGGAAGGGAGAGCAGGAAAACTGTTTCGTATCGCCCCGATCTTCCACCTTCGCAATTTGACTCATTGTCTCGCATCGTTTCATTTCCTACGCTATTTCGACATTGATTCGTCTCGGCACCGCTCGGTGCCTTTACATTTCTAAATTGCAACGAGTGTTATGATGAAAGAATTTCAATTTTTTTTTATCTTTTCTCACATTTAGCTTTTCATCATTACAGCGTGTTTCAGCGCAACTCTATTTGATCCGTCTATTCGCAGCGCACGACGTTGAATCAGTGTAAACACAGGCCGACGTTTCCGACAATTTCACATGAATGAGCGCGGAATTTTTATTGAAATTTGCGACTTCATATTGACGACTATTTTACGGTCCCATAGCGCGTATACCGTCAATGATTTTTCGCGTTTTATTCACGATCGAGTGTATTTGAATAATCGTTCAGTCATGAACGCGCGGTTGACTATGTATCGAACGCGACGCGCATTCCTCATGGGTGCGTTTACAGGGTCTCCCGAAAAATGCATCATCCCGCTTTTACGATTGACCGGATGAAAAACGTACGGAGAACGTCAGGTGGCAGAAAGCTTGTAATTCACGCTGATAGTCAATGCAGTGCAAGTGCATCAATACAGTCTTCGCCAACATAACCCCTTCGTCACGCTATGTAATATTGATCGCATAATTTTGTTGACAAGATCCATAACAGTATCTCTATTGCTCAATCGTTTAATGACACTGATCGCGTCGACAATATTCAACAATAATTTTCTACGAGACTGCTTTAAACAAGTGAATAATGACAATGGCAAAACTTACGACAGCCGACGAACGCAGCCTCTGGCGCACCATCAATCTTCGCAACAGATTAACAAGCAAGATCACAGCTTCCCCACTCAAAGTACAGCTAACAGCACATTCACCAAAACGATTGTCAGTGACGTCACTATCAACAGAAGCACAGAAAAGTCACGGAATCACGAAATTGATGTAATTTCGATCGAGCGATCGCACACCCCGACACAACTAATTCGACAATGCGACACTGGCGCCATCTGTGGGGCGCGGCGTGACTCAAAGATCGGGGAATACTGTAACTTGAGGAGAGTTCAGACGGGACGCGTCGAAAGAAAATAAATCTAACCATACGAAAAGAATATTAAGCTTTTCATCGGTAAGAGATCAGAAACGTGGTAAGAAGTGTAACGATCGACGAAGGAGACTCACGATGTTTAGACATTTTCAAATTCTCCGTCCTCAAAACCGTACTACCGACGTGAAGTTAGCAATCGGCAGTCCATAGTTATACCGTCAAATAGTGTAAGTAAACATTTGGCGTGTCAGTGATTTGCCTTGTCTCATACCTTACACTTGAAGCCATTCCTCTCCCGAGAACTCATAATACGACGGAGAGCGCGCGTGCGTTCATACCCGGCGAAAGTTTCCTGACGCGTTAATTAATCGCTAATTGAGCCTTGTTAATCGGCGCACTCGTCCGTACCTCCCGACACGTTCTTCCCCCTTGAGGAGTGGCACCTTTGCTCTCGTCAAGACGTTACCGCGCGTGCTTTGCATAACGCACGAATCATTAACACAATGGCTCCAGCCCGGCATGTACGTCGTCGCGAACGTTTCTTAGGCAAGACGAAAGTCAAATAAAAAAGCTCTTACCGTCCATTCTCCCCTCGCTGCCTTTCTCCCTCTTTCTCTCTCGGGAAGAAGGGGAGCAGAGTCAAAGTATTATGCGCCAAATGTGATTTGATTATTCAGCAAACGCGGGAGAAGGCTCTTCCATTCATATTCCGTGTAAAACATCCGCGCCGTTTGCATAGAAAGTTGGGCGATTGTGGAGTGATCTCCGCCGCGAATGCGTCCATTATTCTACCGTTTAGGAAGTGCTGGCGGCGTGTATCTGATGCGTAGAAGGGAATGAAAGTGTGTCGTTAAGGGAGAGCCGACAAATCTCTCGGCAGGCTACAATGTGTGCACGCTTAAAAGTATTACACTCTTCTAGTATGTCTATATTTGTCTTGTACGCTGAAGCTGCCGTGACATTTGACTCATAAAATAAACAAAGAAGCCACCAAACGATCTCGAGGATGAATTCACTCACGTTTGCAGGATGCAGATACGAGGGCCGTCGATATCAGGAAGGCACGGTGGTCGGCACGTCGGAACCATGCCTGCAGTGCCGATGCACCGAGGGTGCATTGAGATGTCGACTTCGAGTGTGTCCACGATTGCCGAACTCACCACCGCCGGGCTGTCGTGTTCGTCCACCAGGCGAAAATATCTGCTGCGCCGAGCTAGTCTGTGGAGAATCACGTAAGATAAAGTCCGTTCAAAAACAAAAATGAAATGTTACAGGTTTAGGTGGAGATTATTGGGAGCGAACGATCTGAAGCTTCGACGGTCAATTTCATTACAAATATTGATGATTAATGTTGCCAATGACGATGGGCGGTCCATGCTTCAATCGAATACTTTCTGTGTCTAATGATCAATCTTTGCAGCATTTTAAAATATTGAGTAATATTTTGCTGATTATTTCGGGCAGACTTTCCTTCGTGCCAATATATTTTCTTTCCCTTGTAACATGCAATTATAGGCGACACGGAAAATATGCTACGGAGAACGAGCACGGCCGTCGAGGAGAAGACAGGCAACGAACGTGACATCCGTCACACTCGCACTCAAGGTACTCATTTGCCTTCAGATATACCGTCTGACATTTAGAATGGAAAATGCAGCCACCCGGAAAACGGAATATTTGGCTTCAAGTAACGCTTTATTCAAGTCTCTCTTCTTCTTCCGGTCCACATATTTCAGAATTGTAGCGAATCTTATTTTTCAAGGAATATCATTTTAAATCTGCGCCCAGGGACTGAGAAAAGAATTTGAATATATTTCACACTGAATGTTAGCTTTGTCTTACTTTTACTGAATGCAAGTCTGCGATGCTTTCTATTCGTAGTTCATGTAAAATCGGTTTTATTGGTATTCCAAAGATCCTAAGATCGATGCGACGCTTAAATAACACGCCAAAAAAGAGAATCACATAACACATGTATGTTCATGCAAATTTTAGTCTCATATAATCTTGTGATCAAGTGAATTTATTGCGTCACGGGTTACCATGTACACCAAGAGGGGCCTGTAAACGTAGAAAATTCGTTAGAACTTTCTCACCAGGATGCTTGCACGAGGGCGTCAGATACGCTCCTGGCTCCGCCATGATGGGTTCGCGGAGATGCGAGTACTGCTACTGCATATCCGGTGCAAGGAGATGCATCAGGCCAAAGTGCCTTCTGCCTCTCCCGGGATGCACTCCCTTGTACGCGCCACACTCCTGCTGTCCAGTCGCCTACAACTGCACTCGTGAGTTTTGCCCCGTTCTCTTTCGTCGACCAGCCGTCGCGCTCTTTTACTCTCATACTCCTCTTCTCTTTCTTTTCAAGATGTCCACGTGTCAACCGCGGCTCCAATTTCCGGGAACGGTGAGTATTGTCCGCGGAACGCTGTTCGACTTGTCTCTATTAGTCTCCCGGTGTGTTCTCCCGTCGAAGGCAATCGTGGCGGACAGTGACGAGTACTTCGCGAGACAAACGATTTCTGTTAGTCCCGATGAGTTTCACTTGCACGCTTAGGTGTACCCGTTGCATTCATAGCGACTTTCTACTTCATACAGGCACATTATCTAGATCTCAATTTTGGAAACTGATATATATTTTTTGTTTTTCATATAAAGCCTTTCGTTTCTCTGCCCCTATTGCGAGCTCTTGCCTTTCCCAGTTCCCTCGCTGGCAGGCACCTAAGAAAACAGTTTGCACCGCGAAGGACCATCGTCGAAACGAGCCACGCGGGGTCGAAGAAGGGCACAGCGCGCGCGCCGGCAAGATTAAAAGCCGACTTTGGCGAAACACGCGTTAAACGTCACGGGCGAAGGTTTAACTTAATAAAGAAGAGTTAGCGTCGGCGCTATATCACCCCGTGACACTTGCTCCAGAAGGATCTCCGGAGGGTTCGGACGGTCGAGGCTCGCCGTTCATTTAACGCCCCGTTTCACCGCGTCCGCTTAAAATTTAAGCCGAGCTTAGAGCTCTGGCAGAACGGCGACGACGAACGTTGACGAACAACGACGCTGACGACGACGACGACGACGGCGGCGGCGGGGGACGCTTACCTCTCAGGCACTGTCGAGTGTGGCTTAGTTTTCCTGAGCAGCCGACCGACATTCCCAGGAAACTGCTTTCGTCCACTTGACGAACTGCGCTGAATTTCGGTCACATGATCCTCGGCCGAGAGTGTTGAGGGATTAATACGAAAGTCTCCTGGTTATTAGGTGGTTTACAACGGTTTATTTTGATTCCTCTGGAAGATTACAGTTTGGTTGGTAAATTATTTCCATGAAATTGACGCCCTCGGGAGGGGCTGGTCTCATAATCAGTGGAAACAATTAAGGGACCGTTATGATGGTATCTGTGGCTCATCGGAGTCGACGCACACTGCTGACCGCCATCACGATCTCGTCACTGTCTGTCGATCCATTTAAGCAACCCTTAAATTTGAGGGATGAAACTAACTCCGGTCAGCTGCGTTTACTCAATGACAAACTAAGGAGAGGCAGGAAACGTTGGGGGGGTTACTAGCCGGGACAAGGTTTGTTGTCGCGACGAGGGACCGTGAAATCGGTAAATAACAATACAAAGCGGCGGCTCGTTAATTCAAACGGACGAGCAAATACGCGCTGCCTGGCCGGAATTGTAATGGGACAGCTGTAAAGGGTGATTACGTGTACTGGCCTCATTGCAGCGATCTCGTTAAGCGCCGCCTCTCCAGAGACGTTTTAGACGTTTGACGTGATTTCGAATCAGGAGGAATTGATTTGACGGGATTTCGGGGACTCGCGGGGATGTGTCGATCGATAACGCTTCTCTCGGTCTGATCTGTCATTCACTTGATGTCGTACTTCATGAAGGGCTTAACGGAGAATTATCTTGAAACTTGTATACGTCTTTAGATGCGAGCATGGTTCAATTAGTACGGGATTGATCTGAATGTCGGGTAGATTCAGTTTGCAGTAATGTTTATGTCACGTCCAAATATAGCCGCGTGGAATGTCTAGTGGTAAAGAACGGTGTTAACGAAGTACATTTTTGTGCGTATAACTAAAAAATACGAGAACAGTTATTCAGACATACATTTACAGAAAATTTGGGCAAACCTCGCCAAAGAACTCTGTCTTTCAATTACGAGCAACCGTACGTGTTCCGTGTCGACAGCAAAGATTCGTTGCACGATTGACGATGACCTTCTGAAACCGGTAATCTGCACAGGTTGTCGCGTGGGCGATCGTGCGTACGACGAGGGCGAGATGGTGCGCGATATCAGCTGGAAGGCCGCCTGCGACAATTGCTTCTGCGCGATGGCGGCAATAAGGTGCGTGCCCCTCGCGTGCGCTCCACCTCTTCAAGGCTGCAGCCCGATCGTGCGTCAAGGACAATGCTGCCCGTCCACCTACAACTGCAGTGAGTCCATCCAGATCGATATCAGACCGGCCATTACAACGTCCACTTCGATTTTCCGTCTGCATTGCGTGTCACGAGGCAAAACGGCGCTCTCGGTTATTAGTTTGACATTGGAACGCGAACGTGATTCAATCAACTGTCCGCTGCATTTTCTGCATTAGTTCAACATTAGAAAGCCGACATTATTTCGGCGAATATCGTACGTATAGCAGAATCTGATTTAATATGCTGCAACGAAGAACGTCGTTTTCTGTATTAATTCGATGTCAATCGTAGACGATGACTTACCTGAAATAGTGTGATGTTGAAACGTTAATTTAATTAAGCTGTCGTGTATGTGATAGAGTTTTAATTAGTGTCAGAATCGTATAATTTCGAGATAGAGCCCTCGGTTTTCACATTGCTTGCCAGATGCATTAAATTTAATCGATAACCGAAAGAGGCAGCCCCCGTTGAAACCTTAAGGACGTTTCCTCTCGCGCTCAACTACCTCGATCTTACGCGCGACAGGGAAGCTATAGAAATAATTAGAA
This sequence comes from Priocnemis perturbator, assembly GCA_963942575.1. Lineage (NCBI taxonomy): Eukaryota > Metazoa > Arthropoda > Insecta > Hymenoptera > Pompilidae > Priocnemis > Priocnemis perturbator. The sequence goes on from OZ012653.1 coordinate 10,003,123, forward strand.
TCATCGAATTAACGGGATTGGCAGGGTTGCGGCTGCGACGTGTTTGAGAGTAAAAGTGAAATCGAATTAAGCGCCGTGAGGAGGCACGTGATTGCGGAAGTGTAATTGCAAGACGAAATTGCGTCGAACTCGTTATGAGAAGCGCAGGCCGTCGTCGGGGAATCCTCGGCTCTTTCACGGCCCTGATTACCACTTTAAGCCACGCAGCCTCGTCGAATGTCGTAAAGAAACTGACGGATTAAACGGTTCAAGGTGGGAGCATCGAGGTCAAGGCTGCGCAGAACTACGCGTCCTACGCCTTTATCAGCAAGGACTATGCCAAGTTCCGGAAGGAGACCAACTTCTTCGTACGTTCCCATCGCACTCTTGCTAGACCGTTTCCTCGCCGAACGACTCGTCTAATCGGCTCTGTGGCGCCGCTCGTTCATGCATTCTCCTACCGCGAATTACAATTTAGCGCTATAGGGTGATCGACGAATTCTTGAGCATCCGTGCGGATGAGTATTGCGAGATAATTGAACTCATCGTCTTCAGTTTTATGCTTGTGCCACATTCACGTGATTGTATCCTCTCGGTCGTGCGGTGGTCTTTTGGACAATGTCTAATTTGGATTAGTTAGTGGAAGTGTCGAATTTTTACACAGTAGCTTGAAACGAAATAATTATATATATTTTTTGCTTCTTCCGAAAAGTTGTAGAATCTGTAGGGATATCAACTGTAAAAATTGAAAATCAGATGGTTTCGTTGGGAAAGCTCAATGTGATTTGGTCGTTGAAAACATAAAGCCTGTATTGCTGTTCAGTTCTGATATATATTCTACATTATAAATGCTAAGCACTTCTCGATCACCCTATAAAATGGATTGACGTATAGATAGTTTGGAATACATGTATTGTATAATTATTGTCAGATATCCTATTTCACTGATAGTCGAAGCTAATCAAACATTCATATTGAACCTTCAATCATTCTGAGTTTCATGCTACAATTTCACGCATGGTATGATTATACATAGACTGGCAGTTATATTACGCGTGAAGGTGTTTGGACAATGTTTTTCCTATGCTTCTGGCTTGTCTATTCGTACTAATCGAATACTAACAATGCAGAACCCATTTCCGTGCTGTTCATGTCAAAACAGCACGTAGGCCCCAAACAGTAATCTAAAATTAAATCGAGCCAGCAGTATCGACATTCCATTCCATTCTGATATCTCAAAAATATTGACGCTGTAAAATTGGACAATGCTATCAGCATTTTTTGATATTACGTCACATGACATGGATCGAGGGAAATATTACAGTCATACGATTGCTTGTTCTCCAAACCCGCTCATGCAATCATTGTTGACAGTTCCATACCGTTACACAAATAAACTTTCACAAAAACGACTCGGTAACCCCAGAAATAATTACTATCACTCTAAAAAACTTCGTTCCATGGCGCATAATGAGCAGTTATCAAGTGCCAAAATACGCTTATGCAAAACAACTTGCGATTAGAGAATAGAGAAAGAATGACACAGGCGACGTGTTATTGCTAATGATCGATTGTGCAGCCGGCGATCGAGCAAACGACAAGTCCGACTGTCGAGGGACGAGGCCATCGAGTTGTGGACGAACGGATTGATACCAGCACGATTGACCTCGACAGCGAGTCATCAGTCGCGACCGATTCAACATCCTGGGCATCGACACTCGAGACGGAGATCATGGACAATGAGATCCTCGAGACGATGGATTATACAAAATCGACCTTGGAAGTCATCAGCACCACTACCTTACCCTCGACGGAGGAGGTATTTCTTAGTTAGAGCCATTGATCGTCTGTAGTTCAGGCGGCATTAAACGGATTGATAGTTGTACTTTTCTCTTCCAATTTTGCATATTTGAAATGTTCTTTTTTCAGATACAATGCTAATTTTTGAGTATATCTAATAATCGAAAGTTAAGTATTGACATGTTTGCGATAAATGGTAAAACGTGATAAATGTTCAATTTTGTATTATAATTCAGTAGATATGCGAATAAGGTGTTCCTTAACAAAACACTGTTTATCAAGTGAAGTTGTGAACTCTACGGTTAAACAACGTAATTTACATGACAATGTTAGTTAATGTACCGAAATCCTTCATTTCAGTGTACCGAGACAATCAATTTTTCGATGTAATTCTCCGTAAAACATGTTTATTCCCCATTTATTTCTCGTACGCAGAACGATCACGTCTGCGATTGTGCCGAAAATTTTCGTTCGACGCAGTATCAATTACATTGTGCAATTTCGTTCACTGTTTCGGCATTAGTCTACGACGAATACAGAATCTGCAACTCCTGATTCAACGACGGCGATCAAAGACACTAGCACCGTCACGGACACCGTCAGTGACTCTTCAACGACGTCACAATATTCGACGAACCTTGTTTCCGAACCGTTGCCAACTATAACCGACAATTCGTCGGCATCGGAGGACACGACGACGTCGATCATAGACTCGACCCTATCGATTGTAGAGCTGACAACGGCGAAGAGGAGCGACGTAAATGTCAATATCGATTCAACTGGCCAAAAAGTGAAGCTTAATATGACGAGGAAGAACGTCCCGGCTTCAACGAGTTTTAAAAATGCAGCCATAGAAATGCTATCAAAGGAAGAAGACAGTAAAGATAGTATACTGGAGAGTACGGGGGTAAGTGTCATGTATCGTACATTTGACACAACAAAAAAAATAAATTCTAACTATATAAAACTAATTCTAAATATCTCTAATGTACGTCCGATAAGTCGAGAAAAAATAACAACACGTTTCCCAAATTGTAAAACCATGAGCGTCGATCTCTGCTGAACACGCAATAAGAAGCTCCACCTCCGACTCGATATTGTGTCGCGGTTCATTAAATTTCCCTGGAAACTTAAACTACCCCTTTCTCGTTTTCCTTTTACTCGACGTTCGCGCAACCTACCCATGCTCATTCGTCGGCACCTGAAACCTGACTAGAGTCTCTGACGTCTCGACGTCTTAGCGGGAACCGTTCGTTCGGCAATTAAGCTGTTGCGCGTCTCAGGTGACGGAAGCCATCGCCAGAGTACCTGTCACCAGTCCATCGTCGACGATACTCATGCCGGATGACATCCTCGTGATGAACGTGACAGTGAAGACGAATGTCTCAGTTGGTAACATACAGGGCGTGACGATAAATCCAATTAGATCTATCCCGCCGGACGTCGAGGCCATATTGAACATCACTCATCGCGAGAAGGGAGAAGACTATGAGTACGACTACAGTGAGCCAACATTACCGCCGTCGTTGCCGAACGTCAGGTAATTGTTTTGAAATAACACTCCCGCACCCGGCCAATATACGTATGCTTTCCACTGAGGCGTAAGCTTCGTGCTCTCGTGGTATTCGCGACGTGGATGGAGCAAGGACCAATCTTGAAGTATGGTGTCAGCTGTGTTTGTTGGATACGGCCAGTAGGTAGGATTGTTTAAAATTGTTTCATGTGATTGTTGGCGTCGATGACTTGGTTTTCATTAGTTTCGATGTCGTTCTTTAACTGAGAGTATATTTTTCTGCACGACTTTTGTGGACGATTGAAAGAAACGAATTGAAATGGTCAACGATTTCTTGTGATTATCGTGGTTAGTGTCTAGTAAGCCGATATCGTCGATGAAACTGAAGCTTCCCATTTTGTCGAAGAATCCGTAAAAGGGGATTCAATATCGAAATTGGTTGATCCATTTTTCGCTTTCGGTTATAGAATCATCCCGTTCGTGGCGGCGGATGCGTTGGTAAAGGATAAAGATGTTCCACCGACTGTCACTGGATATCCTGCCGGCTCGGTAGTCGTGTCACCCGAATTGCGGCCAACGGACAATTCTGGATTTTACGATATTGCCACTCAGGAAAACAGATTCAGTCCTCCGATCGAGACTGAAGGTACTCGAATTCCGTTTTATCCGTGCTTTACGTTCCGGCGTTAACACAAATGTATCGATCGATCGTCAATCAATTTTAGTGGTGCTATTATTCTACCTTATTACAAAGTACAACGTTCCTTTGTTAAACAAATTGCCATTTCATTGACTACATTAAATTGAACTAGACCGGATTAAAATGTATCGATTAAATTCAATAATTGCAAAAATAAATGATATAAGTACGTTACGTCAATTATTATCGCATGTATTTTCGTAGGAGGTTTCGTTCCAAGAGAACCACCATATTTTGATACGCCATATCATTCGACGGACTTAAACCTCGAGATCGGGACAGGTGTTACCGTCGTTCCGGCGCCGATTACAAATCCTCACAGAAAAAATGACGGTAATGAAAAAGATATCTCATTCAAATACCATTTATCGAGCGAAACCATTGAAAATGTCTGTCTCATATTTTTCAAGACTTAGGCAGTAATTGCCTCTTTGAAAATCGTGAGCATCGTCATGGCGAAATTCTGCCGAGTAGCGGGATATGCATAATATGCATGTGCTATTACGGAGAAGTGGTTTGCTCTTCGGAGAAATGTCCGCCTCTCAAGATTGGATGCCAGAGAATTAACACGGATGAAGGATGTTGCGGCAAAGTTGTCTGCGGTGGGTAACAATTTTTTTTCGACGGCGGTTGCAGTCGTCTCTTGAGCTAGATTTATAATACGTTAGGAATCCGTTCTAAATCTCTGAAAGGTTTATCGGCCTACACAATCGACATATTGATCGTATAATCTGAAAATATGTTACAATCATGACCCACCAGTTGACGCTGACGAATCGCCGACAGTGGTTCTCGATCGTGCCGATGCCACGGCCCCGTCCCAAAGGCAGCCAATCGTCTCGCCAGATCCATTTCGAGACGTGATCAAAACCGAGCCAGCGCCCGATCTCCCGTCCCTCATCGAAGACATGATCCCTTACCTGGCCGAGCATCGGATTACAACTCCGAGAGCCACGACGCCGATGACAACGTCGTCTCCGAATCCGTCAGCCCTAAATCAGATCTCGAGCCACCTGCAGCCTCCGCAGAACTTTGACTTTGTCGAGCCCGTGCCACTCATTCACGCGCCATTCGACTACAGAGACGAGAGCATCGACAGCCTCATGACGATCTCGAAGAACAAGTACCGTATCGGTTCGATCTCGAACGACCCCCTCTCACTGTCTTACCAACCGAAGGAACCGGACCAGTCGTCAGCTCATCAACTTGACAGCATACCTGAAACCGGTGCCTTCGTCTACGACCGGATGACCCTCACCAGAACGGACTACACGACCACGGATGCAACGGTTAACGGATCATATTTCAATTCGACCGAGTCCAACTTCATCCGCATCAATGGCCCAAACGAGGGTCAAGCAACAAGGCCCTCTGGCACGAACACACAGAGCACGGAATCGCCGAACGATCGATCCTCGGCATCGTCCAGCAGCAGTAGTATCCGCAGCAGTACCAGCACCAGTACCACCAGCAGCAGCAGCAGCAGCAGCATGTTAGCCGATTCCGAGGAGGAGGACTCTATTTTCTCGCTCGACAGCGTGCTGGATCTATTCTTCTCGTCGGAGACCAGCACGAGAGCAGCTCGTCCCAAGGTCACCGAGGCCACCACTCTCGAGGCGATTTCGTCGACGAGCCCTCGTCCCCGAAGTACTCCTCGGGCGCCATTATCGGACACGAAGCAACCGGATAAATCGAGCATCGAGGCGGGAACCGTCGAGACGCCCTCGAAGATCCTCGACAACGAGATACCAGTGTCGGTGGCCGGCCTGCTGAAGCTCGCTGGATGTAATATCTACGGCAGGATGTACCGTGTTGGCAGGATCATTACGGAGCTCTCCGGCCCTTGTCTCGAGTGCAGGTGCACGGAAATTGGTGTCCAGTGCAAACAGCTCGAGTGCTGATCACCCTTCACGCGTAACGATGTCATTGAGTCCCACCGGCCGGTGTGCACGGGCACAGATTGATCCTGGAGATTTCTAAACCCCGCCGACGTTATCGGAGGGCGAGGGTGTGTGTGTGTGTGTGTGTGTGAGAGAGAGTGAGAGCGAGGAATCGATAACTACACGCTCCTGCATGAACGAACGTCTCGTCTCCTCTCTCGGTCTCGAGGTATCACACGGTGTGATTCGACGAAATTGCCACTTAATCATTCGTCGCGACACACTGCTTCGCTCTTGTTATTGCCGCGTACGGTTGTTCATAATCCACCGTTGTCGGCCTTTTAGCGTTATCGATTTCATCGACTGCGTCCGTCCGTTCTCGGTTCTCGCTTTTTGCTGCGTGCCTTGGACGCATTAAGATCGACTTGCGTCATACTTCGCTCATGTTTACATGTAACATTATGTAGTAATAAATGTGCTGCGTTTCGCGAGAACCTCGGTCGATGATTCTGGGTGTATACGCTCAACTATCATTCGCCTCCCGCGAAACGACAGAGACTATTTTCGTATTCGCAAACACTCGGTAGAGACGATCGCGAATTTCTGACAACGTTGAACACAGCCAATTGAAGCTGATCAAGTCAAGGGCTTCATGCTTTGACCAAGTTAATGAAGCTCACTCGCTGTCATTTATTATTATGTCATGATTTAAAATTTCGTAGTAATACAAAAATACACTAACAAATAATACAAAGTATTTCATTGAAGACACCGCTATAGTTTGATTTGAAACCCTTATTTCATTAAGCTAAAGTAAACGCGTCTAGTACGCTAATACGTCATATGTCCCGACATTTAATCCGTTCAGAATGTTCGCAAGGCACACGCAGCGATATAAAATAATATATATTCGTCTACAACAAAAGCTGCACATCTACCGAACGGGCCAGCATCTTATATACGTAGTATATTACTTGTTTCCACAGAACGTGGATATCGGCGCGTTTTGCGAGTCTTGACCCATTGTTCCTGGGATGCGGAAAATTTTCCTTATATACCGAAACAGCGGGTGTGTGCGCGCGGGAGACGATGCCATTCGGCGCCATAAATGCACGTTTCAGAAAGTCCTGTCTCTCTCTCTCTCTCTCTTTCTCGTCAGGCCTTCTTCCCCCTTTCTCTGCCTTGTCTCGGCAGGATCGATCAGGGTGTAATTGTGAGGAATAGTCCTTTCGTGCCCCGAAGGATAAGTGGATAAAGGCGGAAGTTAGCGCGGTATTCGCTCACCTCCGCCTTTCCCCTTTAATGGGAATTATCCGTCTATATAGACGGTGTCCCATTTTGATTTATCTCCGCAATTTATCTCCCTCCCGGCTAAATGCAAAAGATATGCGAGAAAGAGGAGACAAGGGGAGGGAGGGATGAGGAGAGGAAGTGAGATAGGAGGGAGAGAAAAAGTGTGTATGAGAGAGAGATAGAGAGAGAGAACGAGTGGAAGGGAGGCGAGTCTAGAAGCGCAAGAATGAAAAGGGCGATCGTCCTCGAAGAAAGTTCTTGCTGATGCCAAATTGCCTGGCCAAATTGCGCCTCCTTTTCGTCCCCTCCCCGCCCCGTCCTCCTCGGCATTTCTCAAAACGATGGCCGCACGTCAGACGAATTCATCTGTCGGTAAGAGCCGCGCTGTTAGTGCTGAAGAACTGCGAGCGGCTGATCTTGACGGAATTAATTATCCGACTTTATCGAGATGAATTTCACCGTTCGCACGACTAATTAGCCAACCCGCCGCGTTACTCTCGCAAGCTCGATTTTCGATAAATCTGTAAAATATATATATCCGACAGTTCTCCTGATGGCTGCTTGCGATTCATCCTCTCAAAGTTAATAATCTTCCGCTCGTTCCAAATTATCCAGAGCACAATTAAAATTCCCACTGCGCACCAAGTGCCCTCGTAAGCGTCGACTCTTAGAACTGCTTGCCCATACATTCGGAATTAATCACGACTCTCTTGTCGTACTTATCAAAATTTTCGGGATGCTCTGTACTACGGCACGGCACGAACGCGAGCGAGCGCTGCACGATATTGCATCTCCACTTCCTCACACTCCCGCCCTCTCTATAAACTTTTCCCGTCAAATCGCACGGACTCTTCCCTCGACCTCCGCCATTGGCACTCGCTAAGCTCGGACGAGCACACCGGCCCGCAGGACTAGATTAACCGTCCACTTTCTTTCGCGCATTACCGACCAAGTTATGATATCCGGCCGGGCAAGAACAAAGGGATAAAAATGTGCCGGAAAAGCGGGGGCGAAAACGTGAACGCGTTTAACCTGAATCAGACAACCCCTTCCTAGTGCGCTTTTTCAAATTACGTACCCGTTTGCGGGCGGGCTCGCTTTAATCGGGCTGTACGGCGAGCCAGTATTATAAACGATTAACCGTGTCCCGCGCGCGTATAATTTAACGGCGGCCCTCGCCGCGAGGTTAATCGCACGGAGTATCGCGGGGGCAATAAATGAGAGAACGTTCTCCGCGGCCCGAAAAGCGGCCACCAGGAAGTATCGGGATCCATTTTTCTCCTCGCCCGGAAACCGCGCGATGACAATTCGTGCGATAACGAAGGAGAGTATGTTCAATGCTGTCCAGCCAGTGTGCCGGGGCCGCTACTACGAGGGAGACGTATTTTTCACTTAATATCGCCCCTGTAGCGGCGGATGTTTCGATAAATGGTTCTATGTGGTGCTTAGTTTAGCAACAGAGGAGGTCTGTACGCGTAACAAGACATTTTCTTGTCTTAAGGAATAATCGTGGATATAACACTGCGCAAGGATCACTTCACGCGAAAGTATATGATTAAAAAACGTAATGAAATAGTGAAAGTATAGGTCATCGCGATTATCAATAGAGGTGGGTATATGACTTTCTTCAACTTTATTGTACGCAATCGAGTGTGTCGATACACAGTAGAAGGTAACGCACATCATTATGCCCAATGGTTAAATCGCTATGCATGTGTTTGTTTGTGTGTGCGGATGCGTGCGCGCAAATGTATGTTGGGTAGCATGTGTACACGCTTACGCTTGTGTATATGTTCATATATTCATATTATAACATACTCGTACGTAGGTATCATAATCATATATATATCTAGTAATTAATATGTACAGGTGTATAATCGTGTCGACAATAACACTAAAATAATCACAGCCAGTTTGCCTCATATAATATCGATAAACAAGTAGGTAGGTACAGTGTATGTTTAATCGCCGAAAGATTGATTAGTATAGATATGAGAGGAAGGTGGGTCTCTTACGAAATGTGCATCACATTTCACATGTCTAGGTATATAAGTTCATCCTACGAAATAACACGCTGGCTTCTACCTGTTCATACTATGAATAATCCTTCCTGCAAAAGCTATTTTTACAAGCCTACGAAGGTAAGTTAATATTGACAGTTAGTAATAATCGTCACACCACGAGATAGCTTCCTCGGTGTGACAGAATTTTTATTCAATCGCCTTTGTGATAATCGTCTTTGGCAGTATCATTTGCACCTCGTTGCGACGACGCGATGAGAACACAATTATAATACTACAATATCGGTTTATATCTCAATTAAATGAAGAAGACGTATGCTTAGCACGTATTTATAATACACTGTATAACTGATTAAAAATGTACGTACCTTCAGAATACATTTGCTCGAATCGCGCCGAACGATGAACATGTGTACATGTGAACATGGTAATGTAAAATCAATAAATATTTATCCACGATTATTCGTGTGTGAAACAAAATATGATTGGTGTATAAAAAAAACAGGGGAGGGACATACAGCATGGAAATACCACGTGGTAAATACATTATACACAAATATCCGTATAGTACGATGTAAATTATCAAAATGTCGCAATATTTATATCATCTTGTTAACATTTCTACAGATCAATGTACAATTAATTATTAAGAAGCGATCACACGCAGGCTGTAACCGACACAATGTTACCATTCCATGTATAACCGGCCAATCCGGTTACTGCAGATTACTGTCCGACTTACAAGAGCTTCTTCTTCATTTAACATGTTGCAAAAAGTGCAGGCCATGGTGAACAAATATGAGCTAAGTATTCGTGTTTCATACCGTTAACCCTCTATACGTCATACGAAATAATATTAACGGTTATGCAAAAACGCATGTAATAAGTGCAGTGAAATTAATTCAACAGATGGTACAAACACCTGATACTTCCGTTTTCAGAATTCCGTTCAAAACAGGTTCGAGCCAAAACAGCGTAGATGCAATTTCAATTGCGCAAGTTAATAGGACCAATGTAACAAATTATGAAGAATCATTAAACAAACTGAATTATGTAACAAAAATGTCGTTTTATAGAGTATTAACGGCGCTGCGCTGTGTCCATGATTAATATTAAAAGACAAGCTCAAATACCTTCACTAACTGTTACCTCTAGAATGGCTAGTTATTCTGTTAACTCCTTCGAAAATCGATGAAAGACTATCAGTACGGAAAAGTCGGTAATTATGTGCATTAGTTTCGTCATTGTTGATTTGATTATTCGCAGACTCACGTTTATATCCTTATAATACGGTAACATCGTTTAATTGTACGTCTTACACACTCTTTATTTCGAAACGTACACGTGCTCCACACATACATTCATACACACACGCACACACACACCCACGCTCACACAGACGCGTCCATACATGCACACGCGCGCACAAGTTACTCGTTTAGTTTTAGTCGATAACCATGAACAAGCTATAGTCGAATGTTTTTAAAATCGTCCTTTTACACCGGGGCGGGGTCTATTTTTCGCCGGCCACTTCCGTCCGAAACTTTCGCAATTATTTTTGCAAAATCTGATTTTTATGGCACAGATAATGGCAGCGAAAGTTCGCCGTCCCGCTAACTGCGGCAGCGGGCACGCCTACGTCCCTGCGTCCTGTTTCGGACGAGACTCGCGACTCATGTGTGATGACGTCGCTCTTAAAGCTAAGAAACGCTATTATCGACGTTAGATAGCTCATGACATTACGTCGCACCTCGTAACTAGACGGCCGTAGGGTTATAAAATCAATCGCTCGAACGAGACCTCGCGCGCTCCTCTTCCCGCGGCTTCTTTTTTTCCGTATTCCTCTTGATTTATTATACACTATACTCTTACTCGAAGCGATAAAAGCGATAAAAAGATTCTCGTCTCGACTATATCACCTGAGATATTTAAGTTACCTAAGTTCTAAAGACATCGACGAGATTAGAACTGTATACCAAGTACTATGAGCTGGGGGGTTAGTGATATATCGATACGCGATCTTGTTAGATTGTATTTACAATAGTCACGCCGTGAGAAATATCGCTACCGAGGTAACGATTTCTCGGACAAGTGCACTGATTTTCTCGCTCGAACACTGAACACTTCTAATTGCAAGTTTAATCGCGAAGAGATCTTTGTTTGCCTCGGTGCACGATTTGTAGATCGTGACTTCTACGGTGACAGTAATTGTCTTTTGTACAAGTATGTGAGTGGTGGTAATTTATTGTTCTTTGTCGTCGTTTATTTATGCGCACCATGTATTATCATAATCCCTACGTTTGGACTCTTACCTTTGTGTTAATCTCAAATTTTGTCAATATTGTTTTAACGCATGATGATTGTTTTATTATTCGAGTTACATGACCTGGGCTTCTTCTGATAAAGTTTGGTACGATTTTCAACTAAAAAATAAGTTACCTAACACAGCATCAGGTCAAATTGCTGCCTTCATCTCTCTGACGTTCTTGTTCGTAATCTGCAGGACAGGTTCGTTGAACTTTTATTAACTTGGCATAGGCTTCTCCCACGTTCGACTGACAAATGATTCTTTCACAACTCCCATTCACCCTGAATTTACTGGAATTTATCGTTGTCGGCGTCCTGGACTCCAACTATTATGAGAATCTATATGATGTCTTTACGTTAGTTTCATTAGTTGACTGTCGTTTCCTCGGAATTTGAGATACTTGGAAAAGTTTCATATGATGATGTATATTAATAACAATTTCAAATTCTTTCTTGCACTTAGTTTGTAGATCGTAACAAGTGTGCATCTTTAAAAATATCTAGAGACGCCTTTCTAGGAATACCTGATCCGGTTTTGATTTTACATTTTGCATGTTTATACGCAGGTCTTCATTTATTGATGATTCGATATCGACTATTAAGAAGCTATTCGTTCAATGTAGGCTGACAGAATACAGTGGTATTGAACGAATCAATATTGACTTGATCGCTTCTTGTTCGGTCTTAACAAATATAATCCGTACCAAGTAGCAATTTGCTGCGACTGCACTCCTCGCTTCTCCATTTACTAGTATTACTCTTCAATATTGATTTTTTAATAACGTTCATTAGAAAAACTGTCCTCCGGAGATTTTCTCAGCTACGTTGCCATAAACAGGTAGACGTCCTAAGCATCAACGATCAAGTGTTCCACAGCACTCATCGTCGATACGGGACAGCACAGTTACTAATTGTTTTGCTCCACGGATATAATTGGCCTCGCGGCCACGCTTGACACAATCTCACTTTTACACTTCTTTGTCTAAAGCCCCTAGATACAAGTTCTTAACTCCGACCGTACGAAAACTGTCCTTAAACACATAACCTCTAATCCACGTTTACGTCGACGACAAGCACGCCAACAGTTCCGTGCCTTGCGTCAACATCTCATTGCTCGTAACAATGCCATTCCGATCGACATGAAAACGATCGCAAACAATCCCGTGCGACGGGAGCAGCAAATCGTACCGTCGACCCACACCTCCTACAACGAGAGAACGCGAGCAGCACTAAAAATGCGCCTTGCCCTCGACTCGGCACTCCAGTCACCTCTTCACCCGGGCAATCACTCGAAAAGACTTGAAAACGATCGTCGAGCCCGCCAGCTCTATTCGAAGACACTGTTGGCGGCCTCTCGTATCTTGACGATGAGAAAGGACTGCTTGCAGAGTTTGACGAGCAGCTCGATCCGCTGTCAGGAGGGCTTTCTCAGCTGTGGCAGGGCGATCAGGTAGACGTTGCCGAGGATGGCGCCCACCACGAGCAGCATCACGCTGACGGCCGACAGGAGGCGAACGAACCTGACGAATCGGCGGCCGCGAGAGTCCTTCTTGCTTTGATTGGGAAAGACCGCCAGGCCGAGGAGCGGCCCGGCCAGGGCGCCTGCCACGTGCGCCGCCCAGCCGACCCTTCCGCATCCGAGGAGTGCCGGAACCGGAAGCGAGGCCACATCGGCACCGGCCAGCAGCAGCACGGCGCCCAGTCGCCAGCCGGCGTAGCGCAGCTCGCCGTGACACTGGAAACGGACGAAAGGGCGAAATAGAGCAAGGCGAGTCGCCGAGCGCGCCCCTGGCTCAGACGATTAATGGTGCCCGAACGCAAGGCGCGACTTTAATTTATGGACGCAGACGTAACCAAAGCGACGCGTGCTTTCGCAGCTTCGAGGATGTCGACTCGACCGCGCTGTTCTCCTCGGCCTCTGTGTCGCCGGAAGCTTCATTAAAGTTTCGTTAAAGTGATGCTTTCCAAGAGTCTTAGGCTTCGAGACGTCGCCGTCGCGTCGGGCCATTATGAACCGACGGAGTAATGTAGGTGTCGGTGGACCGAAGAGAACAGCAGGGTGGACTCGTGTGGCACGTGGAGTGAATGTGGAAGAGTCGAAAACGTTGTTGGTGCGCAGCGTGTGTGGCTAGGTGTGTGAAGAATATTTTGTCCGACAGAACAATGCGACAGATTAGGAGTACGCGTGAAGTTAAACGTTAAATCTATTACGAGAAAACGAGGGACGATATGCGCGTGGTAGAACTCGGAGGAGGATGCAAAGCTGAGAACAGTGAGAGCTTCCATAATTCTCGTGGTATTTCGGCGAAAGGTAATGCAGAATCTCTCGGTTCGCGGTATGAAAATAGGATTCCGCAGTAAGTACGGCTTCGCGCAAACAACGTTGTAAGACGCAACAACGAGTACCGAACGTAACGAAGAGTTTCAAAGAACGCGAATATTTCTCGTTCAATTTATACCAGTAATTACTTTGCGCGCGCGTCGACGATCCAAAGTGCCAAGTTACAAGCGGCAAAGATTCACCGTTTCGTTATCCGACGCGCGGAAACTTCGGCCCGGCAACTTCTTGCTCTAATTTCACAAGCGCGCCGCCCTTCCTTTTTTCTTTGCCCGCTCGTTCGCCGGGGCTAGTTTGCGCGAGAGTGTCGCGAGCTTAAAGACGTGGACTCGTGCCCCCGTCCAAAAGCGCGCGCGCGCGTTCATTTATCGGCATCCTCCTTTTTCGGCGTAGATTGAAAAACTTTTTCGCAAACTTACCAGGTAAAGATGAGCGAGATGGCTTGTAAGCAGCGCGTAAACACCTGCCGATGCCCCGACCAGGTAGAGGCTAGGTTGCAACAGAGAGGCGCCCAGGGCTCCGCATACTCCACCCCCGAGGTAGATCGTCGCAACCCCTATTCGACCCTGTTCCACCTGTCACGACAGATTATTGCTCTCTCTCTTGACCTTTCGCTTTGCGCCTAATTACCCTCAACGTGACTCGGTTACTCACGATCTCAGGTCTCTAATGATTTCGAAACGAGACGTCTGGAGAGAGGGAATATTGACTCTATCTATGATGTGCATGATGCGATCTCGCTGATTCAACATGTCAATTAGTAGCGACTTCAAGGCGAGGTGATTTAAAGATTTTTAGTTTTTTTTTCTCTGTCATTAGTGTGTCGACGTAACTTGTATATAAATCAGTACGTAGGAGTGAATTCATTGGTCTTGTAGTTTAAAGAGCATTACGTTTAATCCCGTTTCAATGCCGCACCCCGAAAATAAAGTAGTATCAAACATTATGTGTCTCAATTTCAAATCTAGGAACAGAACATTTCAGAAAATTAAAATTCTTTTTCCATTTGCCCCACTGCCGAGGACGTTACTTTGGCGACTTCAACGTGAACCCCTTGCCAATTCGATGTAAAAGCTTTGTTCCAAGCAGAGAAAACTTCGCCGCCGTCCTCAATTATTCACGTGACTTCGTCGTTACTTGCATTGAGCCAATAATAACTTTCAATTTGAAAACGGTGTGTAAGAACAGCGCAATTTATCCACACGTCGCGACGTTTCCACGCTTCGCCATCGAAATATGTCGGACAATTCGACGATCGTTTACACAATCGTCGCTTATTACTACAATACAAACCGCGCGCAATGTTCAATCGACATTTGTCACAGTGTTTCTCCGTAGAAGATGTTAAAAAATTTACTCGCAGAAACACGGTACTTTCGCCGGCGAGGGAATGGAATCGGCCGTCATGTTCGGTTTCCGTGAAACTTTCGAGCTCGCGAATGCTCCCGATCTGCAACCGTTTAACGTGATTAAAAATCGAGCGTTCCTGTCGAACATTGAACACCGTTTGTGACGCTGTGAGCGTATGCGTTTCCGTACAGGCACACGTACATAGAATGATCGAAAAGTTTATGCAACGCACACATTTCCGAGGAAATTGATCACGTCTTTCTCTCGAAGCTTTTAGATATATTGCTAAGTAGGAAGTCAATGTTCATGTGTAGTATGGCGCAGTAATATCAAACTACACAATTACAGAACTCTTAAAACTTCGACATCTTCTAATGACGCCATGATTTCCAGGTTACATTTTTCCCCTCAGCTTTCCCAGTCACCTCCTTCAACTTTTACGCCCATTCTTCCCGCAGCTTTCCACCGTTTCGGAATAAAACTAGTTTTAGCCAACGCGTGTAAACCGAGTAAAAAGCGTGTCTACATGCCCGCAGGATTACCCGCAACGCCTGTAACTGCGAACGCTCTACATTCATTGAACGTGACTCTCAGCGCGGCATGTATCTTACTCGCGACAGTTCCAGCGGGACTTTTCGATCACTCCGTGCACGTCGACTTCCAAACACACAGACATAGGTGTGCATAAAAAAGCTGCACGAATGTGGAGGCTTGCACAAAGGTCCGCGGCGAGCGCGCACGACGACGACGACGACGACGACGCTTCGGTCCTCGCAATTTACTTGATTGCCTCACCTCGAGTGGAGTGGCGAGGACCAGCTGAATGACCACGTTGAGTGCAAGGTGAAGTGCATTCGAGTGCAGGAGCATGTAGGACGCGAACCTCCATCCCTGCACCCTCTGACGGGGGTCGTAGACCAACCATCTTCGTAACGTCGCCTCGTCCCCCAAGCAGTGGACGGTAATCTGTTGTGATGGAAAACGTTTTCAGCATCTCTCTCTCTTCTCTCCCTCTCTCACTCTTTCTCTGTGTCAAGAATCGAGGAACGGCATCCGTCTGGACACTTCGGGACTCTGACGTGGGATGTCATGGAGTTCTGAAGGTGACGCGAAGACGGATCGTCCGCGAAGAATTATGTCGACGGTGAAAAATGATCGATCGCGTATTGAACGGTCAACGCTGGCTCACGATGGCAATCGTTTTTCTGCGAGTTCTAATGCGTGACCATTTCGGAGACCGTAGGGTAGTTAGGTTTGCCAGGAATGAGTTTGAGAGAGGTGGTGGCGTGTGAGTAGCCGAGTAGATTGTGAGAGTGATATGATAAGAAATTGTAGTTGGGAGGAATGGTTTTAGGGAAAGAATGATGAAAAAGTAGTAGAAAGTAAGACGTCGAGTGTGTATTTCATTGTTTCGGGGAGGAAAGTGTATGCTAGTCAATATTGATGAATGATTCATTACGATATGTGTAACGAATGCACAAATTTCATAGACATGTTTCGCCCTGGCAGGTGCCCCTTTAAGTGATGTAACATCGGGCGTTATGTTTAAGTATCGGTTGAAATCAATTACGCACTCGATGTACGCAATTAAATTGCCATCAGTAACACAGAAAGATTTCTATTCAAATGGAAGGCTTTGTCAGGCAAAACCGAATTAATTAAGCAATACATGGTATTGTCCGGATAATGCTTTCGGGTAAAGGCACAATTTCGAGCAGTTTGATCGACCATATTGTTTTCAAAAACAATTGCGTTTTGCGTCATACCAGATGACAGCACGATATGGAATAAATTCAAGTCATATTCTCATTGCGATAAAATTACATCGTACGGTTTAACTGTGGCGTAATAAAATGATGGAACTGATCAGCGGATTCAACAAATCCCTCCTCCTTACCTGACTGCGTATATTCGACATCGACATATATAAATGTAATGCGTATTAAATATTCGTTCTCGGAACAGTTTATGCCCCACGTAATATTTCAATTTTATTGACCCACCGAACGAACACGTTTGGCACTTTTGTAGAACAATTATTTTGTTGATTGTTCACAACAATTGAACACTGTCCCGGCTTTACTTACAATTCTTCTAAAGCAGCTTTATTGCAAAAAGAAAAAAAGGAACAATGCAGAATCCATGAACATTTATTCATTTTTTATCACACAGCCAGCGTGCGAATCTATTTCCGAAGGCACATAGGAAACTGTCCTCCAGCAAGTCCGCCGGGCCGTTCCTAACGATTATTTCGGTTTGCAATAACAATCGGGCAGTGCATCATCTCGAACGGCGAAACGGAATGGGGCAGTATCGAGTCAGACTGTCGTTGGGAGCGAAATCACTGCGCGCCGCGTAAACTCACCGTTCTATGACAAACGGCGAAGTAATTGAACGGTAATTTTTTCCTTTCGCCCAATCGCTCCCGGTCCCCGGTGCAGATTCACGTCTGGACCGCGTAATACCAGGTGGGCTCGGCGCGCACTAAATTTCCTCCGGTAAATCATTTACATCTGCGCGTGCGGCACTTTTGGGTGTCGGTACTTTCATGGCTATCCATTTTTACGTTCCCGCTTTTATGACCCTTACGAGGTTTCAGTCTCGTCCGTGCTTAATACGCTTTTATGCTCGCCATCTTGGAATATATCGTCGGACGGCCGTTAAAGTCCAGGACACTGCTAGCAATAAAGGCAACTCTCGCCGCCCGTATTATTACGTTCTTGCAGCGTCCTTTTTTGCACCGACGACCGCCAATGATTATGCGATCGATCGATGCCAGTGATTTCGAAACTCGAGACGGTCAAAACAACGTTACGCTTCGAAGCATCAGTAAACTGTATAGGGAGCGAAAAAAGGGGTAGGAAGCTGAATGGAACAAAGTTTTTGATGAATCGCTAGATTTCAGGGTGAATTTCTGGTATTCAATAGGTTTGTTAAAATTCGGAGGACGACTCGATTTGACACGATACCTGAGCAGGGTGGGAAAATCGTCTGTTAAAGGATAGTCGCTGGACAATCCGCTAACAGTGCGGCTTCGGAAAGTTTTCCGGCACATGGCAGTGTGAAAGTTGAGCGGCTGTACAGCGACACGCGCCGAGGTCGGGAAAAAGCTCTGTCGCTGCTGGCTGCCGAACGTTGATGTTTGCTGCGAATTTGTATCCGTCGTCTTCCGGCGCGCCTGACATGTTCTCGTTTCGCTGCTTGTTTTTTATGTGCGTCTCGTTCGATGACGATTTACAATGATGGATATATGATACGTCATACGTGTCACACTGCTGGATCGAAAACGAAACTCAGCGCACTTTTTACCGTTCCATGCACTTGGGATTCGAGTTACAAAAGGAGAGCGATACTGTTATCGCTACGATTATTCGTTTAAGCTATGCTGCGCTTTTCGATAACGGGCACAAATTCGCAGACGTTCCCTCGATTTGTCGTTTAACGTATCAAAATCTGTCTATGGCACGAGTAATATCAATGGAAACCGAAAGAAAAAGAAGTTACATCTGCATTAACAGCGAATTCTCATCATATCTCTTTATCGCGGAAATCGTGATGCATTTCGCGCAACTTTGCACACTCTCACGGACGTCGCAAACATTATTTCGACACGTTTGGCACAGATACGGGAAATCTGGTGCGGCGGCACCGTGCACGTTCATGATGAAAAATGTTTCGCGCGCGCAAAGGGTTAATTTTTCCGTGACGTGCGAGCAATAAATCGTTGCGCCGAACAAGCGCATTTCGAGAAACATATGCGATACTCCGATATATTCACACGGGACTATGGGACGATACTCGAAGCGGGCTTAAATCATCCGAATGTTCAATTAGGAAATTCGATTCGAGGCAAAGGGTGAGTGGTAACATTAGAGAAAAGCGAGATAAAGAGAGAGAGATAGAGAGAGAAGGGGGTGGGGGTGGTAAGACCTGGAGGTTGCAAGGATTTTGCCGCTTTTACAACCCTAGGGTTCACGAGGTCGTAAAATCGAGAAGCAGCGAGAGAGGCGATCGTAAGGCTGAATTTCGATGTTTCCGGGGGCGAGAGGAAGACGCGAGTTTCCACATTTTCTGCCTCCTTTACAGATGGTACGCTCCTTTCTTTTATTGTACCACGAAAGAGTTACGAGTTTACGATTTCTCGTAACTGCTTGTAAGTGAGTGTACCGTCCTGCATGTTTCACTTTATATGTTTTTGTCAGTCCGATCAATGAGCTTTCCGAAGGTGATGTGCTTAAGTGAGTTTAATTGAATGCCTCGCGCCGAAGTCAATTTTCGTCTGCGAATGCCTCTCATTGCAGCGGCAGTCTATATCTCGGTATAAGTGCTGACTATATGAGCCGCAGCGATGGATTTGGATGCATTTTATAAAGATTGTTATGAGAAGAGAGTAAAGATTTATAAAGTTGTCTGATTCAATTTCGGTTCCGCAGTACTAAACTGCCAGTGAGGAATAATACATGTATACGTACTGTACAATTAGACGATAGAATTTCGTGCACTTCACAATACTTTTACCGAGCTCACAAGCCACTGCTCAAAAAGCAATCCACTCCCACGTAACTCCAAAGCCTCTAGAATGCGAACTACGCTAAATCCACAACGTATATAGGTACCAGAATCGCTAAAAACTCCATTAACCACCTTACATCTCCTTGCAAGCGAGCAGAGAATAAGCCCGTATTCCGAATGTGAGAGACTTCCTAAACTCGGCACATAAAGAAAGTGAGAATCGTCGATTACGCGGGCTAATATTTCCTTAGCCAAATCCAACCTGTTACTCGATCGCGGCCACATTCATCGGCTTTAAACTCGAAGAATCGCACCTCTCCCCCTCCCTCTTTCTTCTGAAACGCCGAAACGTTCTTACGACCGTCGCGATCGTTACCACCTCCCAGTCCCGCCGCCCTCGAACAACGTCGTTTGGCAGACGTTTTTCACGCCAGCGAAAAGACTGTCGGGAATATTTGGCCGGTCTCTTGTCTAGACTGGTCGCATAACGTTCGCCGTTATTATTGCGTCTTCTCTATTTCCGTACCCTTCTATTTACACGGCCTCCATTTCCGAAGTTACGGAGAGTGTTCTCGTGCGTTCACTCGATCGCCCACACCAAGCCGCTCTGTTTATTATGGATGCCAGTTTCCTGCACCGTTTCATTCCCTTTCTGCTGGCTTAAAATATCACCGCCATTCTCCTGCTATTTCGGCTGTCTTTGGCAACGTCGTTATTGGAATTGACATCGCTGGTCTTTGGTGATAGTGGAATTACCAAGGGGTCAAAACTGGCTGATTCCATCCTTTGGTATAGTGTGATTTTCTGAATTTTTGTCTGACTAGTATATACGTTTAGGCTGTGTCATAATTTCTTATTAATACCTTCATAGAGTATGTGAATAATGTAATAGTATAATATGAACCATCTATAGAATTATATTCTGACCGACGACGGCGGAACTTGTTTGAATTTGTTAGATTTACTCACAATTATACTTCATCTGGAGTAACTGTACTGCTAATCTTACTAGTGCATTACGTGCAGTCATTTCCGTAGCACTCCTTGCTTTATTTTGTCGCACAGATAGAAATCTGGGTTTGTAAATTAAGATGAGATTATTTGCCAGGCAATTCTACCTCCTCGACCACTGCGCTGCCGAAAATAATATTTGATCAACCAATTTTTCACAGAACCTCTGTTCCACAATACATACAATATCCAGCAGCTATCTAACCGTATTGATTCGTTTGCAATTGAATCTATCACACTGAAATAAAAAGTGTCGAACAGAGGAGTTTAGTAGAGTCAACGTAAAAAAAGAAAACCTGTACATCTCCGCATGTCGAAAAACAAATCAATTCCGAGTTATCATTACTTGCTAAACGCAAGGTTTTATTATTTTTGCGGCCACGTTCTTTCTGCGGAACAACATTATCCTTGTTTCGCCAACTTTCTCACTCCACTACCCTCTTTCGTACTGTTCTTAGCTTGTACGGCGAAGTAGTATGCACATTTACACCCCTAGACTTCTTCGCTGAGTCCTGGGGCCACTCACTTTCTCATTTCGTCTTTTGTTCTCTTTTCCTCCTCTCTCTCTCTCTCTCTCTCTCTCTCTCACTCACTCACAGCGTTATGCAGCACCAGCCGAGCATCGCCGAGATAGCGCCAGGAGTTCGCGGCTTTTTCCGCGAATTAAGGGCTGCATTTAACTTCGCGACTCTCAGTTTATGCACTTTTGACATGACCGTGGATTAGGCAGCCTTTCGCCACGAAATTCTCCGCTCCGAACGGGCACGAGCGCGATTATATACGATTTCGACACGTACATGTTCACCGATTGGAATATATATACCTATTGGAAATATATTATACACAAACGAGGGAACAGTGTTAAAATTAAACATGCTCTAATACCGATTTATATTTTTTTTTATTAGTGAATATCGTATTTTTCCACATCGTATATCGAATATCAAACGAAAAATCTTACGGCAAACGGACATTACAATCGCCGCACTTGAAACTCGCACTCAACTTGAGATTTTAACATTTTGAAAAAACGCGTACGCTGTTCTCCTCGAAAACGCGATAACCCGCAGCAAGTAGCACCGTGTGCGAGACGTTCGTCCCACACATGCGTGGAAAGTAACGATAATTTCAGCACGAAGAAACCACCTCTCAGCCGCTCTCGTCGACTCATTTTCAGCGTGGGGAAACTTCTCGAACCTCCGAGCGCACGTTTTCAAGAGTCCGAGAAAATTATTCGAGCGCAAAGAGACTTTTGGCCCGCGTCTACATCCAGATTACCGAAAGTTCCATTTATTAGGTTCATTAGCGAGTCGCAGCTGATATGCAATGATAGGGCAAGGGTCGTTCGGGTTGAAGTACGAAAGAATAAAGTTTTTATCTTCCCCTGATCTCCTCCCTACTTCGACTTCGTTGTAACGCGATAACGACTCGAAAGCTGCCTCAGTTTCGGCCGCATAACAGTTCCATGCCGCGCTGCCGTTCCCTGTATCGCATTAGTGTAACCCAATTCCGTCTGAGCTACGCCGTGTCCTGGAACTTTCGGGCCGGACGTAAAAATGAACGAAAACTGGTCGGACGAAAAGTTCCACTGCGTAAACGGAGAGGAAACAGAGCGCGACGTCGTTTTTCCTCTCGGACGTCAATTTTCGTCCTGCGCCATTTATCAGCGTTTATGAGCCTCATTCGATGAAGCATGCATTATTCTTACCAGGAGCTGGGTAACAAAATACTCTCTCGGTTAGATAGAAATATTGTTTTCAAATGATCATGGAAAAAAAAACACGTGCATACATATAACAACTACAAGCCATTTATGTGCGGTTTTTTTTTCTTGAATCAATTGATCTGTTTTTGTTTTCAGCCGTGTCATCATTCCGCGCGGCTAACGCAAGATGCGGATATGACAAAAAGCAAAAGTTCGTAGTTGTGTCGCCAACCGTGGCGGAAGCGACGATGTTTTTACTTTTTCGATGTACGTTTAAATCCAGCATGCGAAGAGAAGCTGGACGCAATATTTTTCCGGTAATTCGAATTGATTGCAGTCAGTTCTCGTAATAGATTTGATAAATAAAGAACCGCCGCGCAGAAGTCAATGAAATAAAAAGCGTTTTGATCTGAGAGATTTCATATATATCTTTAAACAAAGTACACAATCGCCGTGAGAGTAGTTTACAGTCCACTTGCTGACAATTTTAACAAATAAACATGAAACAGTTTTATTGCTCTAAATTAAAAGTGTGATAGGTGTTACTTTTTTTGGTAATCGAATACAGTGCTGTAAAGCGCCTGAAGGGTGCAACTCGCACGGGACGAACTACTACAAGCTGTACGATTGGCAATGAGCCTCAATTATCAAGCATCTCCTGTACACCGTACCCTTTTGCAGACCGGAGCCACCATCGCACAATGGCGTCTCCGTAGCTGTATTAATTTGCAACGGTTATTGGCCGCGGTTATTGCAACGATCCGAGAAACTTTTGCGCAGCAGACGCGCACGGTACACTGATCGATTCGTCGGCATCTCGGCGGGCGCCGATCGCCAAGGCACGGAAGTTTCATAATTCAGCCTCAATTCGACCAGAAATCCGCGGGTTTTGATTTCTGTTCTCCCCGTCGCGTCGCGCCGCGCCGCTCCGTCCTCCTCCGTTCCCGCTCATTGTTTCGTTCGGCCCGCCTCCCGCGGCGCCCGACGTCGCCCTTCATCGATTACCAATAACGGGGAATATGAAAGTTCGCCGCGTTCGGCTGGGCGCTGTGCGAGCGTTGCCCACGGAATCCGCGATCCCTTTTCCATGACTTAGAAGTGCATTTAACTTCCAGCGGCCGGGAACTTTGCGCGTTTTATGTACCGCCGCGCCGTTTCGCCGCTTATATACGCGCCCTTCCGGTGTCGGGGTCGGAACGATATCCTAGGCGAGCCAGAAATTATTACGAGCGGCGGGGAGAAAAATAAACTGGGACCCGGGCGCTGTGCAAAGCTGCCCTACTTTTTATCGAACGATCTCGCGTCATTGTTCGTTGCCGACTAAGCCGATCCATCCACGGTGTCCGTCGGTTTGCGTACGCGTACGCGGAAACGATGCTTTATGGATCTCTCGCGATCGATGGGCCCAACTTTTTAGCCGACTTCGAAAACGGAGGAGGCTCTCTATTCGACATGTAATATCTTTTTTATTTTGTTCCTCGTTTTCTTTTTATCGCATGTTCGGGCATATTTAACTCGCGATCTTGATGATTCTTAGTTCATATGAAGGGGGCTGTGCTCTGGGTGGTCCCATTTACGTTGCAAAAAATTTCAACAACAACGACGTAGTGCGTGTCGAACGTTTTTAGTAACGTGCGATACGCGCATGCACTGAATTCCGATTGAGGCTCACGCTGCAAGTCGCACTCCTTATACAAGCAGATACTTAACGTGTTGTTCGTTCAACATCCTCGTTACGCCGTATGCTAATAATGTTGGGAAGTAAGATTGCAGTGCGAATATGGAAGCACCTTCCAAGGAAATGTCATGTTCCGCATAAACTCGAATATATTTCCTACTTCGTTGCAATCTTCGCTAAACCTCGCAAACTTCCCGCCCCCGTAGTACGTGAAATACGGGTTCGACAAAAACTCAACTGGCAGCAATGGCGTCGCTACCCATGCAGTTACACCTATTACTATTTCTACGATTCACGGACTCCGAGGATACGCCTGAATTGTTTAGCTCCGTTGTAAAAAGGGAGAGCAAAAAAAGGAAAAGGATCCCGAGGTTCGTACGTGAGCGTAGTAAAAAAGTCTCCGTCGCCTGTTTGCCGCACACTGTGCCGCCGCGACCACATTCTCTCGCTCCAATTTGTAACAAGAGAGTCTTACGCGCGCTTATTCCTCAGCGACGTAGAACACGGCCAAGGCGCAGCGTCTAACGAGTAACAAAACGAGCCGTTACCGTCGACACTTACGATTCTCCCGATTTATCGCACGCGGTTGACCCCAGCAGATTTTTCCGCGGATATACGCTCGAAGACGGGTTACACTTTATTAAGCGCGAGGCCGATATTTTTCCAGCCTTCGCTCGCGTCGAGTTACTGCCTACGCAGATTCGTTATTGTTATTATCATTATTGTTATTTTTATCGTTTCCGTGTCGACCAACCCGCTTTCGCACACTTTCCTTTCCACATTGCGTTCCCGTGTACTTCTTTTCCAGCTTTTCTTCATCTTTGCATTTTCGCCGACTTCTTTAAAACTGTCAGAACGACCGGCTTTGCGCCGTGAACCCGTGCGAATAATTGGAAAAGATTAAGATGACGTCTTTCCGCGTCTTTCGAAAGTTGTCGCGAACTCCGGATGGCCAATGTGCACAAGGGAAATTTTCTGGTTTCCCAAGTTGTTATTCATGAAGTCAGGTACGTGCGGTATTTATAGTGCCAGAATTGTTGTTCGATGACATAGGGAGAGATTTTCGAAACTCATATATCTCTCAGATAACCGACTGCGTTGCCGCCTGTTATACTACTTGTTCTTATTTTGTCACGTGCGCGCGTAACGTGTAAAGTGTACAAGGTGCAAAGACGGCGCGAGTCTATCTTTCTATAAAAATGTGTCTTCACGAGCGGTTGATGTACGAAGCTGTATATCTTACGAGGTGAAAACGGAATAGTTTGCTTGCGGTACGTGGCACGCCAGATAGCCTATAAAGAATTTTCGTCTGTGCGGTGTCTTCCAGGGAACGAGGGTGTGGATGTGTCGGAAAAAATGAGGAGTTGCCAAAAGTAGCTGCACGGAGAATGCTAGCGTATATAATCAATATTTTTCCCGTATTCGCACGTTGCAATATTATAGAATAGGACGTTCACTACTTTCGTTGTAGATAATTACGTTCTGGATCTGCGCGAATGAGAACGACGTCAGCCGCGTACATAGTTGGATAGACAGTTTCGTATGCAGCGACACTTAGAACACACTCTGCCGAGCACCGGCTTTGTCGCTGACTGCGTTCGTCCCATCCTTGAACAAACGGGCACTCACCTCAATGATACTGATGCAGATCATAAGGTAGGGCGGTCGTATCCGGAAGTTCGGCTTCCTGGGCGGCAGTGGATGCCTGGGCGTCGGCCTGGGCGTGAGCTCATCGTCTCGCGTCTTTCTGCACGAGGACGGGACGATAATCGGCGATTCTGGCGAGTACGGCGAGCCTGTTTCCGAGTACGTCGTGTCCGTGAAGTCCGACGAGATCGTCGACAGCGTCGGCGACGTTTCGAGGAGAGCAGCCTCGGCGTCCATCGTGGTACCTGCAACGAGAACACATCGACTCGTTTAGCAACGAACGCTACATCGATCGACGTCAATTCATTTGCCGAACCCTGCCGCGAGAGACAATCCACTCAGAAGCGAGTCGTCATTCACGACGCCGACAATCGTAATCCTCCGACAGTGTCTTGCGTGCGACGAAAAAAGTTGCCCGCCACCTCGGCAACTCCGTCGAGCAGCGTCACGCGCAATTTGGAGCTTCTTCCCTCCCCCGGAGAACTCCGGCAAACTTTCGCGGCGACCTTTATTCGCCGTTGAGGAGACTCACCGCGAACGGAAGCAGGAAGTGGAGGCGTTCCGATAACGAAAGAACTTGAGATCGGGGATCGGACGACGAGAGCAGCACCGGCGGCACTCGCCGACCGACCGGAAGCGCTGGCTTTCCGTACTTTCCTCGTCGAGAACTTGGCCCCGAAATCGCTTAACAACTACCGTCGCGACCGCGAATCTCGCTAACGTTGGCCAACGTCGCTTCTTGCAACGATGTCCGGCTTGCCACGCTGCCAGTCCCAAAGCGGCCGCGCGTTCCGTTTCCTTGGAACTTGTTATACGCTATACGGTATGTTTCGTCGCTGCATACCGGCTTACGACGACCAGATTGTGTTCCGAGTAGTTTAAAGCGCGTAAGGCGGCGGGCAGCTAGCGGTTGCGGGTAGCGTTCAGTGATTGGAATATGTTGCAACGAAGAGAATATATTGGTATTCGCTATTTTTCGCTCTTAATGTCATTGTTTCGGTGATAATACGGCTTCAAGCAATTGTGTCGTTTACTTTGGGCGTGTGAAGTCTGTGTACTAGAGACGTTCATAAATATGGATATGGTGGAAAAGTGGCGAAAAAGTTCAAAATTTCGTTTGCTCTGGGCCTGTAGCGTTCGATAGAGGGCAATTTGCGCTGAAACTAGTTCACTAGCGGCACGTTGAACTCTCAATGGTTTCAAAGATATGACGATTTTTCGGAGGCGAAATATCTTTTTTGTTGTACGTATCTTATGAAGCTGTAGGAATATTAGAGTTTTGTAGAACGTTGCGTATAAAGCATTTTCATCTTTGAAAAATTGACACCGTCTATCCTGCACGACCCGCAGTCATTTCCTAATAAGTTTCAAAAGTAGCCGGGAATGGCTGTGCGAAAAATAAAGAAAAAGCAAAACGAGCGAAGTTATACTAACACTACGGTCACTAAAGACACCGTTCAAGTTGAACACGGTACACCGCACGTTTTCCGGTCCATAACCGGAAGTGGATTTTCGGCCGTTTAGCCGGCCAAAATCGTCCGGCGGTGCAGCCGTTCTCCATTTTGCGGATAACCACGCTCGAGCCTCGACGATACGGGATGCAAATCCTATAACGATCCGAAAAGCCGTTCATTCACGGGCCCCGCCTGGATAGAAAAATGTAAAACGGCTGTGTAACCTTAATAATATTCCACGCGTTCTCGTCGTCCGAGGCGCGCAATATCGGGCAACTGAAATTCGCGTCGACCATTTCTCAATATTGGTATTGAATGAACGAAGTAACTAAATTGACGAGTGTTTGGAATTTCGTCAAGAACGGTACAAATTGAAAACTTGTTTATTTCATTGGTAACAACGCTCTGAATGAATGTTACGATGAGATGTAATTCAATTTTATGGTAACAAGTGTTTAATTCTTGTCTTAAGTATCGAGTAATAAAAAGATACGGGCAGGGACAAAGTACATACGTTTGCCTCTACGCATGGCGAAGGTATATTTTTGTACGATCAATAATAGTACGAAGAATATTGTTCATAGGAATTGCAAGGTTGAAAAAATAAATGCAATTAGTACTAACTGCTCTATATTTGTTAACACAGATAGACGGTTTACATTTTACCGAGTACTTCCGCAGCACGTGACTTAACACACTGCGAGGAGTCGGGTAGGCCGAAAACGGACAGCAAGGGGTACAGTTAAGTACCGGTCGAGTGTCTTGGTCAGGCACCTTATTCCTCCGTGGATCTAATTTATAATTTATCCTACTCTCTACTCTTCCGGAATTATCTTGAGGAACGCCGCGCTTATTCTACGTAGTGCTTCCTCGACTAAGGGAGTCAGCTTGTTGGATGTTGCATGCATGAATTTACAGTGACGGAACGCGAGTCTCAGTTTGCTGGATGTTACAGGCTCGATTCAGAGGCGACGGAACGTGCGCTTAGCTCCTCCTGGAGACGTTACCACGTGGCTTAAAATCGAACGTAATTCATAAACGCGAGCTATATGTAGAGTGACGTTCTACGTGTATAAATCTGTAATGCAATTTTCTAATCCTTTCGCTATGAGAATACTATACGTATCTCGACTTTGGAATAATCGGAGGCTACGGAATTTAGGCTGGGTCCGTTCTTTCGTGTGGAGGGTGACTAGGCCTCGAACTCAAGATAAGACGCTTAATCGTTGCGATTTCGGGGTTTCTATATACACGGTACGGTCATTATGAAAGCGAGAGGGAGGTGTCTCTCTATTGGACTTAGCTCTGTAGCGCGCGCGAAGGGATCTCCCTCTGCTGGGCGCTCGGTCTATGGCAGATGGCAGAGTCGGATCAAGGGCGAGGCGAATGAGGCTCTTGCCTCGAGTTTAAAATACGAGGGCCGCAAAAATGTCGTTCTGTCAAGTATAAGAGTTGCGTGAGCCCTTAACGAAACGAAACAAATGTAGCAACATTATCAATCTATATAAAACTATCAATTATGAGTCAGTAATCGATGAATTTGCTTCGGTGAAAGCAAGGAAAGTGCAATTTTAAATATAGGACCCGTTAGAATAAAAAATTATGAAGTTAACGTTGTTTGGAAATTTAATCAATTTTAATATTATTCTTTTTTAAATTGTTCTATTCGCTTAGTTACAGGGAAACATTTAGCAAATGGGGGCGCATATTTGGCGTTTTGCCTCAAGGGTTTAAGGCTTTAGTTCCGGCTCTGGCAGATGGTATACGCGCCTGCATGCCTCATACGTGCGCGGATGTGACCGTCTAGAAGTATGGTTACAAGCGTTCTTGAACATCCCCCTGTGAATAGTTTATGAAAATATCATATGTTAGAAAAGATTGGATGCTAACAATGTTTACGTTACAAACTATCAATCGTTTTGACAATGAAAAATCCGATCGGTCGACTGATACCTAATTCCTTTCCTTTTTCCCGAAATCATTTTGACCAACGCTAGGAGTTATTGAATTATTTTCGAACTAGGTGTGATAATGAGTACGGAACGAGCGATCGACGATAATGGAGATGTGGGAATGAGAGCGGGAGAGATTCGACGAGTGTGCGATTAATGCACAAACAAGATCTCCGCCTCCGTGCTCCACGGTAATGAACGTCGTACGCCGGTGGCAAAGTGTTCGATTTAGTATAAATAAAGCCGCAATCGCTCGGGAGGCACTGGGCGTCGAAGGAGACCGTACGAGCTCAGGATTAATTAAGGGGTCGGATCTCTCACAGTTAATTAACGGAGCGAATCTCGCGAACGATCAGCGGATTAGATTGATGGAGAAGCCTTGGTTTGGGACGAATGAAGTAACGATAACTTGGCTCGTCGGGAGCGCTGCGTCGGATCACGATCGATTATCGACGAACGGAACCGAACGCAGAGATACGGCCTGTGATCGATCGTACGCGCAAGACCGATGATGCGTTAGTATGAGTGATAGGATACTTCGGGACATAAGATCAAGTACCTCAGAAAGTGCAGTGAACGTTGTGACTGTTTAGTGTCGACAGTCGACGGCTGAGAAAAGACGGGCGAGTCCGTTAAGGTGAATTAAGAAGGCCGAAGTAATAGCACATTTTTTTTTTGTCGCGAATCTATAGTATTATTCTATGTGAACAAGTCGCGTTTTGAACCTTCGAAATACAAAAAAGACATGTGCTTGCGAAGTTTTCACGTTTTCGTTTGGGTTAGAATGTATTAATAATAGGGTGGTCCTACAAGAAGGTCTCACAGAGAAGTATTAGTTACATGTGAAAAGAAAGAAATATTCTATGAAACGTGATTCAGCATAACGAATACATGTAAAATTGATTGAGATGTAGTAATGTGTATATCTTACATATCCATATCCAATTTGATTTAAGGAAATATTACTTAATGTGAAAAGGATGTAAGATGAAATGGTCCGTTAGTTTTAGATATTTCAGCATGTGTTCAAACCTGAGCATTATCGAGTCCTTTGTAGTCATGACTTGTTCAATAGTAACTGTCGTCATTTCTCCGTCATCGTCAGTTACTTCCAAAACGTCACTTTCAGGCGTTCTATGAAAGTATTTGTTGACATAAGAAGATCGATGAACATGAAAAACTTCGTACACTGAGTTCGACTGATTAATTAAATCTACTTGCTACATTCGGGACACAAAAACCAGTAAGCTAGGACAAGAAAATAGAATGCTGTATACTCACAACATGCTCTCGGTAGTTTCAGCCGCAGCGACAAACACTACGAGATACTGCACGATTATCAAAACGCAAAAAATTCGCGAAACGGCAAAGATATTACGATGTTCCACCATTTTCTTTTCGGCTGATGATCGGTCGTCGCATCGGCTCGAAAAAAAGTTACTTCGTAAAACGACAAGCAAACAACGAGTTGCGAATTTGATTTGGCCTCGCGCATTAAACGTGGCTGGTTTATAAATCGTGCGGGGGATCGTAAACGTGATCGAATTGGTCATAGTTCGATGCTTTATCATCGAGCCGCGGCACTGTGGCGGCCGATAAAGCGAGTTTCACTAACGATTAATACGATTTTGATTAATTAATATTACAGATTTAGTGCCGCTCGCGGTCCGCACAATCTATCGGCGGCTTGTAGTTTGATTCGTTCTCTCTACATGCCTGGTAGGCGGTCTGATACTGTGTAGGAAGTGTAACTACGGTTGAATTAAATTGCCAAAGGAATAGATCTGGAGGTAAATGATAAGGAGGCATTCGTGGCACTAACGTATTGGCTGCGAAGGTAGATTGACACAAAATTTCACTTTCTCTAAAATATAAGTAGATGGTGCGAGGAGCATTTGAAGTATCACGGATAAGGTAATCGACTACAGTACTTGACGATTCATCTGTCGAACGAATTCTACTAAACGAAGAACTTGTCGAAGATTCACGTAGAATCACGTAGACATTCGTTTAACTGCATTATAAAGAAACGCACCGATGCAATCGTACAATCTAAATAGATAGATACTCGAAAATTGCGTTCGTCGACTAAAAGAGACGCATTTGTGCGAAGGCGCACAACTGACCGTAATAGAACGACCGCCGAACGGGACATTTTAATTAAACCAAGCCCATTAAAGTCGAACACTGTTACATAAACACCTTCCTCGCAGAAATTTCGAAACTTCGCCGCGCTGCGACCTGTCCGCTTGCAACATTTTCTACTAAATTCGACGGTAACAAGCTCGGTCCTAAGTCCGGAACTCGTTTAATTTGATGACGTCCAGCCGCGGCGGCCGCACACCACGGAAGTCGATTTCACTCGTAGAAACGACGAGCCTCGCGACGAAGTCGTCCCCGACTATAGACGACGTTTAGCCACCGAAATCGTTCGTACATACTCCTCTTGGCTTCGCGCTGCCACAGTGGTGCGTTCCCGGAGACAGCGGCAGAAACTCGAGCTGCCAGAGAAGGAGAGCCAATAATTCAGAGGCAAATTCTATGGTGGCCCGAAAACACGATTCGAACAAAGACCCCCGTTAGCCGCTGGACAAAGAGATGACGAGGAGTGACCTCGGTCAGAAGTTCCATTTACCTGTCTCTATATCTCCGCTTCTCGTCGCGCGCGCATACACGTATCGCGCGGCCAGTCACTAGTCAGTTCGCTCCCTTTTTCTCGCACCCGCCGCATTCAGCGATCGTCTGCGCATATATAGCTATACATTCGTATAGGGTGGACCACGCAATTTGCACGCCAGAATTACTTCTAAAGTATGCATGCTATAACAAAAATGGATTACTTATACAAGAGTTGCATGCTTCGACGGGGCACATTATCTTTTGCGCGCACCTTTTCCCTTTTCGTGGCTCGAGGAGTCTGGAATATTTCAACGTAAATTTCGAACGAGTAAAAATTGTTTACGACGCTGGATAGCCATGATGAACTCTCACCACATTCATTTGAAACGTGTTTTCTTATTACGCACGGTTCAAATATATACAACATAACTCACAGAGCCGCCATTACCTTACTATATCACACTTCTTACTAAAACTATGCGTAAAAAGAAAAAATGTTTCAAATACTGCAAGTCGAATAGACAACCATGATCGGAAGCATGTGACGCTCTTATTGGAAAATTCGTCGATACAACGCACGCCGTCCAAGTTATTCGAGGCGTGCAAGTTGCGCGGACCACCCCGTATAGCCACGCATTGAACCCTCTTTGACCGTTCGCTCGGCAGCGCGCTTTCTCCGCAGTCCGCGCTCGCTCGTTTCGACGTCTCTTTCGACGGCTGCTCCGCACCGACGCTCGTGTACGTGTTTAGCGGTGCGCGCGGGACACCGGCACGTACGGCAAACGATGTCGATGCAGAAACTGCGTCCATGTACTTTAGACCGCATCTAAATGAAAGCGTACCCGTTGGCGCGCATTAAACCGCTCCCAATGGCAGTTTAGGGAGCCATATGCGCGGAGAGCTATACGAGAAAACTGTTCGGCCGTTACAGGCATCGTCGTGTGCACGCGCTGCTACACCTCTCTCTGTCTCTCTTCTTCTCTTTCTCTTTCTCCCCAGCCTGTCTCTTTTGTTGCGTTATTTTGCGCACTTAGAGATAATTTAATCGCGACGTCCGGCTAAACGCTTTAAGGGGCTTAAGCGGGCGCAGACTCGGCGAACGCGTGAGTTGTCGCGCGCTCAACCGATGTCACTTTCAACGCTTTATTTCTGCGGTATGCGAGGCGCGGGACGGTGCGAGGGTTAACTCTTTTGATGCTGCGACGCAGGCGGGACGCGGGACGTGCTCGCGTAAGGTCTGTTCTGTATTCCGTGCGCCGGTAATCGCGGTGCGGACCGGTAAAAGCGTCGTTCTTCGCGCGGACGTAAATGAAAAGTGTAACTATACGGTTAACGTTGCTGTTTTTTCTTCCGCACCAGGTCTGGCGTTTGAAAGGGACTACGTCGGATATTGGCGGACGCGTCACGTGACGCGCGGCGGGTTGTTCTGCGCGAAGAAAGCAGTAGGGGATGAGAAATCAAATATTTTGCCGCCGCCGCGGAAAAAGCATTGTTCTCGACGGTGATAAACATCGGAGTGGCTCCATTTAACTTTACGGCGGCATAAAGTCCGTGCATCATGCCGTTCCCGGCGAGACCTTGCACGAGTCACATCTCGCAGCATCTCGTACTCTTCTAACAGAAATAAAATCGACTTTTGCCACTGTGAGACTGAGCGCGATAAATCAAAATTCGGTAAAAGCGTCAAATATTCCCTCATTTTGATCTATCAGACGGAATCGCAAACGTTCTAATCCGTACACCCGCGTGGACGGTCGACAGATACTTCCGACATGCTCGTTAACACGTCGAAAAACAAGGCTTCGACCGATCGGTTCTGGGCCGTGTTACAGCCCCGATACAACGCATCCGCACATTTTGGCACGTTGTTTAGAGAGCCGGCTACCCTCGATGAGGATTACTTAGTCAACGTCCAACGAGATTCAATAGGTACGACGCGCTCGATGTACAATTTGATAGGAATCGCGTGGTGAGTGTAACATTGGCTGTTCCGGTATTTCGCGTTACTGACATCGACATTGGCAGCTACATGTTGCACAGCGATCGGGACGGTAGGCTGTAACGGTATGATAAGCGCAACAATTGATTGCTTAGTAGTCCTGTATTATGATCCCAAACGCGATATGTTATGGTGTGTCGTGTTACGGTGTAAGAGCAGTATCGACAAGGGTATTACAACCATGTATCTCACATTGTAAACGCTCAATTGTAAGTCTGTATGAATTGTATGTTACAATGAAAAATACCTTTTCCCTTAAAACACATTCGCGTTCCATTGCTGTTGCTATGTCGCTCAGTCGTATTTGCTAGCAACCCACCCAGATAATCAAACTGATGATATCCAGACCCTTGGAAAGAACTTATCAACGTTAACCGAGCCATTCGCATCCTTTGAGCAGACACTCAAACGAGCGTGCCATTCGTAAAGCACACGTATGAGGGTATGCAAAAACCGCGGAGCGCGGTAACAGAAACGTGCACTTTCGACCGCAGATAAACGAATGTCCGTTCACAGACAGAGAAGTAACGTATGTACCGCGCACACGTGGAGTGCACGCTGCGGTTATATTTTCGTGCTGGCCGAAACGGTAGTTTAGTAACATATTCTCTCTTTCTCTCTTTCCCTGACTCTCATTACACTCTTTACGCTCTCGTTTGTCCGAAAGGTAAAACTGCAATTAATTTTTAGACCTTCGAGACCGCCCCTAATGGTCCCGGTTTGTATAGAAAATTTACTACGCGTTCACCGTGCACAGTTTCAGTTGTTCGTACGATTAACAATGCTAATAATGTTCCACTTGTTCATCATTTGCGTCAATACACTGCATTCCACTCATTCGATTTTGTGGCGCCGTGGTAGTGAATGCAGTTATTACAAATTTGAAGATTGACGTTTAAAATTGAAATTCCTCTATGCGTTACAATTGAAACGGTAGCAAAAGATAGCATAAAAAGCATGCCATACGTATTACGGTAATTAAGAACGATTCATTATTGGTGATATCTTTTTACGAATGTAACAAATATATTTTTATGGAATGCATTTGCCAATTTACGGACGGCCAGTTTGCAAATTGTTCGCTCCCGTACGTCCGACAAATTCATCGCAGTCTTTCAATACTGTTCATTACGCCCTACGACACAGAAAGACAAATATTCCGTGCGGCGCGTTCGTTAATTTTGGTTTATCGTTAAAATTCCGGCCCGTACTTTCGGTAAACACATATTATTTACTCGCGATTGATTTTTTTTTGTCTGCCACCAAGCAGACCGTGAAGCAAGCCTGTTATTATCGAGATGCATCAATTCATTTTTACCCGTACGCGAAATCGTACTCATATGTTCGTCAATAATATGCGCGACACATACGCACGCACAATGCCAATTCATCGATTCGAGTTAGGGACAATAAAAAGCGACCATTAACGTGACAGGAGCGCACGCGGCGTAGGAAGTAATTTGTGACGCAACCAGGAAGGGGACGAGGCTCCCATAAAATAAATCGAAAATCCGTAATAACGTTTTGTTCACGCGAGACGTTAATTTCGAAAGGATTCGATCAATTTTCCACGTCACCTATAAAGACTCCGATTAATACGCGACGCGCGAAAATAGAGGGCGATTATTCGCGAAAAAAGAAAGAAAAAAGAAATCGCAAGTCTCGCGCCATCGAGCAACTGCGACGGCATCGTCGCTTCGAAAATAAAGCCTCGTATCAGCCGAATTCATTCCACGTTCCCGACGAATCCAACAAAGTCACCGTGTGCACACATCCTTACTCCGTCATTCTCACCGACGTGACGCTTTCCCGAGAAGAAGAAATCGCAGCCCAGCCCGTCACAAAGAGCCACCCCCGACGCTATTCGAACCGCGAATTACGTCGGGCCATACATACATGCATATTCGAAGCGACGAGACGGCGATTTACATTGGCGGTGCGTTTGCGGCTGGCGCTAATCGGCCGCTGGAAGTACAAGGGCAGCCGGTTTCGCGTGTCCCTGCGCCGCCGGTTTAACGAAGTATTGACGTAACCACGCGTAAATCCACACGTATCTATCCGCGCGTAATTAACGTAATGTCGTCGGTGCGGGCTTCGCCCGATAGCGAACGGTGGCGAAGGGGTAGTTGAAAATGTGGAGAGGGTCGATGGAAGGGGGATGGAAATGGTCCGAAAGGGCTTCGCGGAGAGCGCAGGAGGGGAGGGGCGCTTAGGGGCACGGCACGCACATCAAGCGACACGTCAGTGAGCACACGCTGCCAATGTAATTAGGGAGTCGCGTGACGGGAAGAACAATAGACACGTCTCGGCTAATGCCCCTTTTCGACCGCGGCGAAATAAAGTCCGGATATCCGTCGGTGTGCAAAGCGCGTCGACGCCGGTAATTAACAAAGTGCTCGCGCTCGCGGCCATGATGCGGCCTGACTGCAGAATGCGCGCCGAGTTGTTTCTGCGGGATCGCGCGGATGTTGTGATTTTCTGTATGCCCCCGCGATCAGCTGGATATCGATTACTTTGCGCAATTAGCGCGGAGAGTCGGCCACCACTGTCAATGTTTGTGTGGATCGGTTCAGCTGAACGGTGTGTAACGTCGCGAAACACTGCAGCCAGGGCAGCCTCTTATAATTAGTGTGCTCACGATGCTCGAAGGAGCATGATATTGTAAGAGAGATGGACGCAATTAAAGCAATTCTGCCCGAATCATGAACAACGTTGTCATGTAAAAAGCAAACACCCGACACATTTCTCCCGCATGCACGTTTCATTAGCGCCGCGCCGGAGAGTTCTCGACGAGATCCTGCATTCGCAAATGACGAAACAAAATTTGTTACAATTTACTGCTGAATTCTCCAAACGCGCGGGTATTACTTTGTGCGAATAGAAATAGGATTACGTGTGCAGCGTAACCGGGTTACACTGATAGGACCATTTTCGCGCAGCGAGCGACGCGCGCGTTCGATACCTTCCGAATATAACGAAATCGAACTTGACAAAAGCGCATAAATCCTCGCGCGGCTCCAGCGATTTCGGGGCCGAGCAATTACATTACGGCGCATTAAGCAGCGGCGTTTAATTTCGGGCGGGCGTTCGAGTAAAAATTTTGCCGCCTTTAATTTATCGCTTGGCCGGTCGCGAAATTGCAGAATTTATGCTCGTTGCCTGCCAGTCCAATGCGCGTACTCTGCGCTCGCAAGGCAAGACTTCCCGCGCTGGTTTCAATGCGCACTGTCACACTGAATTCGTAAGCGACTCCCACACACACACACTGTCTTCGAGCTGACAATAAACTAAGTTCAATCGAACATAGGCAGACGAAGGATTTATATCGAACTTTGTCTCACACTGCCGGCTTAAGAGTTACTTACCGCTAACTTCGAAATGGTGCTACGTTCCTTGACGTAGGCACTGTTGGGAATGAGGATACGGGAGGGATAGAAGACCAAAAGTACAAACTTGTGGGGAGTGGGAGAAGAATGAAAGAAAAGGTCAGGATAAAGTACACCCGATGGGACATAGGTTTAAGTTCGGGAGAAAGTGGTACATGCGGCATCTAACGATAAGTTAATCTTGAAATGAAATAATTATAAGTAAATCTCAGTTGGTAATCAGGGAGACAATAACGGAAGCGATTAATACCACTGTCATGTCCACTGTTTATTGTAAAATAAACTTGGAAAACCACGACAATAAGCAAGGAAAATCCAGTGTTTAGCTGAAAGAGGAGAGGGTTAACGCCGTCGAAACTACACAAAGTACATTGGCTCGTTCAAAGCTCCTTCGAAAGTCTTTTCGCCAGCGAGAGAACGGGGGAGTCGGAAGTTTGGATTGCGAGGAATCTACCGTTGATTTTTCCTGTTTGGCCCGCACATCGGACAGCCCCAGAGAGCGAGATAGACGTCGCCAGACAAGACGATGCCGAAAGTTCTCGACGTGTTGGCCGACTTTGGCCTGACGTGTACGTAGACTTTACATGCGACGTGAGCCATACACGCGCCAGCGTCGCTAAGTTTCGCGAGGCACTAATGGACAGCAAGTTTATCGAAGCTACATCGTGCGTCAAGCCTTCCCGACGCCGATAAGGACAGCGATATTGCGCTACCTAAACTTCTGTCAAACGTTAACTCGAAATCGGCGACATATGTCACCTTACGATGGTTAATAATCAGAAATGATACAGGTGTTCGAGTATATTAAAATTAACGGTTTCGGTGTGTACATAAACGTACTGCTACAATCGATCGCTGGACTCGGACAGGGTTGCGACATTCGTCACTTCCTTTCGAAACTTTCTTCCAAGTACCTTAATCCCGTCACCATCCGCGGACACACGAAGATGGCGAGTCGGGGAGACTGAGAGAAGGACACGGAAGCCCAGGATCCCCTTAATTAGAGGCTTAACTTAAGACCCTGAAATGTAACCGGGACGCCATAAATACCGGGTCATCAATAACCGCGACGGTGTCGTGAATGCCGCCGGGCCGCCGTACGATTGCCTCATTAATTTTCACCGACGTCATATCGACTTTCTGTCATAGGCCCTTGACAATCCGAAATCCCGATCTCCTGCGGTACAACCGACGAGCGGGCGAACGTATGTCGAAACGACGGCCACAAATCAAAATTGTACGCGTCCGCGAACCGCTGGGATGTTCTCAAATTCGCCACCGCGGGCGCGTGGGTGTCTCGTCCATCGAACCTGCCACGGGTGCAAAAAAATATCGAATGACCGCGTCATTGTTGTCGATTAACGAGGTGCGCTCGCGATAATACTGAAATTGTGCGCTTTCGAAGGATGTGCGGGACCAAAAGTCTTGAACGTCGACGAAGACGCGTCTATGTCGGAAATATTCTCGTACGTAGCTTTGGAAGTGAACAATATTTTTGTACGATAGTACACGAATGACGCTAATGTTAAGTGAGAAACTGAATAATCTTGAAGTTGCTTCTTATGAAAATGTTAGAGGTGCTTGGTAAATTATATTAAATAACGAATGGCTGGCGGTGTAACTGTACCGAGAAGTAAAGTAGCATACCCGCGTTGTTTTATTTCACAAGTGAATGATAGCTACCCGGTATTTCTAGATCAAAGCACGTTTGATGTTGGCTCGATTATTTCCAGCGTCATTACTGTAGAAAATGATGCGTGAAGAAATGCTGCACCTCATTGTGTAACATGCAACGATTCGGATTGAGGATGGGAGGTGAACGCTACTGGTCTGAATAATACAATACCGCATTACAGATAAAAGGCATCAAAGCTGCTAAAAATACACGGCCGCGCCTCGTGTGTCCTCAATATGAGAAATTTGTTCCACTGGTTTTACAATGAAATTTCAATTATTTCCATTTTTCGCCGAATTCAAAACGCCGCAGCGTCGTATCTTATCTTCTTTTCAAGCTCATGCAGGCCTTTCGAGCAATTGGAGCGCGAATTTTTATGGCTTGTTCGTCGTCGAAAGAATGCGAGGATGCCGAGGAGACATATCGGTACCAACTAAAACTAAAAACGGCACAAAGGCGAGCTCCATTGCACGTCGCTGCGCTGCGAGCACTAATCGTTACACGAAATGTCCGTGGAAAGGATGAAAAAAGGGGCATCGCGGGTGCGCTTTGTCGCTGCATGTTCCAGAAACGCTGGTAATTGCTCGCCCGGGGCTGAATCGATGTTCTTCAATTAGTTAAGCACGATCGTGTGTCCGGCTTACACGTCCCCCTCGAGACACACGCTGGGGAACGTAGAGATGTTGGTGCGAGTCTTTAACTAACTATACAAATAGACCGAAATTTTAGAATGTTGTGGTTGATAATGCACCGGATAAACATGAATTGCCTATTGCTTCTTCACGATGCATACAGTGGTCAATGATGACGTGGAACATGATCTGCCAGTGCAAATCCAGCGTTAGATGTGTATTAATATATAATATACGACCTGGTATTCGAAATAATTCCTAGCCCAGATAGTCATGCGACATTTGCAATTCACGGTCACTACGTATGCGGCCGTATTTCCATAATATCATCTACATTTTCACCGCGATCGCCGCTCCTTACAAGTAGAATCCTGGAAACTCATCGTCGGCATAAGACGAAGTTCGTCGTATTCCGTCGACACTGTACCTTAACCTGACGACACCCCCTGCCCGCATACGTGATCGCATAAAAAAAGAGCAGCATTACGTACTGCGATGGAATTGGACCGTGCAGCTCGCGCTCGACCCCCTC
The DNA here is from genome assembly GCA_963942575.1 of Priocnemis perturbator. NCBI lineage: Eukaryota > Metazoa > Arthropoda > Insecta > Hymenoptera > Pompilidae > Priocnemis > Priocnemis perturbator. Next base: position 10,043,106 of record OZ012653.1, read on the forward strand.
TAAAGCAGCCTCTATCCGGCACTATATAGCGATCGAACGTACCCCGAACGCGCACGCTGTGCTTAATGGACTTTAATATTACGTAATTGGCAATGCCGATGATTAAAACGTTAATAACAACTCAATGAAAACGGATAAAATCGCGCGGAGGCCCGCGCGGCGCGCTGCGTGTCGCGCAGGAAGAGAATATTGAACATAAAGAGCTTAATGGCCTGCGGCATGCCTAGAGCATAATTGCCGCATTATTCAACGGGGCGAATCATGCGAAATGCAAAATTGACGTGCAAAGCGCGCGTTCAACGTTCCTCTCCCCGCTTCCTGGGGACGGGTATGTACCGCTTTTGCGAGAGCGCGCCCAATTTTTCCCCGCCGCACCTACGACGACAAATATCTGCGCTCACGGGCGCCACGAGGGGCATGCTTAATATTTCATTCGCCGATTATTTCCGCGGTTTTAAATGAATTCTTTACCGTCGATGTAATGCATTGCGACGGAAGCGTATTGGCGCGCGCTCGGGAATACCTATTACGTGCGCGCGCAAAAACGTTGCAATCTCGTGAACGGCAGCGCACCGACGCGCTGTAACGCCGGTTAAATATGAAACGCGGAACGGTTAATCCCGTCGGAGATGTTTATTCGCTTCAGGACCAGCTGGATGAGCCGCGGCTCAAAGGTGCTCGATGAATTTTTCCTTTGAACGTTCAACCTTACCCGCTCCCGGCGACGGCGTTCCGTTCTTTGCGAAAGGTACGGACGCATCGGACAGCTGATTGTGCGCCCGCGTCGGCTCAGGCGGGAACAAAATTGCTTCAGCACGGCGCAAATAATCACCTATCACTGTGCGGCTAGCGAATTTGAAAAGCCAGCGTAGAATGGCATTTACTTACTCCAGATCCGTTTAACGAATTTAAATGTATTGCAGAGCGATGTATAGCACGGTGTCAGTTAGAAGCGCACAGAACACGCACTCTTCACGATAACTGAACGACTCATCCAGCTATCCGCTCTCCCGAAGCCGACGAAAATCGCGGCACGATTCGCAGGGACGAGGCATGCGACGCAGTTGCGTCGTTTAAGAAGACAAGGACTGCGCTTAGCAGGGCTTCGCATAAATTGTGCAGCGGAAATTCAAGGCTGTCGCAGAAATAGCCGCGAGTGGGTCTGGCACAGCGCGACATACTGGATCAATGATGCCTAGCATGTGATAGAGGGACTCGATCGGCTCCCGCTGTCACGATCAACTGCACGACAGCGAACTGAACTCAGAGTGTCGTTAGACACGCGCAACGACGCGACATCAAAACGAGGAAGCGATCGAGTGCTGTGAAGGCTCCGGCTTTAGCTCGTTATTTCTCACGTTTTCTAATAGGTTATACGCGTGAAGTAGCTTATTGTACGTGCTACTTGTTTGCCAACTGCTGAACCGTTTTGTATTAACAATACGCCACCGATGAAGCGTTCACACTTGACACGTGTCAAAACGCAGACAAAGTTGAGCCGTCGGCACTAATAGAATACTTTAACCGAGCCGCCCTTTAATTATGGCTGCATCGGCGACGCGTTTCGTAGGCTTTGACGGAGAGAAAAGTAAAAATTCAGCGAGCGACGTTTGCCGGGAAGTGCGTGCACGCCGTCCATAGGATTACAGTGAAATCTCTTTGAAACTCAAACCGCGCGCATGGCCGAGCAGGCGCTTGCGCGCCCTTGTAAATCGCGATCTTGCATATTTGTCACAACGTTGAGTTCATTAAATCGTTGCAGCTCAGTTATAATGATGAAAGACGCTGAATACGAGGAGAGAGTGGGCGGGCTCATTACATTTGACGCCCCAGATGAAAGGGAATACTTCAGCCGGCACAATGAAAGGATTTGGCGCGGGACAAACGTTTACTGTAACGATAGCTCGGCATAACAAATATAGCCTTTACCAAGGCCCTCAGCACGTAAAGTCACGTGTGTTGGCGCCGACGACAGCTTCCGTGCTGCGAAATATCGCGGGCACAAAAGGTCGTCTGTTCTTACGTTTTGGAGCGAGCCTGTTGACATATTGGAACAGGGCAAATGATCGACGTAGTGGTGGTATGTATACTGGTCGAGGACATGACGTTCCTGCATCGGACAGGTGCTAATCGAAATTGGTTGAATCAAAGTTTTACGTTGAATAGTATTGTTTATGCAGATGGGCAGTACACTACTCGATTGTGATCGAGAGTTAGCAGGGAACTTTTGTTATTTTTTTTTGCCTAACAGATTTTGAAGGGTAGATTGGTAGGAGAAGGGACAAAGGAAGTTTCTTAGAGACATTTTGTTGACTGATAACGAAGGAGCAAAATGCGCGCGGTGAATAAAAGGATTTAGTAAAAGGGCTTCACAGTTTATATTACGGGGCTTTCATCCGCTTTTCAAAGATGCTCGTTCGTCGCGTCAACGACCGCATTTTACGAAGGACGTCTTTTGTTTGTCCGGGGCATTAAATTCATCGAATAGGAAGAAAAGCGCAATGCCGTCTCACACGGCGACCTCTTTCCTTCTTGCATTTAACCCTTTGGAAGGGAAAGATGGATTCTCTTCCCGCTTTGAAAAGCGTCTCTAATGAGCACAACGAGTTAACTTTCCGTGAAAAAGAAATATTTAATTGCTGGACGCTTTGGTTCAGCTTTCGTTTTACCGTAAAAATGAAAATGTCAAATTTGACTGGTACTATTTGGGCTGCAATGAGTTTAAATGACTCAATAAACTCGCGAAAAGCGTCGTTCTTCCTCTCTCTCCTCCTGGCGTGGCAAATCACGGCGTGCCGATGACTTGTATGCCGGGAATACGTAGGCGTGCGCTCGATTCATTTCGCCTCCGAGCGTGTGCACGCACGGAAATACTGTTGCCGTTTCGCGCAGATGCGGTTTCGTGTTACGTAATTTAATGCCGCCCCGGTGGTTATGAGCGAATGTATGCGCGAAGCGTAGCATGGTCGTACTCTATATTGAAATTGATGTGCAATAAATATATGCGTACATATCGGTCAGGCAGGATTTTATATTAACGTGAAGCTACGTTCCTTCTGCGATCATTTCTATGTCTGGTACGTAACGTAGAAAGGAACCATTTTAAATACGAGGAGTAGTCTCGCGGGAAAACATTACAATGCGCATTTTGAATTTATCATCACTCTACGGATATTCGACTACGGTTTGATTCTGAAAAAAAAAAACTTTTTTCAAGAGTATCGAACATCCCTATGTTACACTCCCGTATACGTAGGTCCTCGTGCATTCTAACTGTCCAGCAAGGTTATACGTTAAGATAGCGTTAGATAACGTGTCAGCGCGCCCCTCGTCCATGGCTGCGCTTTAGACGTGAAAAGGTCTCGTTCGCGAAACAATGATCGGGCAAGGATGCGAGAAGGTTCGTAAAGTGTCGGCGAGCGTTCTCTTGTGCTCTCGAGATGATTGATGCGTTCGCCGAGCGAACGAGGCGATGTTTCGCGGCGCGGTGAGGTCGGCCAACAGTCGGATACGCCCCGTTCCCGGGGCTATCGGGACGATACGCCACTGGAATGTCCACTGGTTCCACCACATTTTCCCAATTTCCGGGGGCATTACATCACGAAATAACCGAAGTAGCAGCGGCCGTATACCGTGAGCACGGCGACGTTTACCTAACTTACGACCCCGTTCGGTAATGGACCGACCATCGAGAATCGTGGGAGGGGAAAGAGAAAAGGGAAAGAGGGGGAAAAAGGGGGGACGGTGTGAGTAAGTGAGAGGGATGAAGGGGTTGAAAGAGAGAAACAAAGAATAGGGCGTGCGAGTGGGAGGATGGGAGAGGGAGACGTAGAGGAGGCAAAGGAAAGGGTGACAGCGAAAAACAGACGGGGATAGAGGAAAAGGGAGGGATGAGGGGCAGGCGAAAGGAGAAGGAAAGAGATACTGGGTACTCGTTAGTTTTCGACGTTTTATCGCTCAGTACCGTACAATGTGCGACCCGTTCGCCAACTTCCTCGTCCTTCGCCCCTCGCTTCGCTCGCTCTTTAACGTTCTGTCGGCGAGCTTTTCAGCGGACAGGAATGACGTAAGCTCGATTACGAGATCGGCGAATTCCTTAAAAGCATTCAAACGGCCTCGAAATAGGTCGCAGCCGATGCGCCGGCATGACCGAAAAACAGCGCGGTTCTCGGACGACTGCGAGAATTTATGGGGCCCGTGACGTCGGAAGCTTTCCCGAAATTTCGCGCTATCCGCCAATCGGTGGGGCGTGTCGGGAATTTTTCGGCAACGTCGAAACGTCCTGGGGTATTCAAATGCTTTGGTGCCGCTTAATACAAATATGCACGAATAATACGAAACATTCAGAACCTCCGTAATCCTGTCTTTTCTGCGCCGCAGAGCACGCGACGAATATTCGATACAATCTCCCGCGGAACTGAATGCACCGATAGAAAAACATCCAACATCATCTTCGCCCAATTCTTTAATCCACCTCAACGTTCGCTCTCTAAGCACCCGCCCGCACCAGTTTCGCGAGGCCACCCTCTGCAAAGTCAACGTCAACAGTCGTCTTCACGGAACACAGCGACGCCGACGTTGCAACTAATGCGAAGCAACGCATGTCCCCGCGGTCGCAACGAGCGTCGCGGCAATTTCTGTCGCCAAGGCGCGGCACTTTTATCTGAACTCTGAACGCCCGACGCGACGCCGCATCCCTCCGGGGTAAGTGTGCGCTCTGGCCCTCCATGCATACACCGCGCCACGTTATAAAGACACTATTTACCGCCTCGGCGAGGCTCGCCGCCCGACGGCGGACGCCGTTTTCAGCGACAACAAACAGCGACGCAGATCGGCGAGAAAAGTTGCTGCTCATCCCCGCCGGCTGCAGCGGATGTGCTTCGCGCGCGGGATCGCCTCGGGGGCGCGCGCTGTAAACAAGCGGATAAGTTGATAGTGTAAACGCCCCGAGGAAAATATTGAATTTGGCTCCGGCCTCGACGTCGGCCGCGACGCCTTCGCCGGGAGACGGGAAAATCTTCGAGCGACGTCTTGCGGTGTCGAGGCTCTCGCGGCACAAGAATGCGGTTTTGCTTGGCTGTGGGGGACGGAATGATTTGTGGTAGGCACGAAAGATTGCGTCGGAACGATGGCTGGGGCGAGAATCGGGGCATAATTAGGAGTGCCGATTATATGGATTCCATTTTCTCGATTGTCCGGACTGAAATTCGTAGCTTATGCTTGTCGGATACGGATGTTTGTTTCGTTGATGGGTATCGTCTATTGTATCGATGTACGCTTCTTCGATTATACCGGGAAAACTAGTGCTCGTGGCTGTACTCGTATTACCGATGTATACTAGATTATCCGGACGAAACTTGTGTGCATATCGTGGCTCATCCACTGCCGATGAACTCTTGTTCGATTATCCCACCGAAACTCATATCCGTGTCTGTGATGTCGATGTAAGCTTGTTCGATTATGCGCACCAAGCCGGTATCCGCATCTAATATATCGATGTACATTTGTTCGATTATCCGGTCAAACCCGCGTTAATGTCTGTTCTATCGATTGTAGTTGTTTGATAATCCGGGCGAAAGTGGTATCTGGGTTATAACTTGAAGAATTTTTTCGTAACATGTTCGAAATATCAAGAATTCAAGAAACAATGGCTGTATAATGGGTTTCCGAATAACGAGTCTTCTACTGTACAATAGAACGGATTTCAATGGACCGTGATAAAACAGAACAATAGGGAAGACAATGATTCTTTTTGGAAAAGTGTGTCGAAAATGTCCAACAAATCTTCCACTTGTAAAGCGTTTCAGTTTTCGCACCTTCTCGCGGAATGCAGAATCATGAATAAAACACGATAGCGTCCGGTGGAATAGAAATGATGATCCGCCGAGAAGTAAATAATCCAAAATAAAAGAACAAAACCTGTCGAATAGAGAACCTCCTCCTTTGTTGAAGTAGATTAAAAACACATTGTTGCCATTCATCGGCATTTTACATCAAGAATATATTGCTTCATAAGAGACCTTACCGTCCGTCAAGGTGTCTCGTTCATCGTCGGAACCCGCTACGCAGTAACTGGATTGCCATTATGTTGCAATGAGAAATCGTAACGAAAAGAAAGCACCGTTTCATACAAAATAAATTCGTTATCTACTCACGACGAGATGCCTCGTCGACGAGAGAAAACGCTGCGTTTTACGAGACGTAATCTTCCTCGCCCCGTGAACGAGATACGCAGCTTAATGAAGAAACGTCGTTCCACGGTAGAGTTAGATTCCTTAACAGGTGATGATCGGTATCCGGCACAGCCACCCTGCCACGTAATTGACTCGGCAAAAAGAAAAAAAAAGAGTTCTCACGAAGAAGTCGTATGCGCTGTCTCTTACGAGTCTACGAGACGTTTCGTTCACTTTGGTTAAAAACGGAAAGCGGCGAAAAAAGGCTTCTTCAGGTTGCCTTATGAAATAAGAATCCCACCACTCGCGGGAAGATCGTTGCGCCGGTGCGGGTCTTGAAAAAGCGAAGCCTTCTTCTGAAAGTGGGTACGTTTTACGTCGCCCCGTGGCCCCATTCCGCGGGAAAGTACCGTGGTCGGCAAGGGGGCAGCAGAAGCATGTAAATCATCGCTCGAATATTTCACAGGGGCGATTTCCTCCGCCCGCCCGCTCGTTCGCTCGCCTCGATCTAAATGAATTCCTATGAATTCCGCGGACTAGCTTCCGCTTTCTTCGCGTTCTCTCTCTCTCTTTCTCTCTTCTTCTCTTTCCATACCTCCCGGCCTCCGGCCTCCTTCGCGTCGTTGAAAGTTTCGCGAACAGACAACGATCGTCTCGATTTCCTTATGAAAATACGATGCAAAACGTTGGTGCGTCCTTTAAAAGGATCGCCCCGTAAAAAATTGCGACGATTTAGTTGCTGCTACGAAATCGATCCCGACGAACGATGATCGATATACGTATCCACGTTTTGCGTGAAATAAAGAGAGTGGAGACGAATGCTCAAATGCACAGTGAGTCATGGTTTGTTATCGTACTAACCCTGTTCACCATTAGACAATACATTATTTATGCATATGTAAACTGCACTGTGTGCTTGTCAGGAAAATTAATAAAGTTTAGATACGTTCAGTTTTGCCATGCTTTCATTCAGACACACGAGTATTATCAACTCCTTAATGTTTTCTCTATTGTATACACCACAAATTTCAGCCGATGCGTGAGTCGCATAACAATAATCTCGTATCGCGACGGCGTTAAAAGCATCCGCACACATTGTGCCGATCGTAAACTGGATCTGCGCAAATCTAAAGCGGAATCTAAAAATGGGAACTAAACGCCGACGTGCACTCGCGTAGGTCTAACCGTCCGTTTCGTGTGCCATGCGGACATCGATACATAACCATCTCGGCCTCCTGTAAACAGTACCGAGGAGCGGTCTGATAGTGTAAACGTGCTGAGAAAATATTGAATTTGGCCGGAAGGCAGAGAGACGCCGCTCGCGAGGAACTTTCTCCCCTCGAACACGCCGAAACGAGACGCAAACATGTAAATCTCGGACGGAATATTCCAAGGGCAATATTCGCCGGCGGAGTTCGGTTTCGATTTAAACGAATTCCTACGAATTCGAGTCGACCGGTCCTCCCTCGCACCGCCTGCCCCAATCTTCAGCTCGCTGGCGGAAAACTTTCGATTTTCAAGGATCTCACGGATCCGGGGGTGCCTTTAGAAAAGTCAACAAGGGACTTCTGTTTTCAGTCGGACTCGCGCGATATTCGACGGCTTCGGCGCTTCTTCGCGAGTCAGCGAGAGCCTGCAACTTGTTCGCGTTCAAAATTTAATGCTACGGAGTTTCAGCCGCCGTTTCACTTATCGCGTTAATGTTTCAGGCATCCATTTACATCCTCGCATGCGGAGGGCGTCTGGAGAAAAATGGTTGCGTTCGTTCATTTTTCACGTTAACTCCTAATCTTTCGCTGCAGTGCAGCTTTGTCGGGAATAAACATTGACGCCACGCGCTCAACTGTCTCGTTTGTATTCGATAGCCGCTAGAACATTGCGGTGAATTGAACCAATATTTATTTATAATATTATTACTGCGACTCACATTACATGGGAGTGACAATATTGACATAAAGCTAAATTTGCTGAAATTTGACATGAACGTATATCAGCGAAATTGAGAAAACTCGGATTTTTCGTAGTAACGTAATATATTTCGTTCGCTGAATCATTAGCATCGGACAACCCATTAGGCGCTTATCTAAAGTGAATACCGTTTCTCGTTAAGTCTCACCAAATTATCCAAGAGACGACACAGTGAAAATACTACTTTCTACTGTCTTCCTAATCTGCACGCGGAATATCGTAATTCAATTAAGGAGAGTAAATAGGCGTGACGATAGCGCTGGATAAATTCCCTCACTCCGTCTCTCGTTTGTTCTATCGTCGTTCAGCACTCTTGTTCTTCCACGGCATATTACGCGGGATGGCGCAAATATTGAAAAGTTTCTTCAACAACCACCCTGCGTACTGCGCTTAATAATTATTCGGATATGCCAACGGAAACACTAAAACATTGAAATTCATCGAATTCAACGATTCCGTCTTCTGTATGATGTATCTCATAATTGACCGTGCTCTGTCCAACTTTCATATCTTTCTCTACAAAAGTTCTCTCTTCCCAACTGCATATAATAGCGTCGCATCGTTCGTTGTCTGGCGATCATATAACGGGTCTATATCTATTATGCAGTCTACGTCGAGCTTGATTGCTCATGGACCAGAAGACAAAGTCTGCCTTACCGGGGAGATTACTTTAGAACTTATGGAGGCTTCGAATACTTGTTTTGATTTATGTCGTTGCTCCAGGAATAGCATGCGGGAAAGTTTGCCAATGTAGTTGTTACATTTGAATGCTTTAAAAAGATTGAGTCATAGGGGTCGTTCGATAGTCAGTCGACCTACAGGTAATATTTATAATATTCGTAACCCATGCGATCTTTGCAATGGCCGTACTAATATAATGTTCGCAATATTATACAAACGCGGCGCATGTAATATTTGTACCACTTCAATTTCGACAATATCTGTGCCAATCACGTATGCGCAATAACTGACACAAATGTAATATTTACAGTATTTGTATCAGTGTCACAGTTATATGCATAAATGAAACGCATCAAGCCGCCAGGCGTAATTCTGCTCGCTCAGGCGATTTAAAGTTTTTAAAGGCCGGCTACACCGTTGATCGCTATATTGAGCGTCGCGTCGTTGTCCTCGGCCGTCCCGAGGTCGGCACACACACGCACACACTCGACTCTATTTCATCCGAGCGACATTTGCATTTAGTGCCCATGACGGACGCCGGCGCATTACCATACTAAAGGCAGATGTTATTGCAGCCCGTTATGTTATTTAGCCCGACGCGCGTAATTTCGAAAACTATATGACTCTCAACGACGTCGGCACCTTTCGCGGAAAGTGATTAAACGTTTTATCGCCGTTAATATTTCGAGAACTGCTTCGAATAATCGACTCGAGGGCGACATTCCGCGCGTGGTCTTTAAGATAGTTCGACGTTAGCCTCTCAACGATCGTAAGCCGGAAATTTCATGTCGACATACTTTCAGGAGGTCCACGCTCTGGACATAAATGCCGGCTCACGCTATATTTTGTCGCTCGTGGAACGCGCACTGATTTTCAGGCGAGAAGTTCCTGGAAAGTATACGTTATTTTCAATAAAGGAACGCAGAACGCGTTCACATTTTTTTAACACAATTTCGAAGAATCGTATACCTATGCATACTATTTCTCACTCCATCGAAATTCTACAAATATTTTCATCGAAACTCCCCCGTCACGTCGAACTTACTCTAAACTAACTTGTCCAACGTTTTTCCAATTGCCCTTTTTTTACTCTCCACTCCTTGCTGCAGAAATGGACAAAAAAAAAAAAGAGAGAGCTCACGCTCTTAGCGCATCTCGTCAAGCGTCACGTGTCTGCACGAAATTCTTTTATTTTCATTCCGATCAGCTGTTGCTCGCGCGGCGCATCGACGATTTTCATCGTTTCGCAACAGCAACGATAAAACAGAATGAAAAAAAAAAGGAGAGAGAAAGAGAGAGCGAAAAGAAGGAAAAACAAAAACGCGAACGCTCGTTAAGGGAATTCGCGCGCCGGCTAGAGCGCGTCAAGTGAACCGGAAGAGACTAAATAGTCCGTGACGTAATTTCCCTTCCGCTCGACACACTCCTCGAGTGTGCCTTGACAACATTTTATGCGAAATCAATAGCGAGCAGCGCGGAAGAGCGATAATCAGATTCTCATTAACCTCGCGAGGCGCCGACTTATTTGACTCAACGGGCACTCGACGCCCAAAGGGGAAGCCACCTTTTCTACCCCCTCCCCCCAAACTGTTCGCGCCCCCAGCTTAATGAACCCAAAGCAGCGACCCGTCGTCGGACGTCAAGTGACGAAAAAACGACCCCGATAACGAACTCTCGGACTTAAACGTTCCGGGCTGTGATTATCGCCTCTCTTCGGCCGGGAGTGTTCGCGCGTCAGCATTCGAATGCAACGACTGTAGCTGATTTCGACGAACGCTGCCCGCCGAACGACGCCGGAGTGCAGCCGTGTTGAATACTTAAGGGGCCGCACGGAGTGGCTCCGTTCAACGCGGAGGACGACGATTTGGGCGGACGATAATGCGATCGAAGTGGCGTGCGGGCTAATTGATAGCGATTTCGGGAGTGCGTCAACAATTCCGTGAAACGCGCTCACGGAAAACGTATAATGCGCGAGGTCAAAATTACTGCCGTGCACGATGTTCAGCGTATCGTTGCCTGGACGAAGTTAACTGAGGCAACGGAATACGATAAATGTCCCTGGTGATCATACGGAAATGTCTGGTTGAAATCGGGTACGCATCAAATTCTACGCGTCCCACTAACGGACTAACGTTTACACGAAACTCAGAACTCAGTTGCTCCGCGCGGAATAACGTCTGGCGATACGTATAAAATCGTTTCCATACCCGCGCGGTACGCTTTTTCGATGCCCGAATCTACACGTCGATATGGACACGTCGTAGCCAATAGCCGTGTCCACGTCATCAAGTATTCCTCCAACACGAACGCACGGACGTGTGCCGTGCGCATAGAATGATCAGTCGGGTTACGCGCAGCAAAAGCAAAGGAAAGAAGCTACATATCGCTGGGCGTACAGCGCATAGAAGTCACCGAGAGGAAAGCTTTGCCCTGACAGGCTGACACGCCGTACAAAGGGCTGAAAAATTTCGAATGGAATGCGCGCGCGCGCGCGCGTTCGTCTCTTCCTCGCAACGCGACTGCCGGCCGCTGAACGACGCAATAGTAGTAACAGGACTGCTAGCGCGCGCGTGTAAATAATGCCGCGCACAATTCTACATCCTGTAATTTCTCCGACAGCGTCGTCTGCGTTCTGGCCGCCCCTGCGACACGTCCGCGCGGTAACCTAATAAATATATTCCGCGAAGAGGGTGCACGCGCGTACCTCGGCCGCCATCTCCTTTGCCATTCCAGTCGTCTGGTTATATATTTACGCACCAACGCCGCGCCGGCGGACCGCGCTCCGTCACGGTGCTAATGCACTCGTAGGCCTGGCGGTGTTATGCAGTTCTATCACCCGCTTCACGATCCAAATAAACTACTTTGTCTGCTAACGTTGCGAGGCTAGTTTGATAACCGCTAGTGCCAACGGCTACTGAAGTGGCCCGATTCAAAGGAACTTGCTAGTCGTTTGCTTGTGCATTGAAGAACTTTATCAACACTACTCTTATCAGATTTGGATTATTCCTTAAATTGCGAAGTTTGAAACATTGCAAAAGATTGACGGACACTACCCAATACCGAGCCAATAAAAATCCCTCACGTTGAAAATTCCATTGAAAACCGTCAGCCGAATAAACACGTTATTTCGTTTTAAACCGTGCATCATCATGGCCCACATGATATTTCCCTCGACTGCCCCATTTTGGGGAGTCGTGCAGAATCGGTGCACACCACTAGGCGCGAGCACGTATACGGATACGTGTCCTCATTTGTGCGGATAACGAGTGTGTGGATGTTACGTATCGGCGCTATTTTTCACGAAAGATCGAGAACGTGCAGGGCGACGTTGCTCGAGGAAGTATCGAAGGGTTTGATTTATCCGCGAATTTGAATAACATGAGACTCGATGCCTCCTTTTCACGGCACCTTCTCGATACGCCGCGTCGTGCCCGATATCCCGACAATATGTCTTGCAAAGATCTACGATGCGCGCTGGTGACGCGCGATATCGATGACAGACATAGTGTAGGGCGGCTTTAATTGGACGTGCCCTTTCGCTGCCGCTGACAGGAAGTGCGGCAGATTGATCTTTGAAGAATTTATGTACGCCAAGAGATTTAGTGTTCGGTTGTCGCCGACGTCCGGGTCAGCGAGTCATTTATTGGTCGGTGGCGACCTGAGTTTCGGACGGCGACGATCTAGATGGATTTCGCCTGTTCCCCAACTACGTTTCATATATCACGAATGTAGATGGGAAATGTATAGATTAATAATAGCGGGATAACCAAACAAGTTATATTATATCTCACCTCCGTAAGTATATCTAAATAAGAATTAAAAAAATGATCCAATACGGATGTATTGTTGATGAAAAGTGAGTGAATACAAAATGCGTGAAGTAATTATTATATCCAACAGCAATAAGCAATATTGCACATAAATAACGCAGTGCTTATACAATACTTCGACAAAAATACGAATAACCAGATGCTTGGCTGATAGAAGTTCAATTCAACGTGAATAATAAGACCATGAATAAGAATCCGATTGCAAACTCTAACTGTCCTTTCAACAAACGATTTATACCCGCAGAATTTCCCTGTCCACCCTGACTCCGCCCGAACCCGCGAAGCGCTTGATAAAACTGCGCGGCGAACTGAGGAAGTTCGTTGACAGGCCGAGGACTTTTACAAACGACTTTAAAGCTTTACGCGCGTCAAAGTAGCTTTCCGGTTCATTGTGCAATTATTGCGTTAAAAGTATTTAGTGGTTCTTTGACGGCGAACAAGAGTAAATCTTGATTCCTGTGCTTGGCTTCTACAAAGAAATATTTCAACTTTACACTGCCGTCGGCGGGAAGATTCTCAGAAGAATGTAACGTCTCTTCAACCGGAGCATTTCTTATTACAATTTACTTCCGCACTCCGCTCGCGAGAGTATTACGATGGATGCAGACGTTTTTCTGAATTGTAACCTCCTATTACCAGGAGGCGTAACGTCATAGAATATTACGTTCACGATGTAATTACATTTATAACAGGCCATTTTCGCATAAAACCTCTATGATCGCACATATTCATATGAACATTAAAGATTAGTACGCTGTACTACCTACCACATTGTACCTTTTCTTGCACTCTCAGTATCGAGCAGCCACGCGGAGACACGTTTTGGCCGATCTTCCGCCTCTACTTCTCCGGTTCATCCGCTACCCTCTCCCACCCCTTCCGTCGAAAAGACGGCAACACGATATGACCGTTTTTCATGGCGCGCAGGCATCAGAATTACGAGTGGCCATTAAGGGCCTTTAAAGGATCGCTGAAGAAAACGTCCTGCGCTTTCGAAGTCGCGTTTACGATCGTCGACGGTGTGTCTCGACGGCGCCGCTGACGAAACATAGTCTGAGACGGTGGATCCTTCGGAGAAGGCGGAGGGTGTACCCATGGGCAACGACACACCGCCGCTGCTCGGGTGGGTCCTTTTTATGGGAGAGAACTGAAGCGCATTCTGAGGCCGTGACTCTAACGTGGATTTACGGCGCACACGCGGGCCCGATATCAAAATTAAATGAAGCACGTTTTAGCCGCGGATGAATATTAAATGAGCCGCATGGTGAAGGACGAAATTGCTGAGTCGCGGCGAGGTGTATGGGCACCGACGAGGTACAGCATGAACCGCTCATCCAATGCAAATTTTTGTCTGACGATCGGGGGGCTCTAGAGCCCCCTTACCATTTCCGTGTCACATCCAACGTTGCCGGCCGGGCGTGGCGTCCGACCACAACGCTTCTTGTGCTGAGAATTCATACTAAATTCCGCGACAGTAATTTCCTTTCAAAAGAGGAAAATAATTAAGAGTACTTTCATTTTTGTCGCTCAGGAGAACTAGAAATTTTCTTGACCATCGGCACTGCTGGCATCTCATAGAACGCAAAAAGAGCTTCGAAAACACTAGTTTTCCGGTCTACCGCAAATAATTTCGTTGCCAGCATCTCTTCCCGTTTGCAATAAACGAGCTTCCCCGAAGTCGTCCAATATCAGCTACTTCCGCGATCCAGCTGGCCACCTACTATGGCTAGATCTTCAAAATTCATTCCGTCCCGCTGCATCTCCGATCGACAATTGACCAGGTGGCCCGTGGCAGAACCGTATGACGCGAAACGCTCGAATGGCGTGACTCTTCGGCCGATTTTTCGATAAAACTGCCCCGACAAGGGGACGGCTTGATTGCGCGAACGAAGAAATACGGGCTTGCGAGAGGGAGTGACTCCCGCTTAGAGAAAATTACACGGGGACTCTCGCGTGCGGTAAACTGGCGATGGACAAATTGCCGACGAAACGGGAAGGTTTACAGGGTGCGTGGGCCATTTCATAACGAAACGTGTATTTTCGGCCTGCGAGTTTAGCGCGGCTTTACTGGCTTCGAATTTATACTTGATCTAAAACACCGCCGGCTCGTAGGTTTGGCGCGGGCGAATATCGAATAGCCAAACGGTGAATAAAATAGCTCTGAAATATAATAACGAGCATTGTGCGCATACGGTAATAATAACGTTTACTCGCCGCGAGGGAAATGTGTGCGCACCGAGTTAATACTGTATTAGGTCGTTGGTGGGGAATATTCGGCTGGTAAGGTGGCGGCCGCAGCGAGTTGGGAGATCGTTCTTTAAATAACGGAATCGAAACGACGGACAGCGGGGCAGGCCGCGGACAAAAGTTCGTTCTAGCCGGTTCCGGAAAATCTGAGAACAAACAATGACTCTCCGTCGCGTCTGCTTGAGAATTCATTAAAATCGATAGACAGAAAGCTTCCGGCGCGGTCCAATCTATTGCTGTCCATCGCTCTAAAAGTTCCTCCTTTGAAAATCTATAACACGGCCGTCGGTTCTCCCCGGAGGGGAAGTTATTGACAAAATGGAAATAGCGGACGGGACGCACTGCCGTGAAATTTATTCGCAGTAGACCCCTCCCCACCCCGACCGGCTGAATTCCGAATATTTCTGCTTTCCGGCCTCGCAATTACGGTATTTCACGGAAGAAGAGAGTACGAAAACTTCTCCTTGACTCTTCTGTCATTTAACGTCTCGCGAACGCGATCTGAAGGAGAATTATACAATGTCTCGTTTGCAACCTTTTATAATACTCGTGTTATTTCTATTTTTAAATGAATCAAAATTAAAATCGACCTAAATCAATTCGACAGGCTACAGAATTCATTAATTAAGATAACACAGACATGTTAGACAGGATAATCAGATTGATCGTGCTAAGTATTAGCCAACGCATGACGTCCTCCTTGACCGCGAGCTCCATAATGATCCACCATGAATCGAAAAAAGTGCCAACGGCCAGCGTACCAATGCGACGCAGGGAGGGCCGAGCCTGCAAAAAGAGATCCTGCGCGTAAAATGGGGCGACGGAAAAGTGAGAAAGACAGAAAGAGAGAGAGAGATTGCAGGCGCTGTGTGTTAAACAGCCTCTCAATGGTACGGGACGCAGGGATCCGCGTCCATTTTATTAATCCCAGACGCAACGATCAATCCCTCTTGTGTGCTTCTCTCTCGCTGTCTCACTTTTTCGTCTCCTCGTTTCGGCGCGCATCGGAGGGCACACTGCTCGTAAAACGAAAAGTCCCGCACACACGTGGGTGTAGAAAAAAAAAGAGAGGGGTGGGAAATCGACGAGCACTCCGGAGGCCTGTTTGCCTACGATCCTCGCTGCTCGATAATTATCCGGGGCGTTTGACGCAGGGAAAGCAACCTCCACTCGTTCCCGCCGGTTCTCCGCGCTCGTTTTCCCTCACGTACACTCTCGACATCGTTGACGACGACGTCGGTGCAGGGCCGACGCGGATGCTGACGCCGACGCGCGTAGAAAACATTTTTCACCAGTCCTCTCTCGGCTCTCTGTTTCTTGCTCTCTCGACTCTCTCCTTGCTTCTCTTTGGATTCTCTCTCTCTCGCATTCGTTCTCTCCAGATGTATTGTCTGCCCCTTTCCCTCTCTTCCTCTGTTTTCCGTTCCAAACGTGACACGATAACGCGCTAACGGTGTGACGTTGCACGACACAGTGTGAGTGGGTGTACGACAGACTTTTTTCGAGAGCGAACGAACGGAGATGGAACGAGAGGTAACAGAAACGAATAGTGGAGGGACGAGCGCGTGTATCGCGAGGGAGAGGTATGAGGCAAAGAGTGTCGGAGGGAAGAGAGAGAGAGAGAGAGAGAGAGAGAAGTATTTATTGGCCTGTCGTGTCGAATATAGTGATACGATAAAGACCAAAGGGAATAAGGTAACAGTAGGAAGGTTAATTTATGTTGGAACTTTTCCGGCAATTGCGTCGGTGCGACAGTCAGAATAACACGCTCGCTTCGCTAAATGTAAATATAATTGAATGGCAGGAGGCGAGCGAATGCATGGACGGCGGGATAATGAATGAGAAATGGGGGCGTGTGCGACGACGGAAAGAGAACCGGTGCGGTTTGTCGGAACGAAAATGTTTGATGACGAATTTGATCGGCACAAGGTAGTAACAACATACGATATTAAATACATAACTTCATAAGAAGAAGAAAACATAAACCCAGATAAAACGTACCAGGCCAAATGTCATCTGTCGCGTATAAACCCCGTCCTAATTATTTTTTATTCCCCCAGAAGTATCACAAAGAAGCTACTGCCATCATATACGAGAGCCGAACACGTGACGAAAATACGATTACCCCTGTTCATCCCTTCGCAACATGCCGTACGGCGTAAAAATGGGATCGACTCGTCAGTTCAAATAACACCCTAACGTAAGTAGTATAACTGAAATTATGCCGACAGCTGTCAGACCTAACATTGTAATGAGCGCTACTTTATTGAACAACGTTCACGAAGTGATATTTTCCTTTGACGCACGGGGTCCAGTGGGGAAAGACTGCCGAAAGAAAAAATCCGGGGGCAAAGGGAGGGCGGAATGGGGTAGCCGAAGAGAAATGGCGATGGACGTGGGAGCATCCGACGTCGTCGTCTGAGCGTATGTTTATCGGCTACTGAGGCGTACCGCCGACCGCCGGCGCGTGCTCATTAGCACGCATCGCCGACTGAGGATCCGTGCGGCTCTAGGCGATCGTTTAACCGCAAGAATCATTAATTTTGTTTCAGGAACGACAATGGCTCGTCGAGGGTGGAGCGAACTCCTCCCAAAAGGAGAGCGTCTCATTCCGGGAAGTAATCTCATGAGCTCCTAATTCACGCTCCTGGCTAAAACCTCTGAACCCTCCTTATCTCTGCTCATTTACAAGCGGAAGTCTGCTTTACAAGGTTTTGACGGCATAAATAAGATTCTTCGCTTCGGTGCTGATCCGTAGCTACAGATTCGCTGTACATCATAACATCCGATTTCTTTATATGCGTATAGAATATATTCGCCTGTACTTGTATTTTCATTAATCTTGCCTTCTTACGAGAACTTTTCAGGCTCGAGGAGAATTTGAGATGTGTAATGCTTGGGAAATTAATCAAAACCGAATATTTCTTCGAGTGCACAGAATTTGAAGTTTTGTTGGGATCATTAGAACCATAGAGTAGAGTGAATAATATAAGTTTAACAATCCTGGAAAGCATCAGGAGCTACGTCAGGCCTATCGTGCTTAAATGCTTTGCCATGCAGAGAAGCCGTAGTTATAAGCTTCATTAAGGTTCACTTGCCCTCTTCATTTATCTCATGACAAAAAATGCATCAGCCTCTGAAGCTTAAAAGCGATTACCCTTTTACACGCCACGTAAGAAGAGGCGTTCCTTTATGATTTTCTAATGCTTATTCAACGTCTTCGTTCACTTTACACTTGTTTTACCTGGAAGATTTTATGCTTCATTAAGTGCACGTAATTACCATGGTCTCTACATAATGTTTATTCAGTGATCCTGTTGACACGTACTGTCTAACGAGCACTTTAAAATGTTTTTGTTATGCATAACTACGGTAACGATGAAAAATGTCTGACGATAAACAATGCGTAATGGATTATCCGAAAATGATAAAATACGTGTTCGGTTAACATGCACATATTTATCTAAAACCCCGAAACTATTCAGAGTTCGGCGTGCAGCCAGTGATTTACTTTCAGCGCAGATTACCCTCTACCGGAGCGTACAGGTCAATTTTCTCAATAAATAATAGAAAGCGCTAATAAATGATCTCAAGACTCTCACAACAAAATCATTCCACCCTGTCAACTGTCATACGTGTACAATTAAGCAACATAACGTTCCCTGCGCCCAGGAGAAGATTTTTCCTCCGCCAACGAACGTTTCGGAAATGTCGACGTTCCAGCTGGACGCGCCAAACGAGAACAACGACTCACAAGCGAGGAGAGGCGAGCGGAAGGACGCGTCGGAAGTAGCCTCGTCATAGTTGTCGTCTGAGTTGTACGCTCATCGGTCGGTGAAATGCGCCAGACAGTAGGCGTGACCGGTTATTAGCACGGGCTGATGAACGCAACGCTATGGGGGTTCGGTTTCCATCGGCGGGACCCGTTCACTTCACGCCTTACCCATACTCGCGTTAATTACCTGCCTTCCTGGCCCGGCCACATACTCCTGACACCGAGATGGTTTCCGTATACCGCGACGCTACACCCTCTTGTCGTGACTGATCGGCAACGGATAGATGTTTGTGGACAACCGCGATAGGGTGCTCATTCGTGAACGTCGGCACAATGTTCACGTCGACACGCGGGATTATCAGTGCGGCGTCACAGTGTTGTTTCGTTCATTTGCACGCTTTTCGAGACTTGGCCTCTCCGCGCTCACTGTTCATTTTCAAATGAATTATTCGACTGCTTCAGTCCCATTGAATTATGCCTGGCAAATAATTCAACAGCCGCTACATTTTTCATATGGGTCTCGTGCATGGTCACCCATACGAACGTACAGACAATTATTTAACGTGATAACTCACTCATAACCGTTATTTTCAATTAAGCGAGAGTTTTACGAGGAACAGGCCAATTTGCGTTAAATACGATTCTGCCGTAACGCGTTACCTATCTTCCATTCCGATTGATTCATATTCGGCTGCGACCGTACTGTCTCCGCACGTAGCGCTTTATTTTTACATATTTAAATATATTCCGCGTCACACGTGCTCTGTGTTACGCGCGTTTAATATCGCAGTGGGTAACTCGCATACGTTACCATATCAAATGGTCTCTCTCTCGTTTTTCGTGAAAATCGCAGTCAACACTTTTTCTCCTCTTCTCTCTCTCTCTCTCTCTCGGTCTTTCTCTTTCTCTTTATGTCACGTTCCTGTTCGTTCTTGCGTGCCGAGCCCTTCCCTGGCCAAGCCCGTTCAACCATTCATCCACGATAGACCCGTGCGCGCCTATCTATCTTGTTCTCTTGCCTCGGTCGGCCCTTTCATCCTCATGAAACCGCAATGCGCGACTGTAGATAGATACGGTATCCGCGCCCAGTCACCACAATTAGGGGTGCTCATCCGCGAACATCTGTTCCCGATGATATGGCGTCCTCTGGCAATTAATACGGCCAACGCGATCGTCGATGTATTTTCGATACTCGGTGCACGGCACATGCCGTATTTCGTTCGACATGAAATTTCGATGTTGGACCGTTTACTCGTTCCCTTCATTGTTCACTTATTCATCGGATCGATTAAGAATTAATTTACATGTCTGCCAAGCACCAGTTCCATCCCGGAAGCCCATATGCTTTCGATTAATTGTGTATGCTTTTCACGTATGTTGTTTGACAGGAAATTTCTGTGTCGGACCTTCTACTCGTTCCTTTTGTTGTTCACTTATTCATCTGATCGAGTACGGGTTAATTTGACATATGAGTAAATTGACAATGCCCCTCATCCAGTATCGTCTAAACATATACATACCTATGTAAGCGTACGTGTTCATACGTCCCTGTGTTCACACGTCCCTGTGTTCACGTGACGCGTCTTCGCGCGTAGCGGAGATTTCGATGTTTTCGGGAGGAGCCAAGGTGCGAGCGGGCTCATGGGTAGCGCGGAAATGGGAGAGGTGAAAAGAAAGACAGTGACGCGTCGTGCGATGCAGAGTGGCCATTGCGCTAGGCAGAGTGACTGAGTAAAGACGTAGAGTGGACAAAAAGTGTACCTTATAATTATACAGAATATATTAATGTCTTTGAATTGCCGTTCCTCCATGTGTCAAACCCTCCTCCCCTCTTACATCAGAAGTGGGATAGTGAACTAACACCCTCAAAGTGGATAGTGACTAGTGTATATAACGAAAAAGTTATGTCGTCAAGTGCAGCAAGAATGATCGATGCCCTCAGTGCTACGGGGCTTAAAGAAGTGATGCGTAGATTGGGCATGCCAGCGAGCGGTACAAAGGCCGAAATGACGATTCGTATACGGGATGCGATCGCGCAGGATGGTACTCTCGAGGATCGTATCACTGCGATATGGACGGAAGACCTGGTCATGAGGGAGCCGGGAATGGCGGCAGGAACGGAGACGCCAGCGAACACGAGTGTAGCGGCCATGGCGGCAGAGACGTCGACGCAGCAGCCACGCGGCCTAAGTGCGGAGGAAGAACTTCGTTTACTAAGAAGAGAGAAAGAGTTAATCGAAAGGGAATTGGCGTTGTATCGTCGAGAAAGTGAGCTAGAGCGACGATCCCCGCAAGTGTTGCAGAATCCGTATAGACCAAGTGATCGTGCGCTGAAAGACATGGCTGGTGATTTTCAGGGCAGTGGCGACTCTTTTGAACGGTGGGAATCGCAGATTAAAATGATCGTCGAGCGGTATAAATTAGAGGAAACAGCGTCACACGCACTCATAGTTTCGAGTCTGAAAGGGGAAGCCCTCGAGTGGTTTCACTCGAAACCTCTGCTTGTCCAGGCGACAGTGAGCGAGCTATTGGACGAAATGAAACAAATGTACGACCAGAGGCCCAGCAAGCAGATTTTAAGGAAGCAGTTTGAGGCGCGTACGTGGAAGCCGAGTGAGACATTTAGTGACTATTACCACCAGAAAATTGTGATGGCGAACAAAATTTTAATTGACGACGAAGAACTAATTGACTCAGTTATTGATGGTATTCAAAATATAACGCTGCAGAATCAAGTAAGAATGCATAATTTTAAAACATTGGGTGAGTTACGCGACGCAATGTGCAAAATCAAGATGCCGGTGGCACCGCGAGGACGAGATCCAGGACCGCCGCCGTCGACGCCGATGAGGGAGAAGACAAGGATAGCGAGAGAGAGCAAGCCCGAACCAGTGCCGGTGCGTTGCTTTAATTGTAGCGAGTACGGGCATACGTCTCGCCAGTGCACGCGTCCGAGGCGAGAGAAGAATGGGTGCTTTTCCTGCGGCAGTACCGACCACGTCATCAAGGAGTGCCCCAATAGAGCGGGAAGTACGAAAAAGGTGGCCAGCATTAACCATGTGGCTGAGGTGGCCGAGCCGGACGAATTTCATAGGAGCGTTAAGTATGAAATAAGCGACAAAAAAGAGGTTAGGATAGTGACAATTTTAGATACCCTACTAGACTCAGGCAGCCCGGTTAGTTTTATTAAGAGGCAGTTTGTACCTGAACAGGCAATAGTGCGCGATATGGCGAAAAATAAATTTGTCGGGATTAATCAAGCGAAATTAGTCATAATAGGCTCAGTTAGTGTTAGTTTTGCCCTAGGTGGCGAGGTACAGGACAATGTAATTTTGTTAGTGGTCCCGGACGAAACAATGACGAGTTCGGTTGTCTTGGGACGTGATTGTATACAAAGAGCGGGATACCGGTTAATTCGGGTGGCTGAGCCTGATCATGACAAAGAGATTGCGGAGATAATGAGTATAGATACGCTTCAAGAAAAGGATAGTGTTAAAGACAGTTTAAGTGTTGGTCCGGAAGTGACGCATACAGACAGAGAACGATTGACAGAGCTTTTTGAAATAGATTATGTTAAGCCAGAGCGTCCAGATATGCCAAAAATAAGTACAGAGTTGCAATTGATTGTAAAGGATGTACAGCCGTTTCATTTTTCACCGCGTCGTCTATCGTATAAAGAAAAAGAAGAGTTAAGCAAAATTATTGATGGTTTATTGCAAAGGAAGATAATTCAACCAAGTAATTCCGAATATGTTTCACCAATTGTTTTAGTTAAAAAGAAAAACGGAGAGTATCGTATGTGTATAGATTATAGAGCATTAAATAAGTGTGTAGCAAGAGACAATTATCCGATACCCGTTATAGAGGAACAATTAAATGTGCTGAGAAACAAAAAATATTTTACTATTCTAGATCTAAAGGACGGGTTCTATCACGTTAGCATGGCTGAAGAGTCAAGGCAATATACTTCCTTTACTACTCATTTGGGACAGTTCGAATTCATTAAAATGCCTTTTGGATTAAAGCCTGCTCCTACCAAATTTCAGAGGTATGTGACACAAGTGTTAGGAGAGCTGATTAGGTCGGGTGACGTAGTGGTATATATGGATGATTGCTTGATAGCGACCGAGACATTGGAACACCATTTTATAGTTTTGAAGCGTTTGTTTAAGATATTAGTTGATAATTGTTTATATCTAAGAATCGACAAGTGCAAGTTTATTTTTCAAAGGTTGGAATACCTAGGATATTCGGTTAGTGTAGACGGGATCAGTCCGACCGATAGTGGCGTGAATGCGGTATCACGGTTTCCGATTCCTCGTAACGTGCGTAGCGTTCAGAGCTTTTTAGGTCTCTGCTCGTATTTTAGAAAATTTATTGAGGGATTTTCGATAATCGCTAAGCCTTTGTATGATTTGGTTAAGAAAGATGTACAATTTAAGTTTACCGAAGTAGAGTTGAGTGCATTCAGGCAATTAAAGGCAAAATTAGTGGAAGCGCCAGTGTTAGCGATTTACGATCCGCACGACCTTACAGAGCTGCATTGCGATGCTAGTGCATTGGGATTTGGCGCCGTGTTGATGCAACGAAAGAAAGATCTCAAGTTGCATCCCGTACTTTATTTTTCGAAACGAACCACAGATATCGAAAGTAGATACCACAGTTTCGAATTAGAAACTCTGGCTATCGTTTATGCATTGAAACGCTTCCGAATATATTTACACGGGATACCTTTTAAAATCATTACTGATTGCAACTCATTAAAGTTAACGTTAGCGAAAAAGGACATTAATCCGAGAATTGCGCGATGGGCCTTGGAATTACAGTGCTATGATTACGAAGTGCAACACCGTCCCGGAGATAGAATGCGCCATGTAGATGCCCTTAGCCGATCGTTTGAGATTTGCATTATAGAAGATAACCCGTTCGAGTTTAATTTGTCTGTTTGTCAGATGCGAGATGGAAAGATTAAAGAATTAAGAGATAGGTTGGAGAAAATGGAGGACCGTTATTTTGAGATGAGGAATGGCATCGTATATCGAAAAAAGGACAGTGAATTACTTTTTTATGTACCAGACGTTATGGAAAAAAATGTAATGTTTAAATATCATGATCAAATGGGTCATCTCGGGGCTGAGAAAACCGCAGCTACGATGATGCAAACTTATTGGTTTCCAAATTTAAGACAAAAAGTAAAAGAACACATTGCAAATTGTTTAAAGTGCCTGTCATTCTCTCCGTCGTCGGGAAAGGTAGAGGGAAATGTACATTCGATCCCGAAAGGACAAGTTCCATTCGCTGTTATACACGTTGACCATTACGGTCCAGTAGATAATAAGTGTGCGATAAAGAAATATGTGTTTTTAGTTGTAGATGGGTTTACTAAGCACGTGCGATTATATGCGACAAAAACCACGTCGAGCAAAGAAGTTATTTTATGTTTAACAGACTATTTTCAGAGTTACAGTAAGCCTCACGTGATCGTGTCAGATCGTGGTACTTGTTTTACATCCGTAGAGTTTCAGGAATATTTAGTTAGTGCAGAAATCAAACATTCATTAGTAGCTACAGGATCACCTCAGGCGAATGGTCAGGTTGAGCGTGTAAACCGAGTATTGGGGCCTATGTTGAGTAAATTGTCAGATAATAGCGCAAAACAGTATTGGTATAAAGTATTGCCCGAAGTTGAATACTCCTTAAATAACACCATACATAAATGCACGGGTGAGACGCCTTGTAAACTACTGTTCGGAGTAAATCAGCGTGGTCGTGTTAATGACGCCATAAGAGAGCATTTAGATGAGAATATAAATAGTACGCGGAAAGATTTGTCACAAGTTAGGGCAAAGGCTCTCGATAATATTGTAGCTTCACAAAAGTATAATGAGGATTATTTTAAAAATAGAAGAAAGGATGCAGTGATATATAAGGAAGGCGATTACGTCCTGTTACGCAATTTTGATAGTACACCCGGAGCGTCTAGAAAGCTAATACCCCAGTTTAAAGGTCCGTACCAAGTCACAAAAGTGTTGCGCAATGACAGGTATGTGGTGGCGGATATAGAAGGTTTCCAGAATACGCAAAAGAGATATCAAGGGGTATGGGAGGCGAAAAACATGCGTGCGTGGATAAGTGATAAGTCGTAGTATTTAGTATGCGTATGTATTAGTTGTAGTCTATAAGTTAGATTTACGAGATCGCGGTCGATCTGTGGTCAGGCTGGCCGAGTTGTAAGCGTACGTGTTCATACGTCCCTGTGTTCACACGTCCCTGTGTTCACGTGACGCGTCTTCGCGCGTAGCGGAGATTTCGATGTTTTCGGGAGGAGCCAAGGTGCGAGCGGGCTCATGGGTAGCGCGGAAATGGGAGAGGTGAAAAGAAAGACAGTGACGCGTCGTGCGATGCAGAGTGGCCATTGCGCTAGGCAGAGTGACTGAGTAAAGACGTAGAGTGGACAAAAAGTGTACCTTATAATTATACAGAATATATTAATGTCTTTGAATTGCCGTTCCTCCATGTGTCAAACCCTCCTCCCCTCTTACACCTATGTTATTCGGCAAACTGCGCGGAACGGATACAGACACGTGTTAATGATACCATTTGAAAACTGTTATTCAATGACGATACTGGACGAACAGCACTGACACGGAGTCCGAATGATAAATGAAATCCTAATACGTAATTTGAACAGGAGTACGCCGATCGTTCCGTTTAATAGCATATCAATGAACCGCTAATCCCTGTTTTCACGTTTGCTATCGATGTTTCGAATTATGCTACTCCTCTTTCGTTCGCCAGTTCCTTTACTCGAGTTGTCGAGCACATTCTCTTCCCTACTGCCTGAGAATCCCGACGGCCGCGATGGAATATCTGGTGGTTGCATTAGAGCTGCTCGTCCGTAACGATCGGTGCGCGGCGAAATAGGATTTCGCCACAAAGATAAATTTCTCGACCACCGCTCGATTTCCAATCTACTTTGTGACCTAATCACCGAGCAGAGAAGGCAACTTGAGGCAGCAGATATAGGAAGGCAAAACGGAGGCAGGATGGAACAGAATATTTCCGCAACCCGAGTTGGTACACGTTAATTACGAGTCTCCCGTAAAATTGTCTTAATAATCTCCTAATTCCTTCCTCTAACAAGATCATACGTTGTCCGTGGGAAAACGCATCATTTCATCAACTCTCATACTAACAAACTAACGCACAAAGCACTCTGTAGTCTCTGTACCACAAACCAATCTTCCGAAAGAAACAAAGCCGACGCGAACGATAGAGATGACAGAAAGTAATAAAGTATGAATAAAATGAGACACACCGTATTACACCGCGAAACCTCTCTGCCACACTAGCACACGGATCCGAACTTAATCGCCCTGAAGAAGGATTCCGCGTTCGCAGGCATGTCGCGCGCTCGATATAACGCTCGGTTAGAATTTTCGTCGGAGCGAGACTCCCGGTATCCGAGGATCTTCGATCGCGCTTAATCACCTCGCCGGCAGCAACTTCGATCGTTAAAGCCTCGAGATCAAAACGAGCGCAGTCCGTTCGTTAACGACGCCCATAAAGGTGTCAATTTATAACAGTAAGAAACACTCCCGCCGCTCGCCGGCGCGAAAGCGTAACGTTTCACATTCTGCCTGATAACGGGGACCCGTCGAACGGCGATCCGATATCCGCGGAACCGTTATCGGGCTTAATCACTTCGCCAATCCACCTCTCGATCTTTCCACTTCCGAGATCGGGGCGATAAGGCGCGCCCGGCCGACACGTCAGCGACGTTTAATCGCACTTATTGTTTTCTGTCGGGTGTAGGTACATGCCGAGGTGGCCACGTCGCCGCAAATCTGCATAGACGAGGGTGGCTCGAGCTTAGACCGTATATATGTATTGATATTCGTGCCAAGTTGGTCATATTAATTCAAGAAGCGTCATTTCGAATAAGCGAAGATTTAGATCGCATCTAGACGTGTACGCGCATACTTACGTACATGTCCATCGTCACTTCCTAGTTTCGCCGCGGCGCTTTGGTGCATCCGATCGAACCTTCATGCCTCAGGTATAATCACGTTAATTAGCTGCCGCCCCCTCACGCTCGATGATACACGATGGCCGGGAGAGTTCAGGGGGTCTCAATCGGGCACGGGACGCTTTGAATATTACCGACCGCGTCGCGCGAGCGCTCGAAACTCCGCACGAACCTCTCGAACAGAAAACTGCATTATGCTAGGTCAGAGTGTTTAATGGAATTGCGGCAATTGGCGGCGGACGTTAGGGGGGCATCGATGTATTAACTGGTAAGCAAGTACCGGAAGCATTGTGAAAGTGCGCCTCAAAGGCCGACCGAAGCGATTGCGTTCGATTCTCAGCGAGTTTTCGATAAACGTCGGGTAATTTCAGGCATGAAGTTCTTCGATACGCATGCATTTCTATGATTTTCGGTGAATATTGTGGAACCGTTGAATCATTATTAGATTACCTGCATGTGATTGATTGTTGCGCATGTAGCAAACCAACAAACTGAATTTTAGTACTACCCAATCCATCCTTTACGCTATATCGCGTATCTATTATGAAAGGTCCTGTACGAGAGAGCGCGATGACCAAAATGTTTGTGCACTTTGTTACACCGAAAATTTGTCCACTTATCTTCCACGCTTCAACTGTTGACGTATTTTCAAGTTCGTGCCCGAGCGACAGAAATATGTAAAATACTTTCGTAATTTGCGGAACTCTCACGGCGAGCCGGAGCCATATTTTGCCATCAGATTTGCGCGTAAGGGGAAAATCAATGCCCGGGACGAGAAACGATCGCGTGGCATGCCGGTGACACTCGCCGAATTATCGTTCCACGTGCGACATCCTAAAGTCGAAGTTCCGCCTTCGGGGAATCAACGTCGCCCGATAGCGGCCGAGGAACGTCCGAGGCATCGTAATTCATGGCATTTTTCATGCGGAACGAAAATCGATACGGAGCAAGAACCGATCGCCGTAGTTTGTCAGAGGCGGCCGCTGAACTATCGTTGCTACCGGAACACCGTGATCTACAACCGTTGATGACGTCGATCGTATAAGACGTCGACGGTCGACGTTCTACGGGCGAAAATTGGCGAATGAGGAAAAAAAATTTCATCACGCTACTTGCCGACCGACGCTCGCTTCGACTGTCATTAAGGATTGTGAGATTCGACTTGTGCGGTGGCAGGTACTTAGGTAGGTGTGTATTACGCACGGAACTCGGTGATCGGAACTTGTATAATGTAATAATAACGGGTAAATGTTGCAGCTTGAGCTTTGGATATTACCTAGTGACGAATCTTTCGATTACAGCCCCTCAATCAATTACCCGCCATCTTATCCGCATTCGCACGTTCTCGTACCGCGTGCGTCACTTCGGCAAAGTCGACGCGGGAGGAGAAAAAATGGTTGCGCATTTCGACGGTGACATTCAATCGCGAGCGTCTTACCGGCGGCAAGAATCCGTCGTAAGTAGAAAATCCTCAATCACGTTTCGGCGAACGGCGAGTCGGACGTTGTTCGAATCGCTGAGGCTCTCTTCTCGCTTTCGCCTCGCATAGCCAAATTGATGTCGAGGCTCGGAGCGTCGACGTCTATTACATCTTTCTATTACCCTCGCTGCCTCACGTACGGGGAATCGATGAAAGTCAAGAAATAGTCTGGCAATTTATCAGCGACAGTCAATTGCAACGGGATTTGCCGACCTACCGTTTCCAATCGGAAAAATCTCCGTTCGCGCAAGACGCGCCCGGTTAATGAATGTGAGCCGTCGAGTGTAATATCGAGGATGGTCGTCTCTCGATTTTATCGCCCCGTCAGTTCGTGCCCGGAATCGATGGCGGACGAGTGAGCGTAAATGTAATTGCGGTCGCCGGGAGAGTTGTAACTGTTTAAATGCTTGATTACGAACCGTGAGACATATTGAGGGCGCGGATTACGAAAGTCTGCGTCTGCGGGGATCAATGAGCTCGGCAGAGATCCGAATGTCATTAATATGTAATTATTGTATATCAAAATGTATATTTTTGTATTTTACTTGTCAAACGTGAATTCGTAAAAGTTGGTCAAAGGTGAGGAAGTATTTGGCCGAAGAACTGAATAGCGAGTGTCAGCTGTAGATTAAAATACTGTGGAGGGGTCATATACAATTATTATCGTCAAATTGGAATTGATTAACCCCCATCGTTTGAAATTAAAAGACAATTTTGCGGACATTACCAATTTGATAAAGCTCGTTAAACATACTTGGAACTTTCGACAGTAATTTATCCGTAATGAATGAACGAAAGTTCGCCGCCAATCACGAAAGTGAATAGATGTAAACTCTGAAATATACCGTAGAAATGAATCACCTTTTGAGTTTATTGGTTCATCAATCTCGCTGAAGATCGATAACGGTCGGAGAATGTAATTGTAATTGCGTTCGCCAAATCGTCGTAATTGCCAGACCCTTGATTACGAGTTGAGTGAATTATTTAGAATACGTGAAGAGTACTCGTGAAGGTCGATATCCAAAATGTATTCGAACATTTAACGCCGATAATATAAATGACTTGGCAGCCTCAGAAAGTGAAGTACCTATAGAGTTTACTAAAAAGAAAATGTGCCTTGGTGACGACTAGATTCTGAATTTGTCATGATTCAGTAACGACCGAGCGAGTCACCCCGAAAAATAATCATCAGATAAGCGTTATCACCAGTAAATTCATTAAAGTATCGGCACCGACAAAAATACGGAAAATCTTTGATCGGCGATGTACACATCGACCAGGCGGATGTGGATTAGTGAAATTGCGCCGTGGAATTTGAGTGTATCGATAATGGTTTCGCGATTGAACCCCTCGCGCGAACTTCTAGCCGTGCCCGTCGGCGAGATAAAAGCGACGGAAATCGTAATGATGTCCGTTAATGGAAAAATCTCGTGAACGACGCGGCGGTGATGAGTCGCGGTCGCGTCGATAAACGAAAATTGGCAATTTTCGAAGGTCCCCCGGTCGGATTACATCTTCCCGTAAATCGGCTCGGTAAGTGAGAATCAATGAATGGCGGGGAGGTAACGGGTTTGCGTGCCGCTCGTTACACGTAACAACGTTCGACGACTGTAATTGGACAATCTTCGACTACCATTACCCGCGAACAAATGAACTGTTTGTCATGATTTCGAAAAATGTGACACGACGGACTGGACTGCGCTGGCGGAAGTGTTTAGATTATAGATTGAAAATTACCTTTGAACATTGCGGAGCAATATATACAAAGCACATTACAACAATCGTATAATCTTTATATAATTTATGTTCACCACCTTCGCTGACAATAAGTAATTCAAACCCCCATTACAAATAATTAGAACACCAGCGAGATATTGAACGCCAAAGTGAAAATAAAATCAAAAGCGACTTTCAATTACTCTCGGCGAAACGATCGCAACCAGCCACTTTTTCCAATGTAAACCATAAGAGTTAATAAACGCAAGTAATAGGCTCTCGGTCAACATCGACATCGATAAATTCGCGGAATAAAATTTATCGACAGCCGGGCAGATAAAAGCGGCGGAATTCCTAACGACATCCGTTAATGGAAAAGTCTCACTAGCAAAGCCGACGTTGAGTGACGACATGCGCAAGCGCATGCGAAACGTCTTCGATTTGAGTCCACTTTGTTAGGTGCTGCATCTGCTTTCCTAATTGTCCATCGAACAGAATCCAGAAAATAGTCCCAAAGATTAACCTTCATTTCATAGTATCCAGACACGTTCATTGAAACCGTATATGTCCAATTGAATATACGTCGATATTACCTAACTATTAACGGCAGAACTGACGAGCGACGAAAAACGACTTTTCAATCGCAACGTACTGTTTTTAAAATAAACCTCCGTCAGCGGTAACGGAAATATAAATGGCGCAAACTGTCGACCGATGTTCCTGAATCGAACTGGTTGTTCATTGATGTAATCGAATGGCAGATAATTGTCAAATTAATTCCGAATGACGTCAAATTTGATGCTATATCAGATAATCATCTGGTATCTCCGTCTGCAATTCATTTATGACTATATCACTCTTAACGATTAAGCTTTCTTCGAAATTCATTATCCGCATATGTCACGATGTGCACGTTATCTTGACAAACTGATCGACGAACACTAATTAGCATCACAACTTAAGCGTAACAGATTAATCATAGAGCACAGAAGGACACATTGAATTCCTATAAGCACCGTCACGAGCATTAAATTACACGTCCCAATCGGTTGCTTCCAAATTTGCGTCTCAATAGCGCGATGCGACACGCGCCAGTGTCACTCGCAACAAGCGAGCGATTACGCAGCCTTGCCTGTCAAAGACGAGCGCAACGATATATCGAACTGGCCGTTCGTCGTTCTTTTTCCGCGCGCGTTCTATGTCCGAAAAGCCGCGAGATCGTCGCCGTCGTCGAGTCGCATTTTATCTGTCGCGGCGATAGCGAGCAATAAACAATCGCGTATCGCGAGCTCGGCTGTCAATCGAGCGGGCACGACTCGCCTGGAAACGCCAAATTTACGTTCCGTCGGGCTGATTGTGAGTGCCTTCGCGGGTAACGGGACGGACTAAATGCACGCGTGTGAGAGGGACGGGGAAGAAAAAAAAAGCGGAGCGAAGGAAGAGGTTGAAAGAGTGGGAGGGGGAGTGGGATGAGAGAGGAAGTTTCATTATCCGTCGGAGCTTTTTCTCCGATTGGAAAAAGGCACGCACGATGGTCGTCAGTTCGTGCGTCGGCGGGTACCTCGACGCCATTTGATAGACCAATAGGAATTTACGACGGGCGAAGCAGTTCCATCCCCCTTCACTCCGATTCTTCCCCTCGGCGCCCACACTTGATCGCTACCCCTGTCCCTCTCTTTCGCCCATTTTCCATAGGAATAATTGCATTCGGGAAGTCGAAAGCCCGCCCGCGCACACACGCACGCACACGGCCATAAACGAAGCATTCACGTTAATTACCTGCTTTTTTGTGCGCGCGCCGTCGTAGACCCCGGTAGCGGCAGTGTATCATCGGCTTGGATCGAAAGCGCGGATACTCGACTCAATGGGCCCGAGTGAAAAGCTTTTCGTTACTGTTCGCGCTCGTTTTTGCTGCATTAACGGGTCTTCCTGGAAATGCGCTCACACGCCCGTTGCCCTGACCATCGCGAGTCTTCATACCCTGACTGCCCTGACATGATCAATATTTAACGTTCCGGGCATCCGAACGCTCGAACTTGTATTTAAATAACAGGGCAACAGAGGGGGAGTGGTGTGAGTGACTGGAAATTACGAATTCTACAGTCGTGTTAATGATTAGTAATGTAAACACGTTGCACGTGGAACAGACCTGCTTGTCGTTTTTCTCTACTTCCGCACCAGTGCATCATTTACTTCAAACGGGAGTGAGAGACTGCGTAGGTTGAAATCGACATGTACAGAAAATTACGAAATACGAAACGGGGCAATACTCGTGAACGTAGACCACGTGCCGTAGCCTGCGCGCGGAGCCAGGCACCCATAATGGCATATCATATTTAGTCTCCGTCTCTAATTTCCCGATAAACAATTAATAATCGATCAAGAAGTTGACCCTACCTTGCCGGAGCACTCTCCTAGCGTCGGATTTCCTCGTAGCGTCCATTAAAACCGCAAAAAGGACACTGTCAGACGGTTGTTCACCCACGTTATCGATAAACCGCGCATAATGCTGGCGAAATACGTAAGAGACCGATAATAAGGATGTTCAATGTGACCGTCATGATCCCATCGGTAAACTGTAGCATAACGGATCGTACAGTCAAAATGTGCAGCGATAAATAGTACGATGTTTATGAACAGATTACGGCATAGGTAATGCTGAACGAGATATTATTTAGGTGGTATTCAGATCATTATAAATTTTACAATATCTATGCCATATGTGTACGTGTACATTAATTTGATCGAAAATGAGTTTAATTTTTGATTCAGTTTAATATCACGTGACCATTAAAGGAAAGTTGGAAATAGTTAAAGAGCTAATTAGTGCATACCTATACTCGTATGGCAACTTAGTGCAGGACATTATGAAGAGAATAACTTTAACAGTAATTCAAATATCACACGTGTTGATTAGAATCTACCGCTCACTTGAACTTTCTGATGTCGATAAATTAAGCCAGGAACATTCACCGATGAAGTAGCTACCTAAGTACGAGTTAAACAAATGCTTGAATCGGTGCCAGTCCCCCTGGACTGGTCGGCATTTTCGACCGATACGAATAATACCGACAAACCGAAATAAGCGTTTGCGTTCTTGTTAAATAGAACGAACATTTACAATGAGCATAATGGCCCGCAGCTGTAAACTAAATAGATAGTCCTGTTGTTAATTACACCCATACGCAGTGACGTCGCACACAAATCGATCGAACGGCAGCGACGAAGTGAAATAGCGGCGGTAACAATTGAGATAAATTGTTCTTGTTCCAAATGCATCAAATTAATGGTAGCGATAATAGTCGCTCATAAGAGCAAAAACTAAACAGATAGCCGAATTGTTGAGAAATTGGTTAAATTGGCTTGTAAATGCAAAATTAGATAGTCACATCGCTGATAACCTTCAAGTGTTAAATCGATGCATAGAAAAGGCTGGCAAAATTTCAGAGAATAAGATGATTTAAAAACGAGCCTTCGGTATAGTGTGAAAAAGCGTAGTAGATCTAGCGTTCGGTAACAATGACTCTATTCACTCGAACAGACACACACTTCGACCGCTAACTGAATTAACACTTGCCTCGAATTCTCCACCAACACTCAGGCTGCTAAATATCCATACGAACAGCGACCGCGATCCGAGGGAACAAAACCGATGAACATGACGAACAGCAGCGATAAACTGACCGCGGACAACTCCGTGGCCGGTGGAGCGCGTTCGCGACAAAACCAACTGGACTTCTTGCTGAAAAACCGAACGAGCAGCGGCGACAAACCGCCTAAGCACCGACACTGACAGCGTCGTACTGTTCGACCGACGCTCGCCACTTGTCGCTTCGAGGAATGCTTATCGACCAGTCGATGGAAAGTCGTTCTCACTCAAATCGCTCGGATCGTCGATCGAAGATAACGGTTCGGAAAATCGGTAGACCGCGACTCGCTCTTCGAATTTCGGCGTACGGACTTTCTTCCGACGAAATAATCATTGTTAGCCTCTACGGTGCTGTAAAGGATCGCTAGATAGCGAGATAAAAGAAGCTAATTGAATCTCTATTTTAGCGAGTCATGGTCATCTACGGTATATTTGAAATAAACAATCGTTATTATCGCAGTTATTAAAGCGAGAGTGCACTAATGTAATATTGAAACAATGTGCAAGTACCATATGAAAGAAACTTGTGCATAATTATGACTGCAGGAGCGTCAAATGCTTTGTTCACCAAATGTCGACGATCTTAGCATACAAAGGCTTCCAATGAGTTTCTGTCAGCCCGGCGGTCCCTTTGTCGAAACTTCAAATGTGCGGTAAAGATTTAATCACGCTTTGATCAAACTCTGTTACTAGACACTGTCGAATATCAAGAGTTCGTTAAACGGGTGCGTGGGATTAAACGCAAATTCCTGTTTTAACTTTGAAATTACAAAATCATCCTGAGCGGGCAGACATAAAGTAAGACAGCTTTTGACGCCGTTCATGTTACGCGCATGTGTACACTCGCAGCGAGTAACACGTAATTGGATATTCGCAAACAGAACATTGCCACATCTGTTAATACATAATCTCAAGCAATCGTCTAAATGGGCTGAACGCTCGAATCCGACGTTGTCAGTCGACGGGTTCGAATTGCGGGGTGTCTAACCACGACACACTTTCGCCTCGAGAATGTAAAACACTAATTGAGACCAATTAGAAATCGATACCATCGCGATAACACTCTCTCCCAAATTGTTTTTCGACTTCGTCCCCGGGCGTGTACGACAATAAATTTTCCGACTGAAAAATCGGATTATCCCGCCGGCAACGGGCTCCGCTCTCTTCTCTCTCTCTCTCTCTCTCGAATCTCAATCTCGCCCCGCTCTATCTCTCTTTCTTCTCGACATACACACAACGTGCGCACATACATAAGCCCGCACGCGGCCGCACTCTTTACCACTTCCGTCGCGGCAAACGCGGGCTGGATGGCTAACGGAGACCCCCGGAGAAGTTGCTCGCTTTAACTCGACGACAGTTTGACAAACACTGATTACCGGGGGAAAGCGAAAGGCGAAGAGATAAAACACGGCCTCGTCGATTTCCTTTATCAGCCTAAATTGCGGTCGTTATCGGAAAGAATCCCGCAGCCGTTGCGACGCCTCTTATTTCTCCGCGGTTTTCACTCCCTTCTCTTGCCTCTCTTCCTATTCTCCACCTCTAACAGTCCTTCCCCGCATCTCAACCTCTTGCAGCATTTAAAAGCAGCATGAAGAAGTCTATCGTCAAAATTTCTTCCACCTTCATGCCACGACACAAACCCACTTCGCGTCGATACTTTGGTCCTTTTCACCGGAGAAAGAACCTTGCGGCCCGAGAAGCAAGGAATTAGCATGTAATAACGACTGCCGGGGCAAGCAAGCAATCGATTTTAAGGGAACGTCGATGATAAGCGCTCGAATCTCGAACTTTCAATGTAATTAGTACATTCGAACTGAAACGGCTTCCTCTTATTCCCATGTTTTTCAGCGGGACAATAAAAGCGGCGTGAAAAAGATTTCGTTCGTCCAGCGGAAATTTCGTGCTCGGCAACGGAAAATGCGTCGGCTGCGAACGGTTGGTTGATCGATTTCGAACTCGCATAGGCAAATACGATTTAATGAAAGGCGCACCCACCTCCCTCCCCTCTCGTATTAGCATTGAAATTCGCGCGTTAATGAAAAATCCGGGTGCGCTATTTTCGCGTAAAATGTGCCTTGTCAGCGCGTCGACGTCATTTGCCGGGTTTTCACTCGAAGCGCTCGCGAATCTAACCGTGATTGGATCGTACCGCACCGTACATCTATTTTGTGAAAACTTTGCTGGTGAAGGTGAGTTACGAGTTCGGACGTGTTACATAGGAATCATATTTTAATCGCATGTTAGTTGTGCACGTAATTGAGTGTGCACTTGGTTAGACGGATTCAATATATGAATTAACCGCATGCATATGAGTTGAAATGCGTAAGATTACTTCCAGTCTGCATATTAAATCTGATTCATAATAAGTATCAGCGTCATTGTTCTCGGATAGAGATAATTATGCAAATTGGAACAAAAAACCGTTACTAACAACAGATGTTATGTTATCGACTGTGCTGCATACTTCTTTTTTCAACATCATACGCTACGAAACTACGATACATCTGTTGCACTACCGTACATCTTCATTGAACACGACCAAAAATACCTTACCCAGAACAACAGAAAAGGTTAATAAAAAAAAATGTAGGAAATAGAACGAAGAATCAATGCGACCAGGCGCGGCCTCATGAATGGAAAACCTCATCTAATATGCCGACACGACCGAACTAATATTCCAGCGGCGGATCATCTAAAAACATTTCGTAGAGTTATCCGCGTCAGCGCGAAAGTTCGTAAGGGGAGCGAAATTGATTCATCGTCGCAGCGACATTCAGAACTCTCCGACGAAAACGAGCGGAGTGTAGCTCTCTTGCGTAGTTTCGCCGTAGCCGGCTCAGGACATTCTTGGTAGCGAAGTGCGCACGGCACTGTTTAATTAAATTAACGTTAGCTGCCGCGAGTCCTCCGGGCGCTTACTATTACACGCTCGGTACAGCTAATCGCCGGACTTAAGGTTCAATTAGCACGTAGCTCCGGGGGGAGAGAAACTCTGAAGCACCATGGCTTTTCCGTCTACCTCTCTGTCTCTCTCTCTTTCCCCCTCTGTCTCGCTCTTGCACCGGATAGATCTTTTTCGCCTAGCAGATAACGTCGACACGTGCGAGCGGAATGCGCGACGGACGCGTAAAGTGATCCAATCGTGCTTCGGTGCAGAAAATTTATGGCGCGCGGTTAATTAAACGCCTCTCGAAGTCGTTTCGCGACGGTGACGAGAGGAGCGCGCGACTGAATTAATTTTTCGATTAATCCGGCACACCGACCTGAGAGAGTTGGCCTGCTCCGGCGGCCCCAGCACACGGCAACAGTTAATTGCGCATTAATTAAACGTCTTGAAAGACGCGGCATCAAGGTTCGTAATATTGCTGAGACGTCTTTTCTGCGCGGAGGCTGACTGGAATAGTATAGATCTCTAAGGAAAAGAAAAGAACGAGCACGAATCTGATGGCACGTCAGTAGTACTTATCTAATGTACTCTTAGTCCCACGCACGTATTTTATTTCGAGAGCCGTTCTAGATGAAGTGATAATGAGACGATAGATCCAGAAGCGGGGAAGCGAAATGCTTCGATAACACAGGAAGGTAACGTATAAAGAATGTAGCGAAACTGACGGTACGAATTCGTAGTTGACAGTTTTTATCAGAATCCAATACCTTTGATTCTCTGCGGCGGGATTGGAGTATTCTCGTTGCACGGTGCAGTAGTCAAAGGCACCTACCTGGAAATAGACGAAAGACAATTATTTGTAACAATTTGAAAAAAATGGACTCACGTTATCAAGCGTAATGTCACCCGATAGATACTTCTGACGTAGCGATCAAGTTCTCTGGCGTAATAATATTGACTAAGAAATAAACAGCTGTGATACAAAGTGAGCACACATTTTCACTGTGAAAGACAATAACACGGAAAGGATCAATTCCAGCAATCTTTAACCATTTCAAACCCCATCAAGTTTCAAACTTTCAAATTATTCGCGAAGGACTCTGATCTTACGGGACGCGAAAGAACATTGTGATTCGGAGCAAATTGGCTGTCGTCGGAATTTGAAACAACTGTCACGCGAATTGTTCATTCGTGTCATGCGGGGCGAAAGAGAAAAAGAGGATGTGCACTAAGGGTGCGAGCGTTCGCGCGCGCGCTGGCGCTCTGTACGAGTAGACGTCCGGAGGGAATGACAACGACAGGAAAATAATACGACGACAAAGGAGCGAAGTACGGAGAGACTGTAATTGACCAAATGATTTATATGTGTGTGAACTGGGTCCCACTCCGTTCTCCACTTTCTTTGTCCACGAGCCGCGCATACAGCGAAACGCTCTTTACTTCATATCCGATCAATAAGCGAAAAGATTCTCGTGTAGTACATTGGCTTCGGTCCAAGGAAGTGAAAAAGTCGAAGTCGAGGAAGAGGCGCGGCAGAATGGGAAGCCGGAAAAAGAAGAGGATATTGAACACCATGAAGTATGTCAATACCAAGAAAGTGCGACAACAGACTGCTAGCCTGAAATGGCCCTTAGGGACGTAGTCGCGCTGGAAAATTTTATCTGGAAACTTGCCGAGGATTCGCACTCGCCTACTATATTCCGCGCTCTCGGGCAACACTTTGTTTTGAGCGCCCGCGATCCTCCTTTTGCGTTCATCCCTTCGACGACACTCTCAGCCGAAACAGCTTATATTTCAGACGAGACCGAGATTATTTATATATTCCACGGGCATTCGCACTTACCGCACGTTTCAGTGAACAAACAGCGAGATAGGGGTCGACGAAAAATGTGAGGGATGAAAGGAAACGGGGAAGCTGAATAAGGAGCGGGCACGCCGACGACCCCGGCCCGCGGAAAGATGATAACGTCAACAGAGCAGAACGGTGGGAGGATGGTAAGAAGGGACTGAAATTGCGCGGACAGCGCGTCCGGCTTTCAATCGTATCCAATAAGCAGAACTCGTGCGATGTGTCGCGAGAGTCACTAGTGTGTCATATTTTTTACGATAGATCAGACGCGGACTCTGAAGCACCGTTTGCAGGACCTTCGTTTATCACCCTCAACCATTCTTCTCTCGCCGCTTCAGACTTGTTTCCGATTCTACTTTTTTATACTGGCCTCATTCTTTTTTTTTTTTTGAGTTTACCCGTACTCTCTCTCTCTCTCTCTCTCTCTCTCTCTCATCGCTCGCTTCTCGTCCGATTAAGCTTTTCTTTATCCACCGCATTCCGATCGTTTCTATCCCTCTACTCTTCCCTCATTCCTACTGTCCAATCCATATTTCTACGGCTCTCTATACGTCATTCTGCCCACGCATTTCCATCCCTCACCCCCTTTCCCCGGCCGTCTCTAGTCTCACATTTCCTCCCTTTTCTCATTCTCGATATCCTTCACCTTCGCGCTATCTCTCTCGTCCCATCATTCCATTTCCCTTCGCCTGATCCTCGCCCTCCGCCATTCATCGAGCTTTTTTCTCGCCGCCTGCGCCGCGTCGCGCACCTCGAGATCACTACTTCTTTCGCCGGCGGTAATTGAAAAGATTCTCACGTAGAACATTGACTCTCGTGCGCGGAGACGTGAGCGCGACAAGAGCAGGGTGGGGTAGGGGCGGAAAGGGACAATAGACATCGGACACCCAGGAGGATGACAACAGAGACGAAAGGCAGGATAGAAGGTCGAAGACGAAAAAAAGGACGGCAGCGGAAGAGGACCGCACGGACAGGATTCTCGGATACCATTGGCATCCAATAAAGGGTACAGAGGAACAGCTGGAATTGGCTCGATGGTTTATATTTATAGATTGAATTCGCTTCTCCCGCCCCTGCCTCCCCGTTCCTCTCAATTTGTCCACCTACTCGATTCCATCCCTCTTCCGCCTCGTACATAAAATACTTGCCGCCTAATAGTGACCCCGGCGACGAAAAGGTACGCGCGATGAAGACCGATCATAGAATGAATGAGGAACGAGTCCCGGGAAAAGGGCGCGGCGATAGATAGCAGTGAGTGGGAGCGTGGGTGGAGAGAATCGAGAAAATAGCGTGCTCGACGCCGACCGTTCCGTTTGATCTCGGCGTCGTGATATTTTCCCGCAGCCCTCTACGCCGCCGTCGTCCTCGCACACGTCGAGTGGGTACAAAGCGAGTGAGGCGAGTGGTGGAGAAGGACGCGCAGACAGGACCGGAGGACGGGAAAAGAGTCGTGAGACGTGCGTGACTTTTTCCTCGGACTGCGAAGGGGCGGAGAGGGATGAAATCCGTCATCGATGCCGATACACCCCATTGTCCGCGATTACGGACGACGATATGACCCGGCGCGGGAAGTCGTGCGTTTTTCAGCCGCACCGCGTCACGACGTGATGCGAATACGCCGGGACCTGGCTTCCGGATTGGGAAGGGGTTGGGTCGGCAGGGCCGAAGGGTTGGGAAACGAGGCTGTACCCGGTAACTGGGCCACCGTATGGACACGCCATTGTGTCGTCTTGCGCCGGTTATCGAATGAGCCACCGTCGTTCGCGGCCGCGCTAACGGCACCGCCGCTGCGGAACCGAACAATACGGCTAAGTGGCGCGTTGTATTTCGTGATCGAGGGAATTCGCCCACGAATAATCGCGGCCCCGCGCGCCCTGCGACATGATGAAACGGCCGGCGGTATGCGCGGATCGATGCCGGGATCGGGCTGCCCGGCAAACGGAATCGGGGATCAGACATTTTTGTTCCGTCGAATTTGGTTAAATAAGTAGATGCGAGAGTGGTGTAGGAATGTAGGTGGAAGAAGAACAGTGCGGACTTACGGGTGGCGTGTTTTTTTGGGAGCAGTGGGGATTCTAACGCACTGTCGTATGAATATTGAGAGAGCGCGCAACGTTGAACTGTACAGCGCACGTCGCTTCCCCCCCCCCCCCCCCTTGCCCCTTTATGGAAATATAAAAGGTGGATGATGGGATTTACGTTCTTTAATTGTCCTGCTTTCGAATACCGGGCGATAAATCGGAACAATCGCGCTCCCACTGGCGAAAGGGCACTGGCAAATTGTTAATCATCCTTTCCCGCCGGGCTCAAGCAGCGCGCGGCGATTCGAGGGAAATAAAAGAGCAATCTGGAACTGGAAATTGAAATGAAAATCAGATATCCGATCGCTTGTAATTGTCGCGCCCTCCCCCTCCCTCCGAGACGAAGCCGTGAAATTGCCGTTAAGTAAGAGGAACCCCGGCAGCGAGCCGTTCCATCGCGGCCATTATATTACAATAAGGCAGCTGCATGCGATCAGCAATTCAAATTTTTGTAAGTCCGTCGAATAATAATGTTTCGACGGCGAGCGGCTTAGCGACGCTCGACGATCCCTTATTAACGCGATTGCCGTTCCAGTTAAAAATAATACGACGAAACTCCTCTCGGCGAGCGCAGCTGCGGGAATTATCGACAATAAATGGAGAAACTACTACGGTTTTCTCGGCGTATCGGCGGGGCGGCAGCGCGCTGCTGCAGTAATTTGTCGCAGAGTGAATATCGACAGATTAAAAAAGGTCTCTCGATCTTTTCCTCCCGGTTGCCACTCACCCTGCCTCTGCCCAGTTTACCCTCCTTCTCAGTCGCTCACGTTTCCCTGGCTCGTTTCTGCGACTCTCGTGCCCACCGCATTAATCCAAGGGCTCTTTGTATTCATGTCGATAATTTTGTCGTTGCCCACCCACGCACGGCATTGTTTGCTTACGTCCGAGCGGTTAGGAGGTTAATTTGATAATTGAACGGTATTTCCTGAGAGGTTTGTGCTGTGTAATTAATTTGAGTAACAGCGAGAGAAAGGTTCGCTGTCGATGTAGGTCACGAAACAGGTATAGTCATGGTCACGAGCGCTGGATACGAATGTCTTTGAACGTTACATTAACTGGACAAATAGCCCGTATACTGCGTCGGGCAGTTTTAAAAGATTAAATTCCAGACGCATGCAACGCACTGACTACATCGTGTTTCATGGAAATGCGAGTCTTTAGCGTGTGATGTACAGCGTGGAGTGATTCCCGATGAGTTTCATTCGTCTTCTGCGTGACACGCTTTAATGATTGATTTACACGTTTCTGTCACGTATAAAATCTGTGGCAGTGCCCTCTATTCGATTCAAACATATTGCATACTATACTTCCAATTGGATCATCACCATACATCACTCGTACGATAGATATACGATGCTAACACGAGTGACACTAGTACGTCAAAAATATATGTAAAAATAAATCCTTATTTGCTCTTAGCACACTTGCGTCCACACGAATGCATCGAATTGATACGCTCGCGGATAAAGGACCCTATCTTTTGTCCACTTTTGACCAATCCTTTCTACTTTGCGGGATTGCACGCAACGCGAGGCCATTTCATCGACGAGCAGGGTGCACGATGGACGTTCAGAATTGGCAGGGGAGTCGGGTCGTGTGAGTAGGAGATCGAGCTCCCGTCGACGAAATCTCGAAAATGGCCCTGGAGGGAGAGATCGGCGATGATATCCTCGGGACGAGGGCTCGGCCTCGCAAATTTGCATTCGATCGCTCGCCGTTAATCAAATCGATTTCGGCCGATACGTATCCGCTTCACCGTGGGAGAGAGAGACAGAGAGAGAGAGAGAGAGAGAGAGAGACAGCCGAGTGCGAAACGACGCCTATGCTAATGCGAAAACG
This sequence comes from Priocnemis perturbator, assembly GCA_963942575.1. Classification (NCBI taxonomy): domain Eukaryota; kingdom Metazoa; phylum Arthropoda; class Insecta; order Hymenoptera; family Pompilidae; genus Priocnemis; species Priocnemis perturbator. The sequence goes on from OZ012653.1 coordinate 10,085,310, forward strand.
TAGCTGTGAGCGACTCCGTTGAAATGCGTTTGCCCGTTAAGTTGGCTAAATCGCACTCGTGGGAAAATGTGCAAGATTATGTCAGTTACATCACAGTTTTGTTATATGTACTTTCGTACCATGCATTCTGCCATTTTTTCCTTGTTCCAATTTTGAGGATATCGTGTGTGGAGTGTGGCTACCAAATGTGCCAATTTAGTATATTGTTAGGATAATTGGTAAATATGCTCTGGTCGCAATTGTTGCTTCGTTTGTAATGGCATGCACACTTTCGGAGGAGAACATCCCACCGTTAGTTTGTTCTATTAGTTTCATACGGCTTACACACGTCATCCTGAAACTATCTCCGTGGCTATCGAGTAAACGGTTAAGAATTTTTCCAGAAAATCGAGATTCAAGATCGCGGCTCGCAGCTCCACTCACGCGAAATGTTGAAAGTGCATTGAGAGAGTATCGGCGATCAGATTCGCTAGACGGCAAATCGGACGAATTTACATTCGATCTCTCGTCACTGATCAAATCGATCTGGCACATGTGGCTCGATTTGCGAGCGCGAAATCGCATGTGCGATAATACCGAAGCCCACGCCGGGCGTGACTGTACAATTTGTCGAAAGTACGATTTGCCATATGGACGCATATGTTCCGTGGCAAGGACCCAACTTTTTTGTTCGCCGCACAATTGCACCGAATTGGCCTCAAATACGTTCGTGCGCATATGAGGGACGTGTAAAATGTAGCCTTAAGGCTCAATAAAATGAAAAATTGCACAATATTCACATAACAAAATCATGCCCGCGCCAAACAATACGAACACGGTGCGTGACGTTATCTGACCGAAGAGATTGCAGCTGAAGAAAACAAAAAAAAAAAAGAAAGAGAAAAACGTTTGCCTAGAGAAATAAGCTCTCGCAACTCTCGTAAAATTCGTCGCTACATCGGCGCCGCAACTGAAACGCACGGAAGCTTTCACGAAAAACCGTATCCCGTTGCTAACGCCAGTAAAATGGTTAGTATATCTTCCCCTCATTCATATTAATATTATTTCGACGACGCACTTCGAAGGAAGCATCCACCCTATCTATCCAGCGCCACTTCTTTCTGCGGATGACAGAGTGGGTAGCGAGAAGAGGGCGAGCGACCCACGAATAAGAATAAATAAATAAACGAGCCAGACCCCGCGCTATTCGGCAATAAAATCACTCTCGGCGACGAAAGAGGGCGCGTCTCATACAAATTCGTCTCTCGCGACATGTCCAGCTGGACACGAAACGCCTTCTCGCATCTTAAGTAATAATAAGGAAAAAAGGGGGGGAGAGAACATATCCGTTGAATCACAGTTCGGCCGTCTTTCCGGAGTTCGGACTTTACGAGCGACCGTTCGCTATGACCTGCCTCACTTTTATATCTGCCACTCGTGGGCCAGAAGGGACGAGCCGGGGGATGGACCGGACGGGGTGCGAGGAAAACGAAGCGGTGAGTGAGACGAGAAGGGCTCGGAAAGGAAGACGGAGTGCGCCGTCCCTTTCTTCCGCACGTTCTCTCGCACACTCCACCTACCTCCCCACTCCTCTTCGGCTACCCTCCGAAAACTTTATCGAATCTCCCTCGAAAGTGTTTGCGACAGCTGCAGGTGCAGGTGCACGTGTTCCGCCGCGCTCGCTAGTATACGGGACGGAGGAAAAGGAAGCGAGCGCAAGAAGAACAGGAAGTTCGTGTTATCGAAACGCGAACTATTCCGAAGTTTCTCTGTCCGCGCGCGGCCGGGGGCGTGCGGGGAAAAAAGTCGATCCGTTGAAATTCGCTCGCGAGGGGCGGATCGAGGGAGGGAGGTGCGACGAGAGTGCGTGCGGCGAGCCCGGCGTAAGAACGTTATGACTACTTTTTCTGCGGATCCAAAGCAGTGTTATCGCTCGAACCGCGTACGACCGATGCATCGGCTCGGAACGGTTGAAAGTGCGCCGGTACTCCGATGTTCTCGTCGATGATGTAGCGCCCTCGGAAGCTGACACCCACATACGGACACGCGGCTGCAATCCACAAATGTCGGAGTTGCATTTGGATTCTTCGCAGAGTGCACGATCTAAGATTTATTTTGAAGCCCGTAAATTCAGGCACGTCGTCCTGCGCACGTGGCTCGCGGCGAAGGCGTGCGACCTTGATGGTACGATTTTGGAAAGAGTTCGCGCATGAAATATGTACGTACAAAGGAAATCCGTACAGTCGAGTTTGCCCGTTACTAAGTGCCACATTTCCAGCCTGCTAGTCCAGAGTGCCGTCGCCCGTGCGCCCTCGGAACGCGAAATTAAATATACCATCGACGGCTCCGCAAAGTGGAGAGACGCAGAATTCACTTGTCACGTGCTCTTACGTGCCAATCGCATTAGACGTGCCGCAACGGCCGCACTAACAGGTGAGAATATTCAGGACAGCGTGCGCGGGTGGTCGGCAAAAAGGAAAAGGGAGAGGAAAAATGCGGACGAATCGTGGCTGGGCTTCGCAGGGGATTTAAACGTTTCCGGGTAGAGTGAGTGAGTGAGTGAGTGAGTGAGTGCGAGAGAGAGAGAGAGAGAGAGAGAGAAGAGAGATAAAAGGGAGACCACTGCAGCTCCCTGAAAATTACGAGGATAGATGGACATGGGTGGGGAAGCCGGTCGCTCGATGGGTCGCGAGCGAATGAAGGAAAGGAACGGGAAAAAAACGGAACGCTTGTGAGAATGATCGGCAGGCAAGAAGTTCGTGAGTCTCGGCCGGGTGGCAAATGGGAGGCGGGGGCGCTCTAACGATTTTATGGAAAATCGTTTTCACCCCCGTCGAGTAAAGAATAACTCCGGACGCCTAGCATTCAAGGAACGGAATTCCATATTCGCCGCTCCTAGCACTCGCAGTTCCCGAGTAATTTCGTTTGATTGAATTCGACGCTGTTGCGCTTGCCGTGGGAAGAAAGAGGAAACATAATCTGACGAAATTCAGCGGGAACGCGGCGGGACCATTGAAAGCAGCTGCGCTCCCAGGATTCCTTCGACACACGACGTTACACGTTCGCAAACGTCAACTGTACTACTTTACTATATCCCACTTAATCGGACGAGAATTATGTACGGCGCTGCGTAGACGACATAATTGTTTAGTTCTCACGTCGTAACTCATTTAATTAAACTCGAAGCTGCCCACGTCGTTGAGGCCACTGCGCACGATTGAATCGACAGCACGACGATCCGAGAAGAATGCACGTACCTACATGAAATCCGCCTGATTGTTCGAACCGCACGAACGCACTGGGCAATGAATAATAGTGTACGGACAATATTGAAGGCACTTGCCGCAACAGTGCCTATGCTGTGGGTCACGGACGGGGCGGCAAGTTTATGCGCAAGTAATATCAAGCTGAATGGGGTGAAGAGGGCGGCCAGTGGGGAAGAAGGGGTGCCCGGTGAATCGCGGGTTAATTAAGTGCAGCAAATTATCATCGAGTAACAGCGGGTAACTGATGTAAAGCGGATAATAGTTAATAACCGGTGCTACCATCGCGAACGTACGTGCCGCGCTGTAATTATTTCGTAGATGTAGCCGGCCGATATCATCGCGGTATTACGATCGAGATTAACGGTAATTCGTTACGTGCGAAATTCGAAAGCTCGTGGCACCGTTACGGCGGATGTAGGAATCGACGCCAACGGGGAACGCTCGTCAATCATTCAGGGACTGCGGGGAGAGGGCCGTTTCCGGACTCTGAATTATGCCTCGCCGCTGCGAAATGATACGGGCATAGCGTGGTCATCTTCGGAAATTCATGTCAGTTGTATTTTTCGTTCGAGCCTCTTCTTTGACCAAATAAAAATTCGCTGGGAATGCACTTTATCGAGTTCGGTGTCCGTCAATATGTACATGAAGTAAAAGAAAGGGACGATTTCAACGTTGCAATTTAATCTCAACCAGTTCGCAGCAACATGAGAACGTATTGGCTTTTTATCTTAATCAAGAATCAACACACGCCGAACATTCCGATTGTCTCCACTCGTCAACTCATCAAACCGTCGACACTAGTTCCGAGGTGGTAAAGCGAAAAACGTTTGCAAATCCGTTGCCCATTACGCACGCAAATAGCGTCATCTTCCGTCAAAAATTGCGAACAATAAAGCGGCCCGCTCGCCGGCGGCGAAAAATCAGACAGGAACGAACGTTTTCCGAAATGTCGAGCGCGATTCTGTCCGGCGAACGTCCGATTCGATCGACGTCCGCATTGAAAGGCCGACTGCGGAGCGCGGCAAGTGCGTGGAATTCGTGAGCGGGATTAAGCGGCGGGCGCGAATTTTACGCGCAATTTGAGCGAAAAATCGTCGCGAAATAATTAATAACGGGCCGGCAGGCGAATAATCGACGCGGGACATGTAACGATCGCCCGACGCGGAATCGGATTACGTCGACGTTTATTTCGAGCGATACGCAACGAGCCGCCTCCGACTGTCCGTCACGCAGCGTAATTAAAAATGATCTGTGATGAAGGGGACGCTTTGGGCGAGTCGCAGGAGGGGGACACTGCGAAGCTCGATCGAGATGTTATGAAAATGTAAACATGTCAACTGACAGATATCGTTTATGCGCCGATGTCGCAGCAGCTGAACAAATATAAGTTGTAAATATGAAAGCAAGTTTTACGCTGCGAACCACCCTCCATTTTGGACGAAAGAGGAGACGCAGGATAGGAATAGGAATGATAATAATAAGAGCGACGAAAGGAACGGTGGTTCGCTGGAAAATTCAAATAAATTCATATTAATCAGGGTGGTTCGGCCGAGCGTGACGTTATTTACGGTTTCGCCGCGCTGGCGAGAAGAAAAGCGAGAAAGAAAATAGCGTTGGTAAGAAAAGGTGAGAGGGAGAGAATCGAAGAGAGCGAGAGACGGAAGATTGTGCAGAAACGGAGCGAGCGGGGAAAAAAGGAGGCGACGCAGCGGGAAGATCGAGGAATATTTCGCGTCGCGCATTTGCAACTGTGCGTCTCTCCAATTTGCGTTCCAGCAATAATGAACCCTTCGCGCCGCCGGCAATGGGAACAATTAATTTCCGCTGAATTGATTTATGGCCGGTCCAGGCACCTTTGTCCGCGGCGTTAAAGCGCGAGAAGTCGTTCGTGCAAACGAAACGACCGATTTCGGGCCAGTTCACGCCTTTTTCTCGTTGTATTACATGCACGATACTCGTGCCGGTGCTTAATGCGATTGTTGTAATAATCTTTGCGCACGTTTCTGCGCTACAATGGGAATGTCGAGCGTTTGAACGGAAAATACAAAGCGAAATTTTTGGTAATATCGAAAAGCGACGTTTGTTCGTCGAAAAATAAATCGAAAATGTAAAACGATTCTCGCATACGTACGTACGCGGTTCGGCGTTTGATGAGGAATGACCAAAGAATTGATCACTTTGGTACGTCGCGAACAGCAGCGTGCGATATGGGAGAAATTATTTAATTTAGAACTCATTTATTTTTCTTCTCTTAAAAATGTTGCATAAGCAAATGTTATTTTGTATTTATGTATGGTTTTTTTCTCCCATAGAAAACTGCTCTCCGTTCCGTATAACATTCTGTATAAACAGAATCGAGACAGCGCATACATAAAAAGTTAAAATATAATAAATATTCCAGAAGCAAAACACTGGGATCAATATTTAATAGGTGACTGAATTTTATACGCTTGCCTGAGGAAACATGGAGGTGAATTTTATGCGAGTGCAACTTTGCTATCCGATATTCAAAACACTTATTACTGCGCTCATTGATTCTCAATAAGAGACAAAGCCGTTTCAAAGTGAATTTGACTGAAAATCCAGTTTGAAGATGACCGTTGAATATTGCTTATTCCAAAACGTACAATCCAGTCGCATAGTCTGGACAAAACGATAAAAGGCACCGGATGTCGAAGGTTTTCTCTTGAATTTTTCGAACACCAAATACTCGCATTTTGTTCTGTAAGTTTCCGTTAAAAAAATGTCACTCAATATTATACGATTTCTGCCTGAATCTTCTTCACTGGAAAAGGAATGATATAAACTTTGGTATTAAATTACATTTCTTGATCACAACACATTGTACGAAAAGATTTGATGTGTAACGTGAAAAATCAGTCGATCATTGATACGGATACCGTCAAATTAAGCTGCTTTTGGAACTACAAAATTAATTCACGTTTTTCAGTCATTTTATCCATGGAAACTCGCCCCACTCGAGATTATACCGCAAATTACGGGACACTCTATATGAAACAGTCCCGGACGCAAACGTTGCGTTGAACAAAATTGATTTGCGTGAATATAATCCGGCAAGCCAAAAAGACCGTATTATGAAAGTTGTATTAATCGGCGGACGACAAAAAAAAAACAGAGTCGGCGTTAATCGGAAATTCAGTTCTCATGCGTGCAGGCGCGAATGCATTAAAAAATGCTGTGTGCCCTGGCTGTGGGCTAAAACCCACTGCCGGGAATTTAATTCTGCTTATGAAGTGCAATCTCTGATAAAAAGGTTAATGCAAACGGAGATAGTCTCGATTAAATCCCGTTGGCACGATTTAGCCTTTATTACGCAGACGTTAATATGGCTAATATTTCGAGAATTCATACGTACCAATGAACCTTTTCATTAGCAACTTCCATAACATATAGAGTCAGTTACGCTCATACGTAACAGTGCAACTTCAAAGATTCTCTAATTGCGTATTACCAATATGCGTGCTGAAGATGCGGGTCTTATTATTTTTAAATATTTCATTTCCGTGAAGCGCATTAGGAAGAACAAGGAATAAGTGGAATTTTGCGCAACTTCCGATATTGTTCGCAACTTCTCTACCGCAATTAACTTTCAACGGTTGCGCGAGCGGATACGCCCGGCAAAATGTCGAATGAATCTTATCGCGACGGCGGCGGTATCGGTTATATTAAAGTTTCACGCTTGTTAAATATTGATCACGATCGCCGGGGGAATACATTTCGTTCCGTGACGGCAGGCAGCATTTAATTCCGTTTATTTCAAAATGTAGCACCGATTTGCGTCCGCCGTGGATGGGGACGCATCTCTGCTGTCGTCCAACGACGAAAAGGTGAAAGAGCGAAAGAGAAAAAGAGAGACAGCAGAGAAGAGAGGAGGAGGCGGACAGAGAGAGAATGAAAGGGACAAAGAGAGAGAGAGGGGGGGAGAGAGAGAGTAGCGAGAAGGCGATCAGGAATTTTTTCCAATTTTTTCCCGCATAAATCCGCCTGGTTTTTTACAACCACGGCTTGCACGCGCTTTTTAATAAAAGCATTTGCCTCGCTGTCCTCCTAATGAAATATCGTCTCGCGCGACACCCTGTACGCATGTGTGGCGGTGTCCGCGGTCGGGTTTTGTGCCCACGAGCACGCACTCGCTTCGTTGCGGAAAAAGATCCGGATGATCTTAACGTATCCGCGGAAAATCGAGAGGGGCGGTACAAAAGGACGATGATTTTACTGATCAAAACGTCCTGTTGGCGCAGAGAGAACAGAAAATTCCGTTTGCAGCGATTTCATTGTCCTACGCGTCGCTTGTGCAGGTTTCTGCACCGGCGAACCGTAATTTACGACACAATCGGCAAAAAGCGCAACTTTCAACGGGTAAAAAAAAAACGTATTTGCAGAGATCTTTGGAAGATCGGGATATAGCAAAATGTTAGGTAGCAGACACATTGTGCCGAAATAAAGCACGTGAAAAAAAATAATTCCTCTACATTTTATATTTGCGTCGTGAATAATTCCCGTCGTATTTCGTTATTCCACAATGTCCCCAATCTCTGAATTATCTATCTATATGTATGCACTTTGAAAAGATATTCATTCTTTATGACATTTTTTGACTGGGAAACTCAAGGTGAAAATAGATGTGTCCCACACTTTCGATCTATGCACGATTTGTTTTGTTCAGTCAACGCTGTCCGGTGGTTACAATATATTACACCACACAATTGACGTTATGCACCTTCATCTTTACTATGCATGCATACGCTCTCGAGGAATGGAATTGGGGATAAATACTCGAAACTAAACGTTGCATCAAACATAGCGCGGCGACACTGTACAAATAAATTTGACATAAATCCCTTAACACCGTTAATTTCAGTTCCTAAAAATTCGTTACCGTCCTGTGCCGATGGTGACGATTACAGTCCACCGATAAATAATGCACGAGTCTCTTCAGATCCCGCGATGCACATTGTCATTCGCCTTTGTACTCGTTGAACACACGTCCGTACTCTCGAGTACATATACATAAGGGCACATGCGGACGCAAACGCAAACAGCGCGCGGCTCTTGCTCGGCCGTATCTTCCTTGGACGTAACGCGACGACGACGTTTCTTTTCGTCGTAAATTTCTCTCACGTAAATATACGTGCGGCCAAGGAATAAGGAGTGGCGCACGCGAGAGTTACCTCCGTGTCCTGCCCGGCGGGATACGGAGAAAGGAAAAATCGTTGTGGGCATCACGAACGGTGGCCGATGCATTTCGCAGGAAGCTTCGCTTATGCACGAAGCGCTAGTCTGTTGCGAGTTCGAAGAGCCAGCGATTGCGAGGTAACTATGGAAAATTGAAACTTTTCATTGGTGACGGGAGACGTACATATTTCAATTCATTCCGTCAGTCCGTACTTAACACTCATAACTTATATGTCTATTACAGATATAATAACGATAGTGCAGACTTGGAAACTATGGAAACTTCAAATCAGTTCATTGCACAACAATTCGGACGAAGTGAGCAGGGTAAGCGTAGATCCAAGCATTAGGGATTGACAGGATTATTTGAAAACGAAACAGCCGAGCCGGAAAGTCTGCATTTAGCTGGTCGTAGCTACTAAAACACGGTTGGAATTACAATCACAAGGAATACACGCTGCGAACGTTACGCGTGAACGACAAGTTCATTCTTTTATGCCCATTACTTGTATTATAAATTAAGCGTTAATGACGATTCACTCTGCTCGCAACGACGCAAAGTTTGCACGGAAATAAAACGAGGGTAGAGTTGTTTGCGGGAGGCGGCTATGTGCTTCGCGTATGAGATCGTGTATGGATGACGGAAAGACGAGGCATGGTAATGCGATGGCGCTCGAGGGTGCATACCAGACTGGAGAGCGAGAACGACGGGGGTGTCGCGTTGCTGCTAATTTCACGGGGGCTCGCCGCAAATCGCGTTAATGAGAATCGACGTAATTGCGGCTTCTACGCGGTCGTGCTTTGATCCACGAATTCACGTTTCTTCGGCGCGGCGTAATGTCGTGCAAACGTAAGATAGAGCAGGAAAGTGAGGAATTGAGAGAGAGAGAGAGAGAGAGAGAGAGAGAGAGAGAGAGAGAGAGAGAGAGAGAGAGATAGAGAGACAGAGAGAGAGAGAGAGATGAAAAGGATAGACGGTGAAGGACGGTAAAAAGCAGTAAAACTTTCAGAGTGGAAAGAGAGTAAAAAAGTGTAAGAGATTAAAGAAGAAATAAGTGTACCTGGATGGAAAGAGGGATGGAAATAAACAAGAAAGAAAACGTTAAGCGAAAAACACGCAAAGCCGGAAAATGGATGAAAGAAATGTGGAAGTTAGTTAGAACAGTTAGTTTTTGACTCCGCGCGCTTCTCGAATCCTCGACTCGTGAGGTAAATTGTCGATGAGATGGGATACATATGTATAGGGTTGAACTTTGACAGAGTACCTACTCTTTGCCGAAGAAACCACTTCGCACGATTGCGGTTTGAATTCTCTCATAGTTCTCCACTTCCAAAAACGAGAGAGATGCCCACCGCATTGATGCACAGACGTTTTCAGAGATAGTACGGAACGTTCAAAGCGTAGCGGGCAGAAAAACGAATCTAGCGTCGCGTTTTCAAAGCGTCGCGGTCGTCATTTTACATCGACCCATAGGCCTGATCCGATTTATTGAAGTAACGAAGCAAATCAATTTTACGCACTAGTCACATTGTTCTTATATATCCACCCCTTTTAAACGCCGACAATACCTTGCTACAACATTTCCGCTTGAAATATGATTCTCTAAAACACGAAAGTAGATGAAGCATTACGGCTGCCGATAAATCGGTAACGTCGTTCGGCGCAAACTTTCCACGAATCCGGAATACCGACGCGCCGATCCACTCCCGACTCCCCAACTCCGGCGCGCACGGTTCCGATCTTTCGCGGGATTAATCCAGTATCAGTTAATTAATCACTCGCGACCATTAGAGTCGACGATGCACCAGATTTTATGGTAATCGCATGACGAGTGGATAATTCGCCGCCGTCGCTGCCGCGAGGAAAGCGCGGCGTGGGCGAGCTCGCATTCATCCCGAAATTAATCTAGATCGAATTTCCGGCCGCGCACTATTTTGACGCGCGTTAAAAGTGAATGGGACCCGCGCGTAGTCGATGCACGCCGGGAAATGCTATTTCAATGCGCGTTTCATTTACGTCGAATTAGCCCCCGTGAAACGGCATTCACTGAGCGACTGCGGAATCACTGACGACGACTCGACGAGAAAATGAGGGGAAAAAAATAAAATACTCGACGCGACGGGATACAAACGGAGCCGAAGCGGGAAGAGAATGAATAAATAAACAATCGTGCCACCTTTAACGCGCAGCACTTTCTCCGCGGAATAAGGCCGCCCGCCTACGTGCCTTCCTTATTCAGCATTCCCGCGCCGCGTCCGTGGTGGAAAATATCTTTCCCCATACGCGAGGCGAGACGATCGTAATTCAGGACAAACACGTCTCGGCCCAACCGGCGCGGCTTTACTTTTTCTCAAAATTATTCCCCGAGGACCATCGTGCGATTCCTCCGCGCCGTCTCGCTCTTTCTCTCCCACTCCTCGTCTCTCTTTGCAACACTCAGCCACGTACATCCACCGGGCACTTTCAACTGTACACTCATCCCATGTGCACACACGCACACACAAGCACGCATGCGCTCGTTGGAGGGTAGAGGTCCAGAGATTACGAGCGGAAATTCGTGTATTCACTTTTCCACGGGGTTTTTAATAAAAGTTCCTTAAACGTTACCTGAGGGCGGCCGAACGGAGGGCACACTGGGTATACACGCATCTCGCTTTAACGGCGTCGTAAAAATCGAGAAAGTTTCGCAGTTTTCACGGTGCTCGAAAGTAGTTGACGCCTGCCCCCCGCTCTCCGCCCTGGCGTCCTTTCTACTCCCTACGCGTTCCTTTCCAGCGGAACTTCCTCGCACCCTCTCGCCGTCCTTACGTCGCTCCTTGTCCCACAGGGTCTGCGTTCCTTCTCGTTTTAGAACGACCTTAATCGTTTCGCGCAGCGATTCGTGACACCGGAGTCTCTTCGTTCTTCGTAAACAGGTCGTAACAAGGCCACTTTCAGTCCGGCAGTCGGACCTCGGGACGATATCGCGTGGAGTGCCGATATCGGGACTCTTAACAAGCGTCAAAGTACGCTGGAGACGTCGACGTCTCGCGAGGAGACTTCCAGTAGTCTCTGTCGGAGTTCGCGAGCTGTTAAGTGTCGCTGTCGAAATAGGCCTGTTTCGAACTCCTCGTGCACCGAACGTCTCTTTCATCGGTGACGTCCGTAATGCTTGGTATGCAATGTGCTTTCGGTGGATGTAGTTAACGGTGGAAGTGTTGAGCAGCGGAAACGTGCTGTTCCCCTACGTTCCCGATAATTTGAATTTTCAATCTCCGACTTCATTATCTCAGCTTTCAACTCCGCTCATTTCTTTCGCTTCCGCTGTCGCCTCGAAATGGGCGGACGTCGGATTTTCGGAAGACCGCGGGCGACTACATTTGGACGTTCAAAAGATAGCCCCAGAATAAACGTTTGGACGTTAGGCGAGCGGAGAAGTGTTCGCGTCTAGACGTTGAATGGATTCGAGCGTTCGCGTTCGAGAACGGCCGGCCGTCGATCTTCGCGAAGAAAGCGCGGAAAAAGGCGACATCGAAAAGTCCTTTCAATAAGGATTACCCCGGACTCTTCCACTTGACATAAGAATCGCTACTGGGAGAACAAAAAACGAATAGATCGGTGGCAGGCCGCTGATCTTATCGACCGAACGGTTTACACAAGGACCGAAATAAAAGCCCGATTCCTTCTTCCTTTCTCAATCGCTTACTGTATTCTAGGTCGATTCTTATACTTCTCCCGCTTTCTTCGTATCACAATTGATTATGGCAACGAGAACTGTATGCAAATGAAACTAGAAGTATTTTTGCTATCGGTACTTCTGATATCTGTAAACCGAAATGCAGCGCGTAATCCAAAATCCAGCTTCCCAGCATTCGATATCACCGACATTCCCGCTAAATCCGCTCAGTCACTTTTTCTTCTCGCAGCGGACAAAATTAAAATTCAGATCTTCGCCGCATCGCTCGAAAGCCAGGAGTGGCCGACGGGCGGGCGTTAGATGCTGAAGAAATCTGAAGTCCGCGACAGCGCGGAGGAGTTTGCCGCGACGGAGTTCTTTAAATGCACGACAAACTCGCGCGCATTGTTTGTGGGAATTTTTCCATCCACGCGAACCGCGCGACGACAACGACGACGACTACGCAGACGACGCGGGTACTTTTCATACTTTCCCCGACCCTTTCCTCCCGCCAGCCCATCGCCGCTCGAATGGCGTCGTTCCCTTTCGCCTGCGGCCCACGAAAAACTTCAATTATGTAAACGAAATAAATAACCGCCGTCGCCGTCGGCGTCGGCGTCGCTGAGGAAACCGGATTAAGGCTGCAACGAAGTTACCCCTGCTGTTTACACCGAACCGCCTCCGCTCGTGCATTCTAATTTCCGGTCCATCGACGTGCTAATCTGTCTCGCTCTTTTTTTTTCTGGTCCCCCTCTCTACAATCTTTCGGAGCCGAAATTTGGCACGCTCTTTAGCAGTGCGCTTTGGACAGAGGACTCCAGGAACGAATATCGGCGCGAAGGATTCATAGGGTGGCGTGCGTGTAGTGTGTGTAGAAGGAAGATTGCTCGAGGATAATAATAATTAAAAGATCACGCGTCGATCCAAAAATACTGCGTATTTGGTAAAACGTTTTTTCGATACCGGCCAACCGATACTTTCTCTCTCTCTCTCTTTCCTCTCGATTATCCACAAAGATCGTCCGTCCGCGCATTTATCTCTCTCGTGTCGCTATCACGTCCTAATTATGAATTCTCCGCTCGCTTATTCCATTTTTCCACTTTTACGGTTCTTCTCGCCGTCCCCCATTCTCTGTCTGCCTTTCTCTCTCTCTCTCTCTCTCGCTCCGCTCATTGCACTCCACGCTCCAATTTCTCTCCCGTCCTCTCCGGGTCGGGCGTATCGGCGAATAATAACGCCAGCGATACGCAATAACGATTCGTTAAAGTAATACGGCCGATTTATTGCCGGCCAATTATCATAATTGATTTATCGTCCCGCGACGACGGGAGATTTGGCACGAGCCATTCCGCCGTACTCTCGTTAATACATCGTTAATGCAAAAGGTAAATCAAGCCGGGGCGAAGTACCCAAGGGGAAGGAGGATGTGACTAGGGGTGCTCTGCAGTGGGACAGATTTGGGGAGGAAATGGCAGGCAATATCGGTGCGCAGTGTTAAGGGAGCCGTTTTTCACGTGAAAAAGGAGGATGAAAAATGTTTCGTATCGGACGTAACGTCCCGCGCGCATTTACCGTAATTCAATCGAGCGACGCGCCCAATGTATGCGATATTCAAAAAATGCCAGATACGGAAATGCAGATCGCGGAGACGCTGCGTGCGCCGATTTGTCGTCGTTACTTGACTCGGCCTCTATCTCGAGCAATTGCTGCCCATTTGTTTTTCCTAAGCGTTCAATGATCTACGCGGCGAACATTTGTAGGAAAAATCGGTACAGAAAAATCATTCCTTCTGCGAGCGTTCATCGTAGCGTCCCACCTAGCAAGACATCCGAATCGTCAAAGATGTCACGAGTATGAATCCGTTCTCGTTAAAAGCACTCATTTCATATACACATCAGAAACGCAGTACCAAACGTATAAATGCCCTTCATCGTCTCCGACTGTCTTCTCTCCGTCGTCGTCCAACGTCTTTCATCTCACGCTCTTCCGCGTTGCGGCAGCGCGAGATGGGAGAACAATAACACGGTGCAAGCGACGCGGAAGTGTGCACAGTTAATTTTGACCGTGCGCCTTTCATTATGAAATTTAGCGAAACGCGCATCGGGCTTTCGTTCATTCGGCGCGAGGGAAGTGCGGAGGACCCGCGCCATCGCGTCGACGCCGACGTAAGATATTTCATCTTAAGTGCCAGAACAAATACGTCATGCGGCGCGCTGCGCTTCCACGGCAAGGGATATGTTCGCTTCCAGCGTCGAGGAGATTCTCTCGCGATGCTTGCCGAAGATTAGGGCCATTCACAGTCGACGCTCTCGTCGGTATAACTCGACGCTCGGCGAGGCATTGTCATTGAAATTTCTCGAGGTGCACCAGAGACTCGGCCCCTTAGTTGGAGGCATTACGCTGGGACAAAAATAATTTCCCTCGATGTCACATCTTGGTGGCGCCTCTCTCTCTCTCTTTCTCTCTTCATGTTTATCTCTTCTGCCGTTAAAAATTCGACTCTCTTGTTGACGACGCCAACCGACCGGCGAAGATTTAATGAAAGAGAAACAAATCCGTTCGAAACATGAACCGGAGTATATATTATTAGCCATTTCGTGGTTGTCGGAATAATGCACGTTTGAAAATATCTACTGATATCATACAACAGTAGCAGCGAAATTTCATCGAGTTTTCATGTGACGCGCAAAGATTTGACGAATTTCTCGCAAAAAAATATTCGCTTTTCGATGGCCAGCATTTATACAGAACCACTGGTCAGCGTATACAGTCTCTCGACTTAAAATATTGCCCACATGATCAGCGTCTGTTTCATAGAAGTTGCCCCCGTCCGCCGCAATATGAGTAAAGTGACTCGTTAGTCCGAAAGCGTAGCAACGCCTTTTTCCGAACTCAAGAGCCAGTGCAATGCGCAACGGCAGGAGCATCCGCGCGCAGACACGCAAGAAGGAGAAATAGCAGGAGCACAAAAACAATTTCTCCCCTTAGCAAATTCTTCGCCTCCTCGGATAGAGGGCAGACCCGCTTGAACATCCTCCCGGAATATTAGAGTAATTTTCCGTGCTGCCTTTCGCCGGCGTATTATACTCAGTTGCCGCAGGGCCTTATGGTCATTGATATTTCACGGAAAGTAGAGGAAAGGAGCGACCTGAGGCTTTCGGTACGTTCGAGCGCGTCTGATGGAAAATAATTGCGCGCCAAGTATAAGCGTTTGTGTGCGTGTGGGTTAACGCGCACAGCGGTCCGAGTTAAGTGGAAAGTAGAAAATAGCGCGACAAAGTGGAATCCGGGCGTTGCGGAGAAAATATTACGGGCAACGTTTACGTCGTATCCAGAATAATCCACTAGACGTTAACACACGAGCGCCACGGATTATAATACACGGTCGAACGACGTCGGCGAAATTTGGAACCTTCCTTCCTTTCCTCTTTGCCCTCGGCGTCGGCATCGGCATCGGCGTCGGCGTAAATTCACCGCGCGAGAATAATTCCTGAGCAATTCTTTATCTCGGAACACAACGGGACGACTAATTCCTTCAAATTGGACCCTTTCAATCGCACTTCCTTTTTTATTTCCGCCACGCTTACTTCGCTTTCTTGCTGCATACGAGCATACTTGAGTATAGCCTAAAAATGTTCGTGCTCCGTCGCCTCGAGTGGAAGAAACGTAGCAGTGTCGAGCGAGTGGAAGCGATACGTCAGAGGTTAATTGGTGCTGAGCGAAATCTAACGAGGAAAAAATCGATTCGCATGGGGAGAAGGGGGAAGAGGATAGGGAGCCCTGAAACTGTATCTCTCCTGCCTCAGCAGACGTGTAGAACCGACGACGGGAAGGTGGGCGAGGGAAGACGAAGGGATGGCTCGAGAGTGAGCAGGGCCGCCGGTTTCTCCAGGATCCAGTTCGGAGATTAGGGCCATTTTCGTCGACGCTTTCGTCAATATAACTCGGTGCCCACGGGGCCGTTATCGTTGGAAATTCCACGGAAACGAGGAATTGCCCCGTTCCCTGGGCCCGATATATAGGTACGTACTCCTACCCCGGGCGCCGGAGGGTAGTAAGCAAATAATCCAATCAGGCTTCGTCGTCCGTGGAGGAGCCTCTTCCATCCTCTCTCGCCCCTTGCCGTTCCATCCACCTCCTAAGACCACCCCTAGGGTCCTCCATCTCTCTCTCTCTCTCTCTCTAGCCGTTCGTCCACCCTCGCTGAAAATTCTTTCATCGAGGCAAAGGAACGCAAAGAAGGGGAAAGGAGAGGGAAATTCAAGTGCGCCCCGGCAGGGAGTGGACGAGCACTCTTGTTTTTTTTTCCATTTCAACATTCTCTTTCTCTCGCTCTTATTCTACCTTCGCTCTGCCTCTTCCCTTCTCTTTCTCTAGTCCCTTATTGTCTTTCCGCCTCTCCGTCTCGCTCGCGCCTTCAGTCTCCTCGTTCTTTCCATCGAGTTCACCGCCAGGACCTGGCTGACTGTACCACGACCTTTCCCTCCTTCTCCCTCTCATTATCGTACGCCGCCGCCACCGCCTTCTCTCTCCTCCGCGCTGTAAACTAGTGCGGCAGCCTGCATTATCGTCCTCTCGTTCCTTCTTTACGTCCATTGGCGAATAGCGGGAGCGTAATTTTCCGTGATTAATAACCTCCCCTTCCTGATTTTCTTACTTCTCTCCGCTCCTTCGTCGCTCCGTTCTTTTGCTTCTTTTCTCTTTCGCGCACATTCTTCTCGTACCCCCCTTCCTGCCCCGTTCCTTTTTCCCGATTACACGTGCGCGACATCCGAATGGAATGTGAGGAATAGATCGAGAAACAGCGAGAAAGGAAAAATCTAGAGATAGAGATAGAGAGAGAGAGAGGACGGGGTCGACGATCTACCCTCTCGTCGCGACGTTCGGTCGCTCGTGAAAAAATTGTTCTCTCCTCTTTACGTCGGCGTGCACCCCTTTATGAGATCGCTTCCAATCTCGTTGAGTTACGGTGGAACGACGATGACGATGCCGCCAGACGTGTATTTTCTTTGTAGCGACTCTCACGCGAAGAGGTCTGAATTCGCAGACGCCATTACATTCCGAGCAAGGCTTCGTTCCTGTTTTCGTATTCAATACTTTCTCGGCGATTTGTGAATGAGTCTACCAAGTAATGGAAACCGAAACCTAGAAATGTGGTGTACGCTAACAATCTTTCAGTCGGTGAACTTATCCTTTTCGTGGATTAGTTTTTTACATTAATTTTATTGGATTGAGTAGTAACATACGGTTGGCAAGAGTATCTTTATCGTGTAGGTAAATTTCAATGTGGCTGCCTAACGAGATTACAGAAGAGAAAACAGCTCGACCAATTACCTCAAACTAAAATGCATCGCGACACGGCACGGCAAGTATAAATCCCCAACTGCACAAACTTCTTGCTATTTGCGCGAAATCGGCGTAATTTATACCGATGATTTTCGAAAATGAAACTGTTACCGTCGCGGTCATAACGGTATACGGGAACTATTAATTTAAGACGTCCCGACACGCTAAGCTTTCGCTGATACGAAGCCGGACGACGAAAGAATACAATCTGCGAAGCAGAAGCTTGCAAATATATGTACATAGATACTTAAACGTACGGCCGTCGGACTGACCCGTTTCGCGTACACCGCCGTTCCGACTTCGTAGCATACTTTCGCAATGAAAACGAACGTAAATAACAACGGCCCCCGCCGGACTCGAAAGTTTATCGCCGCGGGCGTAAAATACACCTTTGACCGGGCCACGTTCTCTCTCTGTCTCTCTATCTCTCTCTCGCCTTCCCTGGCTCTCTTAACAAGTCAAACGTTTCGCAAAATACGTTTCCGCTAAACTTAGAGCCCCGACGAGCGATGTATACATAGCGAACATGCGAACAATCGCAAAGACTACCGGACGCCGGGAGAATAAGCTTAACAATTGTACATGCGCAAAGGTCACGCGCGCGTCTCTATCGACAGCCGCAAATACGTATTTGTTCATTGTAATTGTGAGAATTGATCTGAGATGAAGATAGATAAGTACGACATTGTCCTATTCGCAGTGTCAGGTTCTCATGAAGACTATGTAATGAGCATGTAGCATATCTTTTTCCTTCATACTTTCTAAGTGTTTATTCGACCTATTGATTCTAACGTACTATGTAAATTGGTTTCTGTTATTCTTACCGAAGCGAACGTTCCATGGTATCGCCTTCGACCGACTCAAATCGCTTACCTGTAAACAGACGAATAGAAAACTAGAATGCAGATATGCAGTGCGAATTGGGATGCAAATAGAGCGCGCGTGAATAAGTGGCGCGTTAAAGCGACGGAAAACATTGCTCGCTCGCGAGCGCATAAATTTCGCTACCCGCGGAAAAGTGCCGTGCCCTAAGGTAGCCCTGTTATCAGCTCGTGATTTCTTTCGCGCGCGACCCCGCGAAAGTGGCGCTCTTTTTGCTCGCCGCGCACGAAGTGCACATTAGATGGTCCACTTTAATATACGCAAAGTGAAATATAATACCCGCCTGCGGTATAATCCAATTAACTTCGTTTTCGGAACTTCCGACAGTGCGGCGGCACTATACGAACACTATATTACGATTATGCGCTCTTTCGTGCGTGACGCGTACCCACGTTGCGTTTACATGATTACACGGGACCGCAATTAATTGGGACGTATTAATATGAGCATTCGTAACGCCGATTCAATGGCCCGTCACAGTTAGTTCGCGCGTCTAGATTGTTTAACGTTTCACGCCACGCTGGCGTTGGATCGGAAACGGTATTGCAGTTCAAGTTGTTGTTCGGTAATGGTACAAGTGGTCGCGGCACGAATTTGCCAAATATCGCATGATTTCCAAATTTTCCTCTGAAAATTACGACACACGAACTGAGATCACATGTGACCCGAAGAGCACAAGGATCATGATTTAGGACACCTTTCATCCAAACGTTACAACTAGCTGTGTCGCCATACGCCATCGTCTTTAAACGATGCATAATTCAAATAGACGCCTATTAGTCAACCAAGAGGGGTCCAATTATACACACGACGACATTATGATAGGAACCACTTAGCAACACATGCGTAAGCAAAGGGCGCACAGTGTCGCATTCCTGTTTCCGGACTTAACGCGAAAGGTATACTAATTCTTTTACCGTGTCGATCGACAAGTTCGAATTTATTATTTGTAAAATAGCTTTAACGGCTTATTGAAACGTGGTCACGTCATTGGCTTTTATCGTTCAGGCAATTACGCGAGTGCCGACGATTAATTTGAATTAATTTCTGCTTTGGTCGCGGGTCAAGTGTTGAGAGTGTTATAAATTTTGCTTAATCACCGAAAATGTGCGCGTTGTTTTACTATTAACAGAGTGACGCGTAATGCAAATGGACCGATAATAGCCAGCTAGCCGGGTGGCTCGGTTTCCGGCGCACTGGCAATACGATAGCGAGCGTTTCTGCAGGATTCCGGGCGCGTAATCTTGGGAGTGACAATATTATTTTAATATATTTCCATGCATACGCTCGCCAGACATTCTGACCTTAAGACAATAAACAAACTACATATTTATTTCGGATAGATATAATTTATTACGCTGATTGTAGAAGTCGAAGGACTGGTACAAATTAATAATGTGATATGAATTAAAATTAATGAGAAATTGAAAATACTTTTGGTACATGTAAATTTATCACGTTTCGTGTAATGTGCCAGTAGCCCTTCAATAATATTCCAATTAATTTCCCCCCAAACTCTATTTTTGTAAAGATAAAAATACGTTAAAACACATAATTTAATTTCAATATACATAAACGTGTCTTTGGACATTTTAATATACATATTGCAACATATTGTAGTAAATGTAATATAATTACAATTTTAGAACTTGTAATTGAACTCTTTATTATACAACCGATGTTAAGCATAAAACCAAATTAAGCTTATACTGTTTTTACCCAAAAATGGAGTTACACCACTTTCATAATAAAAGGCTCAATTAGCGGGAATACCGTAGTGTAATATTATATTTATATTGGCACAACTTGGCCACTTAATCATAATCATTTTCGAAATATGAAACGTTATATGGTACCCACTTTGCAGAACGAATTGATGAAGGCAAACGTAAAAGCAATATTGTATATTTAAAAATGAAGAAAAATAGCATTACCATTTCTGTGAAACTGATTCTACATTGAAATTCAGCGGTCAAAAGGCGCAGCATGAAAACTCGACAAAAACGACCATCTGTGGAAAACGTAATGAAAATATTGAAGAAAGGGTAGAAAGGCAGGGAATTTCAAATTGTGAAATGTGACAAAAGTCTTTAACGTTCGAGTAATTAACCGCGTTTCGTCGGTCCATAGAAATTAAATCCAGTTTCAGATGCGGCATTTGCGTGAACAGTGATATAAATTTAATTAAAAACGCCCGATGTAAACATTTCTTGTTATGTATGTGTCCATGTCCCGATTAATCTTGAGTTGCTTCGATTAAATGAGATTTTCTAATTACCGCACCACATTTAGTGAAATTTATCGGCAGGTGTGTGTGTGGCGAGATTGATTAATTATTATTACAATTCGTACCATTGTTACATTATTACGTTGCACTAGATAAACGATCTCATCAACGCCAAAACATAATAGAAATTGACAACTTTTATCCTTTCAAACAAAATAGAGTAAAAAACGTCGTCGTCCCTGATACTACAAAGAACGTATAGTATAAATATGTACCGTATAGTTTCAATTCGCAATATTAATAATAAAAATGGCAGTGTCGTTTGTTTCGAAAATCCCCTTTTATGTAGCGCAGCTTTCATCCACGAACGTTTGAACTGACGCCGCCGCCGTGTGCACAGAGCTCATCGCAGTTGCCTGTTTGTCCACTCGCATAAATATGCCAAAGCCAAAAATGCGCTAAAGAAGATCATCGGCGGACACGGGAAAATAATTATTTACTTATAAAGTGTTATACGACTGGTAAGGTAATCCGCAGAACAAACGCGCGGATTTATCTCAATCGTAATACGCGGCTGGATCCGCGGAATTTAATAATGTTCGTAGCGCTGTATTCTGCTGGACCCGAACCGTTTTAGCAACTACCATACTACGGGCTATGCACGATAATTATGAAAATTATTAACCAGTTCTGGCACATTCTTGTAACATCGTCCGTTTAATGTCAAACGCCACTACTTAGTTCATGTGCCATATCGTTCTACTGTATATCGATCGATATTAATACGCATAAAACGTTACGGAAAATGAAATTCAGATTGAAAATTGTAACATCAATCGTATAGATTCGTTTGCCCTTCTAAAGAACAAGGAAAACAGTGCGATTGAATTGAGCATCACTTTCGGCCGATGCGTAAATTAAACGAGCTGCGGTGTCAATGGATGGAAATGTAAACTGGATAAAACGAGATCGTAATTAATAACGTATTATAGCGGGGATTATTTTTATTGGTGGTATGCAGGCAACATGTATGCATTCTTACAATCTTACCCCATTATGGCCGAACGAGTGTGCCATCGTGGCCTACCATAAAGGGGTCAAACAAGGCACAATGGGGCCGATCCATAACAATCGCCGACGAATCCATTTGCACGTCCGCACGTGTAAATCTCGTGCATGCACGAAAGGAGATGATTTGTGTATGCGCAATGTCGTAATGTGTATCCATCTACCTACGATCGGCGAACTGCCGTTGCCCAAGATAGATGTATGCTTGTATGCACCTGTGTACCTATGCGTGCCATATATGTGTATATACATATACCATACACTTTTCGAGCACGTACTCGTAGGCGTGCATGTCGATAGAAATGTGACTGCACACATTTCGGGCACGTACTGGACTGCATGAAGGTATGAATGCATGTACGCGTATGTATACGCGTGTATGCACGTTTTGGACATGCACTCGCGTGCGTGCAGACGTTTTTGTGTATGCATGTATTTGTGCGTATGCACTCTTCGCTCCCGTCCCGCGAAACGATACGCGAGCAATGCCCGACGTGTCAGAAGCATTGATGAGCCGTCAAGGACAGATTGAATCGTGTCTCTTTTCAACATTTCAATCGGCAACCGTGCGGCGGCCGAATTCAATTAAACATTACAGTCGATCATATGTCGATACGAGCAAGGTTTATGTCATGCAATTGCCAGGGGGATCTTGTTCGTTGTTGAGCGGCAGAGTGATTAAATGCGGCCGCGGTATTTTTCATTGTTATTACGCTATGGCCTGCGGTATATTATATATTACGTAATTTTATGAAGTATTTATTTGGAAATATGTAATTTTAACACTTGCACGTGCAATGCATCGAAAACTCAGTCGTCTAGTTACTCTCACATAATGCATCATAAAATGAGATCTAACGGGAAACGTAATTCCACCGAATTCGCCAATCAAGCCCAATTATGTGTACACACGCGAATCTTTCACTGCCAATTCCAACATATCTTACGTTACATTCAAGAAATGCAGTCTTCGATCGCACCGAGAATAGCTCACAGATTTTGACGATTCAGCATAGACGGCACGTGATTACGCGCCATTCAAACGGTCCGTTCGTCCTAAATTATCGATGGACCGTCTCGCGCTCGCCGAGGTGTTTTTCGACTCTTGTGGGAATGGGCGATATTCTCGATTTTTAATCGTTAATAACGTTGCACCGAGGCAGTAGATATATGGGAGCGCTCATTCTAGGTATTCATACATATTTGTATAGACTCATGTCAAAAGGCACGGCGCAAAGTTTTGCCAGTTTGGCACGCTCAATGCATCAATCAAATCTTTAACGGTCGACACTCAAATAAATACAAGCTCCATCTTTTTTTGTATAATATTAGAGCATAATATGCGAGCAGGTGCGCAGGAGTAAGCTGAAGATTGTATTTCACCGCACACGTATACCGTGCATACTTCGCATATCGCGTTCACAGCACGTATTTATTATACATTCGTGTTTTCGATCGCGTCACCGAGAACAACGTGCGCGCATATCCGCGTATTAATCCATGCCAAAAATATCGATGGACCGTCGAACGAAATACGCGGCTTCCTTTTTATCTGTCGCGGGAGCACGCGGGCAACGAGGACCAATGAAAATCAATATTTAACGGTATTGCGTGCAAACCGACGCGACGTACAATCCGATCAGTTCGTTAGAAAGTTGGGCAGATTTTTGTGCCGACCGCGTTACACGAAACGTTTATGACGTTACGATGCGTATACATATTGATCGGCAACGGGAGCATCGACGGTCCATCGCAGCGCACCGTCTCGCGTACGTTTACGCGCGCTTCGATAGCGAACTCGCGCTCTTTCCGACGCCGACGCCTCGGGTATCAAAACAACGGCAACGATAAAAACTGCCCGTGCGCGCACTGTTAAATCCTGCCGAAATTATCGTCAATTTCGGCTTCGCGTTGTCTAAAGCATGCCACGCCCAGCTTCTGGCCGCACGAGCACCGTTGTGCCTGAAGCCGACAGAACTTCACGTTGCATTACGTTATGATCTGCTATTAATACGGCACTTGGAATGTTTTTTAATGGAATACAAAGAATGGTCGATACAATTGTGAGCAAGGATAGAGTACAATTATGAGGATAAGAATAAAAATTCAACATTCCCACTTTCTCACAATTTTATATACCAACGATTGTATGCCGAGCAACGTAATTGGAGGCACCAAATATACGCGAGAAAGGCGATAATCTCTGCGCGAACATTGCTTGTTGGTCGAAGGCGAGTTTTATCGAGGATAATTTCAGGGGGAAAAAAAAAGTCGCGAACACGGTTCGGAGTACGCGATATTTATTCACGTGCACGAGGAACACGTCTCACGCGGGCTGACGCGCCGTCGTCGTGACGATGAACGTATATGTTTGTAATTTTTTAGATAAGCCGCAATTTATGCGGGAAAATTTATGCGCCAGGTAGAATAGATTTAATTACAGATTTATGCGCACTCTCTATGCGTCGTTCATATTCGTCACGTGTGCGTTACACGTTCCAAAAACAAAAAACAAAAAAGGAAGCAAAAATGGTTACTCCTCCGGCGGATAGAACATTTATAAAAACGTCTGCTCGTCATTTACTCCTCATTCTTCGAAGCCATTGCATTTAATTTGACGCGTAATTCGGAGAACGTATTTAGCGGAACAAATCCAGCGACACCTGCGGGCGCGCCTGACTTTCGCTGCATTTTGCATTCTACGGCCGCGAGGTACATATTAACACGGTAATTGTAGTATGCGCGCCAAGTCGTGTATTCATTTGTACGACAAGATCCGCGGGAACAAATTTCTCCCGAGACACGCTTTTTCGAGGTGCAGGCGGCTTGCCGAAAACGCATCCCAAGCGTAATCCGGAGGAAACCTGTACTTGCTCACCGTGCGAACCAATTTGAATTCGCCAATGAAGCTCGCGGCGGAAGATACGCGCGAGCAACAGTGCGTGAACGGATTAACGGTGAGGGCGGCAAAAATATCGATTGCCCGTCAAAAACAGGTGGTCCATTTCAGGCACACGATGTGGCGTGTTGTCATCGACGGCCGGCTAAAATTATTAGATTTTCCGGTAAGCGAGCGTTGTTCCAGGAAGACGCGCTGTTACAGGGTACATTGGGCGAATTGAAGTGCATCATCGTCCGTTATCATATCGGAATATTAATGTAACATTGAAATCCGATGCATTTAATTCGAATAAGTAATAATATGCGGGCACTACTCGATTTAAAAATGAAATAACTATTGGCACGTATAATTATGTCCGAAATTTGTATGAAAATGTCAGAATTAATGCAGACTTTCAGTGTAGCTCGCATAGCGAGTGAGAATATTTGTTACAATCGGGTCAAGCCTGTAATTGTGTACATTGACGGAATTAAAACTGCATCACTATACGCGAAACGTTTAATCATTTATGGAAAATCATAATGAGAGCTTGCGGAGGAACGCAATCTTCATTAACGTAACTTTTGCGCCAGTACGTCCATGTTCGTTCTACAAAATCGTTAAACATATCAATTTAGTCGATGAGTCACGTACCAGCTGTAACGCTACATACACATACCCAAGTGCTGCTGACAAACGTACGCCGAGCGATGTCAAAATTAATTCTAACACGTTTTATTGCTTCATTACTTTGCCTTCGAACATAGGCGCGCCGGGAGTCGGCCATGCGATAATTGGCCGCCCGTCCAGTTTGTCACGCAAACTTTGTCGTGGGAGGGACGAATAATTTCGGCGGTAGCCAACTACCGAGGCCTGTTAAAGGCCCGTGCTCATCCACGCACCTAACGTTTGGGCACTTATGTGCGTAAACGCGAAGCTATGTAAATTCGGGGACGCCATAGAGTGATGCGCGCGAATTACTGTTACGTGCCAGTAATACCGATGGCACGATCATCCGCGTCATGCATATATGTATTTATGCCCTTAACCCGCGTTATATTTGTAGCGCACTCCGGATTTAGAGTGGCGCAATTTCGCCCATTCGCCGCCACTACCACTTTCAACGTAATAATTGTCGCGGACGAGCACTCCAATTTTTCGGCGGCTCGCTTTGCACGCTCGTAGTATGTAGATTCGACACTTTCGAACGGCGCAAAACGATCGCCGGGTGTGTCGAAGATTCGTGCGGTCTGTGTGCGGAGCAACGTTTGCGTAAGACGTGTGCAAATTTCCGGCCGAATTTTGACGACGGAAGCATAAAAGGAGTTGGGCATTGAAAGGCCCGAACGGCACATATGGCGCGCTTATAATTGACTCGTATCGCTTGGACTCAGCACTTAAGTCAGCCACTAGCAGCGAATCGCGCGTTAAAAAGTACGTGATCCGAATGGAAATCAGTGAGATCATAAACACCCGCTTAAAACCGGACATGTACCGCGCGCTTTAATTAATCCCGGCTCGTTTTACACGTTTACTGCATCGCCTTTAAACGAGGCACAATACGAGATAACTACGGCAGGAGTCCATTCACACGTGCGCGATCGTCGAGAGCGAATTTCCACGAGGTCCGTGGACGATTTGGCGCGGGAACTAGCCGTGGAAAAAGGACTGTGTCAGGTGTCGTACGTGTTGACATACACAAAGTGACAATGGAGACGCACGCACGTTCACGCATTCGCGCGGAATGCGCATTTTTAATGGCCTCGTTCTTGGCCCATTTTAACACGTCTGCTTTCGAGACTTATTTTATTTTTTTTTTTTAGCGTGAAACCTAGCGAATGTGCGGAAAATACGATAAAATGGTATTACGTTTAATGAAAGCCGCTTGTAGTTTTTCATATTACATATTAGATATATATGTCGTTAACTATTTATCGAAATTTAGCATTTGCTTGTACATCGTATTAACATGGCTTCGGATGACGTTTCGATGATGTTGATAATTTGTGCGTACGTTCCGATAAAGTACTCATAACGTTCAAATCGTTACCGTAATCGCCGTTAAGTAAAGCTTACTGTATCGTTAATGTTTCATACGTACCATATTTACCATTCAATTATTCCTTCCTTCCATATTTTCATTCAAACTTCCGCGCACCTACACTTCACTGTCGCGCTGTCAGGAATAAAGCGCCAACAACGTAGAATTATTACAACTTGCCCACTATGAAACCGTAAAAATAGAAGCTTCGAGTACAAAGTGTTAATACACGTGATATTTACGTTCCACATTTGACGTACTCCATAAGACAGAGGCTACATATCACGAGTACGTCGCGTTACGCAGACTCCACACTCCACCTACTAACTACAGTCAACTATAACCACCGTGCATGAAATGTCGCCGTGCGCGCAAACTGCCGCCATTCGAGGCAAACATCGTACGCGCGATATTACACACATTCCCTACACCGTCGGGATTGCAAATTACAGGGTGCGCTGAAAATCTTTATTGAGCCCGAAAGACGTGTCACGCATACCGTTGCCTCATGAAGACGGGAGAATTGAAGAGAAAGGGAGAGAAAGAGAGAGAATCTTTAACGACGCAGTACAAGTGGTACAGGTCAACGCACGGGAGGGCATGTGATGGCGTTCCGGTTCCGAGATGGCACGCCGTTAAACTGCCGAAAACAAACGTTCGCTTGTTGCGCGAGGCGCGAGCCACTCGAAAATGCAGCGACGCGCGACGCCGCGATTAATCCGACGTCCGTTTCATGCACGCTCACCACCACGTCGCCTTTAAACGATCCACAATGCCGGGAGAGCGTTGCCGCGATAACCACGGCTATGCGTTCATTCACACGTGCGATACTAGGAGAACGGTGTATCGGGGGGGGTAGAGGGTGTGCGCGAACGAGTGATGGAGCCGGCGGGGTGCGTGCGAGGGGTTGGAAAATTCCGAGTGAGTCTCCGCAGGCCGATGGGCGGAGCGCGAGGCGCGTTATGGAAGAGGAAAACTGGTTACCCGCACGGCCACGTCTAGCGTCCACGCGCCAACGGTTTACGCACTTACGTAAACGCGGGGGTTATGTAAATTCCAGGATCATATAGCGCGATACATGCGAATTAACGTACGCGCGGGACAGTCGACCGCCCGTCGTAATAGCTTAAGCCATTTACACATCGTCGTTCACACTCTCGGCAGCGTGGCTCTCGTCGGCCGGCGCGCAGGCAGGTGTGCTTAAGAGTGCTCTCTCGTGCCCTGGCTCCGGCACAAGCGTTTATGCACACGTAAACGCCGCGTGTGCGCGTGTGTCGCTGTCGGCCGCGCGTGGGAGAAACGTTTCACGGATCAGTCCGAGCGCTAGTTGTCGGTGCCGGTACGCAAACGAGCCATTGAGGACGGTCAGTGTGACGATTTGCATATTTTGCACGCGCGTATATGCGAACCTGTCACGGGGCCCGCGACACAGTACCGTGTGCGCTGTGTGCATGGTATGTGTGGCTGTGTGGGATTCGGAGGCGATATCTCGAGGAGGTTAAAGAGACGTCGAACGACGTCGATGGGAGAGTGGAGGAGAGGGGACGTCGCTCGATCAAGATCTATCGAGATCCATTGACGATCGCTGTCGGAGAAGGACAATCTGCCTTGCGAGCGGAAACGAGTTTCCCACCGATGGCGATGTTCCGAAATTCCAATCGGTCGGTGCCGGAGCCCGGAATAGTTCACCGCGGACGGAAAAAGATGGAGTTTCCAACTGTCTCACGCTACTGGCTGTTCGGCGATACGGATGGCCAGTGTGCGGCGCCGGGCAAGCGTGTGTGTGAGTGCACGCGCGTGCATGCATACGGGCGCACGTAATCATCCGGAAGTGGATACAATGTGCCATGCTGGATTTCTCGGTCGGGAAAGTGGCTCTTCCGGGCGCAATTGTAGCGCGAAGTAACTCGCACTCGTGTCGCGAGTCGCTGATTAGCCGTATCACGGTTAATGACAGAGGCACGCGGCAGTCTGTAATTAATCAACTTTCCGCGACCTCGAAACGTGCGCGCATTATTCCCACGGAACGTCGAGTGCGCGTCTCTTTCAACGAGGAGAACTACGAAAGCATAACCGCTGCGACAAACCTACCCGCATCAATGATCGTGGTATACAGGGAAGCCCTTTGTTGCGCCGACTTTTGTTTCCTCAGATTAACCCCGTTTTCTGGGTTAACCCTGCACTCGTTGTATCAAGGAAGTTCGCTCTTATTGCGTCTCGCCTCGCATTCTGCTTCAACCACTAACCTGATTAACCTCTCTCTTATAATAGAACGCGACAGGAGTCCATGCCACGTAGACGCGATCCAATCGCAGACACTGTGACTCTGAGTCACGAAATAAATCCAGCACCGCGATTACGTCGAACTCTCTTCTTAACCCATATCCGATGCACGCCCGCAAACGTGAAGACTTAAATCACAATTACTGCGGCGTAACGACGACGAAACAGAAACTCGTATCACGGCAGGAAGCTCCCTCCTTCGTAAATCTCTCGAAGCGAGCAAATTCCCCGTCGCGCTCGATCGAAAGCGTAACTCATATTTACGATCAATTACATAAATATACGTGCGCGCGCGCCCCGGGCGGGAAGAAATTCACGATTCTATGAATCCGAAACTGATTTCGAGGAGCGTCCAGCAGTGTCGCAACGATTTATATTATTTCGAGGAACGACGCAGCGTGTGCGCGCGCGCACTCGATCGCTCCTCTTTTTCTCCGTACACGTGTACGTGTGGCTCGGTGTGCGTCCGCCGGATATCCAAGGGGAAAATCCATTTCGGCTTGCAGTCTTTTCCAGGCGATTTCGAAGGCCCGTCGTCCCTGATCTGCGGGACGAAGTCTGCGAGAGGCTGTCGATCTGACGAATGGCGCGGATAGATCGACACCGTCGCCGCTGCCGAACGAATTTCTAGACCTCCGACTTCGCCGAGAAACGTATCTCCATAAAGAAAAAAGGACAGGGGGCAGGGAAAAGTGGCTGGGCCGGCGGGGAGAAAACATGCGGGGTGATTCAAAGGTGCATGTCCATACCTAATGTGACGCAGTAATTCGTATTTTTGCGGAACACAATCTTTTGGTCCGAGTCTGTTGGTCAATTTTTGTTATGAGTAATATTTTCTTAATCACACTGCATCAAGCAGCGAAAAGTCGGGCTGTTAATTCGGACAAACGGCCTGCAAGAGACGCGCTGGTAAGCGTCCGTCGAAAGGATGAAACCCGATGAGACGAGCCGACAAATTACAGGGCTGACGAGAGTTTCCAAATTAGCACGCGCTTTAAACCCGGTTCAACGTTTGACGCCGCGGCCCTTCTCCATCAAATTTGCATTACAATACGCGGAAGAGATGTAAATATATGGAGCATATATATTAGAGTGCCGAGGCGTATAGAATTTTCGCTCTCGGTATCCGCGGGCGCATTCATGCGCGAATAATCATTCATAGAGAAGTTGACACCTTCTAACGCTGCATTCAATGCTACACGGTTGGCTTACCGCAATTTTGGGACGACGTGAAAATGTTGGAAAAACGAGAAAAAAATCAAACGCTAGATTCGACGCGACGGTAAAGAATGACCCGAGAAATGACATATTAAGTACACATAACGTTCACATAACCGAAACAATCTCTCTACAACGAGACACATAAACGATGAATAAGAACTGGCAGCGCGGCAAAGTGTTCGGAAACACAGCGAAACGTATTCGGCGTTTCGTGAATTGCACGCTACACGAGTATGAGGTAAAGCGCATTAACCGCGTCTGCCCTCATTGAATTTCAGTCGGTAAACTCCGGAGCGAGCGAGACAGTCCGCGGAAGTCGAAGGAAACGGGAATCGACGTCGTAACCGCCGGCCAAACGACAGAATCCATTACACAGCCGTAGCACTCTTTCCACACGTTCCCGCAGCAGTTAATCTGTAAATCTAACCGCGGCCTTGAGGCACGCTCGGAAACAAGAAGAAGCCCGAATCGATAGGGCTTTGTAACACGCACGGCTCGTCCCGCCATTATCGTGAGCACGGATCGAAGACGATAATCTCTCAAAGGGGATTACTCGAAAGTTATACTTCCGTCCGCCCGACAACGGACTCTCGCCCGTTCCTCGAGGAGAACTTTCGACTGGAATCTGTCGAAGCCATTATAAAGGATTCATGAACGCCAACGAGGGGGGTGGTAACCTCTTCGAGGACTGTTGACCTTCGTGGACAGAGAACGCCTGTCGGACACCGAAAGCCAAACAGCCTCGAATCCAGTTGAAAGTTGAAACGGTCGATAGAATTGACAGAATTGATTTTAAAGGCGCGCCACCCCACCCACCGCCGTCTGGCCGACCGTGCTTCTTCCTTCACTCGTTTCCTCGCGCCGAGCGAAAATAATTCGATCATCGGCCTCGTGAAAAATTCAGCCCCGAATGCGATTCGTTCGGACGGCCGACGTGAACGAACTTAATTGACGGACTTGTTCGAGCGGTTGTTGTGAAACGCTTTGGCGAGTCAGATGAAGCGTCGATGCAGGTATAACCGGTGGACTCGATAGAACAGGCAACATTCACTTCCACCGTTCTTCCTGTTGGTTAAAGATTGTTTGGTTTTTTCATCGTGCCGGTACGATGAAATTTTTCTTTTACATGGAGGTACACTTTTTATGAATTGTGTTACAGGACCAATATATCTATCAAACGAGGATGGGTGAAGCAAACAAAAAATGCCACCTCGGATAATAGTGACCCGATGGTAATAAAATAATGCACCGCCCGGAAGAGTAGTTCTATAATAGCATGTAAAAGTTAACGTACCGGCAACAATGGCGAACATCTTTTGGTCAGGAGGAGAAGTCAAACAACTCCAGGGAAGTTGGGATGTAGTCGGTAGGATCGAGGAATTCGATTTCCAACATCCTACTTCTTTCGTAGGGGGAGAGACCAATTCAATTTCTAACCTCTTAAAAATTTCAGATGTAAACCTGACCACGTCTGGCAGGAAGTAAACCCGATTACCCGATTCATCCCAATGCACCCAAGTTGCTCAGACGCTGCATACGTTTCGCACTCAGGAGTATCGCCCTTTAACACGCCGCCTGCGATGTTTTACGTTACACACACCCCATAAAGTCATGTGCGATTTTCGTTATTAAGAGCGTAATAGCATATGTGGCAAGTTACAAGTGTTCTTGCCTGTACATCCACGACCTTCACAATAACAGTAAAAATGTAATACACAATGCATCTAAGAAAGTAGAAACTCGATAACGACTTTATCAGAACAATAAAAGAACCTTACAAAATTTATGATAAAATGAAAATGCGTTTCGCTTTAAGTATAGACCATCTTAAACTCACGTGACGAACGTAATATTACAGGAACAAAGCGCAACGTTACCCTCTGAACGATGCATAAACAGTACAGAGCACGAGAATATTACATCGGTGAAACGATCGATAGCAGATTATTACGTCCGAGGAGTACGATAATTGATTTATCAAAGCAAAACAAATTGCCGGCAGGACGTGATTACCCCACCACACTGAAACTGATTGAATCGCACTAAAGAGACCATAATCGAAATGCTCAATAATCGGCCGGCACGATGAACGTATCGCGGCGTCCGCGCACGCTCGAGAGGTCCAATCCATGAAAGATATCGGCGGTCCACTGCTTTTATCGCGCCGACCATTCTTCGCGCGTCGCTAAAACTCGTAATACGCGTAACCCGCCTCATGATCGGCCCTCTCGAACGGGAAATAGGCGAGGCTAAAGGGGCAGGCAGGGCAGAGAAATACCGCTTTAAATCGTGACGTCGATAAAATCCTCACCGCAAAATCACGGCCCGGAGTGGCTCGTTTATTTTCCTCCCGATGAGAATCGCCCGGAGGTAGGTCAACAATCCAAGATGCGGTGGAGTAGAGCGAAACCCGAAAGGGTCGACAAATGCGGAGGAAATGAAACCACTAGAGTGGAGAGAGACAGCCGGAGTCAGACGGACCGGGTCGCGACGTGGGAGCGAGACAGGCGATGGGACGAAAGAATGAAACCGAGGGACCGCATGGCCTCCATCCAGCTTACACGCTGTGAGCGGAGGCATGAAAAATGAAATTAGAGCAAGTAGGAGGATGCGCGGGTGAAGGATAGGACCGGCATCGTGAATAGGGGTGGAATTGGTCGGGGCCCGGTGTGAAATGGTGGCAGCGTTGAGTTTGGCCTGAATGCGGCTGAATGTTCATTATTTCAGGGCACAGGATCGACGTCGCTGTATCGGATAAGAGGTAAGCGATTTGGCTCGATAGTTGTGTCGATCGAAACGTCTCGCTGTACGGCGTAAAATGATGAGTGATTGAAATGGATGCAAATATGCTGCATCTCATGTGACGTATACGTAGAATCGGACGTACCGCAGAATTAGCCGAGTTCCAATTAAGGCGCTATAAGTAAATACGTAAGTGAGCTTAGAAACGTTACAAACGATACGAACAAAGGAGTACAATTTACGATAAATAGTGCAAGTACGGTACCTGTACCGTCTAGAAAAGAAAGAAAGAAAGAAGGAGAAACCTAGCATAGGATATACGTGATAACCGATCGCACGACCACCATGCACCTTTATACCCCACTTGCCAGCGTACGACGATGACTTCCAGAACTCGACTAGCAGGCAACAAAGACCGTACGGAATGTCGGTGTACGCGACGAGCAGAAGGAGATACCCGACGCTTTTTTCAAGCGGGCGCGACAGAGCGAGGAGGAGTCTGAAGAAAAGGACAGGCAGAAACGAAGGACCGGAAAGGAGTGCGCGACGAATGAGAGGAGCGGCCTGAGCAGGAGCAGTCGAGTGATAAGGAAGAGGAACGGCTGGCGAAAGGAGGAGAGAAGTCGAAAATAAACTGGAAACGACTGAGAGCGATATGAGGGTAGAGAGCAAGTGCGGCTTGCCGAGTCTATGCGAGGAGACGAGAAGAAGAAGGAGGAGGAGGAGGAAGAGGGCGAAAAGGAAGGAAAGAGGTGGAGTGGCTTGGGGTTCAGACGTGGAGGGGGTGACATTTGTGCGGCTTTATTCCACGAGAGGGTCGCTGTGTGAGGTATCAGGGAGTCAAGAAAGACAGGAGAGATAGAGAAAGAGAGAGAGAGAGAGAAGAGGAAAAAGAGCAAAGGAGAGCTGCCTGCCAGGCCACTCTTGTTGGCGGTACTCGCGACACGAGAGGAGAGAAAGGACTCGGGCGAATGGAATTAGAGGCCGAAGAGGCAGAGGATGGAGGCGGCGAGAGATAAGGAAGAGACATGGCCGACCGGGAGGGTAAAAGACGTAAGGGGGGGAATGTAAGGGACGTCGCACGGCTCGTACGAGGCAGTAAGAAAAAGAGTGTGTACTGCTCGCTACTCCGTAGTGGAGAGTTCGCTCGAGGATCTGTATCGCGGTAATCCGGTATCGAGAGTTCATTCGAGGCACGAGGAACGACGGCCCAGCTTCGCCGGTCCACCGACGGCACTGGCCGAAGTGAAATCTTTTTCACGGTTCCGCCAATTTACCGGACTCGGAGAAATTTCAGGCTGCGACAAAGGCGTCACTTTCCATTGTTATTAGGCGCACGTTTTGTAATGTCCTCGACGTGGGTACTTTGTCAGTGGAACGTGCGCAGTAGCATGCTTCTTGAAAATCTTTATATCGTAATAATGATATGAAGTGTAATGAGATCGATCAGTCAACTTACAGATTGACCATTCTCAAGACGATGATTTGCCATTTCTGGTTGTTTTCATAAAGCTTCAATCGCTCACCTGTAAACAGAAAAAATAATGTTAAATGTAAATAGAGTAGGTATACGGTATGGCGTACAGAATTATTCAGCTAGGATATCAACGGTTTGCCTAATCATATGAAGCTAATGTAAAATTTATGACGACTGATTTCGTTACATGATACTGTTATAATGTTAACGCAATCGTGGTACATTTATGCAAGTGAACGAACCGGTTACAATAGGATATTTTGGTTCAACTGAAACGATGTTAAGCGAAACCGTTTACACAAGCGCAACGGATGAGGACAGTCGACTAATTATAAGAGTTTATTAAAGCCTTTCGGAGGAAATAAAAATACCGACTACTTTCCGCATTTCATTGCACAAGAGGAGAGCCGGCGCGAGGAGAAGGAAGTGAGCGAGAGGCAATTAAATAAGGCCGAATATGAAATCTCTTCAACTAAAAAGGCTTCGCGATCACTTCATGCTGCGAAATTACTTTCCGGATTCATTATACTAATTAAAAGCGTGCAAAAGGAAACGAGGCGATAGAGGGATGAGGGAAGCAGGCGGAAGTCCGCTAGAAACCACTAACGACAAGCACGGATATATAATTGATCGAGTGTAAGGGTTAACCAAACGCACATCCGTAGATCGGAACTGTAAATCTGAAGTGCAATTTTCTCAATAAATAAGAACAGCTTCAGTAAAGCGCGCATATTTATTAATCCGCTACAACTTTGTTATCGATCCTTTAATATCGCATATTCTGAGGGAGTCTTAAAACGTTAGACGGCCACGAAGAAAATTGACGCGGCGCTTCTCTCGGGAGTCGGGGGCGTGTTCGGCGTTTGTGCGCCAAAGAATGTACGTCTACAAATGAAAAGCCAGCCTGAAAATCCCAAAGCGGAGGCAGCTCGCAACACGGACGGCTCTTTTGTTCCGCGATGCAAAAACCAGGCCACGTATCTTAGATGCAGTTAATAAGAAGAAAATTGTGCGCTGAAGGGGCGGACAGGCGGGACGCGATGTTGAACGAACGCTTTCCGTCTCTCTGAATCGCGAGCATTCTTTAAGCGCTCAAAGACGTATTAGTGGCCGCCGGGAAAGGATCGACTGACACCGACGTTGCCTCATGTGAAACTGCTCTCATTCGTCAGACAGTGGCAGCATTTTTCCCGGTGTACATATCGATCGGGCCGAGCTGAGAACACGCTAACTCGCCTTTTTTCCCCTGGTCCCTTTTTTTTTGGGGGGGGGGAAGCGTTTCAAGTAGATGCATTCGTTATACGAGCACTCTGGTCCGCAACCGGCATCATCACAATGTTCCTTTGACGTCGGTATGCAATCCCGGAAACACGTTTTCAGTGTTGTTCCTAATGATGCACAAACCAGTGCGCCAATGAAACGCGGATTGTACGTATTACGTAAATGTGCCTTATGATGTTCGGATGCGTTCCGCGATTACACAGCACTGTTTACAGATGCTCGTTAAATGATCACGCTTGAGCTGCTTCGTTACTTTAAGCCACCGAGCAAATTGGATACCGATGCATCAAACTTGCACACACCGTATGAATAATAATATATTTTCAGAATGTTTCAGAATTCAAGAATCGGGGTGTGAATGGGAGAAGAAAATAAAATACAAAAACGTCGCCGGCAGTTTAGAAAAAGATGTTCCACGATCGATAATACCGTCCCAACCGATCGTCGCTAATCCCCACACTCTCGCCCGACTGAAACCTGACGCAATCGTTCGTTGGACGGTCAAGAACGTGCTGGCACGCTCAATTGCAAAAGTACAATCTCGACGCTCTCGCATGAAATGGCTCCTACAGACCGTGAACTACATTTGCACGGAAGCTTAAACCGGCTGACGGCCTCGCGCAGGCGATTTTTCTATTTCCACGTGGCCGGCAACGCTCATGGCAGTATATCAAAAAGGCAGGACGAAGGCGTCGGCATCTTAATAGCAGCGCCGGCTCTTTCGTTCGGCAGAGCAGGAACTGGGTCGCGGACCTTAGGCCGAGTTAATAACGCGGAAGAAAAGTGGGGGTGGGAGAAGGAGAGGGTTGGTGTACCGAGAACGTGGAATGAAGTGGGACTAAGAAAGAGGAACGAGACAGAAGGGTAGAGAAGGCTTGCCTCGGAAATTTGCATAGCGCATTGTGTGCCTCGTGGCACATATCCGCGCGCGCGATGGAGAGAAAGAGAGAGAGAGAGAGAGAGAGAGACAAGAATGCACGCGCGAAAGTGGGCTCATCGAGTGCGCGAAAAGTGGGTTGTCAAAGCTCAACTTCCTTTTTCCGTCTCGCGGCAAGCTGTTCCTCGACGTAGAACGCCCCGGGAACGACCGGCGCGATATGCGGGACGAGCCTTTCAGAGTGCAGCCTAAATTCCGTGTAATTTAAACAAGGCGCTTCTTTTCCCCGGGATAAAGCGGACTGTCGTCTTTTATGGAGGATGTCGCAAGTTTTTGCTATTCAGATCGTCGGAGCTTACTCTACGGCCGGAAGGGAAGGGAAAGTGTTTTATCAATGGC
This sequence comes from Priocnemis perturbator, assembly GCA_963942575.1. Lineage (NCBI taxonomy): Eukaryota > Metazoa > Arthropoda > Insecta > Hymenoptera > Pompilidae > Priocnemis > Priocnemis perturbator. Next base: position 10,122,132 of record OZ012653.1, read on the forward strand.
TCTGTTTGCATTTTGTGCCTAAGAAGAATGTGGAAATCGGAGACCTTGGTTGGATGCATCATTGAACACGTTGTGTGATAGGAGTCATTTCTAATTAAAGGACGAATAAGTACTTTGTGAGCATTCATATCTTGAGCCATTTACCCGAAAGCCCTAATCATGAGTAAACAGACGTTGCACTTGGCGTTCAAGAGTCAAAGGTTCGTAGAAAATTGCAGTAATCTGCCGAGGTCGCCGTAGAGAAATCTGACTGACGCAATCTCAGGCAAGCACATATTAAAACTTGTACATTCATGTCGCCGTTCAATTTAAAAACCTGCAACGTTGAATAAACTTCGTCGGACGAATTTCTTTTAACTCGTGTATCCCTCTTAAAGATTCGCAGAATAAATACATAAAGAGTGGGCCAGTAAGAAGAGTGAAAAATTTTATGCGGGAAAAAATTAATTGACATCTAAACCCACAACTAACTAACCAGACACCTAACATCCGCTGGACTGCGCCGGCGTAAACCTTACCGAGTAAACAATAACTTAATCGACAAACACGTAAACTATACTAAATCTCGATCTTTAAGAAATATGTTATACGAAGATATGTTCAATACAAACTAGAATGCATGCAGAAAATCTGAGTAAATTGGCTAACCGAGGCGCATAATTAGATTTAGAGCAAGCCGGGAAAAATCTTCAATCACAAGTTGGAAAGGCAGCCAGTAGTTGCGTTCGCGAAGCAAAGAAGGAGAAAAGGCTCGCAAAGAATGCGGTAATCTACTGAGAGATACGCAGAAAATTCTCGCGGACGTTACGCTAATATATTGCAGTCATCTCCGTGCGCCTGGCAAAAGATACCGGAAGCTGCTGCTAGCGCTTTCCTAGCTCCACTCTCCACGGACAATCTTCTCGGCATCTGGGATTACCATATACTTTGTAGCAAGCAGTGGTATGTACTCTGACATTACTGGCACTGCCACTGACAGCATCCACTTTTCTTTTATGTGCACCTCGGAGCATAACCCGGGTGTCTTCTTTATTACCTGCAAGGTTTAGCGGGGAAGGCAGCTGAGTGCGCGACCCTTGACCGAAGAGGTGACTGAAGTGGATAGAAAAAAAAGGGGGGGAATTGCGATATAATGCAAAGAAAACCGCAGCAACGCGGCAACGATGCCGGGCTGCCCAGAAAAGCCGTACTTCTTTTTACAATCATCGCTTTCAGCATGCATGCATCCAGTAGCTGCATTGTTGAATATTCGTGTGATCGGAGAGGGGCGAAAATGATGTGGGAGGGGTGGAAAAAGTGACAAGGCTAAGATGTTTGATGCAATTCGACATCGTTCATTCCAGAATTGTGGACGTCGCGTTTATCAGCGTCTATCATCAATGACTTACGTGCGGCCAACATCATTTACGATTAACCGAGAAGACACCGGTTAGCAATGATCCTGTGATATCGTTACATCGCGGACCCGTAGCGCTCTCGACTTCGAAGTCGATGTCCAAAGAAAGCTAAGGCGAAAATCGTATTAGTCCGAGGACGTTCGGTGCACGAGCAGAGAGAGAGAGAGCGTCGATGGGCCACGATGTGGCCAAGCTCTGGGCAATGAGAGAGCGTCCGCCACGACGTCACGTTTTCGATTCATGGGCGCGCCTTTAGCAACGGTAAAGGAGAACTCTCCCTCCGAGCGGAAGAAAGGTTTTCGTTTGGCAGGAGGGACGGTCGCATCGGCCGCGTATTTCCGGCGTCGAACGCGCCCGTTTTTCGAACCTCGTTCCCCGGCTCGCCGACCGTCCGTGTGTGGTCGGGTTCGTCCTAACGGGTCCCTAGGAAATCGGCAGTTGGCGATCCTCCAGAAAGACCTTACGCAGGGAAAGGGTTGATGAGAAATCCGGGGTTCGGCGGCGAACCGCCACGGGGTTTGAGGCGGCCGAACGAATCGGAATCTTTCGAGCGGACTGGATGCCTTTCAAATTTCAAAAGGTAATCCATTTCTCTTCCCCTTTTTCCCGCAATTTCCTCGTTTGTCTTATTGAGAGACTGGCGTAAGTAGCCCGCGCAAAAATCTTCTATCGACGACGTGCGCATGATTGAGAAAAATGCACGTTTCTGGCGGGTGCGTCGAACGCATGTGGTTTTTTCAACGAACAATGACCTTCCTGTTCGAGCTTTATTGAGTCGCGTGCGAGCATTCCGCGAATGCAATGCCGGATTATTGGCGAGCGTAAGTAATTAGAGGGGCATTCCGAACGAAATTGTTGCCAAAAACGAGTACTCCGGGGAAACGGTCGGAATGATTTTAATACTCTGGTACTACTGTATATGAATTTTCACATACGGCCTTTGCTGCTATGGTATAGTCATAGACGAAAATATCGTATACAAATGTATTTGACCTGTTGCTTTTTAACCGTTCTCGATCACGTAATTTAGGTCAACGAATGCCATTGTTCAGTGTGATAATTTGACGCATATTATGGAATGCGTAAAAGTGCAAATGCACGAACCGCGTCAATAATATTAACAAATGTGATAAATTTCTCTTAATTGGTATTTAACACTTTGTTAATAACGCAACTGCGTAAATCGCGTAAATCTATGTAGCGTCGTAATTAATGGGGTACTGCTTAGTTTAAGTAATCTGCTTACGTGAATGAAACAAATTTGATAATCCATCACAGTCGTATCAACGCTCTTTCCGTCTAATCCTTACTAATAACCATTATTATATTATGTATAACACTTATACAGGGTGGTCCTAAGATATTAGACCAAACTCTACTACCGAATTCCACTAATCGTATAGTCAAGTGAATGTTGTTGAAAGAAAAATCTACGAATGCTCGCAGTCTGTCAAAACCCCTATAAATTACGTATCAAAAGTATTCCAAGTGACACTTGACATTTTTTTTTTCAAATATTTCCATTTCATCATGCAAGTCTCAATGACGGCAATTTCGAAAGAAATCGTTTGTCGATCAACGTTTATTCATTATCAATTTCATTTTAATGCGTTCTCCTTGTTATTATTGCAGATCTTTCAGGCACGGTATCCCTAAATCTCACGGGTATCAGTGTCTGCGGAGACGTCGTTAGGGTGTTTCAAAGTTCACTCATCCCAGGTAATGGAGAGGCTTGAAGATAACGAGAATGTACTGATCCCGTTTCGATTCAGTGACTGGATTTGGTCTATTATGGCGCAGGAGGAGAAGCGCTTGCCAGTGATCGCTTGATACGAGGTTTCGGATACGATGTACGAGAAACATCGTTCCGTAATTTATCTGACGAATCTCGGGGAACATCGGCCACTGGGGATGCATCCAAATGGCTTTGTCACAGAGAAGGGTGGTCCGAAGAGATATAGTTTTTCGAACGAAGGAATATCCGCTTTGCCTTCCTCTTGCGATTGTTTATCCGGCGCATGAATTACACGGTCATTAGCGTCTACGTGATTTTGTTAGATTTCTATCAAATAAGTCAGTCACTTTGAAGTTCATATTGTTCACAACATTGTCGGTGCATTATAATGGTTCCGTCTGTCTTATTTACCCACAATCTGCGTATTACTTGCTAGAAATTCCTTATGACCATATCAATCTCACTCCACCCTCTATTCCACTCTTCGTTCACGGAGGAATATACCGCTCTGCCACACGAAGCGCATATGAAAAATGCGATAGTCCGTTCGCCCAAGTTTGACGGGGAAAATTTGGCCGACTCGGATGAATTTCGAGTCGAAGTTCCGCAGTAACTTTCGCGCGTTTCTAAATCTCCCAATGTTTCCGATTCAATAGACGACTTCGCGGTTACGGGGGATCAAAATGATGACCACCCATCGGGGCGAGCTTCTTTAGGTACGCGTCGGCGAGAGCGGGCGGGACCTATTTTTGGAACCTCATTTCCTCAGCGGAAGACCTTAAAGTCCCAAAGAAATCACCCTTCGGATATACCTTACCGCGGGGACATGCTGATGAGAAAGCGAGGACTCCGTGGCGAACCGCTACGAGTTTGAAAGATCAGTTTCCCACGTAGTTGCGAGGGAGCTCCGGATCCCCGGTTACATAAACAAGAAAGTGCGGATTCTGCTCTCTCCCCGTTTATCACGCAGTTATTAAACGTGCTCCAGGTTGGCGCGATAGAGGGGCATATTGCTTTCGTTCTGCTGAACACCGGGTCTTTGTCCGCTCCACTTTTTGCATTACCGTAAAATCACGTCTGTCGAGTGTTTCGACGATTGTAGCTCGCGACGTTTCCTCGTGAAAGATTACCGGAGGGCCGAGTAATGCCGGAATTAGCGTGGCGTCAAAAATGTGCAAACACAGCGCGCGACGAGCAGCGAGGCTGATGGATGTGGAAATTTCGTTGGCGACTCTCCACGAATGCCCTATGCGGAGCGCGCGTTGATGAGAAACCGCGGGCCCTCGGGCATACTGTTACGAGCTTGAGCAGGTGAAAGATCATCTCCCTCGTCGTTGTTAGGGAGCATCTAATCCAGGTGCACGTATATGAGGAGCCGCAGATTCTCATAATAACTTGTGCGCTCCGTGGCCGGGTCGGAGTAGGAGTGTAAGAAGATAAAGGACGAGAGGGCTGGGAAAGATCATTTTCCGCGTCATCGTTAGCAGTCTCACTTCGAGTTTCGCGCTGGTCCACTTTGAGTGTCTTACAACGTTAAGCGGAATGCGGCTAAGGGGGCGGAAGGGGGTGGAACGCTCACGTCATGTCGGATACAACGCACGTCACCTTAATTTACGATTATATAAAGCGCGCGCCATGCCGCAACGAAAATACGGTATACGCGGAAGATAAATGGCCGCGGAATAATATTGTTCGACGTCACGGCGGGGAGCCGAGAAGGATCCTCGCAATTTTTCACGAAGGAGCTTTTGTCATAACGATGATGAAGGTCTATTCTGCGAGACATCCGCTCCGGCACCGGCCAGAGGGCGGATGAGAACGAGAAAACGATTTCCTTTTGGCACGACGACCCGCGACGGGCCCCCGTGTCGGCCGCCATGAAATCTCGGACGGCGGAGGCTGGCCGTCTTTTTTATTTCCCCCGTTTTTTTCGAATTCCGTTTCTCGCTACAGAAAAGACCTAATTTTCTTGCTGCCAGTTTTCTTTTTTGCGCCCTTTCACTCCCTGTTCCCTTAACAGCCGCGGACCTCTCTTTGTCTCTGCGCCCTTATTTTCTCTTACGTCCTTCTGATTCAAGAAAATCGGATATTGGCGATCTTCCAGGCACACCCGTACGCCTGACGTACGTCGTTAAAAGGATTCACGAGTTCGTCGTCCGACAATAACAAGTTCGGGGAGGGAAAGCAAGGGTAATGTAAAAGAGATTCCGGGCTCACCGACAGAAATAGCCAGAGACAGAATTACGGGAACGCACTGCCAGACATATTTCCATTAACGAATCGCTATGGCGGGTGGAAAATGAAGAAATCATGGAGCGGCCTGTTAGATCTGCCGTCAACGAGACGTCGAGGTACGACGAAATCGTTCTACGTCTGTATAATTCTCCACGCACCTACTGGGTATTTATGATTTCTTTACAAACTCATTTATAATAAAATTTTTAAATAAATGTATCCACAAGATATTGAAACTGAAAGTTCAGAGAATTTCGGAAAGTGCAAGTGAGCGAGCGACTATAGTCGGCCGTCGTACCGAAAGCGTCAAAACGGCCGCCGCGTTCCGAGGGAAGGAAGTCGACGAAAAAATTGTACTCTCCCTCGGCGGCCTCCACCTTCTCACCGGAAGGTGTTCCTTCATCGGAACCTGGCCCGTTTTCTCGGCCTCGCGGAAGTCGGTTTTCCCTTTCCTTCGGCGGCCGCACAAGAGGAGAATTCCTGTTTCGAGGAAGACCGCGCGAGGCGTGCGCTGACTTTTTAAAGAAACCGAGAGTTGGCCGTTCTCCAGGAATATCTTATCTCTGCGCGAGAATCCTCGTCCTGGCAATTACGAGGTCGTGGTACGAGGAGGAAAGGTCGCGATCCACGTCCCCCACCCCGACCTTCCCACTTCTCAGTCAACTCCATCCGACTCTCCACCCACTCTCAACCTGCTTCTTATCTCACTCCATCCCACCCCACCCCACCCCTCGCGCTCGCCTTCTCATCCTTGACGAAGGTGCCAACTTCAAAGGGATGCCACCTTCGATACCGAAGGACTTCGTCGAAGCCAGATTAGTTCCCCCTCGACACAGGCTATATCTCACCTTGTCATCCCCCAGCGAAATGGGGATCTGTAATCGAGGTGGAGGAAGATGAGGAAGAGGAGGAGGGGCAAGACGACGGAGGAGGCTGGTGGGTGCGAGAACGGGATTATGAAGGCGCCTGATACTCGAAACCGCAGCGAAAAAGAGCTCGAGTCATCTTAGAACTTGTTAACGGTGTCTGAGAGTCTCTGGCCAGACTCGCTGAGTTCGGAACAGTCGGTCTGGGGTCTGGGTAGGAAGAAGAGTGGAAACGGCGTCGCGATCAAATAGGAAATGACACTTGATATTGTCAGTTCCGTCACCGTGAACGCGTAACAGTTTCATTTTATGCTGGTACATGCGCACGGTAATAGTGTCTGTAGATGAGAATACGATCATTGTAGTTGGAAAAGCTGGCGTCATACCTAAAGAGGAAACAGTTGAGGAAGAGGCTGGATATTAATATGGTGACTGCCGATGTTTATGGAAGTAAAGTGTGCACGATATTTTTGCATTTTCTCGTTTCCGCGTCGCTGGAGAATGGGATAGACTTATGTCTGCACATAAGGGTATGAAACATACTATGCAACGTTAGTAAATAAAAAATTTGTCATAAAAGCTGGTTCAAGACGAAACAATATTTCTTACTATCCCCCGAAGTACTGCGTATGCGAAGAGGTACTTAACAGCGCTATTACTTAATGTGCTCATCACGGTCGCTCCATGAACTTGATTTATCGAAAGGAGTATTGTCTCGAAACGAGGCTTTTCAATTAAACGCGTATCAGCGGAGGACGAAAGCAATTTGCTGCGCCGTTCTCATCGTTCATTCTGGCTCCCCCTCATGTTTATCTGATTCGTATGATTAACGACGGCGAATGGTTATTAAAAACGATTGACCCGTGTAAGGGCGCGAACGCCAGCGATATTTACGTTTCCGGCAACGAGATCGACGAACGCTTCGAAAAGAGAGAATGGCAAAGCCTGACTCGCCGAAGAACGGAAACGAGAGAAAGGCGAAGAAAAAGGTGTGGGCGTGAGAATGGGGAATGGAAGAGGAAAAATAAACGTATGATCAAAGAAGAGAGCGCAGGGTGTCTGGCATGAGTGCTTAGCCGCGAAAATTTGACACTCATTTCTAATTGTTACGTTTCGTGCACTTATTAGTACCCTGAACGATAGCAAAGTAGTTGTGACGAACTAACCGAATTCGCTCGTCCTTATGGAAAGAAAATGATGAGAAGTCGTCGACAATGCTCGGTAATAACGATCGCGTAGGACACCCTGTAGAGCGACGCAGAGAGACGAGGAGGATCGCGAAAGAAACGTGAGTGTGCCTGCGGCCGTGGACGTTTTGTTTGAGATCGTTTGGTCCGCCATTTGGAGGGGCAAAAAAATGGCAGAGGAGGGAAAGTCCCTTTTGTGCCTGGACGAGGGCGGCGCTTTCATCGGGACCGATCGTTAATTCACGAGTCTTCATCACCAGAACGTCCACCCACCCGCTTCGCAGCCGCCGATCCGATCCGATCCGTCGGGGCTCGAGTTTGAGAGTCACTGAAGAGTTGGCGCCTCGGTTAAGGTGCGACGCTCGGATGCATTATCCACTTAAGAATCGTTCGATTTTCGCTTGCAAAGCGACGATTCCTCTCGCCGTGATCCCGGCCCTTAATGCGACGCGTTCTCTCTGGCGACAGTCTCCCCTGAATGTAATACGAGGATTTTTCCTCAGAATCATCGAGAAATCTCCGAGGATTTGTCCTAAGTCCGGCTTGCGATGCGAACGATTTCGCGAATTATCATATACTTAAAGATTCGAATGAGGGGAGGGGAAGCGGAAGTGTCGTAGAACTGCTGATCACTTCTCGATGTTGCCCGATCACATTTTCGCATCGCGAATATGTTATTGGAATGGAAATCGTGGCTGGCCTTCTTCCGTGAATAACGGTTACGGTCGCATCATGCTCAGCTCTAATGCAATATTTAATGTAATAAATTCGCGTCCGAACATTCGTGTAAGTATTATTATGAGGTTGAGCGATAAGAAGTATGGGCCGGCGAAAATTCCCACCTACCGTGACATTCATTCATTCTGATAACTCAAAGACTTTCTATACACATCATTCCTCGAAAATCCATTGCACCCTCGATATGATATTTTCTCTGTAAACTCTGGCTTCGCCAGTCATTTCAAAGGGCTTATCGCAGCTCTAACTTCCAACCCTGGCGCGAATTAGTGCGTCTAAGAGATCAGACCGCAGAGCACGTGGTCGTCGACAGTCGGATATTTGCTTACTTTCTTGGGACCCCATTGCTTATTTCTTCGCGGCTCCCGTTCCGGTCTCTTTATTATTCCCGACCGCGGATTTCTATTCACGTTGGTCCAGAGAAAATATTTGCCTCGTCATGTTTTTCGGCGCTACGTTCGGAGCTCTCCGCTGTTCAAAGGAAGATTACCGAAAAAGCTTGAAAGCTTGACTTTTGTTACCGACGAAAAAGATCCGAAGGAGCGTCGGTCGTCGGCACTGAAACTCTTTAAAAATACTCTCGCGCCAAGTCCTCAGCAAAGCGCGTTTTCTAAAGAAGCATCGTGGAGTCATGATAAAATCAGCATTTCCTGCGCGGTGCATCGTTAAGCAGTATGTAAATCACATCGGTATAGGCGCACTACGGATGAAAACATCCTCCAGTCATTTTCAAGAACTATTTAAGCAGTCCCGCGTTGCATGTGCCACATCTGATTTATCTGCACCACATATTTCTCCGATTACACTTCGGTAAGACGAACTGGTGCGAGTGCACGAAAAAATGACACCATCGGCGATCTACCATCGAACACGTACAGGAATCATCATAACTCACCGCCGCAACGTCATTAAACTGAGCAGCAAGAACCCTAAGTACATTAACGCGCTGAAATCCGAGCCGTACATCGACGACCCGCGAGAGCCTGAAATTTCGATCGCACCGCACCGCACCCGACGTCATTTCGAATCCGAAAAGCGCACTTAAGCTGCTGCCGAGAGCGCGGCGTCTCGAATTTCTTCGAGAAATTCCTGAGGAAATCGCGACCGACCGCAGTGCGCGAGGGAGCCGCCGCGGGAGCTTCCGGCCGCTGCCGCGGTGTGTTTCTTTAAACGAAATCCTTCGGTCTCCGCCCTCGCGCCCGCCAAGGGGCTGGGGGAGAAAAATATTTTCGACGCAAGAATTACCGAGGCTAAATATCGGCGGCGTCGCGCGAAAGGGGAACAATTTCAATTTTGAAATTCGAGGGATGCCGGGAATTTCTCGACGAGAGGGGAAGAGGAAGCGGCCGCGTGGCGTGCGACAGAGCCTTTCTTCTCCCGTCGTCGGGCCGCCATCGCCATCGCGTGTCCGGTGTAATCCCCGTCGCCTCGACGGTTCTTAAGGGCCGGTTATTCCGGGGTTTGGACAAGTTTGTCTGGTTTGCTTGACTGTTCCCCGGGGAATGCCACGCCGGATATTTCCGCACCCTCCCCGCCACCCCGGCCCTTTCCCTCATCCACCCAGCGATCGCGTTTCCTTCTCGATCCCGACTCAGTCCTGTCGCCTATCTCCGCACGGCCGAGGCCTCGGTATTTACGTCGTACGCCTACTGCATTCTAGGTAATCTTTCCATTGTTAGCCTTAAACGGCGACACAGAGTGCTGATATCGTATCTTTACACCGCGTGTACGGTCAATCCAGACTCTCGCAGCAAATCGGTAAGAGAACTGAAGCAATGCCAATTTCGATATGAAGAAGACGCGCGCGTCGGCAGAGCGCAACGTCATCACCGTTCCGGCGTGTTCGACGAAGCGCGTCGCGTATCGATCAGTTCGACGTGAATTAGACACACGAGTAACCTAAAACGTCGTACGCATAATCGGGGGGCGGGTGGTCCGAATGAAATTAGCCGTAGAAGCCCGAATACAGAGTCTCGAATGGCTGAACTTGGAATTGGATCAAGCAGCATAGAGAAGGCAGCGTCGATTAGTTATTTAAGCCGCTACGCCAATACGAGCGATCCCCATCTAGTCTGACTCGCCTCTGGCCGCTTTCCCTCCGCCTTTCCCTGTCTCCACACTCCCCCCAAACAACCCCTACTCTGTCTGCTCCTGCACCTCTGACAGAGCCGGGAGGACGTTTGCCGCCATTCGTTTAATTAGGTTAATTTAATTAAATTTCATCCCACTCTAATTAGTTACGCAACATCGTCCGCTGGCCTGTGCAAAGTTAAAGGGACAGCTGTTTCGTTTGCTTTGTCGTGCGACGCGACGGAATTCTTTTCGTTAGCAGCGTCACTGTGACGCGAACCCATTTTTGACACGAACAATCTCCGAGACACGACGGTGTAACAGTTGAATCTTCCGCCTTCTTTCTTTCTCTCTCTCTCTCTCGCGACGTAATTTGCGAAAAACTCGTGGAGGGATCAAGAGAAACGAAACGTCAAGTATTGGGTTTGTGCCTTATTGTAAAACGCATTTGTTACTACCGTCATAGTAGGTACTACGAACTTGTGCGATGAATGCTTCGGAACAGGTTGACGTTAATACACGCCTCAATGTTCTGTTGGAATTAACTTTGCGCGCGACAGCTAGGATGATGTCTTCAACAACTTGTAAATTATTGAAACTTGTATTACTTCGGACCGTATTACGTCAGGTATGAATTCCAAATGCGAACACGGACTGCTACAATGGCTTCTAGTAATATCTGGTACCTAAGTCGAATATTAGTCAAATGTACAAATACCAAGAGTTTCCAACTAAATAACTCCCGCCAAAATAGCACCCTCACGAAGTAAAGTCATTCTACAATGTAAATTTACTTTTTTATGAAAAAACTTCTTCTCGGCCTTGCTACAATTTTCGCCCCGACTATCTGAATCACTCAACACAGAATCTATTTGTATATTCAATTATTCATACCTCGCTGCAACATTCTTGCAAATCAATTCAAACATGATTCAACAACGAGGTTCAAACGTCAAGCAAACTGCTTATCTAATTGAACAAAAATAGATCGTATACAGACATATTTCCGTCCACGTAAATCAATCGAATATAAACTAAATATTGCACCTCTTGACACAACATTAATACTACTGTGCCCACACCTAATGAAGCATACTCAGCCGCGTGACAGTGGCAACGATTTCTGCGTAAAAACGGAACGTGAGACAACAACGACTGCGCGAATATGCATAAAACGCTCCCATGGGACCGTGGTGTTTCGAAATGCGAGTTAACCCTTCGCGCCCGTGCCCCTCCCTTCGTCTAAGTGAGTCGACATGAATTATTAAAACGAATAATCCCACAGCGAACAAGGGCGGATATGCTCGCGCCGAAGTTGAGCATCCCTTTTATTGGAGATACCGGTGGGCACAGGGGGTGGTAAAGGGGAGCAGGAAAAGGAGATGTAAAAAAGATATGCGCGTCTAGGGCTTGGCCGTGTATAGAAAGAGGGTGGCTGGAAACTGGAGAATCCCGTTCCGCCATCGCTTTCGGGATAACTAAGTCTTCCCTCCACTTTTCAGTCTGCAACCACCCCTCCCACCCCACCCCCTCCTCACTGCCTCTTTTCCCGCACTCTCGTCCGTACTCTATGGATTCGCTATGCTCTTTCCCGTCTTGCCTACCTTCGCCACCAAGGGCATCGAAACACAGCAGCACATCGGCTTGCCGTAAATAATCTGGTCTCGCATAGGAGCCTGCGCGCGCGTGAAAGAAATATGATAAAGGAAGCGCGCGGCCTTTCTTCCTCCATTCTCGTGGCTTTCCATCAAGTCGGGACTGCGAGTAATCAGGGTAGACAGCGGAGTCTAGACACTGAAGCTGGCCAGATGTAGATCGATTCTTGAAAAAATACTTTTAAAGAAAGGTAACACCCACTTCAGAACAGCACTAAAAGGGATACAATGATTTATCTCGATTTTTTAACCGTTTTGTTGCGTTCAGAGGTTAGGTACTAGAAGTGGTACGTTGTCGTGTGCAGATTGTCATTATTATGAGATCATTATTAAAAATAGAGGGTATTATTGTGTATGGTCTAGTTTTCACAGTTCATCCGTATTCACTGTCTTTACATACCGAACAGTGTAAAACATGCTGACTCGCGCACGTGCCGAAATTGCAATACGAAATTGATGTAACAGCGGGAGCCTCATCGATTTTCTGTTTGGGGTATGTTTGAAACGTTTGAATCCGCAGGCACGGAAACTGTGATAGTGACACTGTGGAAGGCTGAAAACCATCACGAGCGTCCCCGCTGTGTAATTCAACACTCTCTGCCACGGCTCAACGTATCGCGTCAGTTTTATTGTTGCGCGGCCTGCCCTCTCCTCCTAATTATACTTTCCGAGACCAGTGTGACGAACGCGAAATGTCGAGTGCTTCCGGGACAATTGATATCCTCGAATGTTACGACTCTAACAAGGAAAGTAAGTTAAAGCGTACGTATCTTGTTAAAAAAAATCTGTGAAGCATTACCTTTTTCACATTAACCCCGGGCGGTCGAAAGTCGAAAAGGTTACATTATCAAATTTTCATGGCTTCGAATATAAATGAGCACTTGTTGATTGACACTCGAAAACTTTGCTTTGCCTATTTATTCTCTGTCAGTGCGCAATAACAATAAATTACAAGTGCCTGTCGGTTCGTATGTCTGAGCTTTTCCATTTTAAAATTCGAACCCCTTCGAAATAATGATGCAATATTATTATATAAAAATAATTCAAAATATCCATTACACCAAGAAATATGATATAACCTCGTGATAATGACGTACGACATGTTACGTAGCAATAAAAAAAAAAAAAAAAACTGGCATCCAATTAGCGTCCGATGAGCAATGCAAACCAATGTTCAGTCCGTTTCCTCTGCTTTCGTCATGCAAAACATCCACAGTCGACACGCATAACACTGACACATATTACGCACGTACAACGCTCGCTGTACTCATAAAATCGTGAACTTTCAGTCCCATTCAATGTGACGCTAACCGTATCACTCTTACAACGCGATCCGCGACTCGATAATTTCTTAGAATAAATCTTTTCAGCACATTGCAGGTATCGCATCTTCCTGCTACTCGTTTGTTCCCTTTTCCGTTTCATCCGCTCTCCCGCCGTGTGTGCCATCAAAACAGCATCCATTGGCATGGGCTTCGCCATAAATAATCTGGACCCGCAGCCGAGCGCAAGCGAAGCACCGGATAATGTAGGAAAAAGAAGCGTGAAAAGCCTTTGTCCCTCTCGCTTCCTCTTAGCCACCCCCATTATGTCACGGCCGCCGAGCAAGAAGACGCGACGAATTTTCGCGGATACAGGTACCTGCACCGCAACGAAACGCACGACCCAATTTATCGTTGTACGTAGAAAAATATTACCGGAGGAATATCGTCGAAGAACGTGTGACTTCCAATAGTTCTGGTCGGATTACATTCACATCGTAAGTATGTGACGAAACTCTGAAGTATAGATTTAATAATAAGCATGCCTGTGCAGGTATTTATGAGGCTTGGACGTACTTCGATACGGAAAAGGATAATGAAAAATGAAATTGCTTCGCACGTAGAACTGTAGCAGCGCATCAGTAACGCAGCGTTATTTTTATCACATATCACATTAATGCAGCAGAAAAAGAGTTGTGGGGCAGTTTCGCGAGAAATAATTAACGACGAACGGAGGCTCTTTCCATTTTTATCGCACAATTCCTTAATCGCTTTATGTGCTAATACGGAGCGCGCCATCACACGGTCGGTCGTTAATTTTATTCCGTCGTAAAGAATGATCATTTGCCATATAAGCACTGACTCATCGCCGACACTTTCCTTAGAGTCCCACTACGCAGAACCTAACCCTGTAAGGGGCGAACTTTTTAATCCGCTATTTCATTACGTCGTGCCTTTAATTTTATTTCGTCGTAGATTAGTACCGTTTACGTTCCTATCGACCGTTCAGCACGGCAAGCATACGTCGTCGAAAGACATGGCATATCATTCAGTGCATTATCTCCAGAAACTAATTTACAATTTAATCAAACTCTTACCACGTGAAATCATAAATCGAAAACTCTCGATGCCGTCGCTTACCTCTCAAAAACTTAAACCCAAATAAAATTAACCCGTTAATGCAAACTCTTGGTTCAATTTGTCGCGACAAACCTGTGGTTCGAGCGAAGAAAAATTAATTACCGTTATTAAATTGTGGAAAAAAAAACGTCATCTGTTTTACCGTATCGCTGGCGATAAAAAACAAAGTCTGGACCGTTCGCGACATAACTATTGACCAACTCCAAGCCGCCAATCAACCCGATTGTTCCTACCCCGGCGACACGTACGGCACTAAAGAGTAAACATTTTGATCGACAATCCGGTCACGTTGCGTCGTTAATTTCGCAAGCTTTATACGCCATTTCACTGTGGCGGTGAGGAAACAGAAGGGCCATAGAAAAACGCAGCCCCAACACTTCAGTCTTCAATTTTCTTCATACCCGTACACGTATACGTGCGCGAACCCGCGCGCCCGCCCCGTGTAAAGCAAAACACACAAGCCGACGACGGGTCAACGTGGCATACCTACCGTTAATTTTTACTCGTCAATTTTACGCCGACCGTAAACAACGGCTTTACGCAGCGCGCGCTTTGAACGTCGAAACAAACAGTGCGCGCAGCGAACGAAATTTTTACCCTCGCTTTCTCAGAAGAGCAGTAACTGACTGCAACCCTACTCGCTGTTCGTCGCTCTTCGTGCAGGCTTCAAAGTGGCACGGCTGCGGATTTAATTGACAACCAATTTGCGCGGAGTCTTGTTACGCGGCGGTGCATTGTTGCTGCAAGATGTAATGTTACGTCGTTCGTAGAAAATCGGATAATCGGAAAAGAGAAGCAAGTTTCAGCGGAAACTGTGCAATTACGAATTTTCCATTTTGCGGACTAACGATTTTTCAAAAACAAGCCAATTAGTATCCTACGCATGCGATTAACTACGGCGTTGTAAAACATTCAACGTGCCACATTGCTCAGTTCGATCTTAATTTCCCATCATTAATGACTATCTATTGTCCGAACACAAAACAATCTCATCGCACGCACCTCTATTTTTATCAGTACCCGGCGCAAGTAGAAGGGGAGATAAGCATTTTAATCGGTAATTTCATCGCAACGACTTTCAATTTCGTCATTTTGTCGCACGGCATACAATCTTCCTACAGACTGCAGATTCACGTGGCCGGATAAAAGAGGCCATTGAGAAGCACGATCCACCCACACATCGGCTCTCTCTTTTTCTTCAGAGCGGCCGGCGGTGCAAACGGCGCGCCGTTAATTTTTAATCGCTAATCTTATTCACCCCCCCACGTCATTCGCGGATTCAAGCATACAGAGGGCTCGGCCGATCTGTCTGGACAAAGCGTCGCCCTTCGTAACGTTCGGTCGAGCGAGCACGGTAATTTTGAACGCTCAAACCTATCTGCCGTGGCCGCGTAAAAATTACATGCGCGCGGATTAAATTTATGCGCGACTTTACTGCGACCCCGGCATCGACTTTTCCGCTGTCATCGGAACGTCATTTCCGAGCCTTCAAACGGCTTTCATCGAGAGGACAATGGACGTGAGCGAGGACGCGCGCGCTTAGATAGAAGCAAACGTCTTTGCTTTTTCAACGTTCCCTCCGACAAAATGGCTCGGCGCTCGGACGTAAAGACCATTGTTTCGCTCAGCTTTAATTGCTCGCGACTTCAACGTGAGCGACATTAAAAATCTGTCGATCGCAAGCTCACCTCTTCACTTCTCCCTTGCTCAATTCTTTACTTTCCTCGGCGTCTGATGCTAATTAAGCCTTTTGTTTTCTTGTGCTTTGACAACTATACGTCACGATCTATATTACGTGAAAGCGGCTCAGTCACAGTAAAAAAAACAATATTCATTGCGAGCAATTGTTCGTTGTTTGTTACGTCAGGAAGGATCTTAACGATCTCGGAACCTGAGTGCTGTATGTATATTCTTATTTATACTGTCTTATACTTTTTAAATTAATTAACCTTTGTAGGCAACCTTATGCAGAGTAAAATATAAAAAGCACCACCGACTTGGCGACATTGCTCCATAAACTGTGCCGCAGCAAGAACTATCTCTAAAGATGGGATAGAAAGTTGGTACCGCTTTGCGAAGAATATATATTTCGTAAAATCTGTGAGATTAAAATTACTCGCACTGGCGCTGGAAAGAAAATACCAGACACACGTATGCAAATTAGTCGGTACATTTACGCATCTAATTATTTCGTTCTGCGGCCGCTATAAACATGCACGCTGCCTTACTTTGCGGTACAGAACGCACGCGTTCTATTTTTTGTTTTCAGTTTGGATCGCCTATCCGCAGTGTATGCCCAAAGTGACAAATGTAAATTTGCCTTTACACGTAACGTGTCGGGCCTCAACCTTGCAAAAGAGGAAACAATAGTGAACGCCGAAAACCGCTTTTCCCGTCGTTTTTCTTCCTGCTCCGTCACCGGCACAGCGGAACGCGGAGTTTACCGGTAAATCGTGCACAAAAAAAGAGAGGAACAATGACTTTCCGCCCGTGCGTACAGCGCGCTGACAATTTTTTTTTTTTTTTTTTCGTCACGGCCAGCCAGAAAAAGGCGGTTAATTTTTAACAGCATTCGCGCGGCGAGTTGGCCGTCAGCGTCGGCTGAACTCGAAACGTTCGAGGATTTCCAGCCGAAATGACACCGCGCTGACGGAACAGTGAGCGGGCGAGCGATTTTTACTTCAATTCGCCGACGGACCGACCGTGAGGTTCCTTACTGTTCACGGCGCGTTGCACAGCATGCCTTGTTTAACGTGCCTCGAAAGGAAAGGATGAGACGTGTTAAGTATGTACATATAATCAGCACAGTCGGCATGTAATTGATCACCGCGGGATGTTGCGAGTACTTTTCGAGCATTCGCAGAAATCTTATTATTCGCTCACCGATGACGTCCGTTTTAATTGCAAATTGACTAATCGCTCCAACTGGATCTCGCGAGTTCTGTCGTTTTCTTGCACTCGCAATTATTAACTCGCTCCGATTCTTATTCATTTTTAAGGGGGTTCGCCCAAAGCAGTATTCCCGAAGCCGTCGACGGAAGACTTGTTCGTCCGTGGCGTGTTCTCAATTATTCCGCGAACGAGAAATGGTGGAAGTAGCAGTTAACAATTTACAATGGCTGCTTGAACAACCGTAAGAATTTGCACGAAGATAACGGGGTCGTTACGAAGTTGCGAACGGATAACTTTCACGCGGCTCTCAATCACTGGATAGCAATACTTCCTATTGTTTCTGCTTGCAAAATATCGTCGAACAGTGGCCACGGGCACAATCGCTCGTCAGAGATATCTGATACTGAGCGAATAATGTGCGCGTAATATGACGGTCAGGAAATTACGTGCTGTACGAAATTATGTGGACCAAAAGGAAGGCGGAAAACAATGTCCGGGAATAAGGGAAGAAAGACAGTGCCGCGGTAACGTTCAAACGTTTACACGCATAGACAGACGGTCGGGGGACGCATTGAAACTTACGGAGTTGGACAAAGACAAAAGTGGAACGTCCGTAAATTATATGGTGAAAGTTTGCGCCGGATGGTAAGAGAATGAAAAGTACGCCGCGGGAGTAAGGAGAAGAAAAAAAAGATTCCACTCCCGAGGGTCTTCGCTACCTCGTCAAATCTCTATTTCCTCCTTTTACTTCCCCTCTTCCATCGCCTTGCCCTTCATCTTCTCCCCGTTTCATTTCGTTCCACTTTTTGCGTCTCCTCAATATTTCTCGCCACAGCGCGCGCACGCGCGCTCACCCACACACGCGCCACTGGCCGATACTTTTTCCTTGTAAATCAGTTCCGCGAGGAATGAGGAACGGGGAATTAATCAATGTTTGATAGCGTGCACAGATATGCCGTCCAAGATTCATATGTCTGAACCATCGAAAATTACGATTGTACCAGCGGACAGCGAGAGCCGGTTCATGAAATATGCGCCAAAAGTTGAAAGCAAATGGTGGCGAACGTGCGAAAAGTAGATATTTGCAGAGTAAAACAACTATAGTAAATATTGGCCGAAAGCAGAACCAGTTTCTAAGATATAAACATGTTTGTATCATAGTATCATGATTGACTTACTTCTGTAAATATCAGGATGCCGGCAGTAAGTCGATCATGATGTTAACGTACAAATATGTTTATACCTCAGAAACGGTTGCGCTTTTAACTCCTGCTTACCAAGGTTTATTTTACTCAGCATGGTGTGTCCTTTGTACCATATAAAAATATCGAATGATTTTTCTCAACACCCTGTATACGACGCAAAGCTCAGAAATTTCCACCCGCGGATCTTCACTATCTCGTTAAATCGCTGCTCTCACCTTTCACCCTCACTTGCATCCCGCTCCCACACTTTTCATCCCTTTCCTCCTTCTTCCACGTAGATGAGCCCATATGCGCGCTTGCATGTACGTATAAACCTGCGTATAACGGGCGTATTTCGGGTCACAGCCTTTCTCTGCCACGCTCCTCGTTTATCGCATCTTTCGCAATCAGATTTGCTTCCGAAAGAAGATGGAAAAAAAATCACTAGCAAAGTCCTAACAAAGGCATTCGCTCACGGGGTCCCTCTCTTTCATACATTCCCTCCTCGGAAAGAGCGCATTTAAGAAAATTAATCAATCTTCGCTACGAAGGGTGTATAAATCACTCACGCCTCCGCGACCGATGGTATATTGAACGGTGCAATGAAAGTGAAGAAAGGAAGAAGAAAGTTTATAAATTATACGGCGAAAGTATGAACCGGGAGACGGGTGAGGGAGAGGTATATTGCTTGAATAAAAAATGTGTTGCCGGGAGTGTTCTCGGCTCAACCCGGTTCGGATGTATGTCTTTCCACTTTCAGCCCCTTGCCAGCGTCACTCTCTCAAGCCCTCGTTCTCGCTCCTACTCTCTCCCTCGCATGCACACCCACACACACTGTCCTTCTCTCTCTCTCTCTCTCTCTCTCTCACCGAATTCTCACTGCCTACGTTTCTTGTTGTTTCTAAACCGTCTCCTCGCGCGAAGGCAAATCGACAAAATTTATCAGTTTCCGCCACGGCGCTCGTGCACGTAACTAATTCAACCCCGCGAACGCGTACGTGTAGACGGCTCGGGCGGCCCGAAAGGCAGAAGGAAGGAAGCGTATAAATTATATGGCGCAACGCTGAAAGCGAAGACAGGCGAATGAGAAGTGCATTACGACTGGTAAACAAAATTCACACACGCCGGCCGCGGCAACCTCACCGCATCCTTCTCTCCTCCGCCTCATTCTACCTCCTCCGATTTTTACGCCCTACACACCGGCCAACTTTCCCCCCCCCGTCTTCCCTCTCTCGCGCTCTTCTTTCCCCATTCTTCGCGTTTCACTTTTTATAATCGCATCCTCGCTAAAAAGGATGAAAACGCTGAAGTCGCTAACTTCCCGCAAAAATGCTCGTTTCCAGGGTGAACGGCTTATCGCCATTAGCCGCCACTTCATCCGAAGCTCGCTTCCTCCTTTCCTTTTTCCTCCTCCTACTTTCTCTCTCTCGCGCGCTCTCTTTTTGTTCCTTCCCTGACGACCCACCCGCTGGGATAGCGAGCGAGGGTGCCACGAGGTAACGGAAAAAGTTGCAAAAGCATTGTGAAATGTTCGTTAATTCCGTAATGGAGAGTCCTAAAGATGAGAAGGCGGAGAGCCGGGGGGTGATTGCGAAGAAAATTAAATCGCCTCACACCTCACTGCAGCGTGGCGTGCTTCGTCGATGATAAAAATTAACGTCGGCCGCGTTCCTTTATTTTTCATCCCCACACCCCGGGACGCAAGTTGTAGAAGAAACAAATCGGAGCGCGCCGCGGCGCCGCGTTTGTTCGACATTTCTGGAAATCCACCGAAAGGAATTTCGTCGAAAGAGTACGTTGCAGCGCGCACGACGGATGAGCCTGAAGGCTGAAGGCGCGAGGAAAGAGAAACCAATTTGGAACTTTCCGTTAACACTAGAAAGTTTAAAACGAAAGCCGCAAACAGATATC
Source organism: Priocnemis perturbator (assembly GCA_963942575.1). Taxonomy (NCBI): domain Eukaryota; kingdom Metazoa; phylum Arthropoda; class Insecta; order Hymenoptera; family Pompilidae; genus Priocnemis; species Priocnemis perturbator. The sequence continues at coordinate 10,142,404 of OZ012653.1, forward strand.
TAACGAAACGGATTCGTATAACCTGGTTTCACTGAATCGTTAAACATATATTATATGCTATCGTAAATATTAGTTGACACGCACACGTTGAATACATTTTTCCCATATGTTCCACGAACAGATGAACACAAACTAAAAATCGAAAAGTGTTGTAGAGCTGTTGAAAGAATGCACGCTCAACGTCTTAATCGCTCGCTCAGTGCATCCGGAACATTTAGTAATTTTTCGTCCCCGTCACAATAGCGCAAAGTAAATCCTGCCTCATATCACGTCATACATTCCTTCTCAACCTCAACGCCCGCGTTAAATAAATTTGAATCTCATTGGTCTCAAGGAGGCGACCCGGGAAACTTGAGAACTAAAGCAATTACCGGAGCATACTAAAGTTATTCACGACCGGCGGGTATAAAAGTGAGATGTAAAAATAACATCATCGCCGTCTGTCGTTTTCCTCTAAACGGCGAACGGGAAAGAGCGCCGTTCAGACGTTTATTCCTCTCCGGAGCCATCCCTCTTGAAACGCAACGAAAGAAGCCGCGAGCGCGCGCGAATAGTGTTGCCGGAGCGGCACAAATTCTGCCGCAGCCCCATAAAGGGTTCGCCCCGAGGGCAGGAAGCTCGTAGACCCGCAAACAGCGAAAAAACATTAGGTTACACGCGAGCCCCTGAAAAATGAGGGTGAACGACGGGCGAGAGGGGTGGCAATGTAGAAAATTCGACAGAAAAATATATAGATATATATACATAGCTCGCTTGAACGCGCGCGTAACATCGGCTCGTTACTGATGAAACCGAACCCGACACGATGCGTTGGCCGGTCTCAAATACTCTCTCCACCTTCGTCCTCCTAGTTACATACATACTCTCGCGCGATCAACACCGATATCGCATTGCACGAGGAAACTCGTCGAAAAAACAAAAACGTCGCGTATCCTTTGTTAATTCCATACGGTAGAGCCGACGGCCGGGGAAGTACACCAAGAGGGGTTGCAAAAAAAAAACAAGCAACGAAGATTACACGCATCAGCGAGGAACTGGGCTGAGCACATACTGCGCCGGCAATGAGACTCCGGCCGTACACGCGCAGTCGACGGTCTTTCCCGTGGCACAAGTAAGCATGTGCGCTCTCTTTTTTCTCTCCCGTTTTCAATGCGGAACAAAACGGAGCCAGCTCTCGTTCTTCATCGACCTACTCACAGGAGAACGAGCGCGAACGGCCGCGACGGCATCGGGAATTCCGCTGCTAATTCCGTAAACGGCGGCCGGGGGTTGAAGGCTGTTAAAGACGACGACGACGACAGTGCGGGGCAGGGGTGGAAATAAAATAGTGCGCGCGACTAAAAACGCGTCGCAGGAAAAGCACAGTCGAAGGGACCAAGAGAAATGATACGCGTGTGCGCGCGCGCGCGCCGGATAAGGAAATGTTTTCCACCCCAGCGGCAAAGTGCTCCCTTGCTGTTTCGTTTTTTCACTTTCTCTCTCTCTCTCTTTCCGTAACATGCAACGAGACCTGGCTTCGAGAGCGACGTTTTAAATTATACACGTACACGGTGCGCGCGCGGGCTCGTGTTTCCTGCTAGTCCCGCGATTTTGAATGCCACCGACGACGACGAGTCGTATCGATCTAAACGCGCGACTTTTTGTCATCGTGCGGAGTATAAATTACCGCTCTTCCGGCGTCCGCGAGTTTTTCGAGAAGGCCGCCCCGTCGCCGTTGCTGTTGCTCTGGGTGTGACGTTGCAGATTGTGCGCCGCAACGCACGGAGTTCTTGTTAGCTCGCCTCGCGAATGAAAAGTTGGAACGTTGGCGGGCGAGTTTACAATTTTTCGAAGCGACGCTGGCGCATCCGTCGTCCGCGGAAAACACGATTTTGCCCGTCGCCCGTGATTTTGTGCTGGGGATGAAAAGTTTGCAGACGGAAGAAGAACGGAGAGGGGATAGATCGTGGATCGTTTGCTAATTTGAACCATCCCACTCTTGTCTGCTAGTGGGACCATTTCTAGTTGTTTTACTAGATGTATTATAAGAAACAGAAGAAGATAACTGAAAATATCGCTCCTATTAGATATAAATACGCGCGTCGGTAATTAGGTGCGAATGAACGGACGAACCGAAATGCTAACAAAGCGCGAGCGCGAGCTTTTTCGCGCGAACTGAATATCTCCTTGAGGACACAAATCAGGCCGGCCGGGGCCGGCGTTAACTTTATGAGTCCTTGTAAGCGCCAGGCAGGCGTTAAATGCGGCTAAGATTACGACGGTAAAAAGGCTAAATTACACGGATACTTGTAACGCGAGTAGTTCAGAGAGAGTCGTCCGCAACGGGAAGATAAAGGCGACTCCTTCCGCTGCTTGAAACGAATTAAGTTATGTCACTGCGTAAAGTTAAAGAAGACACGGCTGTTGAAGGGCCGACGCGCTTTAACGCGATAATAACCGAAGCGTTGTGAGCCAGCGAAGATAACGTTCCGATGATGTGACGTAATTCTTGCCACTCCGCCGATAAATGTTTTTCCAACTGTTACAGCGTGTTGCCCGGGGGCAATATCTGTACGGGCGTAACGGCAATATGACATCGCCATTATTACAGGGCGTTCCGTCGACATAGATTATACGCCGCGGCACTTACAAACGAAACGTAGCTGTAACGAGTTTTCGTCGCACCTGTTACAGCCAACTGTTGCGAAACAATATTCACTCAACGATCGAACTGCTGCCGCACCACCAGCCATCCCTCGCCCCCCATGCCCTCCTCACAACTATAATACTCTTACCGGCCGATTATTTTCATAAACTTTTCCGTGACTCTCGACGATTCCGCCGAATGGCAAGCGGCGGTTGCAGCGTGTCGCCGCCTATGTATTTTCACAACACGCTTTCATAGAACGTGCCGGTTCGTTTTTACTTATTTATCTTTCCGCACTGCCAAATTTCGAGCGGCGCACGTATTATTACTGTTATTACAAATATTATTTCTACTCGAGCACCGAATATCTGCAGTGTTTTTAACCGTTGTGTTTCACTACGGTATCCTTTTCTCTCGCTCTCTCTTCGATTGTGTTGTCTTGGACTTTTACGCTCTCCTATTGACTTTATCCGATTGTTCGAATGAACTCTTACAAAAACGTCCCTTATTGTGCATGGCTGTAGGTTTCGTAATTTTTCGATTTAAATGATCCAGCATATTTTCAATATCACGGTAATTACGATAATGAAACATATTTTGTTCCCACACTGTTTTCTTATTCAAAGTTCGAAATATTTCTAATCCTAAATGTACGCGGGACTGACGAAAATAACGGATAATATACGGCTTTCCAATGCTGCGCTAGCTCATACTTGCCGCTTTTTGTCACATTTAACATTGCTCTCCGCATTTTATCTGCATTTCGATTCGTTCGAAAGTTTGCTTTCACCCGGTTTCGCTGAGTGCGATTTGGAACCCTCATAAAACTGAAACGGAAGCTTAGTTTTCCATTCAAATCCCTGTCAACGTTACGATCGTATCCGTCCTGCAGTGGTGATTTTCGGATCTACATCGGAAAGATGACGTTACCTACAAATCCCTCGCGAGGCGATAAAAGCTCGATCCGAAAACGTCGGTAAACCCCATTCTCTTGAATCAGATCGTCTCCTCCACAAACATCAGAGCGAAATTCAGCTATTCAACGTATTCCCTAGTCATTTTCATAGCCACATCTCTTAATCCCTCAACGTCCTTTGTCTTCAATTGGAAAATGGTAGCGCGTCGCGGAAAATGAAATCAGCCCGCTACACGGCGCGCAGCGACGAAAGGAAAATGAAGAAAAACAAAAAAAAAAGGAAAGAAAAAAGAAGGAACGTTCCGCAAATACCTCCGCTCACAAAGGGCGACGCTATTTTCCGGCTCCGTCGCTCCTCGAAATGAAACGAAAATTAAGGAGGACGCGCGCCGAGTTCCGCGACGTCGTACGGTTTACCTTTCAGAAACAAAGCTGTCAAAGATATAACTACGTTCCCTTATTCCGCAGCGACAGTAAATTCCCGGCGAAACTGACGATCCACTTCCGGGCGCCGTGCCTCGACGACAGGACATCGCGGCTCGAACGGACGCGAAATAATAGAAACTGGAGGCGTCGATCGACTACGCTACACTCTTCTCGAACCTCGGAAAAAAAGGCGGCAATCATGGGCCGCACGCTTCTCAGGTTCGCGAGACCGCGAAGTGTGCACGGCTCGAGTAACGGCGAATTTACCGGGGAAATGCAGCGGGCGCGCGGGACATCTACCTGCCACGCCGAGCAACGTCGATTCTCTCGTTACGTCATTAATGTCGCCGACACAATGTGTCGTGAGTTCGTTACCGCGGGTGCGATCGCTCGCGACACTCTCCGGCCCTCTCCTACGACCTCGTTACGGTGCTGCACTCCCATTAGAGGAAAATTGATAGTGACTATCTCTCTCTCTACCCCCGCCCCTCCGTCCTTCCTTCCCTCCACCATCGAGCTCGCCTCCGACACCATCACCATCACCATCACCAACACTATCCGACCTCGACATGTTTCCTCCCTCTTCTCTCTCTCTCTCTTTCTCTTTCTGCGTCGTCCTTCTACCCACGTTCCCGATCTCTCTTTCCATCGCACGCTCGCCCGCGTGTGCGGTGTGTAAAGGCTCAAGCTAGAGAATTAACGAGACCGCGGAAGCGAGACATTAACGATCGGGACGATCATTGGAAGTGAATTATGTTTCGAGTGATCGGGAGCGCCGCCATTAGGGCCGCATCGTTCGGTAACGCAAGACTGACAGGGAGAGGCGCACCGTATCCGGTGGATAAAAAAAAAAAGGAGTATACTCGGCCGCAGGATCGTTACCACTTCGACTCCGACGGACTCGCGGAGTCTCGGGTGCGCCGGGGGAAAAAATAAATTTGCTCCGCTAACAACGACGGACGGCACCATATTTCACCGGCCGATCCCGTCGATTCACCGATCATTACACAATATCGATTCGGAGCTGCCGACGCACTTCCATGATTTCCCGACAAAATCGTCCGAGCGTACCTGCTGCGCAAAATTGTCGCGTCACATTTTTGTTCCCCGCCCCTCCCGTACGACTCTCAACCAATATTTTACCTTCGTGTACCTTGACGCTGTGCCGAGCGATCGCAAATGTTCGCGTTGAAAAAGAGGGAGGCTAAAACGGAAACGTTCGATTATCGTTTCAGATGTGGGATATGGGCTGGGGCGTGCGAAGGAGATGAGAAATGTTTTTGTAATTCGCCGATGCCGGTCTGCCATTTTTAAGTCATACCGCTTTTCCAACGGCATTGCAGCCGAAAGCGTCACGTGACATGGTTTCTTTATAAGTTGCCGTTTCGTTTTCCGTCGCCGTCGTGCCCACCGGAATACACCTGCGAGAACAACGAAACATCGAGTCTCCCCGAGATCCTTTGAAACGCGCAATACAGCGTAACGTGTGAAAGGTGTGGAACCGCGGAGACGTGTCGTTATCAAGGTTCTCTCCTGTGTGTGCTCGCGCTGAAAGGACCGCTAAATTACACGCGGCGTTCGTTATTCGTTCTAAGGTTACAGCGCGAGCATGTAGGCACACTTGTTACACGCGAAGAAAGAAAGTTGCGAGGAAAAAAATGCCCCAATTTTCCTAATGCTTGCGTCTCGCGGTGGGCCGACGAAAGGATTCCTGTAATCGGAGTTGCGGGTACAACCGACATTCCATTCAATTTTCAAAGCGCCTCGCTTCCATTGCGGCTGTTAATTGAACATAATTATAACGTAATAAGTAGACGGAGAGAAGAGTACGACGCAAACAGAATAACCGGAGTAATTTCAGTGAGCCGGCCAAAGTTCATCATGGCGTACCCATGCATAAGAAATGCAGAATTCAAACATTTCATTAGCAGAATTTGTAATGCCGTCCAAGGGCTTCGTATTGCTTCAGATCTCATTTCGTTCTACTACCATGTCGCCCCACGTAAAATCGCATTCTGCATTATGATAATTAACACGCCTTCACTTTCCTTGCCCCCACCCACACACACTTACTTCTGCCCTTTCCATTCTGGCCTTAATTACTACTGTGGGCAAATTTTTTTGTTGGGCGCGGGCTCTCACGCGATACAATGTCTCGGGGTCGATTTATCAGCGACCTCCTTCAGAGCTCCGAACGGAAATGAGGTTGCTCCTTAGAAGAAACGTGGCGTCGGCGATACTTGGCACGCGAAAAACGCCCACCAGCCGACCGGCCATTCGACGCATCGACTTTCGCCGGATTGATCGGACACGTCGCGTTTCCCGCGCGCTCAATGGCACCCGATAAGACTTGGAAGTACGTCGAACTGCGACACGGTACGCGAAATACGTTTCAATGCGTGTCGGTGCAGACGGGGCGAGCCGGAAATGAAACTATTAGCAGAAAGTGTAGAACGCTCGGTCCATTGTGCGAGGGTGTAACTATTGGCCGACGCCGACGACGGCCGGGCGTCGGTGGTTACCGTAACCTTAAAACGCGGCAGCTTGTTTCTGCGGATAAAGGGCAGCGCGCTCGCGCTCGCTGTAAATATAGAGGAAACTCAATGTTACGCCGCCGTTAGGAGTCGCCCGGGCGAAAATGGATTCCGAACGCCGAAACTACTTCTACGATTGCAGTCGTCGGGGGACCCGATAGCCTTGTACAATGTTCAATAACTACAAGTGGACCCAATATCTATTACCCGTCCTCTAAGTTAATAGTTTGCAAATTGTTAGTGCGCCCGAGAATTGTTGCGCGAAAACTATGTGATGCTTTAATCGTTATCTATGGGCCGACGTTCGTGTGCACGCGTGCAGCGCGCCTTCTGCTCGTGTATGCACGCAGATGTACGCCGAACTTCCCGCGGTCTCTGTCCGCACATCCATTATTATCTTTAGCGAGCGACGCCGTTCACCTCCCCCCCTACGCAAATTTATTCCATAACGCGGGCGACATCGTTCGATAATACTTTTTGATCGCCGACGTGGCGAGTTCCGCGCGGCCGTGACTCGATCTGGAGCGATCGAATGAAAATAAAACCGAGCGGGGACAATGCGACAATAAAAGGTTTCGCGTTCGAAACGGACGGCGATTGTTGTGTGAAACTGCGTTTAAGTGCGGACGCCCGCGCGTCTGTCCATTTATATTCATACAGGCGAAACGCGTTAACACTGCGCCGAAAGAAAAAAGAGAACGAACATGATGGAAGCTTGCAGGCCGAGGAACTTCCCGCGCCATGTTCCCTTTTCGAATGTGTTTACCCGTGGAGAATGACACCGAAGCCTCGGCACTACCCTCTTGTAACTTACAACTATAAAAAAAAAAGCTCATCTTATAAGACCACGGTCGGGCAAACAGCGCACATAATTTCGAGCTCATTCGGCCGGAGCGACGTAAAAATGGCCGTAAAAACGAACTTCTGGTTGCGAGGAAGAGTTCGGGAATTAATGCCTTCCACGACATTTCTTGCACTGACGGATAGTGGGCGAGTGTACGGCGCACGTAGGGTGATATCGGAGAGGAAACAGGTCCGGAAGATGACGACCGATAGTTATGGGAGAAATTCGCGGGAACGAGTGAGAAAGAAAGGATCGAGAGGGATGAAGGGATGATACTCCCTGCGACCATCGCTCTCTGCACACCCTTGTCATACGATACTTCGAACCGAACAAACGCGCGAATGTCGAAAGGTGCATTCGTATTATTATACGGCTTCTCTACTCCGGTAACGCAATCAATCGCATTCACAAAGATTCAACATCCGTGGCAGGTAAGTTGGACAGCTCTGGCTGTTAAATAAATCCTCGTAACTATCTAACGACGATATTGAAATAGAGATTCAATAATGTTACGCGTTTAACGTGCACACGCCTACCGCGTACTCATAAAAAAAGACTGTGTCATAAATATAACGATGAGGCTTGTAATGGTCATATGCCCGTACGCTGCTGCAATGCAACATTTTGAAACAAAAACAAAAAGAAATATTTCTACTTCAGGTCGCACAGGCATGAATTTGCAGAGCAGTGCTAAATAAAACTCACGTACATTCCGTTACGGGTTATTCATAGGAGAATACAAATATGCATGCAAATGGCAGTAAAGGTAAGTACTTTATAACATCTAACGCAATTATCGAAAGAATAAGTATGGCGCACCGCATAAATTTCCTCACACCGTCCCTGCATCGGGAATTCATTGCATTATTCCGCAAGACAATAGTTTAGTCGCAACGATATCGCGACGATGCTTTACAGCTTCCAATTGTAATTACCAAAAAATATAACGAGTTTGGGTAACGCGAGATTCGCTCGCATCGAGTATGTATCGAGCGTGCAGCGACCGGTCATCCACATTATTACGCGGCTTCACCATTTCAGAAACGCAAGCTATTACGTGGCCTGTTGTTATAGAGATTCGCAATCAGTGGCAAGCAACCCTCATACAATTTCCGTACACTTCTCTTTCTACCTCTCCCTCACCCACACAAGCACACACACATGCTCTCGTCACAATGCAATCCGATGCTTCTATGAAGCAAAAACATGGCACTGTAATATCGTACAAGTCCCGCCGTACGTCATTGAAGGTAAGCCCATTATTCGACGGATCTCACGAAAGATTCTCTGGTTTGGTTCGATAAAGCGTTAGCGGGTGGAAAAGTTCATAACCGATCGATACAGTTGCCACTTACCGGGGTCGCGCACGGTATAGATCTGGCCTCGTAGGAGAGTAAGAACTTGCAGACTGGCTACACCTACAGCATGCATAACTTACGCGCGTCGCCGGACGCGTCTTGGAAATTACAGCAAGCCCGAAGCACGCGGACTTCATTCTGAACGCACGTAACTCGCACGCCTCGATACTCATTCCCATTCCCATTCTCCGATCCGAATCGCGCGCCCCCCTTCTCGCTCGTCCCTTTTTCGCGAGTTTTCCTTAATTTCGCTCCCTTCGCTTCAGTGCTTAATCTCGCAAGCACTTTGGTACTTTCTGGAGCAAGGAATCCGTCGCTGCTACTGGCCGCGAAGAGGAGTTCGAAAGTTGTCTCTCGTCCGTGGAAATTTATGTTTTCGAGACGTTCACCGGCACTGAATGACGAATAGTTGGAGGGTGTCGGGTCGGCTTTGAGGTCGGGAGAAGTGGGGAGGTCTGAAAGCGGGACAGCGGAGGGAAATAGGGGGTGAGGACGACGAGGAGCAGGAGGACGATTCAGTTAAAAGTTCGGACGATTAATTAATGCCGCGCCAGCGCGCCTCTATCCCACTCTTACTCTGCCCCTCGCCCTATTCCTCTTGCTTCCTCTCTGTCATTCCCTCCCTCGCCGTCCGTCGGTGTGCGTCTCTTTCACACGCACATGTATACGCGCGAATGTACTCTGCCTCTATCTCCCTTGAATCCACCAGCGCAAACTTGGTCTTTGTTACTTCGTTCGAACTCAGGGAGTCGGTAAAGCAGGGTCCTGCCAAGACGGACGTTTAGGTTTCGTTCATTTACTTGCAAATTTTGCGGCGTGTCGTCGAATGCGAATGAGGGACAAAACTTTTACCCCCCCCACCCGCCCCACCCTTCGCAACTCACAAGGCGCGGGGAGTAAGGGTAAGAGAGGACAACGAAATTGCTTGTTTCATAATACTCGTCGACGATGCATGAAGCACGACCGTTTACCTCTTTTTTCTTTTTCGTTGTCCCCGCGGTGCAATTTCTTTCACCCACCATTCGACATTTCCTGAATAATGCCCCGACAGAATTCCAAACCGCGTTTGCATTTTATGCATTAAGTATCGGCATTCAAAAGTCCACTTGCATTGCAAAGTAGCGTTTGGCGGCACGAAATACCGGCGGCGCGTCGCGGAATCGGTGAAATTATGGCCGGCGGAGTATCACAAACCGTGAGATCTTTTAAGGTAATTTCGTTGTAGGCTAAACGAAGATTGGCAACGCAAACTTTCCGGCAGCCAAGCGTGAAGCTTCGAACGGAAAACAGGTCACTTCGATTCATGCCGCGCCAGACGCAATCACATTAGATCGAAATAGATGTTGTCTTTGCGAAATTCCTAATTTCAGCGAGCCCCACTTCGCGGACGTAATAAAGGTAACCCTGTCCGTGATAATGCACGACAATGCGGAAGTTGAAGCCGTCTGATTCGGTTGGATGTCCCTTAGGCGTCCAGGGTCACCCTCTGCATACAAATGGACTCGTGAACGAATAATGCAGCAGTCTGCAATCCAACCCATCTGTAAGATGTTTTTACCCCGCGACACGTGTCGGGGCGGGTGGTTGAATCACAATTTAATTTTAATACGTCCAGAGAGCGCGGGCCCCAGCGAATATATTTTTTATTGATACGCTGCGACCGTCCATGGCCAAAATGATTGAAACGTTTCGAGAACTTGCGACAAAGCTAATTTCGGTTGTGAACATTTTCGGTTCCGTCAAAAGTTCATTTGGATATTTCAGGGCGATGAACTGAAGGGGAGAAAAAATGACAATGCGACATCTAAAGCCGTGTACAGACCTGAACCGAACCCCGAACGAACAGCCTATGCATGAGAGGTTTTCGAAATGTGTGAGTGTCGAAGCGAACGTCATATCGCTCGGTGAACCTCTTGACTGCTCGCGAACAGCCCCGAACAGTCTGGCATACTATGCTGGCAACCTGTGGTAGTAATTGTTTGGCCTACACCTACATCTATAGCTGCATCGATGCCGGCCGTATCTCACTTATTTCCATCTATGCCTACGCATACCTGCGACACTCATCCCCGTTTGCTCAGTCACACACATATGCATACACACGCTTACCCCACCCATACACCAATGGATTGGCCTCACAGTTTAGTTAACTGTCTTTTGTTCTTCGCCGAATTTGATCTGGATCGCTACCCGGAGCGATCGCTGACGTTCGTTCGGCAATATGTCACTGTCATTTTTCACACCTCAGCCAACTTCCACACATCCACGCTTATATGTCACCATGCTCTGACCAACGTCACACATGCATACTTTTGTTGCCGCGCGCGGTGCGATTCGGCTCCGAACAAAATTTATACGGGATTTCAGAGGTCCGAACGTTCGGGTTCGCCGTTCGCGTTCGTGTTCAGGTCTGTACACGGCTTTAGAGAATCTTTCGGCTCGACATAGACAACCACCCTCCCTTCAGCCCACCGTGTGTCCTCGACTCCGTTCTACCGATCTCGCAGGCGTTTCCGGCGTCGTGTCGCTGAGCAAGAACGAGCGCCTTAAGTTACCCGGAAATTCGACGTATCCAGGTTAGCCGTCTTACAGGATACGACCAAGATGGCCGTCTAGGCAGCGTGGGGTGAGAGGGAAGGAAAAGTGGCGAAGAACAGCCACGTTTCCCTAGCGTTTCTTTGCCAAACATTTTCTCCCTTTCTCTCGCCACGCCATTTCTACTCGCACCCCCCCCCCCTCCGGCCCCTCTTTACCCCTTTCTCTCGAACCTCTCTATCTCCCGTCCTTATGTCTCTATCCTACCCGCCTATCTATCTTTCTTTCCTTCTCCCTTTCTTACCGTCGAGAGATGTTTATTGCTACGACGCTGCCGCCGCGGCGTAGTTAGGTTAGGTTAGGTTAGGTCGAATCGTCTCTTTTGCCGCCTCCAGGGGTGCCTTCGCCGCCGGTATTTACGTTCTCGTTCTCCAGCAGATCCTTTCCTCGTCGCGGAGGAGGAAACCTATGGGGGCAAGGTGAAAGGCGAGGTGGAAAGACGCTGAAGATAGAGGGGGTGGGGTGGTGCGGAATCGAGCCAGCCACGGAAGGTGCAAAGGGCGGAGAGAACGGAAGACGGAAGACGGAAGACGCGGGGATGCCGCGCGGTCGAAGCCGGCTGTCACATCGCAGCGCGGTCTATCCGCAACTCCTCGAAATTTCGCAATAGACTCGATGTTTTAAGGTTCCGAACTGGCGTCGGTATGTCCCGAAAATATGGCGCCTGTTTCTGTCTGTCGGCTTGAAATATCGGCAGGGTATACATGTCGCGTCTCGCCGCCTCACGATCTCTCGCTTTCGCTGACACCTCGCAAGAAGCCTCGTGCTCGCTCGGAGAAGCGCGTAGACCGCGGACGGTTTTATTTGGCAGAGTAATTTCGGCAGAGCCCATTTCTTCGCTCCGGCGAAAGATCGGATCGCTTCCCGTAAGTCTCTCGCATTCGTTCCCGGTGGCACTGGGGGTTTCTTCTGTGTGTTTTTGTTTTTTTTTCTTTATTAAGAATGTTGCGCATTGTGATCGCGAGGGAAACAGATGTTGCGTAAACATTCCGTCCGAGGCGGGCACGGTTAATAGTTTTGCCGAGCGACTTTGCAATGGTAATTTTTCAATTTCTCATCTTACCAATCCGCCGCTTTATACGCCCTGACAGCGCTGATACAACTGGCCGGGGCGAGGGACGCGATGGTGTACTGGCACGATACGCGCTCGGCGTTCCAAACGAACCGGGGCAGGATCTCACTTTGCATTAATTTATCGTCGGGTAGAAACATTTTTCTCGTCGCCAACGGCGCGTAGGTGGCGCCGTCGCGGCAAGAAGAGTCGTACTCTTGAAAATTATGCCACTACTCCCCACCCCACCCCACGAGCTGATCTCGTTTTCTGCGCGAATGGGAAGTACCGGCGAGGATCCCGAGAAAAAGGGAAAGTAACTGGGTTCCCCGAATTCGTTTCTTAGGACATAAAGAGGGTCCGACCGAGGAAGAGAAAAGTTTCGCGCGCGTGTGTTCGCCGCCGAAGTCGGTGTGGGTCGCGCGGACGAACGGAACGAGAAATAAGAACCGAGAGGAATCGCGAGTGGGAGAGGGATACGAGTAAATTACGCTTTCCAGACGCACGCTCGGGCTTAGCGTGAAAAAAGGGGAGGCTAAAAACGAAAGTAACGAGCGCCTCCGATTTCGACGTTTCCGAAAATTAGATTCCGCCTTTGAGCGCGCGGCCCGGATCCGCTTTATCCGATGCTGATTATATACCTATTCGTTCGCTCGAAAGAAACGCCTCGAGGCACTTTCGCGCGGATACGATAAGCGCAATCGGACTCATCCGATAAAACCGTTATTGCTCCAATTCGGCGCCCGCGCGCGCGCCTTCGACAATAAATAAAGCAAACACGCGAAAAGGGAAAGTGAATCAAGGCGAGGAGTGATTGCGCGTTGAACAGAACGACGAAAGAGTGGCTTCGGCAAGAAATTAAACATTCGGTTGGTAGAGAAGTGGAGGGTGTCGCGCGCTTCTTGATGACGGCGAATTAACATTACAAGGGAGAACTTTTCCCGCGATTTGAACCAGAAGCGCGCGCGCGCCCAGACGCGTCCATTGTGAATTCCGACGGGGATGACTAATATGACGGCAATGAAACAAAAATGCGAACAAAGCGAGCCTTCTCAGCGAGCCTTCTTATCAATGTATCAAGCGGCGGGTGCGCGACGGGATACGGCGGCGGAATTGTTCGAACTTATGAGAGACTTTTCTCCCGGCCGAGCACAATGGTAGCGCTGCTAAAGATACATGGTACGCGCGAACACTAAATTTTAAAAGTAAGCCGAGGACGCGGAGGCCGCTAGGGCGGAATTTATGGTGCGCGCGAGTGCAAGTTTACAATTATACGAAAGAACGGGGGCTGGAGACCCGCATCTTAATCCCCTTTTTATCTCCCCCGTTCCCCGACTAACTCCCCTACCACCCCTCAGCCGCCCCGCAGCCCTACGGCCCTGTAGTATCGCGCGGGCCTCTTGGAGGCGACGTGAGATCTCGAAGATCCCGTGAACCCCAGCAGAGATAGCGGCCAACGAACGCAGATACTGAATTTCAGAGATCAGATTAGGATAAAGCGTAACGCCGTATCCGTTCCCCACGGTTGAACGTTATTATCGAAATACGATAATGTTCTCATTTGCAGAGCTGGATAAGGGCGATATGTTAATTTGTAACGGGTCATGGGCACCGTGAGCAGTGATTGAGATCATCATTCAAGGCACAGTGACAAAAGGAGTACAGTAACTTGTATCAAAATTTTGGTTGCAATCGCCGTCGATGTAATCATCATCGCAAAGAAGAATTACAGCAACGAGGGTGATGCAAGCTGAGAATTAAGGCTGTTCGACGGATACTACGAGCAATGAACGCGAGTGTTATTTCGTCTACGCTCAGCTACAATTGCGAGAGTACGGCGAACTAGTTATTCGCACGTATTTATAGGTATACCATGCATTGTAACGCGAACATCCCTGAAGAGACCTAGACCATAGCGAAGTAGTGCCAACTGGCAGCAACGGATACCGTCTAGTGATCGCAGCCTGTTTCCATCGTACTCTAAATTCCCCGCTTGTGTATGTCGTCATTCAGTAACATCTGTGCAAACGGGCGCATCTCGGTCCAAATTTACTCTGCTCGCTCATGTTTACGGATTACTTGTTTCAGTTAGACTACTTCTTGGAGCGTCAAATACTGGAATCGGATTAGTCGCAGAGCTTGCCCAAACAATACGATTTTTTACCTTCCTCTCAAAGCACTCTTTCTGAAGCATATACGCGCCCTCGCCCGCAAGAACGTGGAGTCTGAGCCAAAGGAAAATAAATGAATCGTCGCGAGGGCTTCGTTGCGTTCAACGGAAGAGCGGAATCTTTCGTTATCGCCTCGCTCGAGAAAATTTACCCCCGTCGACAGTTTTCGAAAGTGACGCAGCGGAACGCGACGCAGTCGATAAGGGGAGAAAATTAATGCAAAATGGAAAACTTTAAGGGACTTTAATTATGTCGCGCGAGTTAAGCCGACCCCTCTCGTGGTTGCGCGCCGCGAAATCTCTGCTGCCTTAAGGGGATTCCCATGAAACCCCATCGGTACCGACGACTAATTGTAGAGAAAAGAAAAGCCAGGATCGCGAGCTTCGCGGCCGGGATAAAACCGTCAGAGTATCCCGACTGCGCAGCCCCTTGTGCCTTTTCGACACCACACACGGAGCCCGGCAGATCAAGAGGGAACGAAACAATGATACGTGGGGAACCCGCAAAATGGCGTCGTCACATTTTCACCGCGATAAAACTACAGTACGGTTGCATTTGAATACTCCCTCGCCGTATAGAGCGCGGAACCTGACAAACGCGCGCGGTGTGTACGTAAAAGTGCAATAAAATCGTCCGCTGTTCGCTTTACGGCGAAATAAACAAGTGAAATTGAAATCGCGCGGGATATTAAGTGCGGGCGATGCATCGAATCCGAGATTGAGTTAGCGCAGCGCGAATTTGCGCACCGCTATGCGTGCCGGAAGGAGCTCTTGTGCGGCCGCAGCTTAAAGTGTTTTTAACCAATTAATTGCGAACATGCGCGCAACGTCAAAGATTTAAAGGCACTCTCGCGCGGCACGCTAGAGACGGGCGTAATATTGCCGTTGGACGTAATATGAAAACATCGAGAGAGCGAATCAGTGCCGGACGCGATGCAAAATTCGACGCTGGACAGTTTGGACAAAAAGAAAAAAAAAACATACACACACGCTCATATCGGTTTATTAAAGCGTCGCGGGACATTTTGCCGCACTGATTACACGGCAATGGGGTTATTCACAACCTCCGTTTCCTTTTTTTTCCGTTCCCTTGTAAAACGCGGATACGAACTACGATCGACGCAAAATTGGCCCGCAGCCAGATCGAGTTTGAAGCTTTGCCTACTGTCGGCTGCAAATAGTACGCCGCCAGCCAAAACGCGCCGGATCGTTCGGTAGACACGTTGGAAAAATCGTTATAAGTCCGTTAGAAAATACCTCCATGCGTAGACTTTCGTTCAAATTTGCAGTCCGACCGAGTATAACTTGCTGCACATTAAATACGAGACACCGTATTCACAGCCGTAACACACTTGCTCATTCAATGAGAGATGAAAAAAAAATGAAAGAGACTTTTCGTCAAGCGGTGGCTATATCGGGATATTCCAAGTTATAAATACGTATAAGATTCGGACCCGAGAGACGGAATTCTCCGAACAGTGATACTTCTATAAAATTTTATGATACCCCATGACCCTGTTGCGAACGAGCTCCGTGCCGAGATTCAACTATTAAAACATTTATGTGTGATGCATGTGATACTTTTAGATAAGTTATATCTCGCCCGTCGACATAAGCTAGACACTCGTACTATAACATTTCTTACAGATCGCCGAGATCGCGACGCGACGATCCATTTACTAGCGTAGGCCATTGCAAAACGCAGTAGGGAAAATAAAGTGGAAATTGTGAGTAAAAATAAAACCTAGAGCCGCTACGTTCGTTTATGTATATGAAAGAGCAACAGAACGGTTGAACGATCTCTGGCTGAACACATTCGAATGAACGAAACCAGTGAGATATCGGGCAGGCCATTAAAAATAAAAGAAACGGCCTCGCTACATCCACTCCTCAAGGGAATTAGGAGATCGTCTGTCAGTGATACAGATATAAAAACGTTTCGACAGAGCAGCGAACACCATCGACGATTAAACGGAAGTGAAGACCATATTACATAAATGTAAATACACGTCGCAGACCACTCGACCGTTGAAAGACCACTCCCGCTTGTTAAGTGACCAGACGATCCTACAGTGTCACGAAACGTTTGTGCTCCAAAGAACAGTCCACAGTTGCGCACTGCCATTAGTAAAATGAACGTTAAGCTGACGGCGTCGAGAGTCATACGAACGTATAAAAAATCAAAAGGAATACTAACCCTAATGGCGACGTTTTCAAGAGCTCTGTCAAAATTCCATGCTTTTTTCAGATTTTTATTCACACCGAACTGTGCACCGATGCAACATTAAATAGGCAAAACTACAAAAATCCCTAGATTTGTTATCTTTCAACCTGTTCCTCAATACCCAGCACATATTCATGTATAATAACAACCGTAATTTACCCATCTATCGATTACCCTCTTCCAACTTCCAACGACCCGTCAGGAGAATAATCAGCTCACACCCAACGATAATGATTTTCTCCTCATTACGTAAACATTACTCTCATACGAAAAATCGCGAGACAAAATTTGAATGCGACGCGGTCGGCAAAGCGTTAATCAGTTGCGCCAATGTTCGGCGAAACGATCATTCTGCGCAGCACGATCGCGAAGTTACGGAGTACGAGGACGAGGGTAGGGTGTAAAAGGTGCGGCAAGATAAACGTCTGCCTTCGCGGGCCGCGTCGCGCGTAGCGCGGATTTTTCATCGGATCGACAATTTCGCCGGAAAGGCAAGGGTGCGCGGATATATATAAATAAGCGGGACGCATCAAGTCAGCCATCTCGCGAAGGCAGCCCCTTTCTCTAACAGCTCCTGATTCGCCAGACAAATGACAATCCGTACAATGTCGTCGGTCGTATACGACAGTGCCGGCAGTTTCCTCGGGACAAATTGTACTTTCGCCCGACGCATCGAACTGTTTCCTTTTTCCACCCACCCACGCCGCCGGCACACCGGGTAAGGAGGGACAATAAAGAAGGTAACGAGGGAGAAGACCCAGGAGTAACGGGCCAAGCATCGCGCACTGTTATAGTCCTTTCCTTTGACCTTCTCTACGGCAACAAGACGCGAAACGAGAATGTACGGCCCTTTGCCCTCATCGTTACTAGCAACTGGATAACTGAAAAAAGCCAGTTCTTGTACCACGCATCTATCAGTTCAGCGAAATAGGGCCTGTACGAAAGCACTCGTCAGACTAAGTTTGGCTGGCAGATTGGAAATAAATGAGTTTTATTGTTTAGTCTGTCTCTCACTTAGGGCATTAGTTTTACTTGTTCAAAAAATTGAAGTTGGTGAATGTGTTCTTTCTGTTGGGATGACCAGATATATTAAAAACAATATTACCTTCTTGACAAGGTCTGATATTGACCTTCGGACAAAATTAGAATCTCGAAGTTATAACAGCACGCAGTAGAGTGGCCCAACAAATTCCACGGAAAGTTTTTAAAGAAGTCGATAAGACAGCGCGGAGTACAGGGAAAATCAGTGCTGCATATTCATATCTCTAATAGCGTAACTCAGCCAGGATTCACGTTTGCATATTAAAATTTGATTCATTCTAATTTCATTTTAGCCGTAGAAAAGTACGACGAAGAGGCAACGTCATACGATAGTATGAATCAGTCGATAATATACATTCAATAGAATCATCGTGCACTCCGGTACAATGGAAAGGCTTGAATCATAAATTGCAGGCGGATAGTAAAACGGATTCGATTTACACTGCATGCACATTACATAAACGGACTATGCAAGAAACGATGACGATCAACCGCGTTTCAGAAAAAGCTGTGTCATCTTAGGTCGTGCGAATTACCGATGTCAGAAGTAACGATGAAAAAGACGGCGAGAAGTGCGACAAGTGCGAAAATTCTAATCCGAAAGAGACGATAGGGGAACGGGAAACGGTGGATGATTCAACAGCTTCAAAGACAACATCGCTTTCATCGTGCAACCAGATAAAACGACGCACTCGGCCCTACCTAAACCGAGACTCCGAAACTAAAAGCAGTGCGCGGAGCACTCGGCTGATAGACGACAGAAACGGAGCACTTGAGAAACATTCGTCTCCATTAACTTTTCAGCGTAACGTAAAGCGGGTCAAAGTAGAAAAAGTGCGGCTTAAACGGGATATGCACGCTGAATAATTTCTCGCGGCGAAGTGACAAGGTCTCTTTTGTCGTACCCGTGTCGGAGCGGTTGAACACGTTGATAATTGAGTCACTAGGTTAGGGGAGCGGCAAGACGGGCGCAAACGTAAAAAAAGAGTAAGCCTCTCAGATCATGAACTTTTCAAATGCAGATATTCGCGATCTCTCTCTCACTCTCTCGAGATTGCCGGCAAAGATTCACGGTTCATCCATCCGGACGAGCATTATCCATGACAGAAAGGACCGAAATCCGCGGACTATATCGCGAACGCTGAACAATTCGGTACTTTCGAAGCAAACATTCTCGGAGGCACCTACCTTGTTACGATACAAGCGAAACTTCCTAGTCACTCCATGATCCCTCCTTCAGCAACGAATACGGGCCCCACGAGGATGATCCTTCCCGTCACTCTGCCGGGCGTCCGACGTTACAAGCACACAAGAAGCACCATCAACACGTACAACAGTTACGACTCGACGTAATATATTCGAAAGCACGAGAGGGTATACGTTGTACCGGCGACGCGAAGAAACACACACGTCTGGCTTGACGTCCGCGCGTGCACTGACTTCTGTTGGAGCGCGCCAGTCAGCAGTCCATCCACCTTGGTGCCACTGTAGACTCGTCGCAGGGTTACCATGGCGACTGGTCAACACAGGTCGCGCGACGTGGGTGCGAGGAAGATGGCGGCTGGTGCACGACGCGCTCGCGCAACAGGGACGCCGACAAAACTATCATCGGCGCCCTCCGAAACCGAGCGCGCGCCCTCTCTCGCGCACGCCGACTCCCGCACCGTCGGCGTCGCGAACCATTCAATGCGCGGCTCCGAAATTAACAACGACGGCGGCCAAACCGCCGAACATAAACGCTCACCACCGGCGCTCGCTCATTTTCGACTAAGAGACGATTGATCGCCCGATCATTCCTAGCGTTTTCCGTTTGCGACAGGCGCGCGTCACGAGTCACCAGGCTGTTGTGGCCTGCAGTCGAGCTGGTCGGCTCGCGGTTTCGAACGTTACGTCACCACGAGAGAGAGCGCGCGCGCAAGCCGGCGGTTACGAATTATTGCGCGTCCGCCGCGAAAATTGATATCAACGGCAACTAAATCGCGGCCGAAGTGCGAGCGGCAGGCGTATCAACGCTTGTTGCGTTTCATGATTTTCGGATCGCGTGATGCGAGCGGCGCGGCGGGACGGTAGGAGATCGAACGTCGTCGTTTGTTCAGCGACCGGCGACAGCGTCACACGTCGAACGTGCCCGAAATGCGAAATAATACGAGAGCGGCCAGCCGCAGCTTCACTCGCGCACGTTGGCCAGCCACATTATTACGAGCCGTAATGTACCCCGCTGCTCGACGTTTTTATGATCAGAGAACGAGATTTTCGGAATGTGACACCGTATACGAGACCGCGGTACCGGTACCACTCGACACTGTTACACTGGCACGAACGATACAGTTACAGCCCGTTTTTATTTCATTCACTCGCAGAGCCTGTCGGAGCCTGTCCAAGCCTGTCACATTAAACTTAACCATGAACGTTGGATTGAGAGAGATGGATGATGCAACGCTACCGGTGAAAGTAGGAATTGCCGAAGGTAATCCGACCAATCGGAGTATGTATACATCTGATGTGGTGATTGGTCTATGTCTATGCATGCGCGCTGTCGGCGTTTTCGAACAACTTCCGAAAGTGCGTAGACTCGCAAGTGACATTAGTGGAGTAATCTATGAACCAGTGGTTTGCGTCGAAAATTCATTGAAACGAAGAGTTAACGTTTCGGCGGCCTGGTGTGCATCAGATTTCATTTAACACGTCGTAGAAGGCTCGGCATTGATCACTCTTCGATGCATGCGTTAAGGAGTACGGATTACGATCGGACCGTGTCGCAATAAAAAGGGACGAAACGATCTAGATTCCCGCCGCACACACCTGAAATTCGCCGTCTCGGGATATTACTCCGTGCACGTCGAGAAAGTTAATAACGACGCGGTGAAAAGAACCGTCGAACCTGCAGAGACCGTCAAATAAGCTGATGCTGCAAGAAGGTACCCGTGAATACGTAAGCTTTCCGTGAACGCGACAGGTTTTCTGTGATCAGCGCGTTCTGACATCATTCTAACCTCTTCCCGCGCACGCTGCCGGATATGCGATTCGACTATAATAAGCGTGAAGATGACAAGGCGCGCGAGAGTGCGACGTGTATATCTGAAACTTAATAATCGTCGACCTGTAGAATTCACGACGCGCCCGAACAATTTCCGCGAGACACGACGTTGTCTGCCTACAAGCAATCCCGTCACTTCGTAGCACGACTTTAAACCTTTGAGTAGTGACATTTTCTACTGCTACTTGACTTCAGGGAGTGGGTCCTTTTTTTAGCTTATGCATTCACGTTTCTACCATAGATATAATATACATATTAGCGTGTGTCCTGCATGCGGACAAGCTAGTTGAGGTCAGCCTAGGTATGACACGTAAATGTATGTTTGCTGCTCAATGTGTTAATTGGTCGCACTCAATATAGATGGACGGTGGGCAAGATAGTCGATATTCATACAACGCGCGAAAAATAACGCGATTGTTTTGCTTCTCTGTTGCAGCCATTAGTGTACCGTGTACTTAACCTCTAATTACGTTCGTGAACGCTTACGTAACCCTGGAAACGTGATCATTCGTGAATAGAAATTTCGACGGTACGAACAGGTAACAATCATGGGACAGTGTTTTGTCGAGGCAAGTGATTTCATTGTGTGTGAAAAGAACTTTGTGTCCGTCACCGTAACGAGAAGTCAGCGTGAGCGTACAACATAGCCTGGGAAAGCGACCAATTTCGAAGTTTTCCTACCTTCTTGGTGAGTACCTTTTAATGTATTCGATTATTAATCTTTAAAATATTGTGTTTTATATGATATGCTGTAATACGTGTATATATATCGTGATATGCACAATCACAGGATTGTGTGTTCTATTTTCAAGTAACGTGACTGCGTTTGTGTGTTTTGTAACTCAGCTTCTGGATCTATTTGCATATACTGAAACTGCAGGAAACTTTAACTTGGTGCATATGTCTGGAAACGCACAATGATCTTTGCACCGAGCGTATTGTTTTCGCATGTTGCGCTCCGCTAACAAGAGATAGGGGTGACTTGATACATCCTGAGAGTCGCGGAAAAGTAGAAATAACTGTCCTTGCGACTTAACCTCTCAACCAGCGAGTATGTTATCGTTAATGGGTAAAGTGCTGGAAGTAGAAAGAATGTCTTTGATTGACATATAACAGTAAAAATTCAGGGAATTAGTGCATAAGTTTTGGCAATAAGTAAAATCAATAAAAGGCGAAGCAATAAAATTAAGGACTGCATAATTATATAGTCCATTGCAAAAACAAGCATTTTCGGAATTCATAATTAAATATAGCAGAATTAAAAATGTTATTAGAGATGTTCACGTTATCATTTTAGTCTTCTCGACACTATGTTTAAAGAACACAGAATTCAAGCAAAAAGACTGAATTATTTCATAAATTGCCGGAAAAAAGTACACATATACCATTTTTTTCATTTCACTTTGTGTGATGAACACTTATTGTTGAATTACAAAACTTTTTGGCGACAACTTTTTTTTTTTGTCAATTATAATAAATTTGCCGTGCCATTTCGAGGAAGGGAACAGTGAACAGTGAGGCTCAGAGTCATAATAGACTACAATTTTTCGTTCGCTTTGACGTCATGAGTCATAATTCATTTCGTTGGGTGAGGTCTTTAACCTCGCATGCTACTCGTAACATATCAATTAACTTCCCACACGACTGTTGGTGAAATGAACTCTCCACAGAAAGTACGACCCGTCAAAATATTTCTTTCGCATACAATATGGATTATAAGTTACGTCGCACGAGCGTGATGAACCAGTGACGACTGCAAACATTTTTATGGCGGCGGAAAGCATCGCATAAACAGGGAATTTTTAGGCAAATTCGCCTGAAAAATATTACTTCAGAAATACTCTCTGTATTGTGCGGCACATGATTAGCAGATGATGGTGGCCTTAATTTTAAATGATATTGACTTAAATCTGATCCAAGTAGTTAAATTCCGATGAGAGTGAATTTTGTTCTTATTTCACAGTATTTTTTGTATACAAACATGTTATAAAAACTTCTGCAGTATCATGTCTCTGCTTTCTCGCCCAGGGCAAAGTGTTCCAAGCGATTTGCCTCTCGCGGAGTCGTAAGTTAGAGGTTTCTTTTTCTAAGCCCAAATGAGTAGACATTTTTCTCGCATCAAATGCGCATCATGACGCAGACTCACATATTTTGCCGCGTCACGCGTACGTTCTAAGCCAGATAAATATTTCGCTATCTACTTAACCTCTCCGAACTCATAACGCACGGCAATTAATCATCTCGGAGATGTCCCGTGCGTCGCGTCTTTAAAGAGCGTCGTCAGAAGTCCGTGAAGCAGGATTAAAGACGAACGGGAGCGAGCGTGGGTCTTCGGGACTTTTTCCAGCCGGCTTCTTTTTTCCTGCCGCGGCAAGAGTCTTCGACGACCGAGCGGAGGCACAACTCCCGCCGGCTGACAGTAACGCGAACCAGGGAGAGAAAAGGAGCGACGGGAGGGAAGTCGACAGGAGAGAAGAGTCCACGGACGGCGGGGGATTACGTGCATCGCGAAAATTAATAACGGGAACGAAGCAACGCGATCTCCCTCGCGCGCACTCGTAAACATGCACGGGGTCATAATACGCTTCGAGAGGATCACTGCCGAAGCGTTCTCGCGCTGCTTCTTTTTTCCTCCCTCTCCTTCCCTTTCTACTTTTTATCCCCGTTCCGTACGACGCTGTCGGCTGCGCCGCTCGTCGCTCGTTTCGATCGTTGCGAATACTCGACTCTTCCAGGTCCGACATTTCCTTTTCCCGATAAATACGCGTAAATTCCCAGAAGTAGGTACACGGGATACGGGTGGAAAAAGGTGGATATCGCGGCGAGTGGAGAGAGAGAGGGAGAAAAAAAAGCACGAAGCTTAAAAGGGATCAGCGAGGAACGCGAGGCGGAAATATTTGCAGGCAAATTTTAAATAACCTTGCATCGCGGCCGCGCCGCCGCATTTTTCGTCGCGCATCGATTGCAGGGAGGGAGAATTTTTGTTCGTAAACAGTATCGATTAGTAATTGCTCGGGAACGTTTCTCACCAATCGCGGTTAATACATCCAACCGTTGGAGATACGAAAGAGTGTCTGAATCAATATTGCAATTTTGCGCCACATCAATGTTCCCATAAGATGACATTATGTTCTATATTGTTGTCATTCTCCTGCCTACGAGTGCATATTTGTAATTCCAACTACGTGCTTATACGGCATGTATTACTCTCAATCCATCCCTGAAATTGGGTTAAGCTGGAACTACCGGCTGAGACTGAAATCAGATGCTTGGTCGGAAGTACCAGTGTTCTCGTTAAAAAGCCTCCTTTGTGCAATTTCACATTCTTCTCCGTGCCTCATTAGCTGCGACTTTCATGCATTTGGGTGAAATGCTATTTAAACAAACTCACCTCGCGCAATTGCTTACTTTCTCAAATTAAAAGAAAATTAATTACTCGGCAGAGTAACCGGACGATAGCGGCCTGAAGAATGTGATTATTCAGTGAATTATAGGCAGCTTCAGTTCGGCGAAATAACGGAATTGCAGAATTGATGCGTTGGCGCGTCCATGTGTTCCTGCGTTTTTTGCGTTACTTCGCACATACACGTTCGGATCATAATTTACGATGCATGCATCGGTCGATGCCTGTTTAGAAACGTATTTATGTACGGAATTTTAATACCGCGGCATTAGCTCACGAGAACTTTACGATCCCCTGCTGAGAGAAATGCAAAACGGGGCTACATAAATCTAAGTAAGTCCGGAAAAAAGACGATCCGCGAGCAGCGTAGAATCGTGTACGCGTTACATTTACAGAACCGCGGTTAGCATTAGTTGGGGAACTCGTAACAGGAACGTGTAAGATCCTTTCAAACAGCTTTTTTTCCATAACAAGTATCATCCGTTGCGTAAACTCGCGAGACAAAGAACAATCCTGACGGAGCGTAACTGGAAAATGTACATTTGTTCGTCTACAGTGTCTACACCGACTTCTTACACTGCGCTTTTCGAAAGAGACCCTAACTCCGGCAACTCGTTTCACGAAGTCGCGTTTGAGACTGCAGAATCTTCGAGGTCAATGGTCCCAATTAATTACAGAGACACGATCCGCCCTAATCGCGCAATTAATACCGGAAGAGAAGAATACGCGATCATTCTCCGCCTCCCGATTACGTGCACCGGCGCGGCGCGACCGAATGAAAGAGTCATTTCCTTGCAATTACAAGTTCGCTTTGACACGCGTGAATGATCGCTCGGGTCACCGATCAACAGACACAAAGCGCATCCCGCGAGCGGAGCAAGCGTCTGTTCCTACCGCGTCGCAAACGACGAGCGTCGGCGACAAACAATGAATCAAGTGCGCTTAAATTATAATTTGAGTCCCGACGAAACGCGTTGCGCGCGCTAAAAGAAAGTGGAGCGAGCACAAAAGAGCGCAATCCGCGTCACTCGTTCGCTTCCACCCTCCGCCGTCGCCGTCGCCGTCGCCTGGTACCGATACAAGCCGATCTCGTTAATGGCAAGCCGGAGGCATCGAATTCAACCTCGGTTCGACACACATTCGAAAAAGCTTTCCGGTTTGTCGTCAGCTCGGATTTGTGTCAAATCCGACATGAGGCGAGCGGGCGCACCGCGAACTTTACGGGACCGTCGCTGGAGGAAGGAAGTGCCTGTCGATATTCACAAGCTTGCTAAATTACGAGAACTTCGTTTCTACTCTTCGCGTCTCCTCTCTCTCCTCCCCCTGTCTCTTTCTCTCTGTCTCTCGATGGGTGAAGTCGCGCGCGGCGTTGGCCGAACCCGTACGACGGAGGATTGGCCGACGATTCAACCGTCGGAAACAATGGCGCCTGCATTGCCGGGGAAAAAGATTTTCGGTAATAGGGATTGGCTCGACTTACGGTCGAATATTTCGCGCGAAGAAATTCCGCGAACAATTCCCGCTCCCGCCCGACGCACAGCTCCTCGGAAATAATAGATCGCGCCGGAATTCTAAGTCGCGGCGTATTCTAAACTCGCTTTAAGGTTGGCGTAAGGAATGTTACGAGAAAGAGGGGAAAAGAGTCGGCGCGCCAAGAGTCACTGCAGTGCTTTAGTTCAGATCGAAGTGCGTATTTGATATCTTTTTAACCGATTTCGAAAAAGAAGGTTCTCTATTCGACATGTATATTCTTTTTTTTTTTTCGTTTCTTCGCGCATAACGATGTTTTAAGTGATCATTCTCATACACACGTAATTCGATGCGTGTCACATTCCCCGCGGAATGCACGGCGAAGATTAGCAAAACACTGTAACAATGCGACAAAATACAGAACTTGTTAGGAACGGCGGACGTTTACGAACCCGTTACAGCGATGCGGAAGATAGAAGTTGTTAGAAGTTGTTAATTGGTAGAAGTTTAGGAGAAGACAGGCATTTACAAACTAATTCCAATAGCAGGGGAGGCAAAACTTGTCTAGAAAAGCAGACATTCATGATTTACAAACCGCCTCTGCAATGACGTCAAACACCGAAGTTATTAAGAACGGGAGAAGTTTACGGACAGTTTACAATGCCGTTAATAGCAAAAACGCTTCCAGGTGGAGTCGCTTGTAAATCGGTTAAGGACGCGAAGGGACGCGGAACTTTGTATTCGGCCAAAACAAGACGCGATCATCTTGGCCACCATCGCGTGCCGGACAGTTATGCCGGCCGCTTTCTCATCCCCCCGGGAATCGCTTTTATGTGAAGTAACGAGTGTTTGACCGTACAGGTAATACCGGTAACTTATAGAAAGGGTCCAATAATCGTGCAGCTTATCCGGTATCGGGGCCGAAGGGAAAATCTTCTCGCAGCTATTCTTTTCTTCTCTCGCGTGGCGCGAATTTGCCGGACCAACCTTCGCCGCGCTCCTACGTCGTAGCCTTCCGTAATGGCGCTAATGGCGACAGGGAAAAGGATAAGAGCGTTATTTAATAAGAGGCATACTTCCGAGATTGGACGCTTTTCGCGAAATTAACGATCGTCACGGCCCGCGTGAGCACGTTTTTATAACGATGATTCTGCTGCACTTTTTCACTGCTCCGCGCTCGTCGTCCAATCTTCGCCGGAAATAATGGCGCACTACGGTTGTGACCGTGACACGTCACATAGTCCCTCGGCAATTGCGGATAGGCACTCAGAAGGAGTAGCAGATCCCTATGGCAATGACCGAGGAAAACCAAAAATAATTAATAGATAGTTGTCACTGACTATATAATGGGCACGTGTGAAATGCCCGTGGACTCGAACCACTAGGCGACAAGAGGCAAATGCAATAAGAGGGTATGGTCAGTTTCTGGTAAAAAAATCAATATATTCTGCTTATGATGGTGATGTTACAGAATATGAATATGTCAGCGCGATCGTTTGTGTGCTGCAATGCGTACGACACACCGTACGTATTGCTGATCGGCGATGTGTATGAGATCTCTTACATAGAGATACGCGTGAGGTTGTGTACGCGTGCTATTTATAGGTATGTCCGGTATGTTGACAAAATAGATATGCACACACAGGCGCTTGTGTATGAGTCTGGGAACTGCAGACAGTGACTAGAAGAGCCGTACACAGCTGTTCCTTTACACGCAAAAACGCGTCGGTGTCTACGCGCGTGTCTCGAGTCAGGAAAGCCTGGCGTGAGGTGCAATATCAGAGTTGCAGAGGGCTTTCTCTGATGAGTCGCTAAAACGCGGCGTCGATCAAGATAACTCCTCTGAGGTGACCTAGTATCAATACGAGTCGATGCAAATGTACATGTATAATGTACCTGTGAATACTTCGGCTATGACAATGTCCAGTCGGCGGGAGATACAACCAAGTACCGGCCGTGCAACCAAACAGTTTCGCCTTGTTATCACAGGTTACTTGAATTTAAAGGTGACTCGGACTTAGGTCAATACAAGCTATGATTCTACTGCAAATTGTTCTTTGTAATTCTTACTACGAGAACACTTCGGCGAAGGAATCTAACCAGACGGCGGGGGACAACAGTCAAGTGCCAGCCGTGCATCCAGTCTACCTGCCGATAGCTATCTCGTAGTGCTTCGTATTTAAGCAAACTGCCTTCCACGGGAAAAAGTCGCCTTCAATGGAAACTCGCAATTACGCAAAGTCGACACTGTCAGTTACCATCCACCGAAAGGTTAACGCACTGCGAGGAGTCGGGTAGGCCGAAGACGGACAGCAAGGGGTACAGTCAAGTACCGGTCGATTGTCTTTGTCAGGCACCTTCGTCCTCCGTGGATCTAATTTCTATGTTCTTACTTTCTACTCTTTGGACTTATCTTGAAGAACGAACGCGTCTATTCGATCTAGTGATTCCTCGAGTAAGGGAGTCAGCTCGTAGGATGTTGCATGCGTGAATTGAAAGTTACGGAACGTGTGTTTAACTCTTTTATAGCTCTGAGTGAATTTAATACAAGAAATCAGATTTTACTCGTGAATCCCCTATCATCCACACAGGCTCGCCTGAGACGTTACAACGCGTTTCCAAGACCGTGATGCAATATTCGAATCCTCGTTACCGTGAGTGTACTATGCGTACCTCGACTATACAATACTCGTAGGCTAGAGAATTTAGGAAGGGTCTCGTTCTTGTGTATTGAGGGTGACTGGTCCTCTAACTCAAGATAAGACAATTTAACGTTGAAAATTCAGGGTTTGTATACCCGCGGTGAAACTATTACGCACGCGAGAGGGGGTGTCCCTCTGTGGTGAGAAGTGCCGTAGCGCGCGAAGGGCTCTCCCTCTGTTATGCGCTCGGCCCATTACTGGTGGTACGCGCGCGTCATAGATGTTATACGCGCGCGGATGTGACCGTCGAAAAATACGGTCACACGGTTATACAGGGATCTGTACTCAGCTTGATATAATCAATGGCTCGTAAAACTGTTCGTAGGCTTATTATCGCGATGTGTACTTAACGTAAACTTTCCGGCTTTATGCATCACGGCATTTTACTTACTCCATATCGAATCGCACAAGTTGACTAATTAACTTACAATGTTCCGCTACGTATTTCAGTATTTGCTACAGTAGAAAACAAGTGCCTTAACCAAGCTCTCTATTCTTCGAATACGATACGCAGAAACATGCATTTCCTTATCTTCGCACCGGGGCACTTGAAAACTGTTCTCTCTCTCTTCGATAACTATATCTCCTTAAATTCCCACATTCAGTGACGAACGAAAAACGCAATAAATCATTTCCTATACACAGAGGCCACATGAAGAAGACGGGAGAAAAAATGCGCCAAAAAAGCAAATCTTAGTACACAGGACACGGGCGACAGAACGGACACGAACCAGACACTAATGACCGTCGTCGCGTTTCAGTCGCTCCTTTTGCGAAACATCCTCGAACAGCGTCCTATTACAATGTCGCCCGATGCCGGCGGTGTTGCCTATCCGGCTTAATTTATCTTCTTCAGATTAGAGCGTGCATTCTCGATCTGGCCGGGGCTTTAGCCTGTCTCTCGTAGTTGCCGCTGGCGCATCGGAATCGGAATCGGAATCGGAAGTGCGATTACCGTGGGCGCGCGATTCTGCGAGAAAGCAGGGCCAGGCGCGCTCCCGTGGCCGGATAGGCGCGCGAGAGCGCGAAGGAGGTGCGCCACTATTTAATCACGGGCACATTATGCGAGATTAGACGCGTCTCGAAAATTAATATCCACCGCGAGGCCGGTGAGGTACGCCGCTCTAGTTAATGCCCGCCGATGCCGCCTATCTCCCGTAAACACCCGACGAAGAACTCCCGGAATCTCGGTTTCTCAGCTTCGCGAGCGTTAACCGTACCCCCTCACTCCACCCCTCTCACGCTTTCCGTGAGCGCCAACGTGTAATACAACCGCACATACGTAATGTGCAGGCGGGTACCTGCATACAACTAAGTATTTGCCACCGCGATATGGGGGAATTCGAGCAAGTGGAGATGAGAGATGGGCGTGGGATGGTTTGGGGAATGGAGGAGGGGGGGTGTTGGGAGGGGTGGCCACCGGATAGCCGAAAGTGGAACAAACTGGGATGAGGTGGACGCCGACGCGCGACGACGGAATGTCTTTTGTAGGCGATATGCCTATTAGTTTCGTCTGCTCTGGCAGTAGCACGCGCTGGTAATACGTATTAGATTGCTCGCGACGTCAGGGATTCCGGGAGATCGATACGGTTTTAGCGGGTGTTCGATTAATTTCCGGCTAAATGTATGGCAGGCCGAAGCGAGTTGGTGGGACTTTTTTCGAAATTCGATTGTTCACTGTGGCAGCGATCAGACCTCGGGACTTTCGCCTGCTTCGCTGCTTATGCTAAGCCGAACGGAGTGCAGTTGCACGTTACCGGTGCAAAATGGGAGCGTTTATTAAATTCTAACATGCGCCTTCATATAACGCTACACAGACGGTTGTAGCATCTGTAAGCAAGCTGTAGGGCCTGGGTATTTCAGTTTCTCAGATTCGGTGCATTACCCCACGCTAACGTGTAACTCAGCCGCACATGCATAATGTGTTAGCGGTTATGTAATACTAAGAATATGCGGCCACGATATGGATGGATTTCTGCATCGCGCGCGAGCGGAAGAGAACCGGAAAATGCACACGAAATGAAGATGCGCCCGCAATGAGATAATGATGGAAACCCCGGGAGTTGTCCAGTATTTATGCACCAGCAAGCTATCACGATGGGTACACGTAGATTTCATAGTTATCCTCTACACGAAAACGTATAAAGCGCGTAATGAATTGCGTATTACGCCGGATTCCCAATTGCTCCACAAAACATTTACTGCATTTCCGTGCGAGGATTAGTGTTTCTTAAATATGAGCGCGTGTTCTACACAAATATTGGCTTTCCAAACTGGCGTCTTTCATACGGCGGCAAACTGTTTAATCGGAGCTCCGTATCTCCTTTGACGTCTCGCGCAACAGAAGCGAATGGTCAGTCCTAGGCGCGCGACTAGCCTGGGGCGGCGCAAAAAAAAGAGGAGAGGGAAAAACAAGTGCATTTTCTCATCTTGCCCGAGGGATAGCGAAGGTGGATGTAAGGTATGAGAAATGGAGAGTAAAAGACACGTAGGAACTGCTGCGGGGCAGCAGATTTCGTTAGAAATCTCGGACTAAGAAAAAAAGTTAATTTCTCCATTTCTCATCCGTTCCCTGCCTATCCCACTCCTCTCTCTCCCCCATCCTCCTCCGTCCTCCTCTTTCGCCGTTATCTATTTGCTTATCCGTCTTTCTCGCCCCCCGAGTATCCTTCCGCGCCCTCTGTCAGTAGAGAACACTCGGCGAGGGACCAGAAATGAGAAATTGTGCGATTTAATAACGTGGCTCGTTCTTTTCGCGAAAATAATTGCGCTCCCGCGGAGGCTCGAGACCTGCCCCTTCTTTGTTAGTAATTATTTGTTTCTTTGCCCGCCGTTCAGAATCCCTTTCTGACCTACTGGCACTTTCTTAATTCCTTTTCGTCTCATTAACTTTCCGCATAATTCCGATCGGTACTGCACTCTGGCAAGTGAGATCGCGAAGCAAAGATCGCAAAATGCTTTTCATTGTGCTCTGTTCGTTCGCACCTACTTCATTGTTACGGAACAAAAAAAAAAATGCGGCCTAATTGAATCGTCTGTCATTCTTGCGCATTCGTTTTCCCGTTCGAGATAATCGATTTCGGGGGGAGCAAACGGTTCGTCTGCTTTCACACGCTTATCATCCAACCGATACTCCGACGACATTCTCCAAAGCGCACCCCACGTTCGATGTATCATTTCAGGCAAACGCCTTCATATTTATTTAAGACCTTCCGAGACACTAATACAGTGGCGCCGTCGCTTGTTTTAGCGAGACACGCACGGGACACGAGCGGCGACCGGTCTAGATCCGGAAACCTCGCAGTTACCCCGCGGTCAGTTCCATTCGAGAGCATACTCCTTTTTGCTGGACCATTGGACAGCGACGGCGCTGGTGTTTCGCATAAGAGCGGTAACGGAACACGATTTACGGGGTCGAAAATAGAGTCGCGAGTGAAAAGCTTTTAGTCCTTCGTACGTCGGCAAATATGTGACTAACCCGGAGCTCCCGGGTGCGCGCACCGGGTCAGAACCCGCTTTCATCCACCTGCGTAATCGTTCCCTGTATCCTCCGTTCCTCCCACCCTCTCCTGCCTACAACTGTCGCCTCACACACACAGTCGCACCGTTTCTCCGCGCACGCTCTTCCTATTCCTCTCTTCCAGTCTCTGTCTCTGTGACCCTCTCTTCCTCGCTCGTCCCCTATTTTCCTTCACGACTCAACCCTTTCATCCCCTCCTTTCACCTCCTTTCAACCCCTGTCCATTTCATCCGTAGTCCGACCCGAAATCGCCTTGCCGGACGAATGTTCCCTCTCGCGCAAGCACCAAATTAACGCCGCGCTCCCTAAAAGAAGCTTCTTAACGATCGTTCAGTGCCCAAAGGACGTAAAGGGGGTGGACAAACTTTCACTGCGAAAATTGAAAAAATTCGGACGATGCACGTATAGCAAAGCTCTCGCATAATAAAGTAATTAGTTATATAACGAATGTGGAAGAAACAGTTTGCGCAATGATGGAATAAAGAATAGAAAATTGTTGACTGGCATTTGATAGAGAAGATGGCAGTGTGGTTGGTCACGATATGAGGCAATTATTGGAGGACATAATAGTGCTCGGAATAAGGCAGCATTGAATAATTCGCTGAATTTTGTCAAACACCTCCTTCCGACGCAGTTTCTATGACGGTATAATTTTATTGCCGAAGACGTTTTTCGTATTCCCTTCCGCTTTTGTTCTCTGTGCACTCGCATGATGCCGCCTCGCACAGCTATTGTTTGCTGTTCCGCGATTCCCTGTGGACGTGCGTGAAAACTGTCTCCGAGAATAATAAAATCTCTCATTCTTGACCGTTTGCCTCCTCCCTCTTTGTGCAGTCGACTAGCAACGGCCCTTTGTCAACTGCAGCGGGTAATTTTGAAAATTGCATTTTTATATCTCAATCAAAGTGCATACTCACACGTTCCAATTCGACAACCTTATCGTTCACATCGTTCAGCAGCGACTCCTCGAATGTCCAGATTGATATAGAAAAATTGGTAAACCAATTTAAGAAGTAGATCAACAATGACCCAGCAGCGCAGTGGCCGGAATTGGAGAAATGTCGATACTGCTGGCGCAAGACTGTGAAGCACGGTGATTAAACTGATTGTGCGTAGAATGTGAGGGAGCAGATATCACTAATTTTCCGGCGCGAAAGCCTATTTGTTTATCGCGGTCGAACCAAACGGTTTTACGATAAATGCTTCTCGTTTCACTGGTTTTCATGCTCGATTTTCGTGTTACTATCGCGCGGAATCTGGTACGCATGAGCTGGCGCACAGTACGGCATGATACAGGGCAGCAAATATGAAACAAAAATACTTCCGGCTTGATTTCTTCATAAAGCGGCGGTATCGATTTAATCGACTGTCGCTCGATAAGTTCCATCATACACGTGACGCGCCACATTGGCCTCCTCTTATTTCGCAGTTATCCCGAAAAAAGCTGTTGCGCGCAAAATCGAGACGGTCGGTACCCGAAAGTTCCGCGAAATTGAAGGCTATTTTTGTGTCGCGAGTCAAAAAACAGCGTGACGACGATGGCTTTTCAATCGATTCATTCCGACGCAGAGCGCGCGCGAGTTTCAGCCGCGTGAAGTCCCGTGCCCGTTGGATTATTCTGTAAATACGAGAAGAGACTGTACCGAAGAGATGAAACGGGCCGAGAGGATGAGGGTGGATGACGTTTTGAGCGTATTGGTTGCCGACTGACGAGGGCGGGCGGAGCGGGGAAAATATGCCCTCCTCAAACACCGTATTTTTTTCAATTCGCTTCGATCGGCCGGCGCGCCGATTTCTAGATATCCCCAGTTTTCATATTTATTCTATATTGTCGTCCGGTCAGTTAATACCATTCCAGCCGTAGAAAGAGATTGCCCGTATCCTCCATTTCCCGGATACTCTCGATATCAATCACTTTTCGTTTATAAGCCGATCGATATCAATCATTTTCTGAGCTAGAGCCTATTTTTTCATCCCCACCGGGCCGGAACCGTGCCGCGCGCTCGGTTTCAGCGCGACTATCGGCACGGAATCCCGAGCCTGCGGATTAGCCCGTAAATTCGAGAAGAGAGCGCGGTGAAAAGAGCGTGGGGAGCGGAGAGTGGCGTGCCGATGGCTCGACAGGCGTGGTGGAGAGGGTCCGAGCAAGTTGGGGGGGCGTAAAAAAAAATATGCGTCGCCCGAACGGCGAGCGAGTGCAATTTGTTTCGAGCAATTCGATTGTCGATTTTTGTGTTAACGCCGCCCCACCGCCGCCGACGCCGCCGACGCCGCCGACGCCGCCGTCGGGTCCGTTCGCGCGTACTGCTCGAAAATTCATCTTGCCACGATGATGGAAAAAAGTGTCGGCGCAGCCGGTG
Organism: Priocnemis perturbator; assembly: GCA_963942575.1. Taxonomy (NCBI): domain Eukaryota; kingdom Metazoa; phylum Arthropoda; class Insecta; order Hymenoptera; family Pompilidae; genus Priocnemis; species Priocnemis perturbator. The sequence continues at coordinate 10,176,681 of OZ012653.1, forward strand.
GCCCCGTGTGTCGGTGGCTCGTCGAAACTTTACGCCGGCGAATGCCGTATACCCGAGGCTTGCGACTTCCTTCGATACTCGATACGCGAAAATCAATATCGCGGTCGAAACGTGCCCACGATGACGAATGTCTTGCACTCTCGCCGATGTTATTTCGGGAACACGGCACCTTTGATCCGTTCCTAGCTTCTTCTCCCAGCTTCGGGGATAGAGTGCTCCTCGTACATACGCTCTCTCTCCCTCTCTCTCTCTCTCTGCTTCCCGACGATCGTAAAAGATATTGGGAATCGTACGTAGGAACTTTGCCATTGTGCTTTAAAGTTCGAATTTACCACAGTACGTACCACTATTGCGCGAAAGGTCTTCTCTTTTCCTTCTTAATACAGTCGGCAAGCTGAAGAATTTTCTTTTACCGAAGCTAAAACTTCAAATGATGGGCTTAAGGCTGTCGGCTCTTCAGCAATTTCGTTGACATGTTTCAATTGCCCTGCCATATTTCTCAGCACGTGTCATCGGAATGCATTGAAAGTCTTCAATAATCTCAGCGAGCAATGTTTCCGCAACGCTTCAAGGTCTAAAGTGTTATCCGAGATCACGGTGGATTCTGGCGAGGTTAACAAAATCATGATAGGATGCGGGAGGGGACGCGAACGGTTACGAGGTCGGCCGAGCGAACTCTCCTATTTTTTCGTCATAAACTCGGAAAAGTTTGTCGGGGACGGGGAGGCTCTCGCTATCACTTCCCACGCTGCTCGATTACCTTGTTTTTCTCTTCTCGCCGTCCGCCGGTGCACGGAGAGACGCCAAGGCTCAAACCCGAGAACGAGGAGCGTAGGAGTAGGGAAGCAAGGAGGGTGGGCGCGAGGTGGAGTCGAAAAGAGGAAAACTCGGCCGCCATTGGCCGGACAAACTCCGGCGAAAATTATGACGTCTGCCGCGGGCCGGAGAGGGTCGGTTTACCGCGGATCCTTTTGTGCCTCTGCCTATTGTGCACCCCTGAAAACGTCCTCGTCCTTCGTCGCCACCGTGTTGTCCCTCTTTCCCGACACGTTGATCACTTCCGACCTCCCACGTCTTTCCCGTCCTTTTCGCCGCGACGATTGTGTGTATAAAACGGCCGAAACTTCGTTGGGCGTATCGGTTTTAATTTTTCACGAAATAATTGATTCGTAGGGTAAGACCGCGATTGAGGGCTGACTCGATGATAATCCTCTCGGGACGTGGAAGCTCGTTTCCGCGAATGAAAACGCGTGTTAAGTCGCCGTTAACTTCGTGCCACGCTCTATTCAACGCTACGTGCTCGACACTTAGGCGTTGAAGCTCTCACGTGCGCCTACCACGGGGAGTGCTAAGCTGATTCAGTAGTAAGTACGATCAATACTCGGAATCAGACATTGAAGTTTTAATGCACGTCTACTGTCGGGAGTCATATCTTTAGTTAGGAGTTAGAGAGTCTTGATAATTTTTAACGTAAGCACTGCTGCATTCTTTCTTGTCCCCGAGTAACCGTCAACATTTACAGAGCACAGTATTTAAAGTGACACAAGACTTTCCTTGTCGGCGATAGAATTGCTAGAATTAAATCATGCTGCATGTCATACGAGCATCGTACGTGCACATCTTAATTTCGTTAGCGTGCATGCTCGTTTCTCCGGGGATCTGCTTAACTCCAATTAAAGTTATCGCGTTGAAGCACACGGCAAATTATCTCAAAGTGACTCTGAGCGACTCTGGCTGCGTGCAAATCTGTGAGCATTGCCGCGGTTTACTTCATTCAACTCGTCTCTCCTCGCCCGAGAATGATTGCTTCCAGCTTCTGGTGCTTCTTTCATGACAGGCTTGGCTTACGATAATCGTATGCACTTGCCAGAAGTTCTCCGGTCACGTCAATAGAGTCTTTTGATCGGTTCCAACTTCCGTTAAAATCCACTTCCCTTCCTTCGACTTTCTTATGGTAATTGGCAGCCTTGCCAGAACATTCATTCACCAGTATAAACGAGCTCTGTCTAGCTCGAGCAAAAAATCTCCGCCGCCTCGGACAGATAAGAACTGAATAAGGAGAAATATTAAAGGTTACAAGTATTCCATTCTTTTTCTTTCCCGACCGTAGCTACCGTCTCGCGCGCGCCAAGCGAATTATTACGCTAATGAGGAACTCGCAGTAGGAATCGAAAAGCTTTGCACCCCATTCCCGCGTTTCCTTTCCTTCGCACTCGATGACAGCGGTAACTAAAGCGCGTGATACGCGGACTCGCTCAATTAACTCGTTATTACGTTAGTTGAGCTCGCCGTTTTTTGCCGCCGGCGCGTACTCCGTATTTTCACCGCAGCGCGTTTCTCAGCGGCGGGCCGGAATAAATTGGACGGATTCACCGCCGTGGCGGAGAGCGTCTGCCAATAAACACTGAGGAAAAATATGAGGACCGCTGCGAACGGAGCGCGTCGATCCTTCGGACCGTCAACGTGCAGTGGCGAGGTACACGAAGCTTTTGAAATTTCGTATCGCCGGTAATTAGCCCCGATTAACAAAACGAAATATTCGCGCTCGGCGGCAATGAAAAATAAGCCGCGCTCGGGCTTGCGAAGAAAGTGTTGAACGAGTCCATTTCCTCGAGCTATTTCCGTATTTTCCTCCGCAAACGGTTCTTACGGTAATTGACGGTCCCGGCAAAACGTCTAAGTCGATCTCAATCAACTTTCTTCTCCGCCTCCGGCTTCGCCGTTTTTACGTGCGCGCTCTACGTGTGACGGGCAGACTGCAACGACGGGAATTATTTTGCTTAGCTCGCCGGAATCCCATACACCTTTGTCCGTTCAAACGTGTGAAACTTTTTCGACGCTGACAATGAGTTACGGTCTGATTCATGCGCGTCGCGACAGTGATATAATTCTGTTAATGGAAACGCTTTTAACGTGCCATCTACACAGTATTATTCTGCCAGATATAACGGCCAGTCAAATTTCGGACAGTGCAGTGAGAAATGTGTCACTGCTAACGAATCACGTATTTTTGCATGTTTTGACGATTACATGTAATTTGAATAAGTTTCGCGCGGGTAACAGCGTGTACCGTAACCATTTTTACTTTGAACACTTTTCATTTATGTAACAATTTTATAGTTCAAACATATTCACAAGTAAAAACAGGAGGAGCATTCAGTCGTTACAAGGTTGTCGATAACGCGTTTAAAACTTAAATACTATGGAAATTAAATGTTCAACCATATCTGATATCGTTAACTTCTTGACCGCATATTTTGCATTCGTCCGAGCGCAGAGTGCAATCTTAGCTGGAGCAGAGGACATGCCTTGCAATATCCCAAATACCTCGTAATATTCCTTGAATTACTTCGATCATCCCATGATGTTGTTTCAGCGCTATTTACATGTCCCCAGTGTCCCAGCAGCCCCGAGGATAAACAAGTCGGTTTCCCCTTTTCTTTCTCGATCAGTAAATATCTCAACGTGGATTGTAGGTCGACGTTGCCCCAGGGGCTGAGAACTTTCATCTCACTTCCGCCATCTATCCGTCCCGAATCCACCCTCTTCCGACTCATTTGTAACTCCGTTCATCCGACGACCTCGACCGTCAGTGTTTAGCGCCGAACCGACGGTAAATTCCATCTGGACAAACACTCTTATTTATCTGCATTCACGCGTGCCCCGCGGGCGTTTCAGATTTTTAACGCGCCCTCCCTCGTCGAAATTGCACGGTACCCGCTCACGTGTTTCCACTCCAGGCGCGTAACGTAACTTAATTCGTTATTGGGAACAGCTGTCCTTCGCGCGCGCCCACCGATTCATTTAGAGCGATGAATGCAAATAATCTTGTCCCGGATTTCGAAACCGCGATATGATTATGGAAATACCGGAACGAATCGAAATTACATTGCCCCCGTGTGTTTCGAGACGGAAATATTGCGCGAGCCTTTGTAGCGGGCAAAAATGCAAACTGATATTTACGTGTGTAGGTGCGTTGCACGTTCGTTAGAAAACGGCATAAAGTGCCGCTCCTCGCGGTAACGCTCCACGGAAAGTTACATCTCGACCTCCTGCAACAGATGCGACTCATCGTCAGCGGAGCTCGGGAAAAATAAAAAGGCTCAGTTTTGCATATTCACGGACACGAGTACCCTTCGCGATTCTCCGACGGAGTTTATTATCGCGCGGCCTTACGTCGCTGGGCCGTGCTAAACATGTCGTACGGTTAAATTACACATTGAAGAGAGAAAGAAGTTTAGCGTTAATAAAGTTGCCAGACGGGAGTAGGGGGGAGGGGGGCGGGATGCTATTTGCGCTTACGTTACATACTTTTCGTGTAACTCATCGTCGCGCAACTACCTCCCAACGGCGGAAGAAAAATAAGGGTGGCCGTTTAAATTTCCCGGAACGTAAATAGATTCGTGCACGGACGCCGTGTGACAAAGTTTTCGAAAAACGTAAATTTATAAAAAGATTTACGCCCGGCGTTTACGCTCGTGCCGGGACTCTAAACCTGTCAGCCGGACAAATATATCACGACGCGGAGCAACTGAAGTCCGTTGGAGCGATCTTTAATATCATTCGTCGTACGACCCATACAGAAAACTCTTGTAAAGACCGTTGGGAAACTCTCGAAACAACGGAGTCCGAGCAGTTACTTCGAGGGGGTTTAATGGCCACTTCAATCGAGTTTGCGGCCGCTCCCCTGCTTCGTCTTTTCTTTCCAGTGAGAGCGGCTGAAAAAAGGAACGGCCGGGGAGGGGAAAGGCGAAACGAAAAGAGAGATCCAATTTACCCGTAATCGCGTCACCTCTTTCGAGACGATTAATCCCTCATCCCTGTCATTTTCTCTCTTCAGCTACCTTACCCCTTATCGGCCTCTTCCACGCAGGCGTTTCCTTTATTGCTATATTGGCGACAATTTACATCAAACAGCTGGAAGTTCGTCGTACGGCTTGTTTTTAATATAAGCAGGCACGACAGCCTATATTTTTATCTCCGAAACTATTACACTCACTAAATGCTTCCGTTAAACCAACGAGATCGTCACATATGCGCGAAGGCAATCGCCGATTGAAAGAGACCAAACAACTTGGCTATTAACGGCGAATTAGCCGGCGGCAATTTGCGCGGCTACTTAAAGCCGCATTCTCCTTTTTACTTCGACGCTTGCTCGCATTCACGTTCGATTATCCTCGCCGCGGAACGCGATTAGCCGGACAATTGTGCAATTTCTGCAAAGGCAGTCGCCGCAGTCGCAGTCGGCGGGAGAGTCTGTACCTCTCGACCGGGCCACGAAATATCGAAGCACGCTGCCGCTGAAAGGTGAAACGGGTCTACGTCGTCTTGTAACTGATGGTAATTAATTAATTGACGAGAATCCGGATCGTTACAGGATTTTCCGTATCGCTGCGCGGCAGCCAGACGGTATCGAGTCTTTTTGTTCGCAATCTCGCCGCCTCCGTTTTCATGCCGGCTCCGCCCTTCCGTTTAACATCCATGATGTCTGCGAAAGTAACTCGTTCGTGCAGCCGCGTTTCTCTATCTTTCCTTCCTCTGTCTCTCTCTTTCTCTCTCGCGCGCGCGCGCGCTTACCGTTTCTCATACTCTCGTCTCGTCTCTTCTCTCCCCTGCTTCGCGCACCTTTCTTTCCCTCCCTCGCAGTTTCTCTCGCCGCCTCCCTGTCCCTATAATCCCATCTCACTCCCGCTCATTCACTTCCGTCCAAACCACTGCTCGAAATAAACACTCAAAGACCGATGGTACGAGGGTGCTGCTTTTGCGGGTGGTAGAGCGGGAAGCGGTTAGAGGAGGGGTTGAGGGTTGAGGGTAGTAAACCACGGCGTTATGAATAGCGAAACCAGTTGGAATCTGGGTCAGCTGCTGGGAGGAAAATCGCTGGGTGCCGGCTTGGTTGCCGACCGACAGATATTAAAGGCCCGACGACTGGCGTCTCCTGGAGTCTCTTAATGCCTCTTAATTAACGTCGACGAGAGAGGCTCGCCCGTGTGCATCCCTTACCACCTTACCACCTCGCTAACAGGCTGCGGAAATTGCTGTGGTTATGCCGGGTATGAGAGAGGGAGAGAGAGAGATAGGACATGGTTCGAGAGTTTCTGAGAGGAGAGATGAGAGAGGACAAGTAGGAGAGCGAGAGTGATACGGAGTGTAATGGCACGCCAGAAGAAGGACGATCCAAGAGAGACGAGAGAGAGAGAGAGAGAGAAAGAGACGAAGGGGTTAACAAGCGACAGAGAGAGGAAGCAAGGCGCGTTGAAATGCAAGAGGGTTCTACGAGATGTGGCGGCAAAGAGTGACTGCGTGCAAGAGGGAAAAAGTAAGCACATGGGAGATTTACGAATGCCATTCACTTCATTAATGTCTCTGTTTCGATTTAGCGGAAATTAGTAACCCTTGTAATCCGAACGCGTACGGCTTCCCCGCCGACGAAACCTGCAGTTCTGGCCGTAACTTCTTCCTACGCGGCCGTGGCAAAACGTATTAATTGTGTTAAACAAAACTGAACGCGCGGTAGATTATTCTGCGAGTGAACGGTGCCAGCTTAATAACCATGACACATGTTCGTAGTCTGTATGTTTGTAATATGCGTAGGTTTCAACGGGAAGTAACGTTTGAATGGAACACGTTTAGCTTCCTGATGTAATGGGTTTTATACTGAAGGGAAATTGTTCGTGTTGCATGATGAGATGGTATTCAAAATAGTCTCATCCTTGCACTTTTCTTTCTACGTTTCCAAATCCAGTGTGTATGTGGTACGTTTCTGATCAAAGATTCTTCATGATCATCTGTCCTTCACCGACATCTCATTCAACCGAATCCCATTGCCGCCCGAATGATTCCGTATAAATATATTCAGACTTAAAGGTGAGTTCAGCATTCATGAGAGTGCATTTATCATTCCAATGTCTCTGCTCCCCTTCGTTCATAGGAATTTTCTCACATAAGCGCTTACACGTGCGTGCCCGCTGTACGTAGAAAATATTTCATCAGTCGTTGCACTCCTTTCAGGCATAGCTTTAACGCTTGTAATAAAATAGGCTTTCTAGTATTTATGTCCAAGTTTGTTCTGCTTCCAAGTTGCAACCATTTTGTCTTATACCATTTCTTTTGATCAACTGAGCTATCATGACTGTCTTCTGGGTACTGAATAGATTCGCGAGGAAGTCGCAGATATTACGAAACTCTATGTGTATCCTGATGTAAAATGTTCGTAATATACGCAACACGTATCTTTCATATGTGCTTACGTGTCATACATGTAGTTTGTATGCATATAGATATACGCTACCCTAAATTCATGGAATTTACAACTTGCACAACTTCTCGCTCTCGCAGTCGTTTCCGCTCTTTCTCTCTCTCTCGCGCTCTCTCTCTCTCTCTCTCTCTCTCTCTCTCTCTCCCTCTCTCCCCTCCTTTTCCTCTTTTTTCCTTAGACGTATGTGTCGCGAGAACGTCGCGCCTCGTATGACGGAGCTCTGGAAATTACATCATTTTCACACTTGGACGATCAGCTGCGATCTCCCAGCGTAACGATGCGTCAGTGCGCGTACATGTGCATGCATACGTGCGAACGTATCACGTACATTTTACTATGTACGCGTACGCACGTATATGTTAACGTTAAAGCCTGGCCCACTAAAGCCGCTCTTTGAGTCTTTTCCCGCACGGCTAACGACCAATTGGCAATCCGGTCGAACTAGTTCCCAACTAGTTTCCGACCGTGCTGACGTCGTTATTCCGGCTTCCTCGAGCTGCACTCCTCCTCTCCCTTTTCTTCTCTCTCATTCTCTCTCTTTCTCTCTCTCTCTCTCTCTCACTCATATTTCTATCGCTCTTCCATTCACCCTCTGTACTGCTCGCTTTCCGTGCACCGGGCATGTGACTTTTTCGAAAAATGTTCCGTTCCCTCAAATCAACCCTCTTCCTTTCTCTGCTTCGCTACCGTCATCACGACCACCACCGCCACAACCGCCACCATCACCACTCCCAATAACGTTCCACTCGCCGTCCCTTTTTATGGCTCTTTCTCCATAAGCGTCCGCAAATCGCTACTCAGCCTAGCGCTTTCATCGGGAATATCTCGAGCGGCGAGAATGAAATCTGCCTTTCGATTTGCGCGCACGCAAATTTACGATATCCATTGGGACGAAATCGATGCCGGTTTGCCGGTTTTGTTTTACGATTTACCTGTTGCTCGCGGCCGATTTACGATTTTACGGTAATGCCGCGGGTGAAGCTGACGATCATTTGCGCCGCGATTTACGCCGGTAAGTGAACGGATGATAATGTCTTCTGCTTCGTGACTCACTTAAACGCGGCAACGCCACTGTCGGCTCGCAATTTCGGCCGTTCATCGGTGCAAATTAAATATTTCGCGTTACGCAGCGAACAATGCATTCGCAAGTAATGCTTGTTGTATGCGGCCAATTTTTCATGAACCCCTGCTCGATGTACGCCGCGACAGACAGTGTCTCGTCACGTGTACAATCGCGTGCCGACGAGTGTTCTCGTATCAGACGTTTTTCGCAACTTAATTGTCCACCACACTCTCTGACCGATCCGCCCGTTTATTTATACTCATATAACTTCGTCGTACTTTTTTGATTGTGTCAGCAAACAGATTGACCCATTGAAAGCCGACCGCTTTTATAGATTGTTCCCGGCGCACCCCCGCGCACGGCGAAACAATATACTGATCGATTTGCCTTTTATTTCCTATCATGAAAATTGATTGAGTTGCTGCAGAGTTGATTGATTTTTTCCTGCGGCTGAGTCAAATCAGCGGGTACTAGGCGCATTCGGCGTTCGCTGCGGCGAAGTACGCTCGTGCACCGACCGCAAACAATAAAAAGTATGGGTAAAGTATTGCTTACACATGCACACACGTATATGGTAACCACGCGAGAGTGGTCATTGCGATTGCTGCGGAGTTTTCATTACTACTGTTTTCGTACTTGCAGACGGTCAGCATCGCGAAGGTCTGGAGAAAACTAACGATAGAACATATAAAAAGAACGCGTTTAAAACGGAATTGAAATTTGGAATTGGACGGGTGATTGTGAAAGTGGGATAAATAATGATCGTCCGAATATTGAACTAATAATTTTCCTTCGATTTGTGTCATCCTAGATTACCTGAACATTGAACCGTTTTATGTCTACATAAAAGACACCTGAGTAATGTCACTTTCACCGCCCCCGACACAATTGTTTACGGTATTAATTCTAGTAACTTTCTTATTTTTCACCGTTTGGTATAATACTTTACTCCCAACGATTAGAGTGTAGTAAAACATTGCCTATTCGGCGGTGAGTCAATTTCCCAAGAACTTATCGTCCCCACTTCGGCCGTGCCGTTCTTACGAGGCCGGCGAAGAAAAAAAAGAAAAAAGGGAGAAGTCGAAAATCGAGTCGCGCTGGATCAGGGGATACAATAAAAATTCGTCGAATAGGAAGTCGGGCCGGGGTGAACGGAAAGGAACGATATCGTCGTTTAAAGGAAGGGCGCGGCTAATTCGTCGATATTACTTCGGCACTTCGAAGAGTTCGGCTGGAAGTTGGCGAAAGATGAGAAAGAGACGGCGCGCGCGGCGAGGTGAAAAACGAAAAGGAAAGGGGGGGGGGGGGAATAGGGGGAAAACGTGGTACATTCCCGAGTTCGATTCTGAGGGAACATCGAGAATCGACGAATTCACTTCCCACCCGAGAGTCCGCCGAGTTTTCATCCGTCGGAAAACGCGCGGCGAGATCGAAAAAATGAAAACGCCGGGACCTCTTTCATTCTCGCCACCGACGCCGTCGCGCGTTCGCAGTATTCCGAACGGCCTGGATGATGCTTCCTCGTCAGGTCTTATCAGCGGCTCAATTGAAAACGCTTCTCGGGATCGCTGGAAAACATATCTGGCCGCGCGAGTATAATCGGAGGAGGAGCTCCAATTTTGAGCTCCTTGAAGAAAGGAGGAGGTTCTCTATTCGATATATACATGTTTTTTTTAGAAAGTTTTTTTTTTGTGTGTATTTGTCGTACAACCGTCTTGACGTGACGCAGATCGCCGATGTGTCGGTTTAATAGGGACCTGCGGTAAATCCGGTCGGAGGAGAAAAAAATCTTCGTTACCTCCATTTTTCGCCATCAGCGAACGCAGCCTTATCCTCTCAGCGTTACTCTTGCTCACTCTTTGAGTAAACTAGGCTCTGCCGATTGGCGCGTTTTGTTCACGGTCCAAGAAGCAGGCAAAGAAAGTGTGGCAGATTTTTTCCACCCTTTCCGCCTCTATCCCCTTGACTGTTTCTATCGTTCTCCCTCCCTCCCTCTCTCTCTCTCTCTCTCTCTCTCTCTCTCTGTTTCTTCACATCTGTGCCTTTTCTCTTTCCCATCGTTCATCAGAAGAGTATGAGCGTTGCTACTTCGGCGTTAATTCATCGAGATTGCTGTCTGAGATTAGTCCTCTTAAGTCGAGAAGGTGAGCGAGGATATAGAGAAAGGAGCGAGAGAAGAAGACAAAAGGAGTGAAACAGCAAGGCGGACGTAGAAAGGTAGATGAGGGAAGGAGACGGGGGTAGAGAGTAGCAGCGTGTGCGTTGGCTAGAGAGAGAAAATGGACTGGAAAGACGGAACTGCGCCAACGGCAAGGTGTGGGAGAAAAGGGGAGAGAAAGTGTGTGTGAGAGAGAGAGGAAGAGAGAGAGAGCAAAAGGGGGCGGCAAGCAGTTGAGGAAAGGAAGCGAGAATAAGCCGGAAAAAACGCTGGCGTTCTCCGCAAGCTCAATTTCCACGGAATGCGAGCGGGGCGAGGGTGCGGCACAGTTCCCTGCTTTATTGTTCGACGTTCGAGCATTCGAGCGCTCGAGCTTTCAGCACGATCAGCAAGAAAATTCAACCGGCGGGTTATCGGTACGAGGCTGCCTGCGTACGTAACGCAGCAAACGGCCGCGTTTTTCATATCTTCCTGTGTTTACAGTTTTCGTTGTAACGAAATCTCGCCGCGGCTAACGAGTAGGAGGATACTTTTTTCCGTTCCGTCGTTTACGGTTACGCTCATACACGCTAATTACACATTTCCGCCGTTAGATCCCGTTTCGGTTACAGGCTTGTTTGGATAGCTTTTGAGAAACATTTCGTTTGACTCTGGGACAAAACAGAATGTTTAGTAGAAAATTTAATTAATGTCTCGTGCCGAGGGATGCCGAGAAAGCTGCGAACGAAATTAATTAAATAATTTAACGGCCGCTCCGCAACGAAAAGAAAAAGACCGCAATGGCGGGGAGTCGGAAAAACATGTAAGCGCTCTCGCCGAGTTCCATTTTCGCCAGATACCAGCCGAGTCGCTTTCCACTTTCCGCATTTGCTCGCTCTCTGGCCGATCCAAACTTCCGCGCCGATCGAAGCCGTTCTAAATTCATTTTACGCGATTGATGTTCGTAAACTGAACGGGTCCGGATTAACTGGATTCATGAATTTCTGAAGTATTCGTATTAACCGCAAAGAAAGTAACGTCAGGAGACTTGTTTCTTGATTTCTTCCTTGTTTCGCACTAAAGACGAAAGTCAGGCCAGCGAGAAGTAATTATTCTCGTTTGATCGCGCCGCGAGCGCGCATATTCGCGCGCACAAACTTACACTATAATACTTCCAAATAGAGCGCTACAGAATGCATACTAAGGACGGCACACGCTTCCGCGCATGAATAAAGAAAAGCTCTCCCATAAACTCTCGCCGACGCGGATCGTCACAGGGATCGTCGAGAAATGCCACTTCGCACTACAAAATTCGTATAATCAACGCCGCGACGCCAGTTTGATCGTCACGTACACTCCCGCGCCGCACTATTCGCAAAAACTTTAATAATCAACAACGCCGACTGCCGTTCGCGCCGGGAGCAGGTTTCGACGCCGTGGCTAAACCGTCCGCGAAATCCGGGAAACATCAGAGACCCTAATTCAAGATATGCATAAGGCAATGAATAATTAACGTTTTATACGGGGCCGCCCAGTGAAACAAAGGACAAAGGGAATGTAAGCCCGGCGGGGTGGCAAAAAAAGGCGCGTTCGTCGCAAACTCATTTTCTCAGTGGCATGCAAGAGGGATGGTGATCCCGCTCACCCCTTTTCCCCTGGCGTCCGACCCCCTCCTCCCCCTCTCCCCCTGGCCCGCGCTTGCCCTCAGCATCAGACTGGTTTACGGCACGACTCGGGGTCGCCTGCCCTCCCATGCGCCGCGCATGGGAATTGGCAAGTAGATTCCTTAACGCGTTCCGCGAGTGCCACGAAAACCCATTCTGCCGTGTAATATCCGAACCCTTGTGCGTCCTGCACAGTTGATCTCTCATTGTACGTAAGCATGTTGCCCCGATAGGCTTGGGATATTGCCGCGAATGCAGCCTCGCGATGCGCATGCCCCGGACCTTTCCTTTTATGCCCACCGTGCGTCGCTTCTTTATTCTCGCGTTTCAATACGCATCGGCAGTGCTAAAGGGAAGGGAAAGGCTTCCAGCGATATTGGAAATATTTTGATGTCACTTACTTAGTGAGAATACTGTTTAAAATAATACTTCATTCGTTATGAATTGCTATAAAAAAAAAGAATAGGTGATATTATATGTGTATGTGTGTGGGGGGCGTATTTAAGATATTACTTTTTCGTTTGCAAATCCAGAAGCATCTACACACGTATGTAGAGAGAAATTGCTACATTCAGAAATGATGTGAGCCGCGATTGATGCAGCGGATTCATTAACGAGTGACGCGTAAACGTCTCTTTAATCGCGTGCCTTAATCTTAATCGTAAACAAAGAATGCAATAAATTCGCGAAAGTCCTGGCCGAAGGAAGTTCTAATTTTCCTTTTAACCCCTCACCCTCCGACCCCTCTGTAACTCAAATGAATTATCTCGAAACGGGCGTCTGCGACGACTCGTCCAGCTGTGAAACGAAATGAGACTCTTGGCGCATTCTTCTTAAAATTAAATTTCAATTATCTTTGTCGCATCCCTGTTTCTCGTAACACAATCGAGTAATGAACGGACGTCCTGGTGCACATCGAACAAAGGGTTGCCAGTCAGTACGAGCACGCGCTCAACCGTGTATAGTTTCGTAAAGTTAGAATGAGAAGACGCGGATATTTTAAGTACTTTTATTAGAAATCGAGAAAATCAACGTCCCTTAAGAAATTCTCGATTTTTGCTGTTTTTAAGTGAGTGGGTGTTCGGCTTTCTCAAGAGACCGGCTTGAAACTTTTCCACAATTACCTGTTCGGCAGGCCCGAAGACTAACGTTGCGACACGAGTCGCGATTCGTTTCGCGGCACAATAAACGGACGCGTTTAACATAAAGCCGAAAGTCTGACAGTGACGAAGGTGGTTGTCTTCATTCTTTACCCGGCGCGCTCAAAGCGATATCCTTAAGATCAATCCGCCTCAAACGAGACACGCGAGCAGATGGACGATACCGCGCACACGGACGGACGCCGACCAGCGAAGATTCCCATAAATTCGACCCGAGGTCCTCGCCGAAGTGAATCCTAATCTTGGCCACGGCTCGAATGGATTTGTCTCGAGACTCCTTCAGAGTCAAACGTCTCGTCTAATCCGGAAGGGAGAACGTCTGCCTCTCCTAAATGGCCATCCACTCGGCTCTAATCGGATTTCACGATCCTTGCGGCAAATTCCAGCACGGCGTGTACGGATATCCTGTGTTGTACCCCCTCTTCCCCTCTTCCCCTCCCCATCACCCATCGCGACCCCCTTCCCCTACCTCTCACTCTCTCATCCTCCCTCCGCCTGATGTATCCCTCCACCCGCAGACTCCAATCGATCCCACGCTACTTCCGACGATATTACTTAACTACATCGTAACCGTGGAAACGGCGTGTCTAACGATGTAAATTACAACCTAACCGTGCGGACCGTCGTGCCTGATCCACCCCCCTCCTCTTCGACGAAATCCACCCGCTCCACCCGTCATACGCTTTTCACCCCTCTCCGCCCCTTGCGACTTTGAATTAATTTTATCACGTAGCAGATTCACGTGACGACCGCCCTCCGCACGTACCGCGAATTACGCAGCCGCAACGTTATTGGTAATCCGTTACATATATATTAATTAAATGTGGGCGAAACGTGAGACGAAAGCGTGTATTAGGTATCTACATTGGCCGTCTTCCGTGGACGCGTCGTTTTGATTTAAATGGGACACTGCGTGCGCAGCGTGATCGGAATGGACGATCACCGATTAGAAGCTTGTTGCCTACCGGACACTGGCGGACACAAGGAATTATTCATTGGTTCGTAACGGGAGCAACGCATTTTCGCCGGCCGCAAATGATGGCTTTATTTCGCGACGTGATAAACATTTGGTGCAAAGTGAGAGATAAAGTCGTTAAATTGGAAGGTGCAGGCTGTGTGAAAAGATTTTCTCTCGACATTCGGTGGCTTTGTATGTTTCTATATTCATTCTCAAATGAATATCTCTCTTTCATTGTAAAAACGCGAAAAAGTATCTGTCGTTTCTACATAGAAAATGTACATTTCACCGAATTTACGGGAAAGGTTTCGAAAAACCTGAAAATGGATCGATCTTTAGAAATTTGCTCGTCGAAACATCAATCATCACATTTGTTAATTCATGCACTGTTACGAACACGAAATGAAAATGTCAACGGTGAGTTACACGTACTTATTACGGAAGCAATCTCTGGACCACACGTCACACTTGACGATCCGCACGATCTGTGCCGGCCAAGAAAAAGCTTTGACAGAAATGTCAACCGTTACTTTAAATCGACAGGCTTTACCACTCCACCAAAAACAACAACCAGCAGACCGTTTTGGCGAAATGCCTCTCTCCGCGAACCCGAAACAACGTCGCAAGTTCTAGCCCTGCGCATGCTTCGCGGAATCATTCCTGGGAGTCAGCGTGCTCGCGCGGAATTACCTTTCGAAAATGCGATCGGGCCGAGACATGTTTGTAAGTAGCATTACGGGGGGGCTGATATTGCATGAGAACAAAGGCGGATGACTGGAACCGGTAAATAGAGAAAAATTGCGAAACTTTCGTTTGAGAGACAAACTCCATAACGTTCGTTTATTTACATTTACAAGAGGCTCCCTTTGAAGTGGACGAAACGTATCGGAGAATACGTACCGAAAGCTTTTCCACTATTTCGTCGGCAGACGTGGCGAGAGAATAATATTCCGAATTTCCTGCCCGCGTCCGCCATGTCGAAAGGGGTTGGCACGGGGGCGAGGGGTCGGAAGCAAGTGAGTACGTGGCTTATTGTCAAGAAATATTGTAACGTCGGCGTTGCGAGGGTAATCTGCGGCGGTATCTCGCGGCACGTACCGAGTGATATACGATACGATACGCGCGATCCGCGATAACGTATACAAATAATAATGGAGTGTCGGTGCCGTCGGTGGGATAAGGAATATCGGCTCTGCTCCGGACGGCGCCCTCTGTCTTTTTTTCTTCCGGAGAGCCCGCCGGTCGCGTTCCGATATATTCCGAATTTTATTCCGCATTAACGTCGGGAATAAAGAAAATGGGCGGACGGGGAGGAGGCGGAAAACCGTAGCCTTCGCCCGCTCATTGGCGAAAAATATAACATAGACGTCGCAAGGGAAATCCTCAGGGCTGATATCGCGATCGCTCGCGGAATTGAAACGAGGAAGCAAAAAGAGGTTTTTTCGCAGTCCTATGAGCCGAGCGCTCACGACACGGCGGAAGCAATAATAATCGCGTGCTACGATTTCCCCAGCGTCATTTGATTTCTGTGCCGGCTGCGCGCACGGGAGCGCGACAGAGCGGAAGGCCGCGCCGAATGTACGCGCAGCGCGCTCCGGATAAAGCGCGCGGAAAAACTGAGACCGCATTAAGTCGATTAAATGCGGCCCGACTCGACGTTGTCGTGCGCGCGATATTCGATTTGACGAGAACGATTCTGGTGCGTCGATGTTTTCCCTCAATTATATGTGCGGCTAATTGAATTTGGAGTAATGAGAGAGGGAACTCTCGTGTGCGCCCTCTCTAAACGCAGCCATGGGTAACGGAAAAAAAACGTGTCACGTTAACTCAATTAACATTTTTGCCCGGTTGACAAAAGCCTCATTCCTCATTGCGTTAAATTGCACACATTTTTCTTCCATTACGTAATTACGAAAATAAAAATACAGACGCGCGCGCGCACACACGTACTCGGTGTCAAAGTAAAAGGCGAAACGTCTGTTCGTTGCTGCTCATTGCCCTAATTAACCACCTCTGCTTGTGAGCTATGAGCCAGCCTCTCCTCACTCTCTCTCTCTCTTAGTCTCCCCAATATAAAACTTGGGTGTACAAGAGAGCCAGCGAATTTGAAAACTGACCGACTGAGTACTTTTCAGACACTGACGAGAAAGCGTTGGTTTGGTACAAAAACCTCCTGCGCAAAAGCATATCTCCTCATTGTTAGAAAATACTCACGCCACACCGAAGCATTCTCGATAAACGAATGAATACACTTTCATTCGGCGCATACGTGAAATGACATGACGATAAAAATCGCGAAGAAACGCGATGATATAGAACACATAATCAGGATGTCCCCAAAAACCGTCGTTTCGAACATGCAGATTCTTTCCGACTAAAAAATGAGGGTTGAAAGCCATGGAAGTCGGGCGCAGGTGTGTGCGTGCGTATGCATGTCACTTGAATCTCGCGAGTCCATAGAAACGGCGGCGGCGAGCGGAATACGTGAAAGCGAGCTGAGTGAAAAGCGAGAGTGTGAAGGCGATCGATTTCGCCGATTTCTTTTTTTTTTTTTTTCATCCCACGGAATTCGGCGGCTAAAAAATCGTCGGGGATTTCTCTTGCATTGAACGGAGCACCCCTCTCGTGAGGCGGCCTCGAATACGCCGTCGCCGCTTCGATGAACCAGATGCTTCCCCGAACCAGATCGAGACAAAGAAGCTCAGGGAAGAGAGAAGATTCTGAAAGAGAAAGTGGGAGAAGGTGGACGCAAAATAGGAGCGTCGAGGAAAATCTCAACGGCTGGCGCTGAAATGTGAAGCATAGACGTAGAGATAAGGATAGAAATGTGGGCAGATAAGAAAGGAGCGCGCGCGGGAGAGAATGAAGGAAACGAAAGAAGATGTGGGTGGAATAAGAAAAGAGACACAATGGGAGAGACGAAGAAGGACGTCGACGTGATGAACGATACAGACAAGGGGGCGAGTTCGAAAAGTGGCGCATTTCCCGGAATCTGGACGCGATACACGAGCACTGCCTCAAAACCCGGAGCAAAGCTTCTTTCTTCTCCGCATCAAAGCGTATACACGGAGGCTCACTCGACCTATTTCGTTCCCCATGATGGCGTTACCTCGCTCCACGCCCGTCTTGTCTCGCTTATATGCCGAGTTTACGTCCGTGCGTGCTCATGCACATAGCCAGGGGGTGTGCATTAAAATCGTGCGCGAGGGACCAACCGCTGGGCCAGGCCGACGCACTGAAACGGCAGGAAAGGATTTTATTCTCACGAGGTACATAGAACGCTCGCAATCATCGACTCGCGGACGACTAATTGCTACTCTAGAATTCAACCGACCCGGGTATGGGAATTAAAGCGATAAAATTACCAAGATCAGGACGTCGATTACACTCGAGTTTGCGCTTTTATCTGTTAAGCAAATGAAATTTAATTGCTGTCAAGGGAAGCGAAATTCCGAGTGCCTGGGCAGGGCGGTGTAACGTTTAAATACACACTTAGGTTATCGCCTTTAGATATGGTACTTGGCATTTTCGCAGTTAATATGGGAACGTCGAATTATTAATTTGCAGACTCGACTATCGGCAGAGCGTAATCGACGTGATTGCGGCGTTTAATTGGAATGAGAGATGCAGTATCGCGAGTGTTCTCTGCCGAATCTTCAGCTGAAACGTTATGAGAGGGCAGTGCGACAGACAGAGAGACCCATTCAATTTTCCTTTAACCGAAACATAAGTGGCACGTAATTAATTACTCCACTTTCGTCCGTGCTTCTTTTAGCGGAGGCATCCAGCGCGAACGTTTCGTAGTAGAAGCAAGAGGTAAGATGCGGTAATCTGTCCGGTCCTTAAGAGGCTTTTGTCGGCCACGGCTTTCAGTCTCAAATCCGTGTAAAACGACAGTGACTTTGAAGTGCAAACATTTCACGAATATCATTCGTCGGGGGAGTGAGCGTATTGAACGAGTCCAACTAATATCTACTTCCCACGCAAAACCAGACTCGCTTAACGCAGTGACCGCGAACAACGATATATGTGCATCGAAACAAAACGATAATATACCAAACGGTGCGCGCTCTTTGGTTAATCACAGCTCAAAGCGCTCGCTGTAAATTTCGAGCGCACGCGACGAATCGTTTCTAATCGGCCCAATGTGTAATTAATTCCTCCGGTTTCTCGCCCTCCGGTCCCGTGCCCTCCGTCTACTCAGCTACGTCGGTTCGTCCTTCGAGAGGCCGGTACAATTATTGCGGGCCTTTTGAAGCCTCGTCTGCGTCGCTTCCCTCAGCACAAAGGCTCGAGCTCCTGGGCACAAAGTAGCTAGAGGTATGGAAATAAAGCAATTACGGCGGAGACTCCGCGTTCGTTCGTCCACTGCTGGTTCGTTCGTTCGTTCGTCCGTCCGTTCGTTCGCTCGCTCGTGCAGCGGAGGCCAAACGAACGCCATTCAAACGCGTACGTGGCAATCCGCAATTAGATTCGACTTATATATCCCCGCCGTCGTTCGGCCTTTCTCTCAGCCATCGTTGCCTTTTCCGTCCTTCGCCTCTCCTCACTGACTCTTTCCTCTCTCTCTCTCTCTCTCTCTCTCTCTCTCTCTCTTTTTCTCCCCTGTTCTCCCGACGCACGATTCGTTCCGGACTCTCCCTCGCTTTTTTCAGCCCTCTCGCGCCTCCCGCCCTTTCTTTCACTGGCCGTACCTCCACGGCATTCGCCCCGTTTTGTGTTCCGTTGCATCAAAAGGACGCTCCGAGCGCGTCCCGCCAGTGTATGTGGCTCCACTTCACTCTTTCCTTCCTCGTGTCTTCCTCTTTCATTCTACCCTTCTTCCCTCTCTCCTTCTCTCTCTCCGCATTCTCCCTTTACCCATTCATCCTCTCCCTCGCTCTCGCTTTTCCTCTCGGCCTCGCCAATTGCCTCGCAAATGAGAAACGTCGACTGCCGCTAATTAGAGCCACGGACGCCCATGGACGCCGGTCGGTCCAGCGTGGATGGCAGGACAATAATTATTACGAGGAAGCTGACCACCCCTCTCTGCTCCCCTCGCCGCTACTTTCTCTCGACGCACGCCATGCCACCGGCACAGCGCGCGATATCTTCTCTTTCTCTCCGGGATCCGCATCGTTTCGAAACGCGGATTGCGGCCAGACAAGGAAATGAAAGCTTCTACCGGCCGGCTAATACGTTCCCTGATGCGCGAGAGACTTACCGAGTACAGGGAAAATGAAGAAACGCTTCGCGCCGTTATTTCAATACACACGCACACGTCGCGTCGGCCGGCGATTGATTGGAGCCGGAGTGATTGAACG
Source organism: Priocnemis perturbator (assembly GCA_963942575.1). NCBI lineage: Eukaryota > Metazoa > Arthropoda > Insecta > Hymenoptera > Pompilidae > Priocnemis > Priocnemis perturbator. The sequence goes on from OZ012653.1 coordinate 10,196,224, forward strand.
GCGAACGGTGGGTGGAGTGAGTGTTGGAAATGGAGAGATTATTACCCGCGAATCTGCGCGAGCCGCGATGAAACGCGGTCCGAGCTTCACCGGTTGCTTTCGCGAGCGCTTTCATTGTTTTTTCGAACTTCAACCTGGGAGCGTGAGTCGTACTGTAACTCACCGCGCGTTTGCGTTTATTGTCGATTTACAGGAATTATTGTCGGATAGTGCCGAAGTAGCGATAAAAATTAATTTATCGCAGGTATCTGTAGGCAGCGTTTCTTATACAGAATGCAAATTAATAACGCATTACACGTAGTATAATAATTAGCAATACGTCAATACCAACTGTCAACTATCACAGAGTTTCATCCTTTCAACATTCTTACCGGAGAAACAAACTGGTTCTACTCTCCTCTAGATCTGTCCGAGCGGCATTGAAACGTGCAATTAAACCTCCGCATTAAGACCTTACATGAATGCCAGCAAACATTTCTCACAACAGCCGTACAGAATATTCAAGGGCGATGTAGTGCTAATTTCTTTCCCGCTACAATGCACCCGGCAATCTTGCTGTAACAAATGAGGGAACTCGTGTATTAAACCGGGACGCGGATATGAAAAGCAAAGTTTTAAAAGAACCACCCCGGGCTGCCCAAAGGGACTGACTTTAAACTTTGACCTCGTGGCCGACTCGCCACTTGCCTCGCAAATGAGATGCGTCCACTGGCGCTAATTAGGATCGCCAACTACGGAGGTATACGACGATCGCAGAGTTTGTGCCCGTTGGGCGGCATGGCAGTGAAGTATAAGGGTCGTCGTTATTTTTCGTACTAAGATACTTTCCATTAAAAATGTCAAAAAATGCTTCCATTACTTCACCGCAGTGCTCTCCAAGTCTCCAGTCATGTCACGCGCGCTGAACTTTTAATTTGATAAGAACCGGGTCGAGCAAATCTAGACGGCAAACAGTGCCAAATTATGGTGAGTAATATGTCATAATGTACGTTTCCATTTTATGGGGTCCGTGTACAAGGGTGCCGTAATGGGGAACCCTTGTACGTTGAGACCTGCTGGACACAACAGGTCGTTAAGATGCAAAACGGGGATCAAAGGATCGGGTTTCATTAATTCTACAAGCTCCCCACAAATGACTAATTCAAAGTCGTGCGTCCTGCCGAATGCAAATGTTCTGTCTTCGCGCCGCATCGCTTTGTCCCTGCTCCGTCCCCATTGTTACTTCACGATTTTCGTCACAGACACGATTTAGGTGTTAGTACACCTGCTTTTCGAAAGTTCTTAGAAACACTCTTGGTCGACGACGGCGACGAAATGAGTCCTACCGAAATGAATTTCTTTAGCGGATCAGCCACCTTTCTTCATTAAAATTCCACCAGCGGAAAGATTACTTTCCACGAAGCGCGACATCGGGGACGAAGCAGGAACAGCTGCTCCGTACATTTGATGAATTCACTGAAATGTTCTCCACCTGCGACTTTTCGTATTTAATGCGTTACAGTGCTGTTTGATCGCGACGCTTGTTGGTTACAAATGTTTCCTTCGAACACCGTAGTGCTCGCGGTACTATTTCATGCTCCAAACAACGTTATTAAGAACTTGAAGAAGCGCTGGCAGTATCCACGAAGCGCAACAAAAAAATTGACCGCGTCAATCTAAACAACATTAAACTACGAATGCAATAATGAAATGGGACTCTAGTCTCTCCCCACCAGTGCGTTCCCATCGGGCCCTCCCTCGCCTCGGTGCGAAAATCGCTCCGGGAGAGTTGATTCGGTGTACGGATGCGACGACATCGTTTTTCCGCGCGGCAGTCCCTCCGATATTCCTTCGGGGGATTTGTAAACGCGTAAACGTGTATACACGTCCGCGCATGCATGTTCCCGCACGCCCGCGCATACCTAGCCGCGTAGGAGCACGTACGCGACGCGCTCGACGGAATAGACACGCGAGGATGGAGTGACAGGAAGTGGAAGGATATTAGCCTGGATGTCACTCGACGTAATACGAGGAGGTGAGCAACCTCGTACATACGCCCCGAGGGTGCGACCCGCCCTTGGACGGAAAAGAGGTTTCTCCTGGTTGGGAGTAGCCCGTGTATCCCTAACTTGTCGACCGATGGATGGATCTTCACCCCACTGTTGACTGCTCGCACCACGCCGCACCCTTTCCACACCCCATCTGTCTCCCTTTCTTCCTCTTTATCTATCCGCCTATGCGTCGGCCTATCTGTCTTCATCCGTTCCTATCAGCCTCCGCCTTGCGCTGTTTTCCTAGCTAATAACGGAACGTCCGGCGCTCCTGAGGGGAACACGAACTGCCCTGATCGGACAAGACTGCCACTTGTATGGCGTGGCAAAACATTCGCTCGGCGGCGTAACACGGCGCTGCTTCGACGCCTGGCTAATGCCTTTTGAGGGGCTGCGTATGGCTGATGATATCCGCGCTTTTTCGGAGCACGTATTAGCTAGTGTTTGTATATCACTATTAACAATTTATTATTTTGTTTAGTTTATGATAGTAATGCGATATTTAACATGTAAAGATATAACAAGTCAGGAGCCAGTACTAATGTCCCCGACGAAACTCCACGCGGTCACTTATTATAGAATCGTGAACATTTTCAAGTGGTGCAAGTGTACGCATAGTCAGCCAAACGTACCGTTTTCACTGTAGGAGAAAAAAAAATAATATCACAACGTTTCCCCCGACGCCTTTAACGCGCCATAGCTTTGTGCGGCAGTGCTATGAGGGTACCTGCGGCGATTGTAGGATTTCAAGGAGAAGAGGTCGCTGCATCGTCAGGCGACCGCAGCCACTTGTATTGCGGAAACCTTTCTAGCACAAACGTTTCCTTGCAATACTACTATAAGTCTATTTAACAAGGTAGCGACAATGCGGTACAATGTTCGCTGTCCTTATATTCGAACGTCGTTAGAAAGAATAGACCGGCATCTGTCAAAAAGCACATCCATCTTGTACCCTTTAGTGAAACTTTTATCAGAAGAGGGTCTCATGGCAGGAATATATATATATAGAGGTCCTCTAAGAATCCTTTGTAGAACAAGAAGAACCTTCGATAACAACGACGTTGCTGGTTGGATCTGGTAACGGCTCATGATAGCGTCGTGCGTCCTCGGTAAAACAGGGTCAAGTATGATTAGGTTCGCGTTATGTTTACACGTAGCATGCCATAAAGAGGAATGGGTATCGCGAAGAGAAGCAAAATGACCGCGAAGAACAATCGCGACAACGGTAATGGGACTGGAGCAGGCCGTATTGAGGGTTGAACGTCTCGGACGATACACGTCGATATGTACCCGAATAAGCTCGCTCTAGTTCACAGACCGATCGTGTCGGCTGTTGAAACGCTCAGTGCCAAGACACCATTACTGGAAACTGTTTCAAATAACAGTATCGTTGTATGTGTACTTGAACTCGCCTTACAGTACTCACGAGTGGCATAAATATATGGACAGACAACGTAACGGCATGGGCATATGGGTTTCGAATAATATGACCATGAAAACGTAATTATTGTAAGCTTACATCGTATATCGGCTTCGATATTATTTAGTACACACATCTCTTCTACGGACAGCATCCCTACATAAAAAATATACACACCGCTTAATATATACTGCGCGGAACACATAATCCACGCGCATATACACTAGAGCCGCACATTCCAAGATTATTTCACGTCACATCGACGACCCATCGATACTTCCTGCCGATGGCACATTCTGATATCCGCGAACATTGTTTGAATATTGACACTTTCCGTCGGCGTCATGGGTGATGGGATAAGAGAAACGCGACGTATACCGGATGTTATCGCTGAGAGAGCTTGCGCTCTCTCTCCCTCTCCACCTCTCCGTACCCCATCCTCCCTCTTTCTCGATCTGTCCCATCCCACGTTCTCGTCATTTTCATCGGTATCAACGACTCCGCCTAGCTTATCTTTCGCATTCGCTTCGACGAGCCGCGAGCTCTCGCGAGTTAATTCGCGGAACGACGCGTCGTTGCTTTGCCAAGAAAACGAAAGAGAGAGAGAAAGAGAGAGAGAGAGGGTGGGCGTAACCCGAAGACTTGGGAGAGCGAGCGGGTATGGGATCAGGAGCTTTGCCGACTGTTATGGGACGGGAGAAATTCTCGGCGGCGCATTTCCTGCCGCGCGGAACTTCTGAACGTGTCCGGGGCTGAAAACTCGCGGTTAACGAGATAGTAATTCTGACGTCGGCCGGAGAGAACCGACTCGCCCCACTCTCCGTTAAAGCGAGGGGTGGAGGGGAAAGAAGGGGAAAAGGAGACAGGACTGTGTAATACTGCGACTCGCTTATTGTCCCTGCGAACTGGCGCGTGCCTGCTCACACGTATGTAACACTGTTCCGGCCGCGCGCTGCTCTCGTTCCGCGAAACGTTTCTGCGAGGCATTATGCCTTCGCTGCTCCTCCGCGTGTCTCCGTTCTGCCTATCACAGGTTCTTGCCCGCTGTCGCTTGTCGTTCCTTCATCCTCCCGCCACCCCCGTGCCTCTCCACCTGTCTCCCGCGTTCTCTGCTTTTTCGTTACAGATATACCCGTCTGCGTATCGATTCTCAAATAAATCGCCTGGCGTGCTGTTACGCTCTCCTTTCATGCACTTACATCCTTCCCCCTCTCTCTCTCTCTTCCTTTTCGTCATTCCTAGGTAACAATCTATTTGACGTTCCTTGCCTGCGCGATTCACCCCGGCCCCTTTCTCTTTATTTTTGTTATTCTTTCATACCCCATCCCTTTTGCATATCTCTTACCTATTTTCCTCTTTCCCCTCCTGGCTGTATACTACTCCTTATTCTCTGTGTGCTCTTCATTCTTTTTGTCATCATGTTTGCTCTTCACCGTTGTGTCTGCTGCGTTTCTTTCTTTTTTCCCCGACCTTCTTTCTTTTCGCTACGCTCTTTATAGGGGTCTCTTTTTTTTTTCTTCCTGTTTGTCAATCCCCGCGTTCCTGCCCCAACTCGTACTTTTTCTAACGCTCATGTGTGCACGTTTCCGTCCACAATCGGCGTAAACGTGGGTACTTACTCGCTGGTCCGGTAAAGTCCAACGTATACAGTAACGGCGGTAGGAAGAGACTTTATTGTATTACAGTAATTTGTCCCCGGGCTACGGCGACTGATGGCAGCGCTGGAAAGGTAGCGAATACGTCGTGAACGCTCCGCTTTTCGCGGCTCTCCGTTGTGCGGCGTTCATTGGGAAACTTATGTCGGTCGGATTTGGTGGCGCGTATCACTCGACATGTTTGACTATCACCTCTCTCGCTCGCTGCTTGAACATTGTTCTAACGCGTGGAAACTACACGGACAGTGTGTGCGTCGCACTAAATTTCGTAGAATTTCGTAGAAAATTGCAACTGCGCGATATTGCTTGCGGAATCATATTTTTGTTGGCATATGCATTTTATTCTGAAACGAAGTGTTTATCGTTACCAATACGAAGCTAACGCTAGTGTTGAATTAGAAATAGCAATTTTTGTATACGTTCTTTTACAACGTGCCGGACATAAAATTCGTATGTTTGTCGATACGTGAAAATGGCACGTAATCGTAGCACAGAATCAAAATGTATCTGGCATGCGGGGTTATCGAGCACTGCCTTTTAACGACGAATGTTTCGACGGGTGATAAACGGTCCCACTTTTTGTCCGTCACTTTTTCATTGCCCTAGAAAAGACTCGGATGACCCTTTGCGTTTTTGCTTATTTCGGGGGAGAGAGACAGACTGCTTGCAAAATATTGGAATGGACCGCGCCCGCGCGTTTGTCGTTTCACGAGGCCAGTGAATTAATTCCACGTTGAGGCAGTGCTAAACGAGGATCAGAGACTCAGATCGAATGGCATAAAAAGGACGAGAGCGGCTCGATATGAATGTCCCTCGGTCGGGGCAAAATGTTCGTTACGCCATTCACGAGAAATGTGCCACGGCTCTTTGTACAAAAAGTTTCCTTTATTATCGCCGCTCGAACGAATAACGGGGACGTCCGTTTTTACTATGAGAGAGTACCTTTTGACCCGCAGCGAGAGCCCATGTCGAAATCTGAACGTGCTCTTTGTACCGCGAATTAACATGCGCCGGAAAGAAATATTATTCTACCCTGCTCTTCGGCAAATTAAAGACGAGTGGCGACCATTTTCCTCGCTCTGAAGAGGTCGTGCGAGAATTCGAGACAAATTCCGTCTCCACTGTTCCTCAGAATATAATGTTTTATCTTCGGCCACTCTGAACACGTCCGCGTTATCAGCCGCAAGCATACATTTCGTAATCCGGATTCCGAGAGATATTTGTCAAATTATATTTTTCTTCATAACGGTTTCTATTAAGAATTTTCCAAACATACATTTTTCATAGAACGTACCACGTATTTGAACATATAACTTTACAGCATCAAGATTGAAAATATTTTAGAAACGCTTTGCACAGCAACAGTCGCATGCTCATCAAGAGCAGGAAAGAAAACAATTTACTGATTCCGAAGCAGAAGACTTAAAAAAGTATCAAGTCAGAGGGAACGAAATTTGACGAAGATATTCGCGTCGGAGATCAATCGACGAGCCGTCATGTTACATTGTCCTCGCCGGGCAATGAGACGAAGTTGAACGAAAAGGCGAGTTCCCGATGCCGCGAAACGCGAAACTTCACGATTCTACCCTTCCCTTTCTTCCCGACGAAGCCTGCTCCGCGAAAAAGGCAGAACTTTAAGAGGATTATCAGCGTCGAGCGACCGCATTCATTCTCTCGTCGCCGTTTGGAGTTCCTTTCACCACGCTTCATTTGATTTTACTTCTATCTCGACAGGAAGCAGTAATCGCCCATTACACCGGCGCGGAGACGGCAGAAACGGCATGAGCGGCCAACGGAGAAGGCGGCAGATCCATCCTCGGTCCGGCAAACTTTTCCGCCTGTAGTTCTTTCCTGCTTTTCCCGGCTTTATCCGGGATTACGTGTCTTCGGGAGTCGAACCGCGGAACGTTAGGACGTAATAAACGTCACACACATACTCGCCCACGCATACACCGTTCCTATTCGATTCATGACCCTCTAGCCACTGCACGTCCCTCCAACGTTCTCGAGTCACGCGACTTTGACGCTTTTTTGCCGACATTACTTGCTAATGCCCAGAGAGCACGATGACGATCCATGTGCGTCAGGACAGTTGTCAGTCAAGCAGAGAGAATGAACAGCAATAAATTGCGTGAACGGTAATAGTCACTGATTAATACAGAAGAATTAATGAATTGGTTAACAACTGCGTTGATAGAATGTGTAGAACTAACGTGGATTGTTGACGTTTTAATGCGGCGAATGGTGAATCTAAAGACAAATGTTTCCGAGCAATGGCACGTGTGCGTTGGTAGCAGCTCATGCGAAAAGCTCATATTTTAAGGGACAACGGAACGAGACACTTGTAATGGCACGAGAAATATTTGTCCTGCAGTCGAACATCCCGAAAGAATCAATGGAGCATGCCCGATAATTGTTACACGCTCAATAAGGCATCGCTGTAGTACTATCGGTGATATGGAGTACAAGTGGAATAGGTCCGAATATGATCAGACAAACGTATTGCTTACGAATGGACGAATGCGAGATACGTTTGATATATCCGTGTCGCGCCATACGTTTCCTAAATTGTGTCTTCACATTCATAAGACATTTGCGATGGGTGACATAATAATGTCATTCCGTTTTTAACTTTATAACAGAACATATTAATTCACGTTAAGAATTTTAATTCAGATTATCGAATGAATTACCACAAATTGAATTTAGAGCAACTCTGCAATGTACGAAAATCTGCTGTCCGTCTCCAATAGCGACGTTATGGAAAATTCTAAACTTTTGCACCAATGACATTATGATTGATGAAAGAATAAAAATTCTATAGCAACAAAGTGCGAAGAACCTAGTAGTACACGTTTGCGGGCAAGGTGTTGCCTTCAGCGTCCATTCGCCGGCATTTGAACTTTTTGCCTCCACTTTGCCTCATTTGATTTGGCTTCACGTGATCCACTTTGCCGTGCGCCGCGACGGCGACGTTCCATGTTCCAACGGCTCGTGGCCGTAGCCGTCGGGGTCCTTGCGCCGCGGACGTCTTCCGTTATTTCTCTTTAGCCCCGCGATCACGCGATCCCGTAAGCGTGCAACCGGGGAACGTTAGAGTGTAATAAACGTCACACGTTCGGGTCGTTTGTTCCATAATCCGCGCCGCCCCACTGATGTTTTAAGTCACGTACAGCTCTCCGTCTTCATCGCGACATTATATAGGAATTCGCGCGCCGACGGATACGTTCGCGCACGAAATTTCGCGCGAAGCAACATTTCTCAAATGCACTTCCCCGCTCCTTGCCCCGCCTACTCTCTTTTTCCCCGCGTCCGTTCGTCCGCTTCCCTCCTGTTTTTCGTATCTCGCTGCATTTTGTTCTATGTACCGTCTCCTCTTGTTCTTCCCTTTCCCTTGTCCCGCTGTCTCGCCCGCACTTCTCCGTTCCTGCTCCTCTCCTTCCGCTTCTCTCCCCTCAAGCTCAGCCTCCCTTCGCTCCGTACTTTTCGCCTATTTTTTCTCCTTCCTCCCATTTTTTGCTTCGCTCGTTTTCGTTCTTGTTTCCTCTCTCCTCTCTCTGTTCTGCTGTAACTTCCTCCCGTTACTGTCCCTCTCTCCCATACACTCTCTCTCTCTCTCTCTCTGTCTCTCCGTTCATTCGGCCGATTTCCCAACCGAATCCGCCGGTCCGCCGAACTCGTCTCTGTTTTCCGCGTTCCTCCGGATTCGAGATATACGCCCGTGTCAGAAACTTTAGCCGCGAATTTGCAAAGGGAATACGGCGCGTCGAGCAGGTATAATGCAGCGCGGCAGTGGCAGTGGCAATGCCGTGGAGCCGGCCAGCGCAATGTGGTTACAGCTACACGAACGTGATGCTGTTCGTAATCCGTGACAGGTGCACATGTAATAGGATCGAACAGGTTACGGGGATTCCTGAACAGGTCGCAACCGTGCGTATGCATGTATAAATAACGTCAGGCTCCTGGCGTCGCGCGAATTACATGCTGCGCGCTGGCCGATCGCCTCGCGGAGCGTGAGAATTGCCCCCGGCCTCGGCCAACGTCCACGTTTAGGCTTCTTTGCGATCGGCCGCCGAACATCAGCCGATTTCGAGCACGTTTCGGGTCCAGTTGCGAATCTGATACAGGAAGCCGGGGTATTCTAGTGTTCGATACTTAACCAGGATTCAGCTGCTTTTATGCTGTGAAACGTCCTCGTAATGTGTGCTATACGTTTGTATCATGTGGAGTATAATACACGCGCATGCTGAATATACGTGTGTGGATGCAGATCTGAGTTTGGTGACGGCTTGCGCTGTTTCTGTTCTGTATGAATTTTTGATTAAAATGTATATGTGTACGCGGGAATAGTGAGGTTTCCTCGCGTAACACGGTGTGTGGGTGAATTTGTATTTCGGAAGAATATGGCGATTGAGTTTCGTGGAAAATTTCGGACATTCGATCGACCAAAACTTGTGCGTTTTCAATCATTATTATCATGGTTTTTTTGTATTTATTTTAAGATTGAATTAGGCGTTAGTCGATCCAGCGGCAAGCGTTTCTTACATTTCGAACTTGCGACAGAAGAGGTACGTCGGGCGAATTTACAAAGAGAGCGTTCGATCGGCGTAAAGTATTGCAACGAAGTTTACACCGACGCGCGCATCGGTGACAGTAATAATTTGCCGCTTTAAATAAATTCCTTGCGGGTGCCGACCGCGTGGCGCAACGCCCTCTCCGAAAGTCTGTGTTTCCGCGGCCATTGGTTTCTCTCGATCGGAAATTTCCGTCCGCGTCAGGAACTTTAGCCGCGAATTTGCAAACGAAATACGGCGCTTCGATCGACGGTCCGTGGGGGGGTGTTGCCGAACGATTTTACAGCGCTCCGGTTACAGTTGTAGATACGCTCCCGTGCCCGGCGTCACACGAATCGACGTAATAATTCGTTTTACCGAAGAAATTCCACCCGGAGTTGCCATTTGTATTCTCAGGCCCGAATGAAACGCTTACTTTTACGGCGCCGCTCTGTTAAAAATTAAGAATCGAGCGTTAGTTTTGGAATTGGAATGAAATTTAGGGTAAGATGAAGTGCAGTAACAATCAATAGCGCAGCCGCGTAAGACATTTTTCAGCCCTTCATAGAATCCACGCACCTACGAAGCACTGCCAGGTTTTTTTACAAATTTTGGAATGAAAACAGGTCGGTGGTAGATACCGCAAGGGAAGACAAAATCAGGAGTGCAGGTTACGTTTACGGCTGTGTAAGCATGTTGCTAAATGCAATCTGTGACGAGAGCGTAGCAACGACAGGACTCAAACGTATACTTAACGGGGCTGCGAGTGCGTATATGCATGCGTAAACAGGCCTGTGTAATGACGTTCGCCCGAATTACATGCTCGCGTTGCCTCGCGCAGTTCGTCGAACGATCGCTTCGACGAGCCCGAAAATCGATCTTCGCTTCTCACGTGGCAGTGGCTGAGTGATAGTTCTTGTACGATGACGCCCATTAGCAAGGATCGAATAGGAGTTTTCGAATAGAATTTTTTGTGCTTGTAGTTTTCTTTTCAAAATTCGTTCGCTTAGAATTAGTGCGCTCTCGTTCCTCCATTTCGTTACTTCTCCGCTGATCGAAAAGATCGGTCATACGCAACCATTCTTCCCCGTTAAAAACACGAGCCCACCATTATTCCTCGTGCTTTTTCATCGACCGCGCGAGGCTATTAATCGGCACTTTTGTCCTTCGAATAAAGCCACCACTTTGGCACTTTTTTCGTTCCTCGAACGGTGCGCAGTCCTTTTCATGGTCTTTTTTTCGACCCATTGATCGAAGTCGCAAGCGTTCGCTTTAACGTTCCACTCCACTCTCGAACGTCGACCCATAGCCAGCTGTCACGGGACTAGCGCGATTCCGAAAATGCGGTTCGTGCCAGACAATTTGAGTGAGAGATAAACTCCGGTGCAATGAGAGCACTTAGGTACGTTCCGTGCGAAGTTTTGCTGCGCGCCGGAGTACCGCCACTTATACTAAAATTCACATAACGCCGTTATTATTTGTTACCCTCTTTTGACCGTAGCACCGTTTAACGAGATCTCGTGACGATTGTGTTTTACGATATTTAGCACGTTCATTACACAGTTGCAATCAAGTGTAAATTGTAAATATCGCGTAAAAAGAAGGGCTTCGACTGTATGCACATATTTAATGAGTCGTTAAATTTTAATTTATACACGCACCAATATATCTTCGTGCGCGTTGCCGCAAAATCATCGTCTGACGTCGAAATTTAATTATTCCTTTAATATTTAAGTATATTCTCATTGAATGGCCCATTAAAATCAACTGCATCGCACAATTGACTATTACTCGTTCAAAACGTTTTGGTAAGGTACTCCAAAAAAATTAAGAGCTGCTAATTGATTATCCTGTTACAGCTCCCCACTTCGATTCGCCACAAACCCTGCCCACATCGTGCTAGTTCCGTGCCTTAAAGCGAAATATGCATTTAAGAGCGGAAACCTATTGCGACGGAACTAGTTAACCCGAGGCGACGGTAGTATCGACGAATTTGGGGAACTTTTTGGCCAGATTGAAGTAGTCCTGTGTCCGTGGTCGCAGACGCACGCAAACGTGACATCGCGCGCGCACTGTCTCTGGCAGGTGAGCGCTCGCTATACCTATGGGTTCGAGAGGATTCTAAACAGGGTGCCCGACTATGCATATGCATGTATAAGCAACGGCGAGTGGCAACATCCGCGCGAATTACACGCTCACGTTAGTTTCGAATCGTTGGTCGATCGCTCCGTCGAGCGTGAAAATCGGTTTCGGGCCAACCCCAGGGACTCGGCGGAACGTTTCCTCGTGGTGAGTTCCCGGTTGGCGGAGGGTTTCAAACGAATACGACACTTACGACAGTGAATGCCGACGGCGCTGGTCCAATTAACGGTGACCGATGAATCGCACTCCTCTATGCGCCGGGCACGATTTTTAGGCGAGACGTAATGTTGCAAATCGATCTCGCGCGGGTACTTGTGCGTGTTTGATACAAACCTTCCAATATTTCAAAAGTAACTTTAAGGAGTAGTCGAATCCAATTCTCTTCGGAAACGGAGCGTCCTACGATATGAAATTAAAGAAATTCTTGCACGTAAATTAATAAGCGATGAAAGATTGGCTATGATTTTAGGAAGAAATTCCGAATATACTCGCGTACTTCCGCATTCGCGTATCACGCAATTACATGTATTGAATAACTTTCGACTGACACTCAATTTTCTCGTCAGTGAATTTTGTACGGATTTAACCGGCGCGCATGCGACACATCGCATCCCGCGGTGCACATCTGTTTTGACATCGGAATGAGACTGACGAGAAATCACACTGACAGAAGGATACGCCAAAAGCATCGGCCGCGCGGCAATTCTCTCTCTACGAACAATGCAAAAATTACATTATATTAAAAAATTCCACCACTTTACGGCGGAAGCGGTGATATGACGTTCGTCAATTCGAGCTTGTTCCGCGAGGGCATACAAATCCTCGATTTTTTGTCATCGGAACGAATCACTGGGAAAATAGCAGCGCCGCGCCGACAAAAACGTGTGCTGAAAAAAAAAACACACGGTACACGCGATGACCTTTTATTTCAAATACGGTGGAATCAGACGTCGGGAGCGTCAAGGAAGATGCTTGATGACGTTTGATAGTGGGATCAGTGCACGGATGGGTTCTTCGTGTGCACAAAGCTCGCACGAGCCGACAGAAGCCGGCGAAGTGTAGTTCAACATGGTGTACATGTGAACACGCTTACATTCTGTCGTCTTCGTACGTGTACGCGTCGGTCGGTGTATGTAATCATTTTTATACTCACCGGCCTATGTACACATGTGAGTCTACACGATAGGTATGCACGCTGATCGTTGTACGTGTAAACGGAGCCATGTATATCACTGGTTCCCAAACCGTTACACGTATTCTCAGGAACAATGAGGAGGCGACGCAAACGAACGCGACAAAGTTTAATGATTACACCGAAGCAAGAACCGGAAACAGAGAAACCTGGACACAGGAAATATAACATTTCAAAGAGATACGTAACGTGTGTTAGGTACATAGAACAAAATCCGTGCCCGGAAAATTCCACGAACTACTTTACCATTAGTGAGTCTCTCGAGTTACCGAAACATATTATAATCGTCAGCACACGAACTAACATTCAAATGCGCATACTACCAGACTATCCATACACAACTCTCCCGAAATTCCTCTCAATCCCGCAACCCACCAAAGCGATCTTCCCCAGAGTATCAAGACGCGTTGAAAAATTTGGCAACCCCTGACGTGGCTTGACGTGTCCCTGCGCGTGTACGGCCGAACTTGCACGGTCATGTGCATGCGCTGCCTCAATGCTGTAGGTGAGCACACGCGTGCGCGTACGTCAGTACAAACGCGATCGTACAGAGGCACGATGTTTACGCCGCTGTGCGTGTGTGCGTGCGAGCGCTTTGCCGTTGGTCGTCGTGTACGTGAGCACGATGTTTGCCATAGGAAGCCACACAATGGTCCGTCACATCGCACGGCACGAGCGTCGCACGACGTACGGCCAGGGCCTACACACAACATGCAAAGCTGTCGTTGCAGTCCGATGCATCGGCCGTACGCCGTACGGTCTGAAGTGCATCCACCACGCCCTCTCTCACTCTTCCTCGTCCGCGACTCCACCTTCCTTCAGCGCGGCTAAATTTATCGGCGTTCCGGACTTCTCTAAGCGGCCGTGTCCTGCTCAGCAACTTGACGCAATGCGAATAGGCGATCTTCTTGCGCTCTCTCTTCGTCCTGCCCAGCTCGCCGAGAGTGCATACGTGTGTGCACGTACTTCTGGCCTCGCTGCAGCCTCTTTCTTCTGTGGCGCAGAGTCAAGTGCGGACGCACGCTGATTTCTGGTGGTTGGCGTCCTCGGGTACAAGAAGCGAGTGTAGGTCAGGACACGGCCCTAGTTTCGAGTAATTTTGGGGGTTGTCAAATGTGGGAGATGACGGTCTGGAAAGATGATTTATTAGTAACGTAGTTGGTGACTCGGGATGTATCGGTTCGTCTTTTCGGAGAGGTCTAGCCATGTATATAGTTTGCGGTGTGAAGCAAAGTACCTAAGTTACGTTTGAAGAAATTTCAGTCGTCGAGTATCAATCGTTCGTCTCACTTACAATCTGTTCGCACTTGAAAATTCAACGAATCGACGTAGCCGTGTTCTTTCATCTTGCTTCTCCGATATCTACTCAGGAAGATATACGTTGTGGCGTAGCTCGCGAGCAGATATATTCAATTTTACGCACGCATACCGCCGGGAAACTAATTAAGCGGCGACCTTATTACAGCCTGAGACCGTTCCCGGCGATTTTCGCGCAGATCGTCGTTCGGCATTTACATTCTTTTGCTGTCAAATTAATTAGCCAGCGCCGCGCGCGCGCGCACGATCCTGCTTCGAGTGTGTCGACGCGCCAAAATTGATTCACCCGTCGGCGTCGTTGCACACGACCGCCTCTCGCCGACCTTTCATCCACGGAATCGGAAAAATCTTCACCCCCATCGCCGCACGCCCCCGCGGCGAAATTTAATTACGCGCGCGCGCGTCGCGAGGCGCCGCGGGCGAAAGTGGTATTAAATTTTTACGGCGCTCCCGTCGCGAAATTAACTGGCCCAAGTGCGCGGCGGATGTGCGATCGACGTTACCTCCGGCCGCCATGGTAGTGAGCCAATCAACACGTTATAAATTTCGACCGATCGTAACGGCACCCCACCGCGTACCCCTTTCGCGCTGCGTAACCGAAACATTCTGTGACGTTCGGCTAGCAATATCACACTAATGCATAGATGGTCGATAGAATTGTAAGTGTATGTCGGTAATTACTGTGAATTGAAACCTCCCTAGTAGCACAAAAATATTAGAAAAATATTTGTTAAGCCACACTTTTTAACATGGGAACAATATCGGATCTGAATATCTTCTGAATATCTTTTGAATATCTGAAAAAGATCTTGTTTACATGCATTAATATCGCATAACCTAAAAATGCTTCATTCATGCATTGATTAAAACAACGCACCCCTTGCAATGCGTTAAATTGCGAAAAGAAACCTTACTTCAGATACACTTGTATTCAGTAATTGTTCTGCGCCCTCCTTACAATTTCAGTTCTTTTCATACAGAGCGGCGCGAGAACGGTAAAAATGTAATGTTTGCAGGGTATAAATTTAATTAACGCCCTGTCATTGTGCGCGACCATTGTTGCATGAGCAATGACTGAGCAAGGGCGATGCCATTGTTGACGGTTTTTCACTTGGAGTTAATTACCAACCGTACTTCTCAGCAGATGCAACCGAAGCAGGCTTTAGACCCGCCTCGAGTGTCAATATCTTCAACGTGGAAACCCTTTCGACCCTCGCGACTCAGCCCTTTTGCTCTCATTGTTCGTCCCTCTTAAATCGCAAGATTGATCTTCCCCTCGGCTAAAATTAGAAAATTAATTATCTCCGTACCCCGTTATGTTCATGAAGCTTGAATGATGAGGCATTCATGATGCGTGTATCCGCGTTAGCTCCTCGTAACAATTTTTCCGTCGAAACGTAGATTATTCCTCTTGCACGATGATTGATTAATCAACAGCTTGAAAATAATTCTGATATCTTTCAACGTGAGACTTCGCGTACAACGATGAATAATTAAATTGAAAAGTAGACGCTGTTACAGTCTTCTGTCGTATAACTATAATTCGATACACATTCAGAATATTTCAATTCGATTAAAGCTGGAATTTCATAAGGCATGTTTCGAAAACGCCTCAAACTCTAAACTATATCGATTAACTCTTCATCCAAAATCCAGACCTATTACCATTTACTCCATTCATCATTTAACGAACAAACTGTCTGTGGAAGAGACGCGACGTTCTTTTTTTTATTCCTTTCTTTTTTTAAATCAAACCCAACAGTCTGCGGCCGATCTATAGGCGGCTATATGCCAAGTTACGAGTGCAAAAGCTTGAAGCCCTCCTGACAATTGCCCCGACGAGTGCTTCGTAGACTTCGGTCCCCCTCATACGCAACAACAGATTCGTCCTGCTGATACTTGCCAGCCTGCGAGTGTCGATACGCTCGACATAAAAGCCACCCAATGCCGCTTGTCATTCCCGCCCAATCCACTCGTCGAAATCACGGAATCAATTGACGCTCGATGCTCCGCGCATCGGCGTGTGTACAAATTTTAATCAGACGGCTCGTCGTTACAGGACGAAAAAAAAAAGCTGAAAGAAAAACAATAAAAAAAAGCAACAGTATCCGTCATTGGAAAAAAATCCCGCGAAACACATTGACTGGAAAGCGGATCAATAGTCCTCTCGTTTCACGCAACGTGATGCACAATCGAATCGGGTTCTTAAATAGTGATATTCCGTTCGCTTTCGATGTGAGTAGATTGACAAAATAATGACGGAAACTTTACTATTACGTACCACAGTTCGCCCCGTCCGCGTCCGTCAATTCGGGAAAGAACCTTTCCGCAACATCGAAGACCAACAACGACTCTTTCTTTGCTCCGCGTAATCTCTCGGCCGCAAATGATTTTTCGCAAGTCAATCCGGCTAAAGTAAGTTGAAGATGAACGCAACGAAGTATCCGTAAACCCCCCATTGTCCCGGCGAAAGGTTCGCGTCACTCGCAAGGGACGCACGTCGCTTTTCCCACAAAGCTTTGACCGAGCGTGGGCCATGCCTTTCGAGATTGATTGCGTTTAAACCGCAAGGTAATAGGTACAGATACATCGGAAGTTTCGCATCACGTCAATCGACGCTCTCGAACCCGTCGGGGTGCTCCTGGAGAGTCTATAAACTCGCTTGCAAATAGTGTCACATGCACAAAGTCGGTAGATCAATCGGCTCCCAGATGCTTTCAATGAGCGGCACCAACAACGCGTCCACTGATAGCCGTCTGTCGTTCCCGTAATTAAAATTTCTCACATTGATGTGTGTCATTTTTATGATATTAAAACGTACCGCTCGCGATACTTGTTGTTCCCGAATGAGTGAGAATTACGCGGAACGCGAAGCGTTTAATGTAGCCAGCAAAGCTGGAAAGTCATCAAAGAACGTGCATTGATTCAACAACTGTCCTGGACAGCAGCACAAGTTCGCTTACACGAACCTATCCGCGCAACGTTCAGAGCAGCTGGGCTTTGACGAAACGGTCACCTGTAGAATTATGTATGCCATACGATACTGATCAAATGCGATGTATCCCGATTCATTAACGTCGTCACAATATGCACCCTGACAACGCCATGTCGGTGTAAACTGTTCACAATTACAGAGCATTAGGGAGTGAAATGTCGAGGCTAGTTTATCACGAGCTCCGCATTCTTCGCCTGTCCGTCGCAAAATTCGTTACAAACTTTTCTCTTTGATCCGGTCGGGCCAGAGGACAAGAGCGAGGCGAGGCGTGCCACGGACGTGCCATTCGAAATTATTCCGAGACCACGCGCCAGGATAGCCGTTGTAACGAAACAGCCTTCATCGCGGCGCGATTTAATTAAATAAGATTAATTGAAAATAAAGGCACGTTATCGTTATGAAGGATTCACTCAATTCGGTGAATTATTTGGCGTACGTTAATCGAAATTTATTGTTCCCTCGTTGGGGGCATAATAACTGTCACGCTTGCGGCGTAATTACGATGCAATTACAGTGCGAATTTAGGAGATTGCAATAACTTTTCTCTCGACGAGAGCCAGCTTTGCCGGCGCACTCCCTATACACGTGCGTATACCTGTAATTACAGGCGCACGTACGAGCGTACGTTCGTGTACGTGCGTACAGGTGTGTTTTCAGGTATGTACGGGGGGGTACTTGTAGAACGCAGCGACCGTGTGCGTTCTCCTGCGAGCGCGAGGACCCTGTTCGAAATTCCAGAACATTAAAGGACCCACGCCTGGCCGCGTATCGTCGTCATCCTCCTTCTCCTCCTCCACCTCTGCCTCTTCGTTGTGGAGCGGGAAATTTAATTTTCGAAATTACACTCCCAACTTTCAACCGCCCTTCCCCCAACCTACTGTTCGCCCGAGGTCATCGAATTATTTAGCAGACATTAATTGCTATTATGCGCCGTAGATGGACTTCGGCCTTGCCTGCTGTAGGCGGGTCAGTTCGTGTCGCAGGATTTCGCTTGCTTCTGTTCGAGCGCCGCTAAACGCTTCTTTTTCAGCCCTCAATGCCGGAAGTTGGGAATTCTCGTGCGCGTCAAAGCATACTTGGCAAAGATGCCAAAGTCTCATGGCGGGGGGGCGGTAGAAAGGGATGGGATGATAACGAGAGTGTGTTGAATGGGCGATGAATAAACGCTGCACCGAGATCGAAATGTATTAAGCGATATGCGTCTGAGATGATGCGTTTAAAAATTGCAAATATGCTTTTCTTCCCTTCCGTAACATTAACGTTGGTTTTCCGTCAATTCTTGGCTTGCTGTATTTTTTTTAACTTGCATTTAGTACATGCTTTCTACGACGTTTTACCATATACGTAGATCGTTTCTCTAAATTGCTCGTTCTATTAATCTCATCAGAGGTTTTCGATGAACATGTTGCAATGACTATGAGAGAATATTTGATTGCGTATCGATTTTGCGATGAGCATTAATGGGTTCGTCGAGGACAGTGCTGGCCGTGTCTATGTCCAACGATGTAGTAATGCAAGGTACATCGTTGATATGCCTACAACGTTCCTGCACGATATATTCTGCGGCCAAGTAATTTCGAGGAAGATTTAGCTACTACCGTCGCACGGTCTTACTTCCCCTGATTATTATCTGCTGCATGTAATGGGAAGTATGATCTATTAAAACGACCTTCGTAATTTTCATGACCCGAGCGAATCTATCACAGGCTTTATTAGGACAATCTTCCGCATTGAACGAGTTTTCACCGACTAAATAGGATAAATGGAACGTTACGTAAGTGCCCAGCATTATCACAACTAATATTCATCAAGTAATACCGACGCTCATAATAATCTGCAACTACAACCCGTGCTTTACGGCCTTCTCAAAACTTGAAATTTAAATATTCACATATCCCGAAAATAAATGAATGGTTCAGTGTATAGATAGAGATGCAGATAAAGAGTGAACGGAACAAAACGTAGAGAAGATTAACGATTCAATCTCGGAGTATTAGACAAATTCCTCGATACAATCAGTACTGCACTGCAGTTTCCCGCACTGAATGTTTAATATTTCGCTCACCCCTTTATTCGTCGCGCATCCTCTTATGTCGTGCGAACGAAACGAACGCATCCAATATTTCTCATAATTGAGTATTACGCGCGATCGCGTGTCATAGAACATTCATGTACGCGCTCGTTGCGAGCCCATCATATCCTGGATCGGAGAGATTTAATTTTCCGAAAGCACGTCGTGTTCGGCAGCGCCTGTTATGCGTTTCGCGTCGATCAGCGCCATTCGTAATCTGTCTCTCGATTTTCCACGTTCGGCGTTATTTCATGCGAAATATTGTCGATCGCGACACAATAATCCCCGGTAAGACGTATAATTAATTTCACTTATCGGCCGCGCTACGCAGGGCGGTACTTACGCGCACAGACTCGCATGCGCATTGTTTTACGTCCCGCTGCCGTTAATTAATGCAACGCTACGTAAATGGTGCATTAACATTGATACGATGTTACAGGGAAATGCAGTACGCGCAGGGACGAAATTTCCAATCTTGCTCAACTCTCGTTGGCGCACGAAATTCTAGGCAAATTTAGGAACTCCTGCGGCAGAATTTCGTTTTACGACTCACGAAAGGATTGATTTAACGTGCGCTTTCGTTAAGGATCAATTATCAACGTCGATGTTTTTGGTAATTGGCAGGGACGCTTACAAAGCAACGCAGGTTTTGATTACCGGTGTCCGTAATTATACGCTTATACCCTGTCTTCATTTATTAATATAATCCGCCGTTTGTTATGCAAATTGCGCTCAATATTACAATATATTAAACTCGCACCGATTCCGCGTTGCACAGAACGATTGCCCGAAACTCGACGTTTACGTCTAAAATCGTGGCGAGAACTTTCTCATAGTGTCTGTCATCGCAATGAGGCAACTTTTCCACAAAATCCCTCACCGTCCCACGTACTCGATACGAGACGATGAAAGACTCCGTCGATTGAGGGAATTCAGCGATCTCTCGCGCAATCCCCCGACAATCCATTCGCCAAGAATCGAATTCGTTAGTCTCCGGGGGTGTCAGCAGGAGAAGCGCATACAATACTCCTTCATTCTCCGCGAGGCAGTCGCATCGGTCGCCAAGCCGCGTACACTTTCAATCGAATCAAGGACGTTCGCATATACGACAACGAAAGCTTCCTTACTCTTAATCCTTAATTAACCTCAATTCGAACCAATTCCTGCCAAGTAGTTCCAGTTCAATTCGAACTTTAATCTCGACTTAACCGGGCGCCGGAATAGCTACGGCCTCGAGCGAGTTCGCGATGCTTCTGCGCGCTTTGCCGCGAGAAAAAAGACGCGAATATCCGGGAACGTAGCCGCTTCGAGGCGCGGGCGGATTATTTGGCACACTCGCTACTTGGGCGAATCCCAATGGCCTTTGTTTTACGCCGTTCGCGGAATGAGTTTTAACACTTAACTCGGGCGACTTCAGACTTTGCTCGCACTTCGACACGTGTCGGGTGAGTTAAATGTGCGCGAATAAAATTCATTTTTACACTCTACTCCGCGACTCTACTCTCCCGTACATAACCATTCAACAATTCCTGCTGAATTATTACTCAAACGTCGATCGTCCTTATAATAGAAAATTGCACAATCTCCCACAACTTATCACACACTCTGCATTCATAGCACTATCATTACGCCCCGTGCATTTGCGCTCCGTGATGTAATAAGTTTACATACATTACACTTTTATCATAACGCCAATGCTATGTTCCACAATGACACCGTCTAGCTTTAGATATCCACGTGTACATTGTGTAGGCATTTATGGCTTACCCGACGTCGTGGCGTTCATTGAACGACCGACGCCGAGCGTCTCAACGTGGCCCTCTCTGCAGGAAATAATAACGAGGTCCTTCACCCTACTTCACGATGACCCTTCAATCCGTTATTGCGGAAAGAACTTTCCTTTCTTCGCGGTTTCTCTTACCTCCCTCATTCGGCCGCAACGCCGTCGAATATGCAGACGGATATTCAGATACATCGGAGGACTTTGCGTAACGCTTCCGCAGTTCTTTTCGAGCGAGACCTCACGGCGGAGATCGAGTTGTATGTACTTGCCGACAATAATTTCTCGTCGATGCTTGGACACACAACGCGAACGCACACGATGCGGTACATCCGTGAAGTGTGTTGCATTCATCTTGGCTGCGTTCACTAGACGTTTTCGATTATTGCGAGAGGGTTAGTTTTCTGAATCCTGGAAAATGTCATTCTGTAATTGGCAGTGGTACCGAAGAAGATATTTTGTTGAACGGCACTGTAGAGTTACGTCGATTGACGCCGTGTTTGAGGGTGAAGTAAATTCAGCAACAGGCAATGCCGGCGTTTTAGCATAGTTTTGAATGCGAAAACCGTGCTGCGCGGAAAGTAGCGCGAGCCTGAAAACGGTATGCTTACTCGTTAGTTACAGGCAAACTGGCATGAAACTTTCAAAGGAAATCATTTATCTGCTACAAACAATTCTTCCTGCTGAAAGTAGCGGAGCTATTCATTAACGACGATAAAGTCAACGAAAATCAAGACTACATTAACTTTTCAAATCTCTCATTCGCTCTCCTAGAAATCGCCGGCGCGGGCACGTTCAAAGAGAGATAAAAGATTCGTCGGCTATATGTGCCGGGTTATATGCGAAAGAAAATGAGAAAAGGGAAAGCGGGCATTATTAAGAGCTTTTCATTTCTCGGACAATTCACAAAGAGAATTAAAAGGCGTGTCGCGAATATTATACTCGCGCGCGCTGCGCGGCGAGCTGTCCTTTGTTTGGCGAGCCCTGTGCGAGAAGACGGAGGAAGGACAGCTGAGGGGAGAGCGGTGCGTCGCGGGCCGCGCGGAGACCATTGGGACTGTAGCGTTGAACGTGAGACGAGGTGCGTCTCCGCAATAAAAAAGTGAGGTTATTCGTGTGTGATTTACTTGATCAGCCCTTCCATCCTGCTTTATTTCGAACCTCCCAGACGCGAAAGGCGAAGTTTGGTTGGTATTTACAACATCTGGCGACCGTGACAGGACCGGGATGGACACAGCAAAGAAATCTAGAAAAGTGCAACGCACGTTGTTCACTAAGTGCTGGAACACGTTCCTGGAAAAATGTGGCAACGAGTCCGTAACACAGGCAGAACGCTGCGTCGCTCTGCAGCTATTAGACGCACGAATGACCGAACTGGACGCAGTAAATAAGAAGTTCGTGGAATTGTTGCTTGCATCTGACGCAACGGAAGCGGAAGTGGAAGCAGAGATTGAATCGCACGAGCAATATACGAGTAAATTCTTAGCGGCTAAATTGAGGTTAGTGGACGGAGATATTAGTGACCAAGTCGGAAGTGCGATGCAGTGTGCGGTCCGCAAAGAGAAACCGTTTAAGCGACCCACCTTGGAGATTCCGAAGTTTAGCGGCAAGGTCAGTGACTGGCTTCAATTTTGGTCACATTTTAAGAAAATCCATGAAGATAAGAATATTTCTAATGAAGACAAACTAGAGTACCTGAAGCAGAGTATGCAAAGGGGTTCGAAGGCGGATAATGTAGTTGGAGGTTATCCCACGACGACGGAAAACTACGAGAAAGCATTTACCAGCCTTAAAAACCGTTTTGGCCGAGACGATCTATTGGTGGAATATTACACCCGAGAGTTGCTCGCATTAGTGTTACAGAATGCAGTTAGCAAACAAAAAAGAATAAGCGTCTCAAGCATTTATGACAAAATATCAGCGCATATTCGCGCGCTGGAGTCTCTCGGCGTCACGACGGATAATTGTGCAACAATGTTGTACCCATTGGTGGAATCGTCACTACCCGAGGAGATCCTACGCGCGTGGCAGCGTTCCTTGACGACCGGCGAGGGAGCGGGGGAAGGTGTGGCGACAAAGGATCGCCTAACGAAGCTGCTCGAGTTCTTGGAATCAGAGGTCGAAAATGAGGAACGGATCGACATGGCTGTAAAAGGATTTACGTCGCAACCGGAAGCCGCCGAGAAGCGAGAGAAGCCCAGAGGGACAAGGATGAGGGCGGACTCGACACCCGAGATACCGACGGCCAGTGCTTTGTTTACGATGGAAGAAAAGCGTAAGAAATGTATATTTTGTCAAGATAACCACGATAGCGCGGCGTGCGAAAAAGCGAAGAAAATGCCGACCGATGTTCGTACGGGAGTGATTAAAGAAAACGGTTGTTGTTTTAAATGTTTGAAGCGCGGACATCGATCTAGAGACTGTAAAGTAAAAATTACGTGTGGCTGGTGCGGTAACCGACACTCGACACTTAGTTGTCCGGTTCTTTGTAATAATAAGTCTAAGGACGAGGCTATGGATAAGAAACCGATAGTGGATACAGCGGAAACCGTAAGGGAACACAATTTAGCGAATCTTTGTAGTCTGCCCGACGTCCACTTGCAGACGTTGCGCGTCGTGTTATACTCGGACTCTCGGGAAAGAGTAGTGCGAGCTGTAATCGATGGAGGTTCTCATCGATCGTACGTTCGAACGGAAGTAGCGAATTTCTTGAGTTATGAGGCAACCGGAAAGGTAGAGGCAGCGCATTCATTGTTTGGCGGCGTAAGAACGAAGAGCCAAGTACATAATGTTTATGTAGCGCGGGTCAAAAGTCTCGATGGAAAGTACGCGTGCAATTTTCAAGTAATGGATAAGCCGATTATCTGCGAAGCTATTCCGACCATAAAGAGAGCCGCCTGGCTAGACGAATTGCGTGTTCGGGATATTACGCTTAGTGACTTGGAGACGAACGCCGAAGTTCTCGCCGACTCAATCGACTTGCTTATAGGTGCGGATGTGGCAGGCAAACTTATGACTGGGAATAAACACGAATTAGATAACGGCCTCGCTGCCATAGAGACTTATTTAGGGTGGACCGTTATGGGAAAAGCAGTCACGAGTGAGGGAAAAGATGCCGCGTTAACTATTCGGTCAATGTTTGCGATCGATGCGAAAATCACGGATCTGTGGCATTTAGACGTTTTGGGGATCGGCGACCCCGTGGAAAAATCTGCTCGTATCATAAAAGAACAGGCGATCAGAGATAATTTTGTAAGAACCGTTTCTTTGAATGAGGATAACCGCTATTTGGTTAGCTTACCATGGATTGAAGATCACGCTCCCATATCGCAGAACGTTAATTTAGCCAAAAAGAGATTAGAGGACACGGAAAGAAAATTACGGAAAGATGGTCTTTATGAGGAATACGATGCGATATTTAGAGAATGGCGAGAGGAAGGTATTGTCGAACTCGTGCCGGAAAGTGAATGGGAGTCGTTCGCGCATTATTTGCCTCATCGCCCTGTGATAAAGAAAGAGAGCACGACAAAGATTCGGCCGGTCTTTGATGCCTCCGCGAGCGAGAAGGGATTTCCTTCTTTGAATCAATGTTTAGAAAAGGGGCCGAACTTAATCGAACTACTGCCGACCGCGTTGTTAAGATTCCGGGAGCACGAGATCGCGGTGATTGCGGATGTTCGTAAGGCTTTTTTACAAATTGAAATAACCCCGCCGGATCGCGACTTTGTACGCTTCCTATGGTACGTGAACGAAGAACTTAGAGTATTTCGGCACCGGCGCGTGGTTTTTGGGCTCACCTGCAGCCCTTTCTTATTAGGAGCAGTTTTGGAATTTCATTTTTCGACTGTATTGCGAGCTATTGACGAGGGAAATCGGAGCCGGTGGTCTAGAGAAATCGTGGAGAGGTTGGCTAAATCGTTTTACGTGGACAATTGCACGACGAGCGTGCAATCATTGACGGAACTGGATTATTTTATATCCGCGAGTAAGGCTATCATGACCACGGGAGGTTTTGAGTTGAGAGGGTGGGAGTACACACGCGACGGCACGGATAAAGAGACGACTTTAGTTCTTGGAATTTTGTTTAACAAGGCCCGCGACACCATCTCAATCAATCCCGCGATTTTGGACCACAAAGAAAAGTGTGAAAATATTACGAAGAGGTCAATTCTTTCGATGGCGCATAGGATATTTGACCCAATCGGTTTCACTTCGCCGGTAACTTTGTTGCCGAAACTATTGCTGAAAAGATTACATAAATTTAAAATTCAATGGGATGACCCCGTGGACGAAACCACACAGAGTGAATTTAAACAATGGTATAGTCAGTTACGTTATTTGGAAAATATTGAAGTTCCTAGAAAAATTGGGGGAGGTGATATATCGGTGCATACTTTTTGCGACGCGAGCAAAGTAGCTTACGCGACAGTTACGTTTCTACGCATAGACAGCGGGAGCAGTGTCGATTTGAGGCTTGTTGCAGCGAAAGCGCGCGTCGCACCCGACAACGCGTCGATTCCCCGATTGGAATTGTTGGCCGCTTCTATCGGAAGCCGACAAACGCAAGAAATCGTAAAGGCACTAAATTATGAGCAGATACCTACCTTTTACTGGTCTGATTCGACCACAGTATTGGCTTGGCTGAATCGAGATATACAATGGGGCGTTTTCGTATGGAACCGTGTACGGGAGATTAGACAGCTTACTTCATCCGGGACGTGGAAATTTATACCGGGAGAATTGAACCCGGCCGACCTTCCGTCGCGCGGATGTCAAGCTAAACAGCTGTTCGATTCGCGTTGGTGGGAGGGGCCCGACTGGCTTCGCGGGGCTCAGGATAGCTGGCCGCATCTCTCCGGGAGAATTGATGAAAATGAAGTGAACGGTGAGGTGCGAAAATCGGCCCAAGTATCATTGTTAAGCGTAGGGAAAGATATAGACTTCGACATTGTAGAGAGGTTTTCTTCTTATAATAAGATGATCAAGTTTTTTGCCATTATGCTGCGATTTAAGAATTATAAATTGAAAGGAGAAAGACCTGAATGTACGCGAATAACGTACCAGGAAATTTGTCATGCGGAGCGAAAGCATTTAAAGTATGTGCAGGGACAAATGTTCACTTCCGGGAATGATCCGAAGCTAGCTACGATCCAAACCTTTATACACACGGATGGGTTAATACGAGTAAAAACAAAGATTTTGGAACGATCGGACAAGTTTCCTTTCCTGTGTCCAATATTATTAGAAAAGCATAAAACCGTGGAGTTGTTAATCCGAGAAACCCATGAAAATATGTGTCATGCAGGAGTGCAAACTGTAATGTGTGAGTTGAGAGAGAGGTTTTGGATTTTTTCAATGAGAAGGGTTGTACGTTCAGTTATTTCAGGGTGCGTTGTTTGTAAGAGACATAGTATTAAGAATATGAAAGCGGATTCGCCCCCTTTGCCCGTGGATCGTGTGAGAGATGCTTTAGTTTTTGAAATAACGGGTGTTGACTTTGCAGGCCCGGTAATACTACGCGGAGGGCAAAGGGCGTGGATTTGCTTATTTACTTGTGCCGTATACCGAGCAGTTCACATAGAACTCGTGACGTCATTGTCGACTAAGACGTTTTTAGACAGCCTGCGGCGTTTTATCGCGCGTAAGGGTAGGCCGAGTATTGTTTATTCTGACAACGGCACAAATTTTGTTGGTGCGGACAACGCGTTCAAGAGGCTGAATTGGGATGTCATTTCAAGTTACAGCTCAGCCAAACGGATTGATTGGCGTTTTAATCCACCCACGGCAGCATGGTGGGGAGGATGGTGGGAGAGACTCATCGGGTTGCTTAAAAATGTTTTGCGCAGGGTCTTAGGGAAAGCGTGCCTCACTTACGAGGAGATGAACACGGTCTTGTGCGATTGCGAATTGACTCTGAATTCGAGACCGTTGACGTATATTTCTGAGGAGCCAGGCGATTTGAAGACCCTCACCCCGGCGATGTTTTTGCGCGATATAAAAGAAACCGAGACCCCCGAACTAGATATAGTCACCAACGTCAACCTGAATGCGAGATTTCAGCGCAAACAGGAAATAATGGAGCATCTGAGAAAACGATTCCGTAAAGAATACCTTAGTCAGTTGATCTTGAAACGTGCCGCTAAGGAGTTGCGTGAGGTGAAAGAAGGTGATGTAGTCCTTATTGGCGACGATAATAAAAGAAGAGTTAATTGGCCGTTAGCGCGAATCGAAAGTCTCATTGCCGGAAGAGACGGCATAAAGCGGGTAGCTATTTTAAAAACTAAGGATGGTCTACTGCGGCGACCAATACAGCGTCTGTACCCGTTAGAAGTTAGCCAGGATAAGGCGATCGAGGGCGAATTTCTGCGGAGAAATGTAAATGAACAGGCGAGCGATACCGACATAGATAAGAAGCGTGTGACAAACTCGGAAAACGGCAATAGCGCTGCGGGAGGAAGCCGACCTCCATGTAGTATACAGACGCGAAGTGGACGAGTGATTAAAAGGCCGGATTTCTATTAGAATAGACAGCGTTATGATTTAAGTATTTGTATGCGACCCGATTATGTTGAGTCGGAGCCTCAAGGTGGGAGGATGTCGCGAATATTATACTCGCGCGCGCTGCGCGGCGAGCTGTCCTTTGTTTGGCGAGCCCTGTGCGAGAAGACGGAGGAAGGACAGCTGAGGGGAGAGCGGTGCGTCGCGGGCCGCGCGGAGACCATTGGGACTGTAGCGTTGAACGTGAGACGAGGTGCGTCTCCGCAATAAAAAAGTGAGGTTATTCGTGTGTGATTTACTTGATCAGCCCTTCCATCCTGCTTTATTTCGAACCTCCCAGACGCGAAAGGCGAAGTTTGGTTGGTATTTACAACAAGGCGCTTGAAGCGCGCTTTAATACGGCTCCTTCGACAAAACAATAATAAAATAACGCGAAGTCCCCGTCTGGCCGGTAGAACTTTTCGATCCCGCCGGCAGGGATTTATTATGAATTAGGCAATCTGCTGCAATCAAGTGAGTGCTCACACGCCAGCACGGAGGCGGCCGGTTATTGCGAGAAAATACAAAGGAACGTTTCAGCTTTGGCCGACGCCCGTAGAAATGGCGGATCTCCGGCCTTCGTTTTTTCACCTTTTTCCAGCGCCGACCACGAAAGGTGAACGTGGCTGAAGCTGGATGTTATCCGGTAGCATTTCCAAGTGCGGACGTCTGCTCGGCTTAGCGTGGCGAGCACGCAAACGAGTTTGCCCGGCAAAACCGAACTCTCAAATACCCTTCTTCCTTCGTTTCGCTGACTTTTCGCCCAATTAGCGCTGGCTTGTCAAGGGGCGTCTGAAAACGTTGAACGGTTCTTTCCCGAGTTCCTTTAGCGCCCTAAGCTTACAGGGCGGTCCCCACAGCGAATGACGGTTTCTCGACGATTCGCGAGAGTGCGCGTGCGGGAAAGGAAATTAAACGTACGGCGGACCATGTTCCTTCCGCGGGATTTAAGTCGGCCCGACCGCGCACGGGCTCCGGAACTTTTCTTCACTTCGCGCCGCGTATTGTTCCGCCGTGTATTAAAATTTCGGAGCGATGAAACCGCGACGTCGAACATCTCGCGCATCTATGATTACATTTTTTATCCCGCATGTCTGCGCGTACACGCCTTTTCTCTCGGGCAAGACAACGACGAGTATCAACGTGTCAGGTCACGTGTACTAGCCACGCTGACACCGCGCGCGCTCTTTCTCGACTGTCGTACGAAGATGCGGAAACGCGGAAGTTCCGTTATCGCGCCGGTGGCATCGTCGGTCTAAAGGCTAAGAACGTCTTTCAAGCCCGACCACCTATCCCTTTTTCGCCCACAGCCGTTTTCGGACTTTATGCTCACCTACCGAGAGTACGTCGTTCGCGGCAGAAGTTCCCCTTCGTCGGACGTCGATTCGTCGGTTCAAGTCACCGAACGCGGCAGCCGATCTTCTTTATCACCCCCTCCCGCCTACATTTCACTTTTATGCCGCGCTGCGCTGTCGCGATTCCGGGCGGAACGGCGGCAGGACTAAAGTGCCGCTTAACCCCCAAGCGAGATATTGCACCCACGCATAATGTTCCCGCAAATTTGCCTCGCGAGTCCAACCGGACGTTGCGAACAAATAGTTTGTATTATGAGCCTTTATACTGCGCGTGTTTTACGGATTACGGACTGTGCAACGCTCGGCATGGTACGTCGTGTGTGTAAAGACTCGCATGATATGGACTATAGAAAGTAGACGCGGTATTAAATGATTTACGCACGTATATTATACTCGCGTATGCTATATACGGAACATGTACACATTTGCCTTGTGTACTGTATACGTACGCGCTCGCTGGCACTCCACGTGCGGTAGCGTTCGGTAGTGAAATTTATTTTACGAACGCTTGCTGGAGCATTATGTTCGTTCTTGTAACTTTTCAATTTGTTAATTGGTTGTTGCAAGGGGGTTGCGGTAATAAATAGGTAGGTATAAAAATCGGGTTAGTTTAAAGAGGAGAATGAACACAGGCTGTCGTGTAATTATCATTATTGTTATTGTGAAATATTAATATCGATGTAACGCCGTTCGTACGATCGCGTAGCGAGAAAATCAACTACATAATTATGTGCTGTAACGTGAGTTTGGTCAGCGGTCTAAAAAAAATCGCTGCAATTTGTTCCGTTGTTACAAACCCGTAGTGAAAAATGCTTCTGCATTAGAACAACTTGTTCTACGTTGTGATGCTATGTTTACGATGCTGTTCTACGTGTAATTCCACGTCACTTCCCTTTGCAAACATTAATTCCATTATGTCTCGAAATTAAATCCCGCGCACAATAATTACAATACACTTGGATCTATCCTCAATTCCCTGATAGCGACCCAGTTTGATCCAACGTCGAGTCTCTACGTCTGGGTATATAACGCAATTTACAGTATGTGTTTGCAATGCATTGCATTAACTCCGCAGTGTACGGACTCTGTGTATCAGGGAGTCCGCAAAATGTAGACACTCTGTTACAACGAACTTGATAGTGCCCGAAGTCCACATCATACAGATCCCTCAATACAAATGCATGCTAAATCATTGCTAATGGAATCTAACTGCATCCACGATGACTGCGGTCTAATCAAAAGTCTTCCCCTGTTTGTCGTTACATCAGGTCCTTCTTTGACGAATATTCATACATTTCACGCTTGAAAAATCTCGTTTTCTATAAAATCTTGATGGAAAGATTAAAAACTGGACATCTATTAAGAATATTTAACACTAGACTGGACGGTGTCCGTGATACATTATAACTCAGAATATTCTTTGGATATAGATCTGTGCCATTGGCAAGAAAGGGGATAAAGAGAGCGCAAAGTATAACTGTGTACAGACCGTCCAGCATTCGTCGGGCGTCTCGATTTCTCTATGATACACGCTCACGACTCCACCTTACCGTTCGACGTTAGGGGTGTAACGCCTTTTCGACGGTTTTTACTGCGCATCGTTTGGCACCCATCACCGTCGCCGTCGTCGTCGACGTTACCACGGCACATCGTTGTCAACTCTTAACAGCCTCGAAGCGTTGCTCGACTTCCGCCCCGGCTTTTTTCCACCCGATATTACGCGTAACTTTCGGCGAACAGCGGAACGCCGATGTCATGCATCTTCTGGTATCGCGTCTGAGCTTTCGCCTGTGATTACAACGAATGGGTTCTTCGCCATTATTCTTTTTCACTTTTCTTTGGAAGCTCGTGTTTCACGGCCGTCTCGCTTCTGTTTAACATGATGGACCGATCTTTTTGTAGTGACCTGTGCCATCAACGGTATCTTGAAAACAATTGATGTTTGACGTGGGAAATATATGTTGTCGCGGAATGGCGGCCGCTTACTAAAAACATGACTTTATTTAAAACCGTTTGGCACCGTTCGTTGACAGTATCGCTGGCTCATCTATATACTAAAGAAAGCAATGTCTGTCCGGATTTGCGTGTCCGGAAATTAAAACCCCCGTCTTCTTCACGCGCTAGAGAGCTGAGATTTTACATATAGAGACCGCCGTCAAATTTATGGAAACCTCAAACATTTGCAAATTCTAAACTCTAAAGGTGCGAATCGGGGGAAGAGGGAAGCACTGAGACCCACTTTTATTTGTAATAAGAATGAGCAGAAGTACTATGCATATTGAGATAGACAGTTAAAATTTTAGATATATATTCTCGATCAATACGATGACCGACAAAAGAGAAAAACTGCATATTCTCCGCATGTCGTGCATACTCATTTGCCGAGCAACGCCGCGCAATTTCGGCTTGTGTATTATAACACAGAAGTACCAATCGGTCAGAATTAATTATTTCTGTGAGCCCCAACTTACGAGGCAAAACTTGAGCCGCTTCAGCAGCAAAATCGCGAACTATACGGAAAGTAGCGGGCAAAGGAAGATCCGCTTATAAGAGCGTCGGACCCTCCTTCTTGTTTTTTGCTTCGCAAAAAAAAAAGGAAAAGCATAAGTCCGCCGAGCGGGTCGAATGAGCCTCGTAACTTGAGACTCGGTTGCGCGAAATCGGGGCCGCGCGGAGATATTTTACGAAAGGCAGCGTATTACGACGCGCCCGACGGCGACGTTGAACATTTTTGTCGTGCCCCGCTCGCGCTAGGCAGCGCACAGGGAAATTCCGGGCGTGACTGTGGCGTAAAATGCTCTGGACGATGCTCAACGGTTTCTCGCGACACTCTCGCCTTGTCGTCTCCGTGCTTCATGTACTTCACTTAAGGACCGTCGCCGAGCCAAAAAGAGTCTCGGATTCGCCCATCGTTCTCTCATCTTGCGGCGCGTTAGTAGTTGAAGCCAGTGAATTTTTGCGAACCGCTCGCCTCAACGTGCGTCATTCGCGGCGCGCTCCACTTTTACTCTAAGTTTGGCAGCCGCCAGGGCAGAGACTCTGCTTCAAGAAGTAACGGCTCCTTTAATGCGCGTACCGTTTGAACGATGAATGTGTTCCTTCGGCACAACTGTAATGGCTTCTTTTCTATAGCATTTTTATTTGCTCGCTTTAACGAGTATCATTTTTGGAGCCCGTGTCGGCAGTATTTCCGGAAGAGTTGTAATAATTAATTGCTGCTGTATTTCTGGTATGTCTCCATCATAGGAAAAATTACGTGCTACGAACTATGCCGTTTTCGAGATTTTCGATAGTTCATAGTTCTTTGCAGCGCCTCGCTCAATGCAAACCGCTCATGCATGCAATGCGTACGTGAACGCACGCAAAAGATAGTATAGGTGGCGATACGAGATAAGCCGGCGGACGATGATATGGAGAGGACTGAGGGGGATGATGGTCGGAGGCGTTAAAGGGTGACGAAAGGGAACTACGCTCTAACGTAAACAGAGCCTCCGCTTTGCCTCTCCTTCTTCTCGGTACACTGGCATACATACGCGTTCTTCACGTGTGCACACGCGCGCAAATGTGCATTTGTGAGAATCACCGCCGCGTCACTGCACAAACGTAAATGTATATACATATATATGCGTGCGCGTGGATACATGTGTGTGCGCACGCACGGACCTACGACGGCTGTGTGCGGGTGGACGTCGCACACAAAAATTTTAATACACCAGAGCGTGTTTGTAAACGCGACTATGCGCTAGTCAGGCGTGGACGCACGCACGGAAACGTATGTGTGCGTGTGTCGTTGCCCTATAACAGGGTGGCCGCTTTAGAGGCTGTGTCTGCCTTCTTGACGACGCGACGAACGTCTCTGTGGAACTGCTCGGCGCACGCTGTAGTGTAGGTGGCCGCAAGCGCACATGCGTGCGTGCCAGAGAGTGCTGAAAGGGATTTAGCAAAGTCCGGCCATAAAGAGTAAATTACGATGCCGGTCTCGCTTCACAGTTTTACGCCGTCCCGCGCCGTCGTCGGGTGCATTCTCTTTCCCGCCCTTCCCTCCTACTTTCGCCGTCTCTCTCTTTCTCTCTCCCCCGCACTCACCTCTCACTCCCACTGTAATTTTCTATCCCTCTCTTGCCCGAACGTTTCCTCCTTTCACTCTCTACCCTTCAAATTCTCTCTCTCTCTCTCTCTCTCTCTCTCTCTCACTCCACCCCTTTCTGTTCTTCGCTGTATATCTGATTCTCCCACGTTCTTCCTCTTCCACTCACCGGCATTGTAAGCTCAGTCGACGCTTTTGGGGTCGGCACCGTCCGCCAAATAAACTAAATACGGACGGTAGCCCGCGTACTCGACGTGCATACGCGCACAGAAGTGAGGGCAGTGCAGCAGATCCGCGGCGCTATACATTTAACCAAAAACGAAAGCTCCACAAAGGGCACAGCGACGTGCGCATTTGCATACCTGTGTCCCCCTTGTCCTTTCACTCGACTCGGATGAGAGAGCCTCGAGCGGGGTACTCCGGCTCGCGCTTAAATTCCGAGGGTCGGTCGATAAATTTAACGCCCCACGTCGTGTGCCCTTGTTTCGACGTGGCTCCGGCCGATCGTCTCACGTTCGACTTGTGCGATCCGCTTCGGGAGTCGTCCTTACGGACGTACTTCGCACGGCTCATTCGATTCGCCAAGAGTGTCTAAGGTTTCGAATTTCACGCTGGTTACATAACGATCCGAGTCGCATTCGAGACAATATTCGCCGCTACTGCAATTAGCTCGAAAACGAACACGCACACGACGTGTTATTATAAATTATAACCGTTTTTATCATTTTTATTCTTATATTCGTCAATTACGCGGCGGGTTCTTCCTAAAAGAAAGGTCTCGTTTAAATTCCGAGTTTAAAGAACAGGTTGACTACAAAGGGTCAATGACGGCACCTTCGTTAACTCGCACTAAATATCGATTTTATAGGACGCGCTCACGACGTTGTTATATCTACGATGCTCATGCTGTAATTAGACATATCTGAGTGCAACGATAAACGAGCGGTACGCAATAAATCCGACGATTTTATTTTCCACCACTTGCATTGCCCATGCAACTCACGCGCAGAAAGGTACCTTACAAAGAGGCTCGACGTGCACAGTAGGTAAAGCGAGCCATGTACAAGCCCCGCGGCAACGGACATTAATACCGATGTTATGTTCCGAGGGTAAATTTTATCTCATGGCCACAGTCGCGGCTCATAAAAACTGAAGAATGCTTGAACGTCCAAGCATCTCCCTTTGTATCCGTCTAATGCTCCTTCTTGTTCAATTTAACATTGCCCCCGGTTATGCTCATATGTCGACAGTTTTTAATGCAGTTCGTCGATGTCACGGACAGAAGTACATTTCTAGCCGTCCTCTCGGCGTTCGCGGTTGTTGCGATTAAATTAATGCATTTTCTACCCTACAAAAATGACCTCTTTTCAATCGCGCTTTTATTTCGGAATTGTGTTGATATGGTTTTGTTTTCCAAGAATAAATGTACCTTGCATCCCACAAAGTGTCATTCACGTTTTCTACGTTTCTCAACAATGTTACAATTTACACGCACCTCAGACTGAAAATCCGCAGGATTACGATGCTCGGTTTGCGATGAACTTGGCGCGAGACAACCGAAATTTAGAACGACACCGCATTAATTTCGAGATTCAAACGGCAAACAATATTTAATGATCCCTACAAAAGAAGCTTACCCGCGCCGTGCTCATTCTAAAATGTTAAGCTCTCTACGCTTCCGGCTTCTATTTAACTACACTCAATTATGTCGGGGAAACTTTTCCCGACCGCATTCGGCTCCTACCTCTATATTACATTTTTGTCAAACGGCGAGGCCGGAAGTCTAGCGGTCTCTAAACCGCCGCGAAGGGGGTGTGGGCGGCGAAAAGTTTGGGAAGCCACGGGGTTAAAGTAAGCCACGCACGTTTAGCCGGGAACGAGAACGCCGGCACAAAGGAGCTCGTCGCATTTGCATATCCGTGCGGCTTGCAACGGTCCCGCGACGTTCCGTCGATCGTGCGTCTGGCTCCTTATGATCTTCCGCGCAGGCAGGAAGAAACAACGACGCCGGAATAAGAAAATTCCGTCCGTCCGCACTTGTGGGTCGACGATCCCGTGACCTTCCCGGTACGTCACCGCGACTCCGTCTCGGGTCTCGGGTCTCGGGTCTCGGGCGGCAGAGATGGTGAGGTGAAAGCGCGAAATTGCGTGTAACGTTTCGTGCTCGAAATTAAACGACGCCGGTCGCTGGAAAATCCGATGCAGCATGCAGATTTTCGCAAAATCGCGTTTCCCGTCTCGACGCACCCCTCTCTCCCTCTCCCTGTGCGGCCCCTTTGCCTGTATTATATACACACCTAGTCGAGACGCGCAGCAAATTAGCGCAAAGCAACTGCAACGGGCACATTTGCATATCTATGCGCCGGCGTTTCTCTAGTATGCGATGCAACCTGCTATGAGTAGAGAGATGCCTGAGTCAAAATTTGATCGTGACCCTACAGTATCTTAACGAAGGAACCTTGCCTCTGATAGGGAGACTTCGTCGCACCGCTAATGATAGAGGCTAATGGTAATAAGATGATCAATTTCGGTTGGACTTTTCACGCGTTTAGCGATGGAAGCCTTTGAATCATACGACAGCATGATCCACACGCGGAACATCTTTCGAAGCATATTAGGTACTGGTAGCTTACGATCGAATTATTCGAACCCCGTGACAGACTATAGACTTCGCACGCCCAGGCGATACTTGAAAACATAAGATACGTTTACGCGTCCGCCGTCGTTGGAACGCGGCCAAAAATTAACTGACACTGCACTTGGCACATCGGAAATGCACACAGCGCCGCGGCGGAAGCCAGCGAGCGCGCCGAAACACAAACATTTCGCGCAAATGTACCGCGCGATTACGACTCGCCGTTTCTCCCGCAGCGTTCACATTTTTCGCCGCCCCCAGGCGCCTGCGAAACGCGCTTTTTGCGCTGCCTGGCGCGCGTACCATTTGACTGGCTCGCGCGCACGGAAATCGGCTAAGTGCGCGTTTAACTGCGCGCCGGAAATGCACAAAGGACCGGCAGACCGCGTTATTTGCATAGCCATGGCACAGGGTCCTTTCGCGGCATAGCGCTACAAAGTGAGGAGCTGAGGGCGAGTCGGGAGTCGGGAGGAGGACCGCCGCGCCGGTATCTTATACATAATGCTCGCTCACGTATGTGTACCCGGATGACGAACCCTGCAAGGACACGGACTACACGGAGTGTCTCAAAATTCAACGACCGCCATCCACCTCATGCTTTATCCCACCTTCGTGCCTTTTACCCCTTTTCAGGGACGCTGTGTGCGACTGTGTCTCGATGTACGTGCGTCTGTCCGGCCGTATGTGTATGAGAGAGGCAGGCAGTAGAAAGGTCGACTCGGTACGGGGATCAGGAGCAGACTTACCTCGATGGTCGAAGGACCCCCCAGACGTACGTGGAAATGATGGCGGCGAGAGTCACGAGATAAGCGGCGAATCGAGGACGAAGGACGAATGATAATAATTCCGGCGGATAGACTTTTTCGCCCTGTCGCCGGAGCTTGCCATCCCATACCCCCCCGGGCTGGGTTAGAGACTAGCGGCTCGGAGCTGAGAGCTCAGAGACGCTGGATACGAGCATTTTTACATGCCCGGCGTAAAGGGTCAGATAAGGGACACGATGTGGATGTACTTTATTGCTTGTATCGTCTGCACGACCGATAACCAGAACTTCCGGCACGGAATTTTCGACGACGCTCGACTCAAGAGGGTCGAAATAATTTACGTAGCGGGAGCGCGTCGGCTTTCACTATGCAAACGTTAAATGCTTTTACTGCCAGACTACCGCGCTTGACGCCGTTACATGCAGCGTTGGTATGCTCGTTATTGTCGGCGTTACGTGCGATTGCGATAAGGATACGTCAGATATGTGTACTTTGGGGAAATGTTATGCGGGTCAATTACTCTAAATTCTTAACATGAGTTTCAACAGGAACGATAAGTTATGGAGGAACAATGATAAGAATGTACGTGAGTTACGCAGTTTCGCGAATTATTGGTTAACCCGCATAAACGTGTACGCACGCAACATTCATAAAGATCCGACATTCTCAGGGTAGTTTTCTTGTAAATTATCCGTTCCCATATCGATCCTATCTCTCTCGCTCCTTATCACCGGCATTTTCCACCCAGTTACCCTTGTATTCTGTAGTAAGAAACTGTTTGAACATACTCCAGTGAATCCACATCTCTTTAAGGGAATCAATTTGCACTCCGTAAATGTACGGCAAACTACATCCTTTATCCATGTTAAAATCAGCGAATTTCCAGCGTGACCCGGTTCTTTTAACGAACCCGGGGGTTAAGATCCTGCAGGATTAATGCTTACCGTAGCGAGTTTTTAATTTACGCTCCCCTCCTCCATTGTTGCCCGCCCTTTTCGTCAAGTGGCCTTTGCAAATAGGACGCCGCTTTTGGCAGCGGCAGGCGAATGTACGGTGGGAGATCGGCGAGAGGGGCGGTATATATCAGGACCGAAACAAAGGTTTACAGCGTCCATTCGCGGAAAAATATAGTCGGATCACGGGCGAAGGTAAAGAGCGAGATGAGTAATCTCGGGGAAGAAGCGAAGAGCGAGCGGTGAAATACGGTAATAGCCCGGCGAGGATTTTCCGAATGCCGACAAGACTTTATACGTTTTAGCGGAGCGAGAACGAGCGCTCTCTTTATTTTCCTATCGTCCCGCTGAAAACGCACGGCTGATGAAAGCGACGGATCGCCATTATTGCCGGTTCACGCTCGCCCTCCCTCGTCTTCGGGCGCGACGAGTGAACGAATAATGATCCGTTATTAATATTTATGACCGACGATTTCTCGTATGAATATTCACGTAAGTGAATAGTGATTACCGGCGATTTAAATATGTGATCGATACGGCGCGCGACGCGCGTGGCGCGTTGCGTTCCGAAGGAATTTTCTGCGGGCCCGCGGCGTGGCGTATTATGTGGAGCTGAGACTGAGACCGAGAGGAAAGTGTGAGACGCGTGGAAGCGGAGGAGAAGGGAGGAGTCGCGTTAAACGAGCGCGCCATCGCGATGAATATCTGCCCGGCAAACCCAATTTAGGTTGCGCAATCACGTTGAGCCGAGGCCGGGGCGGAGCGGGAGAGTTCGAGCATTAGCCGCTCTCGACGTGCATTTCGTTAGAAACAAGGTCTTGATGTCATTCCTCGTGGCGACATAAATTATCGTGCCCACCGGGTATTACAGTCCTAGAGAGGCACGAGCCGCCAGGTGTACGCGCGCGCGGATGTGTTGGTTCAATATGTGTTGATTGAAATATACTGGCACAAATGCACCCCCGCTTGCCGTGGCAGGTGACATTCAGGCCGGGCGCAGAATGAAAATTTGTTGGCTGCACTTGTCATTGAACGGGGGATTTCGAAATTTTACGGTTCGGACGAGTAATGCCAACGCGAACGCACGGCCGCCGTACTTTTGGCGGTACATTATCGTTTTTTCGAGCCTACTGCTCTGCTTTCATGTCGCGCGCGTTGAGACTATGGAAGACAATCGACACTGGTCATGAGTCTCTCAGAATTGGGTGATGTTGTTGAAGAATCCTCATTGTCGGAATGGTGAACCGAAAATTTTCTGTTTCGATGCGGTTGCAGTTGCGGAGGGAAATATAAATTGCATAAATATATGTATGTGGTACAAATTCCTACTTTAACGCGTGATCGTTGGGCGTTTCGCGCACGCCTTCGTGCCCGAGCGCGGGCGTATGCTCGATATTTCGATTCTAACGTGACTTTTTGGATTACCGTAGCAATTTTCCAATTTCCAATTTCCGGCTCTCAATTTATTCGTTTCCAATTCGCTTAGTTAAATCCGTTCCTCAAATCTGGTGGGCTAAATGGCGTGATAACATGGAACATTCCATAATTCATGCATATTCATTAAAAATAAAAACGAGACACAATATTGCGTGCGAATAATAGATACAATATATAAGAGTTTCAAACAATTATCATACGTGAGCATTTTCTACACTGAAGAATTACGTACCCATTATAATATCCGCAACCATACCAAAAATACCACGTATACTATATTAGAACGTACTTAACTTCGACAACGATTCGAATTAAGTATTAAAAATAGTCAAGCGTCGCTTGCGCCGTCGAATAATCTTCTTCTACTCGACATCAGACCCTCCCGTCACTAGAACCCAGACCACATACACGAACGTAATTAAGAATCCCGATGTAAATAGTTGTTGGTCGCCCAAGCATCCCATTGGCCGCGCGAAATCGCACGATTACCCGCCCATATCGGAATTCCTCCCGTCGCGACGGCTATACACAAGCTATCAGATAATCGAGGGGTCCCAGCCGTGGGTCGGTGTCCACGACGCTTTCCCGATACATTAGAAAAGCGAGCTACCTCTCGCAGCAGTCCCCTTTGTCTTCGCCGATAAAAATCGCTGTCGATAAAGGGATTGGTCGATGAAGCGGTTACCATTAAACTTGTAATTACCTGGTAATTAATATGCAACCTGACCCCGGTGTCTGCCTGCAGTCGACCGCCTTCTCTCTCTCTCCATATCTCCCACGCGCATCTCTTTACCCGTTAACCAACCGCCCGTCTAACCCAGCCCTCCTCTGCAAACTAAGTCAATACGTAACGCAATTACTTGACAAGTGGATGGAGGCTGTCTCTCAGGCTGTCTTCTCCCTTCCTCCCACCTACGTTCTCTCTCTCACGGTGCATCAACGCCGGCGTGCACGCATCCCCCCCGTCGCACAACCGTGAACGTGTATATCGGCGCACGACACACGAATATCACGAACGTACCACCCTTAGCCTGCGTGCACCGAAATGTTGTCGCACGATTGTGCGCGGCGAAATGTACACCGGCGCTCATTCGTGGCGTCCCACACGATAGACGGCTTTCTTAGCTTGACGTTTATGTCGCCCGGGCGCTGAAGTATCCTTCAGATTAATTAAGCTTTCTGGTTGGGCGAACTTACCCCGTTTGTCGTCCGTAGGCACGGCTCTCCAGCGCACAGATATCATTCCGGGAGTTTCTGTAATTCTGTCGTCCCTTTTTTTATTTTTCTCCGACTCCTTTCTCGGGAAATGTTTGTTAGGGGTTCATTTTTTAGAAGTTTTGCTACCGCAGGAATTTTGTTGACGGTTGTATGCGTTCCGTGGTGTCGATAACGTTGACGCTAGTTCAGTTTGTGGATGTGTCTTCTGTGCGTGAGAGAGGAGGCAATGTTTTCAGTTGCGGTTAATCGAATATTATTATTCTGCGCGCAATTGAATTGTAGGTTGTAGAAGTTGTTTTGGAAGTGCAGGTAGAATGGAGAACGTGCGTCGGTAAGCTTTAGACTTTTCGAGTCCGCTTGACTTTATTCTTGGTACATGTATCGATAGTATCAACTCTGCATTTGAACGAGCGCAGCAGCTGTCGCCAAAGACGAAAATAAAATCTAAGTTACGGTGTCAAGAATGATATTCTGCGCGGGAATCGTTCGGCTACGAAATCAGCGACGACGAACATCTTCATGAACGTACACTAAAAACCATGATAAAAAAAAATGACCCAACGCGTACCTACGGCATCCGAATCGCTGAAGACGCACTTGACTCGCGCGTCGGTGTCGGCGTCGGGCGAAATATCAGCGAGCCACCTGCCGTGAGCGAACGACTGAGAAACGCAGGAGTGATCCTTCTTGGCGCGGTTAACGGCGATGAAGCCGTCGCGAGGCCATCAGCGGGCGGCGTTACACAAGCAACATATCCGCGAGCACGCAGACACGCGTTCACGGGCAAGCTGACGGATGTGTAAATGCGACCGTGCCCACAAACGCTCCCCCGTCCGCATACGTTCGCGCGCTTGTAACAACGTTCGCGCTCGCGCGATCCTCGCATTCACGGCACCGTCATCGGGACGCATGTACACACGCGTGCCGTTGCGCGGGCGTTGTTATGCAAGGAGCGTGTTTAACTTTAGTGAGCCGCGTAACCATATTGCCCGAATGCATGTGCGGCCATGCAGCCCGAGAGGCAGCCCACGAGAAGACGATATCGCGGCCTGGATACACCGGATATAATGGGCGTCGGGGTATATGCTTGCGCCTGAGTTCCTGCCAAGGACACGGCCGTAGATCACGTCCGGGATTTTCGTGAACGATCGCAATCAGTTCCTTAATTTGAATATCGGCTTGGCATGAGTAACGAGGCAACACCGAGCGGCGCCGGGAACGGCGATCGAACGTCGAAGGTGCCGAAGGTAGGGCCCACCCCCAGCGAGCGACCGGGGCAGAATCGATTTTTAGCAGGAATGTGAGAATGCGCCGCGATGTCGTGGCTTAAAGCTTCGTCGACGGCACGACGTGTGTGAGTTAGGGTTCGAAGGAATCGGGGGCGGCTTTTGAGCGAGCGACGCTTTCATAATCGCGGATGTTCGCTCTCGAGACCTTCGGCATGCGAGCACGTGATGCTGTGTGCTTCGAGACTTTGGGGAGGTTAGTTTTCTTATTTTTCTTTTTCTCAGTAATTATCTGCATGTATTAATTGTCCATTACTCCTGACGTCTGCGGCAAAATGTTCTCTATTGCCGATTCATTAGCGAACGAGAAATTAC
Organism: Priocnemis perturbator; assembly: GCA_963942575.1. Taxonomy (NCBI): domain Eukaryota; kingdom Metazoa; phylum Arthropoda; class Insecta; order Hymenoptera; family Pompilidae; genus Priocnemis; species Priocnemis perturbator. Next base: position 10,237,966 of record OZ012653.1, read on the forward strand.
CATTTGATGGATGACCATCGCCAAAAATAGATTCGCATGACTACGGTCACATTTGCCGACGCTCACTGAATAGCGATTATTAAACTAATCTGCCCTCGCTGATTAGGTATTTACAAATAATTTAACACCGATTACGGGTTATTGCGTGAATCAACCCGAATTATGAATTTTGTGAGCTGAATTCTAATTAAATTACTACCATTAGATAAATTGAATATCGCTGTTCCTCCTGAACGCGTGTAGGATATTCTACATATACAATAAACTATACAATCTAGAATGCCTGAAAATATCGGAATCGACCAAATCTTCTTTCCACCCCATTAACTAATTTGAAATTTACTAAATGGCCGAAGGGTGTTCAGATTGATGCATTTATATTTATCATTCGAATAATAGTATTCACATCAACGCGAAGTCTTTTTCCCCACATTACTTTAACACGCAAAAAACAGGATTTCAACGTTTCTACAGCTGCTTAATTTTTTTCCTTCCTTACAGCCTTGAATCCTTTCTTTCTCTGATTAAACACACCCACGTGCACCCGAGTTCCCTTCCATAAAAGAACTTTCAAGATGAAAATATGAATAACGAATACCTCATTCAAGCGTCATAGCTCCGTATATACGCGTACAGAGTAAGATACAGCACGCGCATTCCGCACATCGAAGATTTTCCTCACACGTCGCGACTTATTCGCGACGACCGGATCGTCGAGCAATTAAGTATTCATGTCGCTGTCTCTCTACCCGTATGAACGTACGACACACAATCGATGCCCGGTCTATTCAGGCGTGTAAGCAAATGCGTGCACACGAGACTGGGCGTTCGTGCGTAAACGTCATCTTGGAAAGGGCTAAGGAGCGTGTTTAACTCCGTCGAGCCGTGTAACCGCATTTCCTAGAGGCACGTGCGGTGTATCATGAATCCAGGAGGAGGCGATATCGTGGCTGAATGTCACGGATAATGGTACAGACGCGCATCGGCGTGCTGAGTTACACGCGCCCACGTACCTACGCCAGCACACATCGAATTGCGTGCCATCGTACACGCCCGCGCGGATATACCTTTCGCGGATACGTACAGGGTGTGCTATAAAATGGTGCCATAACTCCGGATGCGCATTCAGCACGCGGATACGGTAGAAAATGTTTATACTTTATTTCCACTTTCTTTGGGGAGGCTCGCTGCCTCGTTGGGTTCGGTTTCAACATGTCTCGAGCAAAATCTGTCTTCCGTTACTCTAGGTGTACTCGATATTTTGCTTTTATATTCCTCAGTGTCCCTTACGTGGCGTAAATTCACGTGATAATGACGGTGGTAATTGTTCCAGTTAATACGAGGTAGGACCAGCCAGACGATATCAGCGATTTGTCATTGGCCGTCCACGGACACTTCGAATGGTCGGTTGCCTAGGATAACTGCCTTGACGTGATAAGAAGTCAAACAGTGTGAGTAAAGACATGATTAAAATTTATATCACTTTGTCACATGTACCCATAGCTCTCTTTTTTTTTTAATTAAATAAGGACTGACATATCTGGTGTCGAGAGAAGATAACTTCGCTGTCAATTTTGTGTTCCACTAATATTTACTCTAATTTACGCTGGTGTAACGAATCATACTTAACCGTGCATAAACAACGTTTGATAACTTATCTACAATCTTGCTGAGCATTGTACGCCCCATGCACACCCTGTATTATATACTTCTCTAGGTATGTACACGTACGCACCTACACGATCAAAAGGGCGTGAGGGAGCACTTCGAACTTCGAAGTAGGTAAGTCACGTTCGTCAGACGTCGTCGTACAACATTGGGAGCACGAGCTCCCGACGAAGTCTTGGATTATCGAGTTCTCGATAAGTCAGGAGCATAGACAGAATAGACGAGCGTCGTCCAGTTGGAAATAGTGAGAAAAACCGGTGCTGTTGTATATCTAGTCGTTGTCGCTCATCTTTTTCACAGACTGAACTGCAGAAGCTATAATTTTGTAGAATACACAATCGTATTCCGTTATGTGCGACAGACACGTTGAAAACAACCATATTGAAAGTAGGATCTAATAATGCAAACAATATGACACATTTTATAGTCGTAATACACGACATGCAATTGTTGAGAGCAATTTTAGAAGGTTATTTAGTCAGACTGATATAGTCGAGTTATATAGGTTTTCAATTTTATGAGGAATAACCTGCCTGTATCAGTTTTTCCCTTGTTAGGAAGCCATATCTACATATATACCTTGTGTGAGTACGATGCACACGTATGTACATTGTACATACGTACATAGTGGTATACCAGATATATGCCGATGTCATCGCCATCCGGTACAGCTGATTGCAAGTGTCAACTGTTACGAATGCCTGTCAACACCGCGCTAACACCTGCTGAGACGTGATAAGATTGAAATCACATCCTTAATTGAAATAGACCATATTAATTCCATATAATAGTAATAATAACAGTTAAACACCCTAAGTTTTGTTCGTGTAATAAGCTTCGAATAGAATCATCAGCAAAATTGCTTCAACCCCAGACGTTATTCATATGAGACATAATTAAAGATGTATTAAATATTTCCTAAATATCTGAAAAAGACATTTCTTTCTGAATGTCAGATAAATTATATACCGTCAAGTACGCGCGTACAATCGATGACGCGTCACATGGAACAATCATGGTAATCGAAGGTGTGACTAATAACAGGATCTTCCTCTGTTTATACTTGCATTATATCACGTCGCCGTCGATGAGCTCCGTAACCTTGCTTCGGAAATGTACGATGGAAATTGCTGGCTGCGCAAAGTTCAGATACTACTCGACAAGTTAATATGTCCTTTCAACCTCACTCGCACATCATTGCCTGGTTCAGCTTCCATGCCGAACGTGAAGGAAAATGGAAATAAATATTCTCCGGTTTTTAACGCCGGCCGCGAGACCGAGCTGGAAAACTCGACGCGATACTTTGTACACGGACGCAAAAGGTAGACGATATTCTGGTGGGAACGTGCCAGGAGCCGGCGTTAACGCGCTCAACCAGCCAAGAGAAAACCGCATGTGTGCATTCTTGCATACGGCTGCATCATCGCGGACGCGCCATCACCTGTCTCCCGGCGTCTATGACGCGGGCGTAAATGCGTCGCGACGCCTCCATGAAAGCGTACGCGTACAATGTCCAGCGCGGATGACGTGGCTCTTATTATCAACGGGCCTGTCTCAAATCTAGTTTAGCATATGTAACAGGCCGGATTATATGACAAGTGCTAGCAGATGCTAGATAACGACGCGGATGATTACTACGGTCGAAAATGTCAGTTTTGAAAGGAGGACGCGGGATGTTGTTAAGTAAGAAGTTTCTCGCCTTCTTGTTCCCGTGCAAGTGCGTTTGAGATATTAGGATTTATTGACTATTTTTATATGGAAAATTTTAGATAAATTTTGTTTATGATGTCAAGATATGGGAACGCTGTCAGCTGTAGGATCAAGTCATTAAATATTTTTCAGTTAAAATTTTTCCAAGTATTCGCTCGTTGAATCTCTTATAGAGAATTCGAAGTAAAGTTCAGTTCAAACGATATAACGTTCGCGTCCAGCAGATTTCTCTCCTGATATCTCTACACACCATTTGGAATCAATGCATTACAACGAAGAGATATGATATCAAAGCAGCGCAAAACGGATTTTGAAGTATCAGAAATTGAAGTAACTTATAAATACCAAACATCAATAACGCATATATTTAAGTCTTCTAGATTTGACAGTAATGAAGACCCGGAGACCGACTACATCGAATCAGTATCGAAAACCCTTATCCCGTCAGTTCTACTTTCAGTCCCTAACAAAACTAACCGCAGTCTTAACGAGACACGTCAGCGACACTCCAGCGGACTTGACACGCCACATTCTCGGGGCGAAAATAATCTTTCGATTCATTTCGACCGCGAGAGCTTCAGCTTTCACCGAGTCGATACCGTCCATTTAGCGTATCTCAAGTTCGACAGTGCGTCGAAACAACGAGCCGGCGCATATGAAACAGAGTGATCCGCAGCGGGACAGGCAGCATTCAGAGTAGTCGTTGTACAAAACACGTTCGCAGCGGCATGGCAGCCAGCTGCTTCTCCCGTACCTCCGGCGCACACGAACGCACCCACGCGCTCCGGTATCGTCGCGCCAGCTAATACGGTGGATGGTCCACGGGATTGGCACGGGGCTTTATTCCGTGGACCGTTCACCTGTCGTGCGCCATGAAACGGTGACGTAAAGGGACGTCTGTGTGCGTCCGCGCTTCGCTCCCAGCCGCACCGGCTGCATTCGTTCGCGTGTGCGTGCTAGATGCTCGCGTAGGTGGGCGCGAGTAGAGAGTTCATAGGGGGATTACACGCTGAAGAGGGTTTAACACTTATTACACGTTGTGTCGCAGTTGCCTGCCGAACGACCGCACTATACTTGCCGCATTGCTCCATTTAGCAAGAAGCATGTCTCTCACTCTGCCCGGTTGTTTCTCTCTCTCTCTCTCTCCTTCTCTCTTGACGTTCTCGTGCTCTCTCTACTTTTCCGTTTCACTCCGTGCACCCTCACCTCGATCCGTTCCCTTTCAACTTTCACGTATAGACGTACACGTATACGGGGTCGGCTGTTTGCGTAGCGTATCGGCTCTCTTTTTTCGCCGATGGAAAAATTTGATTCGGCCCGTGAATTCGCGATACCTTTAATTACCCGATGAAAAGCCGGCAATCTGCGTGCCGGTTGATTTATTACCGCGCCGTCCGCGAGCGGGGCAGATCGGTTTAGAATGTAGAGCAAATAGCGTAAGCGGAATGAAGGATGGGGATAGGGAGAATGGTAATTTCAGGTGGCTACAACGTTTTCTTGACGAACTGATGCGATCAGGGTGTGTTTGAGACGGGATTACCGCGTGGATAAGATTGATATAGCGTACGGGATGCGGCTAAGAGTATCCGTACTTTATCTTGCCAGAACTGTTACCTAGTTCCCTTGGGTCTCTCTTCCATCACTCTCTTTTGTCTCGTTTTTCGCGAAAGATTCCAATAGGAATAATGACAGGAATCGACGTGCTTCGGAAACGGTAAACGTAATTAAATACACGGATGCATGCATACTGCCTAGTAGCAGATTTAATTATATCTCTACACTTATCGTCGTATTATATTTCCTTACTTTACCCGTTTACTTGTCATCGTTCTACACAAGAGCTCTGAATAAAACAAGCTTTTTCTAGTGAATTAATACCATGGGTGTAGACTATGACATGGGTACTACCCTGTCTATCTTATTACTCGCATATTTCACGTCGTCGCTTGACCATTTCAGCTTTTATCGCTCCTGGTAAAAGTTCACACTCGAAATGGCGGCCAGATGGAACTTTACGTTACTTCTTTCTAATTAGTTCTGTATCATGCGCGGAACGTAATGGAACACCGAGTCGCCCTTGCAGACGAAAAATAAGTAAGTCGTCTGAAGCGTCACAGGCGCGACAAACTTCAATGAGATATTCAATTTGGAATACGTCAACTTATAACGAGGCGAGGGACACGTTGTTAAAATTGTTAAGGGCGCCGCGCAGGGATGTTTCGTAACGAGATGCACGCTGAAATGCGGAAGCACGCGAATTCGTGGATTTATCGTGACATCGTGAGGTCGAGGGGAAAAAAAAAACCGGGTCGGCCTCTTCAAGTGGTGCAGCCGACCCTGCCGAAAAGGAACGTCAAACCGATGCCCCAGTTTGATATATTTAGCTGTCAAGTGCGCCGCGACACGATACTGTCGGACGTTCACGTGTATCGCACAAAGCTTTCCGCGATCTCTCGCCAATTGCACCAGGACATTTTCCTGTTCCCTACTTAGACTTTATCCTAGAAGTGATACCCGTCGCGAACGTAACCTTTGCTGGACGAATTCTTATGCTGCATTATAGTTGATGTACATACGTCACCACTCGATCCTTCTTCTAAGTTCATTTCGATCGAATATCATTGCTGTGCAACCCATATTAACCCTCGGGCCACCGTCTGACTAGCAGTCGATATTGTGATCGTGAAACATGAAATCGATGATCGCAAAGAAGTGCTCGTTCGCCGTATTTGCCGTATCATCAATCGAACTGTAGTTCGGTTCTCAATCAGCGATAAAACAATAAATTCTCATCTCTCCCGCTTTCGGCGCTTCACTCTTCTCTATGTCAATGAATCAGCCTTCATAATCGAGATCGCACATCTTCACAATTTTAGCGCACGGCGTATCGAAGGGCACTCGATTAGATCCCCATTCCCGGATGGAATGGTTCGCGTTTGAGTTCTGTTGCGCAACGATCCGATCGACGTATCCATTTGCGTTTGTAACTGGAAAAACGTTTCGGCAGTTCGGGTTTCCGTTTCTCTCTTCTCGCCACTCTTCTCGGTCTCGATCTTTCGTCCTCTCTTCACCCTCTTCCTTCCTATTTTCACCCTCCTCACACTTTACTCCTCGTTTTTCTCCTTCTCCGACAGTCCTCTTTCAATCTTTACTTTTTCCGAATCGCTTCTACACTCGTCCCTCGCTTTTCTCTTGATCAATAGGTGTATCTCTCGCTTTTTCTTTTCCTCACATACATCCTTTCCTGTTCCCTCTGCCCTCTCTCTCTTTCTCTCCTTCTCCCTGCCACTCGCTCCTCTCTTCGATACCGACCTCGTCCGAGAGTCGGTTAACGAAGCAGACAGTTTTGCTAGCCGGCGACTGGCTGGCCCAGAGGTAGATTGAAATTGGACGCAGTGACGCGAATTATTATAATCCCAACCTACTGCTCTACCGCCACAGCCGCCGCTTCTCGCGGCAGCCCCTGGGCGTTTTTCGTGGCGTTCACCTTGTATCGTGCGGGGCACGTAGCCATCGAGTCGTTTTCACATCCAGCTCCCCGGGCCAAGCCGTATCCACCGAGTGAAACGTGGATATGAACGAACGAGCGCTGATACGCGATGGATCGGTTCTACGTGCCAGCACATTTCCAGCAGACAGTCTCTCACGACGTTCAGTGGGAAAGAAAGCTGCCCTGTCTATTGAGTCGTATCGCGCTCCAGATCATCATTCAGCCAAACGCTGTGTAGTGGCCCGTGATGCGTGCCTAACTAATACTGTGTTTTTTCTTCCCAGACGGCGCCTAATCTTGGAAAGGATTGCTGATGATCGGAATTAATCGCGCACATCGGAGTAAGTAATTACGAGTGCTCTCTTTTTTTTCTTTTTTCTCCGGAAACTATTAAAGTGTATTGACAGCGCGATAAGAGTGATTGAAATGACTCGTATTTTAAGCGGGATTCTATGAAATTTATGCGCACGTGCGGTATGTCCGCGGCGTATACATTTATCGCGCGTACATGTAAATTCGCGGCCGCGGCAAAGTTATAACATCGGCGATAATAATTGTCAGCCGCCATGTTGGGGCTGGTGACATTAAAAGGGTTAAAAGCGTCGCCATACATTCAGGACGTCCCCGGCAAACTTTTCGATAACAATTTCGGGCGGAGCCGCTTCCCTAATTCGTTTTGCTCGCTAACAATTTATCATTGAATTCGAGGAACGTTCGCGCGCGGGCCAATAAAAGTGAAAATATCGTTGTATCCCGGCACTTCTATTGTCGGATACATTTCTCAGCGGCCGCGCACGTACCAAAGTTTGTCGGACGGTTCAGCACGTCGCTACTATATTGAATGCCTATCATGCCTATCCTTTATCACTCTCGCCTAACGTTAAACGGTAAGATTCTATTCACGTGTCATCGATCTTCCAAGCGATCGTTTATCGCCTCTTAGAGCGCATTACTGTCACGAAAGACGTCGCACCGTCTAAAAGCACGCTCGTATTTCACTGCGCGAAACGAGTCTTTACGAAATCTTGACGGACTAACCGAGTTTATTGTCAAGTAACAATTTTCGTTGAATCGATACGTTGTAGAAAAATTCAAGCTGCACCGACACATCTACCATTTTGAAATTCAGATCCATTTAATAGCGTCTCCTTCTTCCCTCGGGAAACAAACTTTTCTCGTGCAGTTCGACATCAAACGCATTTCGCCGACACACCTTTTCATCCGACCAATGCTTCCTGACGTCAATTATACAAAGTCGCAACATATTACCGAATCAAAATGCCGCGAAGAATGATTACCGTCGTCGCGCGCCACTCGAAACAATCTCACCCGCCGCGCCGCCGTGTTCATCGGTTTTCCATAAATCTATAACCGCATCGCTGGAACGTCGTCCGTCTCCACTGTTCATCGCCTTATAAAGAGCATTACTCCGAGAAACGTGTCTCGTCAGCGGCCCACCGTATTCCCCCTAATTGCTTCGCGAATACTCTCTCTCTCTCTCTCTCTCTCATACTCGGTTGCCGATTTACGATTCGGGGGGGAAGAAAAAAATTTCTCTCCGCGGTGGCGGCGGCGGGTCGAGCGCGGCCGAGCATTGGCGGCGGCAGCAGCAGTGGCGGCAGCAGTGATTTGCGACCGGTCCCCCGGGTATCTCCGGAGCTCCGATAAAATAAATTGTTGTTCTCTCCTGAGGATGCGAGCGCGGAGCGACGTAGCCGGTTCCGTGGAAGCCCCCGAACAATATCGTTAGTACCTTCGAGCCCATCGCAACGGAGCTTGTCACTCCCGCTCTACCACATAGCACACCATCATCCCCCAGATCCAGCCTGCATCCTGAGATACAGCCCTTGGTCGGCCCTCATCTGCCACCGCCGCCGCCGCCGCCGCCGCGTGTGTCGTTCGCTCTCGCGCCGTCCTCTTCGAACGTTCCACCCCTTTTCCTCTCGCTCTCCGTCTCTTCTCCCGCTTTCGCGCCCGCTCGCCCTCCTCCGCGAGACCGAAATTGATGATACGTCGCGCATTTATATTCCCGCGCTCCCCATAAATTCTACTTTACGCGCATGTAAGTGGCTCCACTTTTGTTCATAGATTCCTACGACTGTCAGATTTATGCCCTACGTACGTGCTAGGATTCGATGGCTGCTCGAGACACGGGGTATAACTGGGTTAGGCGAAGGAGAAGAGGAGAGAAAGAGAGAGAGAGAGATCTGCTGGCTGGGCCGCAGAGTGAGGATAATGTAATGATCGGGGCCGGAGATAATTTCGCGACGGAATCCGCACCACGGGACGTTTCAGCATCGGCCGCACGATCGGGACGTACATTTTTCAGCGGGAATCATCGCGACGGGCGAGCGAACGTTTTTAAGAGAGGTTTCGCTAATTCAGTATCGGGATATAAATTTAATCTGCGAGAAAATCTGAAAATTGTTCATGGCCGCGCGGTGTCAGTGTAATGGATTCCTCTTTGTGACAGTGATTGACATCCGCTTTCGCGGCCATGGTATTTTTGGTTAATTTTTCGTTTATAACAAATGGCACGATGTCGTTCTCGAAATACATGTTAGATCAGGTTTTCTGCGCTGATACTAATTTTTTTTATATTCTTCGATAGTATGTGTCTGTTCAATGATATATTCCAATCGCTCGATCAACGGTGTTCGTGTATGCGTCGTTCCTCGCGAATTTGGAAGGGTAATGGTTTGGTATCCGCTTCATGATCACGCACGACAAACACTAGGCGCGTACGTACCCTTGCTATAAATATACCCTTATCTTAATGCGACGTTTGAATCATGGCTAAAAATATTCATGTAAAAGGGACACGTTCGAGCTGTAATTCTTTCGCGGTAATCCTTCCTTCTGCCTTCAGAGTAAAACAATATTTTTTTTATCGTAATTTGTATACGAAACCCTTCGTGATTCTCACTTGTTGAATTCTAAGAATAGTCTATGTAAATACATTTAAAGTACAATGATCGACATACTCGATCGTGTTATGTTGAGATCTCATTGCGACAAAAATATTACCAGACAATCGGCGGTAGATCAATTTCACTGTTGTACCACTTGCTGTCCGCCTTGTTTCACTGATTACTACTCACAGGCACACAAATGCACTCCTTCGTTTGGTGCGGAGTTTTCATTTAAATTTTATAGTACAGAAACATATATCCTTTGTTATCTATCGCAGGATGGGCAGTAGCAGTTCTGATTGTAAGTCATTACAAGCATGCGTAAGTAGTACTCCCTGAAATTAGCCAGACCATATTGATGCCGCATTGATTCTGTGCTAGCACTTTACTGACACACTCAAATCTACCCTATCCGTTTCACCTTTACACCGAGCCGAAATGAAGTCAAGCCTCTTTCCACGATCTTCCCCGAACATCCCCTCTTATCATTCATCCCCAAGCCTTAATACCCAAAATTCGCCCGAGAACCGCCCGCGTCACTGGCGCACACGTATATTCAGTATTCGCTCACGCACCCCGCTATAAATACTCTTATCTTAACGCGAATTTGCTTGGAATCTCATCGGCCAGGAGGAGGCTTCGATCGATTCGCAAGAAATCGGCAGTCTCGGCCGACGAGGCCTCCTTCCTTCGACAAGGGAGGCCCTCCCATCGTTCGACAGTCATAAAGTCGCTCCACGCGTCGAACCAATTTCGGGGCTCGGGGCGTCAAGGAATCTCGCCGAGCTGAGAGCGTCCCCTCCCCCGATCGGCTGCCATCGCGTCTTCGTAGTTTTTTCACGTCCTGGAAAGAGCCGCCGCGATCGACGATCGACATCGTTATTAAAGACGACGCTCGATTCCCATGCATCTCGCCTCGCCGAACTCTGCCGCTCGCGGAGACATGAAAGTTTTAGGGGTGAAAAAGAGAGGACGAGGGAGATCAGTAAAAGAAAAAAAAAAAAAAGAAGCGTTGGAGAGGGAGCAACACTTTCTTGGCCGAATTTCAAGAACGGCCGAGGGGAAAAGGCTGGCGACAGCGGTGCGAGTCGATTGTCTCGATAATTATGCGAAGTCACTCGGACGTGCGTTACTTATCGCTTATCCCGAACGACGCGGATGCGAACAAAAGCACGCGATCAAAAATGATAGCTAGCCGGAAGAGAGTTGGCGCGGGGAGGCGGGTTGTAGATGAAGACGGAGGAAGAAGCGGCGGCGAAGAAGTAAAGTGGAGCGACGGATACGTGCAAACGCGAAGCGAAACGGCGAGACAAGGCGAACGGATGGCGTGGGCGGCGCGGGAACCAAAGGTGCGAGGGGATCGGATAATGGGATGAGGTCGTAAGTTAGGCTGGCGGGCGCTGTGCGGTCGCTTAAATCGAGGCTAGGTCGTACCGGGGAGGGTAGTTAAGATATCGAACGGGTTGAAGAAGCGACGAGAGGGTCGGTCGGCCCTCTCTGCCTGAGCGACGGAGAGAGACAGAAGGAGAGAGAGAGAGAGAGAGAGGAGTGCAAGAAAGAGGAGAGACTGTGCAAGTGTGCAACGTGGCCGTGCATCCGCTCGATTTTCCATAAGGTCCGCGCCACCAACTAAAACGGAATTGCATCACGTAACCGGTGCCCTCCCCTTCTCTCTCTCGTTTTCGTCCATTCTCCTACCGCTGATCCGGCGTCCACTTTCCACCCTCCTACCGCTTTACCGTGCAGGAATCGTTTGGAGTTTATTAATTTTTTACGCACAACTGATTGCAGATGCCGATGGTCGTGAGGTGTGCGCGCGTGTCAACGGCATCGGATGAAGACGGCATGATGCGTAGTAACGGTACGGATTGGTAAGGATCGCTGCGCGAAGTATATGACTGCGTGTTTCTTATACAGTTTTCTTTTTTCTTTATGACTTTTTAGTATCAAATTCATATTGCTACTTTTACCTATAGGATACATGACCAGTATAACTTTTTATGTAAAGTCTCCTTGAAAAATATAACGTATCAACGAAGCATTGACATTTGATTTAAGATTTTAATGATCTGTAAAACTTTCGAGCTATTCGCTAAGGGTACATAAACGCATCAGTGTCGCCCTCTTTTGAAAACTACCTCAATATTGTATCACCCTACAGCCCGCCAACAAAAATGTGCAATTTCCATTAACGTTGATACATTACCACTCATTGATTATTTCACTATTAGCAATAAGATGTCTAAAATATTCCAGTATTGAGGCCCTCACGATAATTTTCTTATAATCTGGAATAATCAGTCTTGAAGGGACCGGTGATTACTTGCCTCGGAAATTGCTCAACAAGCGTACGTCACGACATTCTCATCACGGGTCGTTATGCGTCTTTGCCGCTTTGATGCGGCAAATTTAAATGAGCGCTGCGCTGACAATTAGATTTAACAGTTCGCTGTGTATATCGCGCATTAAACCGTAATATAAGTTAGTGAACTGTGCGCAAGGCTGGAGAAAGCCGTTCAGCTGACTCCCATTGGATTTACGATAGTCTCATCCTCAATCTCCAGATAACTTCGCCGTCTAACGCCGAAAGCTTAAGTTCCTCAAAGGTGTATCAAATGGAATTATTCAAGTGGTAGTTAAGAGCACCAGTCTACCGGGAGCAAATCTCTTCCCGGTGGCTTCCCCCAAGAAAGTCGATTAAGTCCGATGACAGGAGTGAACTCTGTTACCGTTTTGACGTTCGCAGACGTAGCACTTGTCGCAATAAAAATTATCCAATTGTCAGGCCCGTTTAGGGATCTTCTGGTGATGCGTCAAAAATAATTGTGACACGCAGCACAAGTGTAAGAATAAAATCGATCTATTTCATGTGTCAGTACTGATAAACATTGCAAATATATTTACAGACTTTGCATTAAAGATAGATTAAATGAAGTCACTGTTTCTATTTTGAGCAATCGTCTATTATCATTATTTTAGAGTTCTGTGTTAACACTAGGAGAACACATGGCGTCGAATGGACACTCTTTGTCATGGTCTGGATATGCTTTCTTCATTTGTGATATAGGGCATGGAGCGTCCTTTGGACAGCCTGGCAAATTGACTACACGTTCTTGATGCATGAAAAGTATCCTAGGCTCTTCAGGCGCGCAGCTACGTACATATTAAGACAATTATTTTTCTGTATACCTGTAATGCGATAAAAAGTCCCTCCGCAATCAGATTTTCTGTTAAGTCATTGTTACAAACATTTGAAGAGACATGTTATGCGCTTAAACCTATAAATTGAACAGTTTTTCCTTGTTTTCAAATAAATGCTGCCTTTGGTGCTTGAATATTGCTTGTCGATGGCAATTTGATACTTAACTATATTGCCGAAGGACTTTTCAATCACACTGTAAAACATCAAAACAACATTTCATGTTTACTCGTATAACACGAATGCAACGTTTGTAGCGAAAGCATCGATGATACTAGATCTCCACGCTCTATTATCTCCATGCCATTTAAATGTATCATGTGCTAACGGACGTTCGTCTTTTGCTAGACCCATCAGAGCTAGTAACTTTAATAAAGTGCCAGAGTGCGTAAAATATACTGTCGCTATAGATTCCTTCTCCGACCTGTAAGATATTGGTGTCAATCATTGTATGTAATTTATGATTTTGTTACATAATTGTTAATTGTTACATATAGCATAATATGTATAATATGATGTATTCATGTTATTATTACTTTAAAAAAATTATTACTTCAATGCTATAAAGCATAGAACCATTTAACGTTGGATTTACTTACTCAAAAAAATTAAAAACATCTAACAGAGCTGCACAGGCTTGTTTATATGTTAATGGGTTTCCATATCCGTCGATCCAATAATACTCGAGGTCATTGACGAATTCGAGAACCTGTGAACATTGAATATTTAAAGAAAATTACATAGTACGTACGCCGAATAAAATAGATATAGTAATTACACGATCTTCGATAATTCTGCGGTGTGCCACTCACCTTGAAATCATAATCTGTGAATAATTTGCACCAAGGCGAATCTTTGCCGGTATTCCAAGCTGTCTCAAAACCACATGTAATGTGGATTAAGTTCACAGTCTCTGTAATAAATACAATGCAACATTCCATATAGTACCTTAATATAATGTTTCGTGTCTCTGAACATTTGAACACTATTTAATAACAATGCACAAACCATAATCAAGTTTTTCTCCAACACGCTCTGAAACATCTTTCAGTGTACCCATAAATATCTTGCTTTTTAAAAAACGTTCTTTTTCTGCATATGCAGATGGATTCTTGTCTACCTCTTGACGCCATTTAGCACACCGCTTATAAAACTGAAATAGATAAGCAAAAATTGTATTTTGGGCATAATAGTGAACTAACAATGACTACTTATTTAAAAGTTACAGTACCCTTAATACAGGATCTTGATATTCAGGTTCTGGATACCATACGTGTTGACTTGTATGCCAACCAAACAACCCAGCTGCAAAATGCCTTGCACTTTCCTCCGCTCGTTGAGTTGCAGTATATTTAAACTAAAATTTTGTCTGAATCATTATCACATGAAAATACAATAGCGAAAAATTATATCAAGCAATATAATTTCCTAATGTCCACGTACTTTATAAGTCTTATTGCTATAGTTTTCTGTCAGAAGAGATGGAAACCGTGACTGGTATCTTTCGGCAAGATCAATCATTTCGTTTTCACCTTCCTCTGCTAGTTTCATGACGTTGTCCATGTCAAAAGTTAATTTCCAATCAGTAAATAGCTTAATATCTTCTGCTGGTAGCTTTAACTTATTCAATTTATGATTCTGCAATATGCTTCCACGTAACTGTGGCAACGTCTTCAGTATCTTGGGTAAGAATTTCTTACCAGGATAACGAGTGCCATGCCGGAAGATCAACCAAATTTTTTTTGGTGCACATCCTGCAATTCAATTTCTCATAGAATAATGTATACAAAAACAATGCACTGTGTATAAAGAACCATGAATACTCATATACCTGGATATTCAAGTACAGAGTCATTGTGATTAGCGATGCATCTGTAAGGTGTGTTTGATCCCAACTTGCATTTAAAATCTTCCGGATGTATAAAACAGTTGCACGAATGAGAGAAACTCCATATTGCAACGAATAACACGAATAGTACTAGTTTCAGTTGCCAAAGCATCATGTGGAAACATATGAGCTTACGGAGAAAAATTTGAAGGTTGATATTTGACCTGTTGCTTTATTGGGAAAATTTCGTGAATTTATGAATGTAACCATATTATAAGTATACAGCATTACAGTATAAATGTAAATATATTACCCAAATGATTAATCGTAATTCATCAGCTCCATACATGCAGGCACATTTTTGTAAAAGCTGTCATATTTAACACGTTGCACGGCATTGAACAGCTGTCCAAGCTGAATACCATTTACCCATTGATAAAGACGCTATGAACAAACAATCGAACGCGTATACTTGAACCGTAGAGCAGTGATCTCAGAAGTGGCATCCTGCCGCATCGCGGCACGCGTGGTGGGGGAAGGCGAGAGTTGTATGCGGCCGTGTCCGTGAGCGCTGCGCGCGCACCGTACGTAGACAAGGAAGGAGCTATGCTTTTCGTCTTTCTTCTACCAATGTAGAGAAAAATGGCGTCAGAAGCTGCGCGCGCACCCAATAGAAAGAGACACAGAATTATGCTCCGTCTTCTTTCCACCACGATCGCACACACGCGCTTCGTTCGGCATGCGACAGCGGTACCGAATTTACCTTTCGGCTGACCGTTGAGCCGGCTGAAATTGTCAAAAATGCACTTGTACCAAATTTATCTCGCAAGGCGTCATTCGATAGGGGATGAAAAGAAAAACGCTCTATGCCAAGTTTCAACCCTCTATCTCCATCAGAAGGGTAGTTATAGGGGAAATAAAAAAATCAGTTTTTGACACATTTTTCGTATTTAGCGACGCGGAAAAATTCTGAAATAATTTGAGAATATTCAGAACATGTGAATTTATGGTTGGGAATTTTTGCAGATTTTTGTCTAGCAAATCCTAAGCATAAAAAATCAAAAACCCCCCAAAAACACGAAAAATTCCAATTACGTGTTGAAGTTTCCGACCCACAGAATTTTTATAAATGCTGTAGTGAAGTATTGGCATAAGTAGTAACACCAATTTATTTTAGATTTTTTGGTAGTGTGCGTCGTAGTTCAAATAAAGAAAAACCGATATTTACGACATATTTCGTATAATAACTTATTGAATACTAAAAATAATTGCGTTTTCTTGATATTGCCAGTCAGTTATACGATGCTCTATGTTCTTGTATGCGAGAGAGCAATGTACAAATAAAGGGAATTAAATTATTTCGAGTTTATTGAAAGTCTGTGTGCACAGTATGTATTCTGAAAAATAATAAACGGTAAACCAACAGGACGCCCCCCCCCCCCCCCCCGCTGGCGCCCCCACACAAAAATGCTCTCATTTCTTTCTTTTCTGACCCTCGCGGTGGATGCAGAGCCGGATCTAGGGCCTTAAACCCTTGAGGCAAAAGGCCAAATATGCGCCCCCATTTGCGAAATGTTTCCCTATAACTAAGCAAATAGAACAATTTAAAAAAGAATAATATTAAAATTGATTAAATTTCAAAACACAACATTAACTTCATAATTTTTTATCTAACGGGTGCAATATTTAAAATTGCACTTTCCTTGCTTTAACTGAAGCAAATTCATCAATTACTGACTCATCATTGATAGTTTTACATAGATTGATAATGTTGCTATATTTGTTTCGTTTTGTTAAGGGCTCACGCAACTGTTATACTTAACAGAACGACATTTTTGCGCCCCTCGTATTTTAAACTTGAGGCAAGAGCCTCATTCGCCTCGCCCTTAATCCGGCTCTGGGTGGATGTATATGCACGTCAAGCGAATCGTCCTCATTTGTGACCGTACTAATAATTCGCGGTGTTTCCCGTGTAATTCGATTAATATTCGTGTTAGTCCGCGATATATTTCCGACGTCTTGTCGTGATTTTTCAAAGGTTGCGCGATGTTTTGTTTTCGCGTGTGTCCAGGCCGCGTCCGGCTGCTGGCGTCCGGGAAGCGGGTGAAAGGGTGTACGGGCAATAAACCTTGTGTTGACAGTTTATATATATTCTGCTTAGAAGTCACGGTACAGCTGTTCGGAATTATTGTATCGCGCTCGCTGTCGCTCAAGCGTCGATGCGCTTTCGTATATGTATATCTCTATATGTATCTCGCAATTTTGACTCGACTTGGGCTACAGCTACTGCAGGTCTTCAGCTCCCTGCAGCGTTTTAAGACCGGTAAGCACACGAGGTCTCGGCCGGAACGTGGGCGGAAGAGACTCGGCGCTGGTCGTATTCCCAAATAACGCTCTCTGAAGTTGAACTCTAGTAACTGACAGGTCTCCACGGCCGGTGCATGAGCGGAGGCGGAGGTCGTCTGTACTGTCGTTCTTCTCTATGTCTTCGTCGCAGATACTGCGTAGTTTTCGGCAACAGGCACGTCCCCACGGCCGGTGCGTGAGCGGAGGCGGGGTCGACGTGTGCTTTGACTCTACATACTTCTCGTAGACGGTTTCGGCAATGTCCTCTGAAGGAGGTGCGCTTACGGCATGCGCTGGAGAGTAAGTTTCCGGTAGTTCGCTCGGCGGATGATTAGACGTGCTACGGCACGAAGCTAATCAGGCACACACCTTCCACATGTTATCTTTTAATAATAATTTAATTAACAGATGCCAAAACAAAGGTAATCGCAAACATGGGAGCAGCATTTTTGCAGGTAGATTTAAATTTTTCTAAACTCATTGAAATTTGATGATTAACACATCTTGCGCGGGCACTTTGCCGCCAAAGTGCGGCGATTTCAAATGCACTTTCCTTTATTTTTTGGGAATAGAAGGATCACACATCCCGCATATATAAGAAGCAAAAGCTCAATAAAGTCTCTCTCCACAAAAAACTACCCAACGTTTTTCTCAAGGCATTTGGAAACCTGCTCCTCAAAATCTTTAGCGTATGACATCGTAATCGCATCAGCAAAACGAATTCATAGGAATTCATTCTTGCAACGCACGTCTATCCGATTTTATTGTAAAAACATCACAAACACCCATCGATAACAATAATCCATCAATAATCCGTGAAAAACGACTTTAGTCGCTTCCCGCGCAAGATGTGTTAATAGTGAACCTAACGTCCTTCATATTTTATAGAATTATCTGAAATGTGCTCTTTGTGCATATAATGCAAAAATCTCTAAAGAGATTTGTGCGAAGAATTAAATAATAAATATAAAGATTTGGTTTTTGTTGTCCAGAGAAATGTGCGCCGACTACTTTGCAGTTCAGACAGAAAGTTGAAAAAAAGTTAAACTGGTTGATCCATTACGTTCAACATTGAACTGGCGGAGTTGTAAACGATATTTTTCCAGAACAAAATATTTTGCCCGATTTCCCGATAAATAACATATACATTTCTGGAGGAAGGCGTCCGGCAACAATTTGTACGTATTACATGTACAAATTATAAAGCATGTCATTTATAATCATAGAGAACAAATTGAACTAATATTGCACTTAAATTTTACATACATTCATGCCATTTCATGTACATTCGTTACAGATTGGAGTAATATCGAATCTGGGGGGCCCGAATGTAAGCAAAACTGTCACGAACATTTTAAATTATACATTGTCCAAGGAAGTGGTCATAGAATACAGTTGTTACGGGGCAGAAGCAAAACTTGCCGTTTAAAGACACTCGAGTCGCTGCCGCAGTGATAGGTATTTCTTTTATTAACATCCTACAGCTTTACATTTAATTCAATGCTTACTATTCTTATGTTTGCAGATACTGTTTTGAAGCAGTGGGTGGGAAGCACCAAAAACGAAATAGAAAGTGTTATTAAGGAATGGTTGAGGCGGGCCAGTGATAGGAAAAGGCAATTTGTTTGAATAATTTTATATATTATCCACCCCGTCTTATGATTACATTTGATATTTTTCAAAAACTTGACCGGTTTAATTGTAGTATTCTTTATTTGTATCCACATATATATGTAAGAATAATGTCAAACAATTAAAGAATAGTGCAATTAAATTGATAAAGTTTTTGAGGAATGTTAATATTACAATAAAAATTTAGTATAATGTGTACATGTCTAAAAATAGACTTACAGCCAGACGACGGAATGTCGACTCAACGGTAACTAACGTAAGTCTACGTAAAGACATGACAAAACAAGACTATTTTTGGGACAACTGACGTCTATAATTCGTCCGTAAGTTAACTTACAGACTTTTTCCAGACGTCTGCGCAGTCGTCTTTGGACTTATCCAGTCATCTAACAGTCAATCTAAAAGTCAACTTGTTGCTATCTGGATTATTACAAACGAATAACATTAGTAACAAACTATACGTATGCTTATACTTATACTATACTTCATTAAAAAAAATCTAAATGCTTGAAGTTGATAATATCTTCATAAAAAAGATTTTTTAGTATACCTTTTTCTATGTAGAATACTGCCGGTGCGTTAAGCTTTTCTTCTGAAAGGGTTACTATGCGTAAATAATTTTTTACCAGTTTTAACACGGAAAATGAGCGCATTGCTTATTGGCAATGTTAAAAATAATGCTCTTTTATATGTCAATCCCGTGCCGCCAAAATATCAACAAAAGATACTCGTTTATACCCAACTATCAATCACTATCAAACGATTTTACATCTACAAGTTTACGCAGATTAATAATGAAATGCGAGCGTATGCATACGACAAAATTTCCCCTAGACACTTATTTCTTTGATTGCAAGCAAACGAATAACTATCAAACGTCTGCACTGGACTATCAAATGTTTATACCCGACTATCAATCACTATCAAACGATTTTACATCTATTTACGCAGATTATAATGAAATGCGAGCGTATGCCTACGACAAAATTTCCCCAAGGCACTTATTTCTTTGATTACAAGTAAACGGCTAACTATCAAACGTTTGTATTCGACTATCAATCACTGTCAAACGATTTTACATCTATTGGTATAAATAAAAATTAAATTTGCGACCATGGGGGTGCTAACTATGAAAAAAATTCCCCTAGAAATTTGTTTCTTAAATTATAAATAAACGATTAACTATCAAACGACCTTCAAACGGTTGCAAGTATTAGAAATCAAATCGGTTGAGGATGAGGTGTTAACTATACGGAGCTCTCTCCACGCGGTACACAGAGACAGAAACGGCGCGCGCAGCTCTCACATACAAAGCACGCATACTTTTCCGTATCCCCACTCCCGCGGGCCCCAATGGTACTCGGGCGCCAGATCTGGCCTCACTAATCCATTGTATAGAGATCCGTGAAGGCGTCAAGACAAACGACACGAAGAGCTATTTTACAGCGTTAACAATGGACTCCTTAAAAGTTGCAGGCATTGGTAAGTTTTTAATTTTTGGGTTTTTTTTTCATTGGATAGAGCATCGAAAGTTGAGAAAATATTCCCTCTGACGTTTTTGCCGGAAATCATTCCTTCAAAAGTTATGAGCGTTTTTTGCGAAGCTCGCGGCACTAGCGTTTGTCGCCGTATTTTCCAGCAGGTGTATTTTTTTTCGGCGTTCTTTATTTCCCCGGATAGAGCATCGAAAGTTCTATAAGTTTTCCCCATAACTTTTTTTTAGGAAATGACTCCTTAAATACGTTTAATTCCACATTCTGAACGACATTTTCGGATACATACAATAGGGGATTGACCTTCGTTTCGGAGTTATTCGTCAAGAACTATTGTTACAATTTCGTTTTGTTTCCCCGTAAAACGAGTCCAATTGAAAGTACAGGCATCACTTTAATTGCTTTGAAATAATAACACAGAAGGCTCGCGGTCGTCAGAATTGTAACGATTTATCTCTCGCGAGTCGTCACATTTATAAAAATTAATACTTAGTCATATAAAAGAAAAGGACTATCACAAGACTGCGGCCGGTACCGGTCTATCTGTTCTAAAGCCTGAGAAATCTCTCGCGGTTCATAGTAATTTATCGTAGATAGTGACTCCCGAATACGCGACGGAAACTGTTGAACAATCGTGTAATTGGTTTCGTATAAAGCCGTGTACAGACCTGAACACGAACGCGAACGGCGAACCCGAACGTTCGGACCTCTGAAATCCCGTATAAATTTTGTTCGGAGCCGAATCGCACCGCGCGCGGCAACAAAAGTATGCATGTGTGACGTTGGTCAGAGCATGGTGACATATAAGCGTGGATGTGTGGAAGTTGGCTGAGGTGTGAAAAATGACAGTGACATATTGCCGAACGAACGTCAGCGATCGCTCCGGGTAGCGATCCAGATCAAATTCGGCGAAGAACAAAAGACAGTTAACTAAACTGTGAGGCCAATCCATTGGTGTATGGGTGGGGTAAGCGTGTGTATGCATATGTGTGTGACTGAGCAAACGGGGATGAGTGTCGCAGGTATGCGTAGGCATAGATGGAAATAAGTGAGATACGGCCGGCATCGATGCAGCTATAGATGTAGGTGTAGGCCAAACAATTACTACCACAGGTTGCCAGCATAGTATGCCAGACTGTTCGGGGTTGTTCGCGAGCAGTCAAGAGGTTCACCGAGCGATATGACGTTCGCTTCGACACTCACACATTTCGAAAACCTCTCATGCATAGGCTGTTCGTTCGGGGTTCGGTTCAGGTCTGTACACGGCTTAATGAAATCGGCGGGTCGAAATATTTTGATTCTTTCAATTGTCTATAATAAAAATCTTGCATACTTCCCTCATTGTTTCGATACCGGCGCGACAGCCACTGATTTTTCATTTTTATTTGAGTCGGAATGGAGTAAAATTCATTTCGATGTTACGGCCCGGCGTTATATTTTCAAATTTTTATACCCTTGTATGAGGCTTGCGCAAGCATTGAGAAATCTAGCCCATATGAGTGGACCGTTTTTGGTAGTAGTATTAATAGTTTTTCGTCGTAATGTTAATAGTTTTCCGTCTCCGGGCCGTAGCAGACCGACGAACCTTGGGATCACCAGCGCCCGGGTGCGCACGTGTGTGTGCGTGTATGTGACAGAGACACATTAGGTTAAGTGAGCGAAGGACTCGTTAGTTTATAAGAGACCCGCGAATAGGTATACTACAGTTCTGTTCACATTTTAAGTTCCTTTTCTTTTGATTTATAGTTACCGACGACGAATGTGCATTTTTAGTTTAGTTACAAATACACTCCTAGCACTGATTGCTCCTCGTAATGGTCAAACGGCAATTTCGCTTAATTCCGATTAAAGGAAACATTCATTATTCTTTTCGTAATTCACATTCTAAGTTCCTTTTCTTTTGATTCATTATTAATCGCCCGAGTAGCGAGTTGCGCACGAACACCGAATGCCGGGATGATAACCGCTGCGTAGCAATATTCGGCAATAACAAAACTGCGAGCCGCTGACCCAACCGTGAAGGGAGGGGATGCGGAAGACGTCCTTCTCGCGCGCAGCTACCGGCTCGCGACGCAAACCTCGTGGCAGTTGGCTGTAAAATCGCGTTCTGCGTAGACTCCTGCCCGGGGGTTATTATAATTTATCTTTGAACTTAATCGTGCATATTCTTGCAGTATCACGAAGGACTCAGTACTCCCCGTTAAAGATTAGTGTTTAGTTGAGCAAGGGACTCATTTGTGTTTAAAAATTAATCGAGTTTATTTGTATTTAGAAATAAGAGCACATTGTAATATTATTTTTGCACCACGTGGCCGGCGCTTCACGCCGAGCCTCGAGCGTTCATTTCATCTAAGTTCATTTCTTTTCTTTAGTTTTCTTTAGTTTATTTGTTTTTCTTTAATTTAATCGGAATAAGATTCTGGAATAAGACCAAAATCAGCTGTAGCTTGTTGAGTTCTACTAATAACCAAGTGCTTGCTTCCCGAACACGCTCGTTGAGCGTTAGGCTAATGTGTTAACCACCGATATTCATTTTATATTTCGATCCGAAGGTACACATCGAGCAATTACGAGCGAACTGTAAAGAGCGAAACCAGCGTGCGAGACAAAGCATTGTAAGGAGCTAGAGGTGTAAGAAGCGAAGAGCGAAAAAGCGAAAGAGAGAAAGAGATCGAATAAAACCTGTACGGGTTTACGAAGCCGCGAATCCTATAAGTCCTGCCGATATCTACCAGCCTGTAGTTTTACATTAAAGGGGGCGGGGGGGAATTAGATATCTCAAATTAGATACAATCAACATCTGTATTAAGGCTATCAAACATATCCAGCGTTACACCGGGTAAGAAGAGGCCGCTCGCCATTTCAATATAACTTACCCGGACGTAACATCGAAATGCGATTTCAAAGTCCTCAAATTTATCAAAATGCTCTCTGCTAATGTTGATCCACATTTTCGTCCTCCCCGCCTGTTCTGCTAAGAACACTTTATACTCATTCGGCACGCATTTTACTTTAAAATATATATTTAAGTCCTCTAAAAATTTGATTGGGCTCGTATTCCCGTCGGCTTTAAACTTCGGTATTTTAATATCCGCTGTTATACTGTGTGTTTGATATACATTTATACCTTTATCCCCCGATTCTCTTACCGGTGTCGTCTTTTCTTTTTCTACTACCTGACTCCTGATATTTAATTCTTCTCGCATCTTTGCTATCCCCTGTCGCTCCTGTTCTAATCTTTTCCTTTCTTCCTCCAGATGTTTCTTCTGTTTGTCAATACATACTGTGTGTTGCCATCGTGTTTACTTTCCGCTTGCTCGGTTTGGCAGTTATTATGTGATCGCTGTTAGCTCGTGCCCTAGTCAACATTAATCTATTTAGCACGGATACATTTATAGCTACACAATAGTATGTTTTTACGTTAATCCGGCCTATAAGTTGGGCGCCAATTTATGTAACGATTTATCTCTCGCGAGTCGTCACATTTATAAAAATGAATACTTAGTCATACAAAAGAAAAGGACTATCACAGGACTGCGTTTAAATTTGTAATAATTTATATATTTTATGGGGTCGACATATACACACTAGCTTATATAACAAAATAAAGAAATCCCATAATCGTCAAAAATAAAATGCACAGAGAATAATAAAAGCTAGACAAAATATATACGGAACGTGATCAAAACGAACGCCGCAGAAATAACTGGAACAATAATAATGAAACAACGAGAGTTAATAGAATATATGCATCACCTTGGTACCGAAATGGGAATGGCGTAGAAAATAGATATAGATATGGACGTTACGAACAGAATGACAATAGACGCGACATGAGAAATTTTAATAATTACTATAGACGACCGAATAATGCACACACAAATTGGTGTGAAACCCGACAAACGTCACCCAATGAGGCAGTAATGCCTGACACGCGTTTTTCCCCTCCTCGGTTGGAGCGAAGGCGTGATTTCCCCCAAAAAAAGTCATAGGGAGAACTTATAGAACTTTCGATTCTCTCTATCCAGAGAAACAAAGAACGCCGAAAAAAAAATGCACCTGCTGGAAATTACAAACGCTACTGCCGGCGCTTCGCAAAAAACGCTCATAACTTTTGAAGGATTGATTTGCGGCAAAAACGTCAGAGGAAATACTTTCTTACCTTTCGATGCTCTATCAATAAGAAAAGAAAGAAGGTAGCGAGCGCTAGTTGTCACTCTGGTTTGCATTTGTTTTGCCGTGTGATTTCTGAATAATAAAATTATCGCAAGTAGATGCGTCTGTCCGTTATCTCGAGATCTCTTGATGGATAAGCCCGACGTCCGCCGTACGCTAACTTTGTAATTGATCGGCAGCAGTACGATATACAATGTTCGATGCTTTCGTGATTTGCAGGTGAGGATCCACCATCCTCGACGTCGGCATCAGGCGTTTCAGGACGGCCGGCAATATTACTAACGGTAAATAGAGGACGTCTTTTAATGGCTTTACCATTCTTTCGGGCCAAGGGCACCCGTAGTCCTCCCCCAATCGAAATCCAGGGTTGCGTTCGTGAGATTTTTAACGAGCCCCCAGTTCAGGCCTGCGAACTGTTTCGCTATAAACTTTCAAAAGTTTTTACGACTGAACGTCGACCTTTCTCTTTCAGCCGGAACCGGGGCACAAAAACTTTCACGCGGGCAACCGATCTTGCCCGCAATTTCGGTCTAGGTTGCCCGTGAGGATTGAAGGAAAGAGTCCAATGGCCACCAAACCTTTAATGCGGGCTTTGTGGTTGGAATTCCAACAAGTCAGGGAGGACTTAAAAACGATGGTGCGTAAACATTCCGATTTACTCGCTAAAGAAAGAATTGTTGTTTCGGCGGGATGTAAATATGCGCCATTAACGCGTTTATTCATACTTTTAGATGGACGCACAAACCACAACCCTCCTAGAAAAAATTAGCAGGCTGGAGGAGCAGCTCCAGAACAGCAATGTAATTAAGATTTGCCATCTTGTTCTTTGGAACTCTCTTTATTTATCCGAAATGCGTAATAAACTTTTCAACTATTTTGCAGGAGAAAACGCGGTGCGCCGAAGTGGCCCAGGAAACTGTCGGGTAATTCTGAACAATATTAAAAGAATACTTTTATTCTATTATTAACATATAATAAACCCGATAAGTATTAAATTGTTCGTCTAAAGTAATACTTTTGTAGGGTCACGGAAATCACGTCTGCCACGAGCGACCCATCGCCCCAGCCAGCTGTCAGAGGATGTCGATGCAGAGGGTTATGCTGCAACAAAAGATGTATCTGCGTAAAAAAAAATATAAAGTGTAGAGAGATTTGTGCGTGTCCAGCACAAAGCTGCAAAAACAAGGTAACTGTAGGTAACATTTATTCCATTTAACTTACTTTAACGGGCCTTACCTAAAAACTCTTGGTTTTAGCATTGAAGACAACAGCAGGACACATCATTTAATTTATTTAATTTATTTGTTTTATTTGTTTTATTTGTTTTATTTGTTTTATTTGTTTTATTTGTTTTATTTATTTTATTTATTTTATTTATTTTATTTATTTTATTTATTTTATTTATTTTATTTATTTTATTTATTTTATTTATTTTATTTATTTTAATTATTTTATTTAAATAAATTATTTTATCATTTTCACGGCTGTAATTCAATAAATTAAAAATGTGGTACAATAGGGCTACCGGCGAAGGTCCACAATAAAAAACCGAACACGCTAGTCGTGGCACCTCATGGGTGGCGTGGAAGACCACGTGAACATTTATATTTGGGGAATAAAATACTTATACTAGCAGATTCGTAGAATGTTCCTATGTTCGAATGCATTACACGCATTGGAAGCTGCATTGGGTGATAAAATATAAGTAAAGATCACATAAATAATGCAATGCGTGCATACATATTTCCTACACAATACAGTTAAGGAGGAATTGGATACACATAACAAAATCGCAGAATTTCTTGCAACTTTGAGGGATTATGTATTTTAATGTAATAAAGGAGCATATCAAATTGCAGAATTCCCTACTACATAGATTCAGAAGAAAATAATTTATTAATTTAACACGGTCTCTTATGGAGAAATCGTAATTGAAGCTCTTTTGTCATCAGAATCAGCAGTTGTACAGTCAGTATAAAAAATTCTCAGCTGTGTTACCGAATAATTGTAATTTTTACCGTAAAAATGATTTTAAACGGGAAGTCAATCTTTCGTAGCACCAACTACATATTAATCATCCATTTGTCCATCTTAAACATGGACTACATTATCCACATTTGTAAATATGTATGCATTTTCGCCATGTGGCATTAACTTTTGACCAGATTGTCTGTCCCATTCCTCCTTAAATATTATAGAAGCATGTTTAAAATATTTGTAAGTGAATATCGCTCACCGTCGTGTAGTTGTTTAAAAGAAAAAAAAAAGGTGAGCCATCCTGGGCGCGAACTTCCGAGAAAGGTGCCCAACGATGACGCAGGCGAGTGTAGCTTAACCAACGAGCTACTCGTGCTGTTGGGTTATTGTTGAATATTTTTCAAAGTACGGTGCACACATACTTTCAATAAACTCGAAATAACTTAATTCCCTTTATTTGTACATTGCTGTCTTGCCCGCAAAAACATAGAGCATGGTATAACTGACTGACAATATCAAGAAAACGCAATTATTTGAAGTATTCAATAAGTTATTACACGAAATATGTCGTAAATATCGATTTTTATTTATTTGAACTACGACGCACACTACCAAAAAATCTAAAACAAATTGGTGTTACTACTTATGCCAATACTTCACTACAGCATTTATAAAAATTCTGTGGGTCGGAAACTTCAACACGTAATTGGAATTTTTCGTGTTTTTGGGGGGTTTTTGATTTTTTATGCTTAGGATTTGCTAGACAAAAATCTGCAAAAATTCCCAACCATAAATTCACATGTTCTGAATATTCTCAAATTATTTCAGAATTTTTCCGCGCCGCTAAATACGAAAAATGTGTCAAAAACTGATTTTTTTATTTCCCCTATAACTACCCTTCTGATGGAGATAGAGGGTTGAAACTTGGCATAGAGCGTTTTTCTTTTCATCCCCTATCGAATGACGCCTTGCGAGATAAATTTGGTACAAGTGCATTTTTGACAATTTCAGCCGGCTCAACGCTCAGCCGAAAGGTAAATTCGGTACCGCTGTCGCATGTCGAACGAAGCGCGTGTGTGCGATCGTGGTGGAAAGAAGACGGAGCATAGTTCTGTGTCTCTTTCTATTGGGTGCGCGCGCAGCTTCTGACGTCATTTTTCTCTACATTGGTAGAAGAAAGACGAAAAGCATAGCTCCTTCCTTGTCTACGTACGGTGCGCGCGCAGCGCTCACGGACACGGCACGCATACAACTCTCGCCTTCCCCCACCACGCGTGCCGCGATGCGGCAGGATGCCACTTCTGAGATCACTGCCGTAGAGTCGTAGACGAGAAAATTTTCTATTGCGCATGGTGCAGACTATTATGACCTCGCACGTCAGATTTTTGAGTGACATGGTAGGATAATAAGCGTCTCATTTAAATATCAGCAATGACATTTGAAGCACTACTAGATAAGCGGCTTTTGAATTCGAATACTTTTGTGTTACATTCGACATTAATATTAGCCAGATTGCATGCAATTCAAATCACAAAAG
The DNA here is from genome assembly GCA_963942575.1 of Priocnemis perturbator. NCBI lineage: Eukaryota > Metazoa > Arthropoda > Insecta > Hymenoptera > Pompilidae > Priocnemis > Priocnemis perturbator. The sequence continues at coordinate 10,265,934 of OZ012653.1, forward strand.
CAGTTTATCAGTACGCTTTAGGACCATTTATTGAAACACATTTTCTCATATCAGATGGCCCATAGGTTAATGGTTCAAAACCTTTCAAATACCTTGTACTTTGCTCGATTTGACACGTGTTTGAATTTTGCGCCATTTCTAAGGACCTCATACATTGTCGCATGGCGTAGCGGAGAAACGCTCAAACTAATCATTAGACAACAGTCGGTAAAGTGATGTAGCGTAGATTTCAACAATACCGACTGGTGTCTAATGATTAGTTTGAGCGTTTCTCCGCTACGCCATGCGACAATGTATCAGGTCCTTAGAAATGGCGCAAAATTCAAAAATTAGATTAAGATAATATTAGATTTAGTTCTAAGTGTTTCTTCGTCGAAACAAACCCGAAAAGAGAAGTATGAGTCCATTCATATGAGTTCAATTCCGACTTCGTTGTAAGAAGTAGGTAAGCCTTATAGGAATGGGTAAATGAATACTATGGGTAAATGCGAAGTGTTTCGAAGTTTTATTTGTTGCAGTAACAGTACAGCACAAACCCTTCTTTCACTTTCAGCGTTTGAATGATGTATAGCTTCAGTGATTTTTAAGTGATGTAAACATTCAGGAGTAGGATAATAATTTTGTGCATTAACGTTTGAAGTCTGAAGTCTCTCTGGTTCTGTTTCACAAAAAGCACGTACCTCGCTACCAGAATGGCGGCTGACGTACTCTGGATCAAAGGTGCCGACCAGCACCGACCAGTGCCGACGCTCAGTGTCGCTACTGTGTATATTTTGGTATACTTATGCTTGCGCTTCAATGAAGAAAGTCAAATAACATAACCTGTAGCGTTATACAGTGTTCTGTAGTAATTTTACCAATTCTACATACTTTATTACTGTATCGTTATTAAGTTTCCAACAAAAACATTATGATCATATAACTTGATAGATCGTTCGTGTGTGTTCTTTTCAATATACCGTGTTACTGCAAAAGTGCTCATCGTATATACGTACTCTGAAATAAGTTCGGTGAATTGAACTCGTAAAAATTTGCTTTTTGGCATGTATAATATCGAATTTGAACGTACCATATTATGTTTAAACCGTCATTTATGATGATTCTACATAATGAGCAATTTTTGTAATCATTTAGATAAGTTGCTCCAAAATCAGTTACAGTTATAGAACTGCAGTAATAATATACATTTTCAAAGGTAAGTAAGCAAAATGTTGCTAGATGTAGCTACTTTGTCATTTAGCGTTAAAAGATCCTTTTTCTATTGACATTGTTTCCTAATAATTTATGTGTTTCTTTATGTAATGAAGATGGGAAAGAAAAGGAACATACAATCTTCACCCATTGTGCCAGGTCGAGTGAAGATAGAAATAAAAGATGAAATAGGTAAACAAATTGCTTTATAATATTAAATAATATTACTAAAGTTTTATACATGTTAGAATTTTTCAAGTTTATTTTTATGTTTATTTACAGTAATTGTTTAATTATCAAAATAAACTTTGTAGCTATAATTACTGTCATATTTTTCAGGGGATAGTGATGTACTTGTTGCCAGGGACCGCTTGAAAGGAGCTCTTAGAGAATTATTACAGCACAGTGACACAGGATCATCGGCTGATTCTAGCGAAGAGAACTCTTCTCAGGATTATAAACATCACATGAGAAAGATGTAACAAGTCTTGCTACTTTAATATAACTCTATGTGAACTAGTTTGACTTAACTACTTCATTAATAGGGATGCTGCATTTAGATCCAAAACAATGGGTTTCCCACAACCAAGAAAAATGAGACGCCGTAGACAAGTGCAAATGGACACTGCGTTTCATCATACGTACGTGATGAAACTTTTCGATCGCAGCGTTGATTTGGCACAGTTCCAGGAGGATACGCCGCTTTATCCGATTTGTCGTGCCTGGATGGCGAATCAGCCTAGAAATCCAAACCTTGTCCCAAAGTGAGAATACTACGAATTATGAAAATTTCTTATATGTGATCTTGCAACTTCACTATTGAAATCACATATTATGTTTTCGTAGGGTGCGCAGCCCCAGTCCAGAAATAGTTAATGAAGTGAACCTTGCCAATAATTTACTTGATACGAATGGAGAAGTGCGTGATGTATATTATTTACCTGGCCCTTTACCATGTGAGGAAGCAATTCCACGAAATCGTATACCATCGCCAATACCAGTGGGAAAGGAAGAATTGAACTTGGATTACGTATGATACTTTAATTTGACAGCATTAGTTTGCGTAACAATTTCGTATGATGGCAAAAAAAATAACGCTAGTCGAATTTCAAATTTTTAATGAGGAGAATGAATTTTGTTACATTATGACAACAATAAATGTAATGTAACAAATATGTACTATGTATAATACTTTATAGGACGGACAGCCTCTCAAGTCACGTGAAACGTTAATGAGAGAACATAGGATACATTGGAACGCTGTTCGTAAAAAATGGCATCAGCAAGCACACAAAAATGAGCAACGATTTGTAAAGAGTGCGAGTATATTGAGCACTATATTCAAGAGGTTGGTACAAAAGGCGTAACCTTGAATATCTGTTTTTTATTCTAATAGTAGAAAGGAGATGTTAGAGTTTTGAAACTTAGATTTATGCGTGACGATTTATTATGCTAATGTTAGTTCTATTTCAGAGCACAATCCGAATTTGAGTGATTCAGTTGTGGCAGTATCAATACCATTGGTCGTATATTATCCAAATCAATGTGAAACTTTTTATTTTTATCTTTTTACGCTTACACATTGTCATCAAAAATCAAGTGATTTATATGCGTTTCATTACTTGCTATATACCATTTATATAAATATACCTTTTTTATTGCAACTTGGCTATTATACCACAGTTATTGATTTATCGTATCTGTAATTGTGCTATGTTCTTATGAAATAAAAATTATAATAATATATGCACTTCATATCGGTCTCTTTTATACGCATTCACATATTTCTCATCTTTCACGCAAAAATAAATTAAAAGTTTCTTACTGAAATCGGTACCATTCGATACTTCGGAACTTTACATAAATAATCCGTACACTACGCGTGTATCGTTAACATTACAATTGTCTACAACTCCGTGTTCAAAGTTACATCTGTCAAAACAACAAGAAGGAACTATTTTTAAACACAGGTTCCGCATGTGTAACAATATGGAAAACTACTATCCACTATGACTTATACTATTTTTGACTTACAAACGCCATTACGAACAGATATTTCTCTCTTGTAGATATTATTTCAATTCACATGTAAAAGACAGTTGTCAGTAAAACGTTAGGAAAAAGGATAAGACGAATAATCCTTGAAGACTTGAGAATTACAAGCTTTTTATTTCGTATATTGACAGTCGTAACTTACACTATGTACTTTCAATGAATAGGATTTATACAAATAAACACCGTTTGATGGCGTAGTGACTGTGATTGCACCGGGCGTTGAAGAATTTTTGTTCCTCTCATCGTTCTCAAAAAATGATTGTAATTTTCAAGACTTCGTCACATCCTTACACTTATCCCTACCCTTTTCTATACTATCAATTTTTCATCTCATATAAAATGTAGCTAAGAAATAAATAACATAATTTAAATTATTCATTTGCTTAACCAATGTTATACCGCATCTGCCTTTTGACCTTGCATCGTTCAACTGTATACCTTGTAACAAATCGTCCGTTATAAGCGATATTACTTATCTAATCGCAATTCATAATCTATGGATTGTAGGAAATGATTTTTCTTTGTCAAGTGGCAGCCTCGGGCCCGTCCTCAAGGCTGGAAGATTTTCATTTACAACCGTGGAAGTACCGGTACAAATTTGAGATTTTCGATCACCAAACTACACAATTTGGTCGATTCACTTGTCGGTGAGAGATAGCTCTAGCACTTGACGGAACGTTTCCTCCTCGAGCAGCCGACGTTGCTCCTCCTCCAATTGCTGTTGCTCGGAAAGTCTCAACGCGAGTCGCAATTGTTCGGCAGTACCCTCGAGCGTGCCACTATCTTCTTCCACATTGTTCTCGGTCACGCTTGTCTTTTCATCCTGTGCACATCCAGCAGCTGTTTCTTGATATAGCACCAGACTAGCCTGAATCGCCCTGTATGTGCCAAGAAATATACGTGTAATAACCGTATCCTCAACGAAATTTATCTAGCTTGATGTCTAAATCTTCGCTATAATACGCATTATTCTATCTATAAGACGATATATTTCAATGTTTCTAAATAGATCTGTTGAGATTCAGTTATCGTAACAGTCCTTCACCCACCTGCCTGAATATGAAATGACGGGCAAGAACACATGCAAAGTAAATTGGTAAAGAAATTAATGGAAAACGAAACATTCAACATGCACCATTTTGCGGTAGAGAGTAAGTTCCTACCTTTGAAGTTGCCTGTCTTCTTCCGTTGCCATGTTCGGTGTCGTTGGACGAGACGGTTTTTGTGCCCTTAATGCTTCCCATATGTCAACCTGTAGAATTTAAGCGTTGAGTGGATTGTAGCGTGGATTCATCTGTCATTCATTTACTTAGGTCAATGTATATGCATACCTCATCTCGTTCACTGCCAGCTTCCAGAAGGCTCTGCTGAATTGCAAACTGGAGCAAATCATCTTCCTCCTCAATACTAAATTGCGTTCGAACCTCCGCTCCTGTTTACAATTAAATATAAATGTAACGTAAAGTCTACTATATTGGAAATGTGATTTTAAAAAAATGTTACCTATTCACTAACTTACCCAGTTTCACGTATCCTGTAGGAGCCTCGAAACAAACGTCATCGACTAAGCAAGTAACACGATTTGTTTCTTGTAAGTGACCAATGTGTGGCACTTCTTGATCTAACCCAAATATATTTCCAAACGTTATTCTCGCATTAAGAATATGGAACAAGGGAATTTCTGAAAAAAGAAAGAAAAATGCTGGTATTTCTTAATTGTGCCTTTGTTATATTGCATGTCTTTGAAACTTGTGAAAGTGTACTAACCAATTTTAACTGGGAAGCCTGCAGGTAATTGCAACTGAATAAAATCTTTTAACTTCGCAAAATGCGAACTAGAAATAGCCATTAAGTCTACAATAGGCATTATTTGCTCTTGAAGACTTAATGGATAGTCTTCGCTAAGCCACAATGTAGCCTGTTCATAGAGAAAAAAAATACATTCATCATTATCAAAGATAAGTAAAAGTGAGGATGTCTTTAAATGCGGCAAGATACCTTAAATTTCTGTATTTTCGTATTAACTTCTTTTGGTCTGCCTATATCACGTCCATTTAAATCGACATCGGGATCAAAGTATTCCTCAGCAGTAATATTAGAAGGATTACCGACATTGCTAAATTCCTCCTAAAATATATAAACCACATGGCACGTGACGAAACTTTCTAACTGAACTGTTATTCGAACATTCAACACCTTATGAGGAAATTCAACGTCTTCGAATGTTTCAAATTTCATGAATAAAATACAAATATGTAGAAACATGTTACTGAGGAATAATCACAAGGAGACCATACACTAGTAGTTCCACCGCAGTTTTCCTGTTGTTGTTCAGCAATACCCAGAAACGATTGTAGAGGTGTACGTGGTGCCCGCGCTCTAGCCTTTTCCGTTTCCGACAAGTGTTCCAGTCGCGTTTTGGTAATTAATTCTACGTTACTTGCGCTAAATACTTTACAATCTTGACCGTTCACCATTTCGGTCTTATCTGATCGCCAGCCCCATAAACCCGCTTTATTACTGAAAAAAACAATCAAGCCCAATTAAATTTCAATACGAATTGTACTGTATCTGTATATCACTATACATATACAGTAAACTCCTGATTTAACTAAATCCTTTCAAAAACTTTAGGGTTCCATACCGATACTTTTAGCAAGGTATTCTAGTCTAATTGCTAATACATGATACGCAATATACTGGGGCATGTAGCTAAATTTTTAGCGGACGCAACAACCCATCAAGTTTTCCGCAAAAATGACGTATCGATATATGTAAATACTATATATAGCTAAAATCACGAATGATTGTAGATGTTCAGACAAATATTTACCGCTCAAAACTAATTTTGTCTGTATCGATGTAAGTGGTAACTATAGGACTTGTGAGCCGCGCTATTATGCCTTCTTCAGATGGTTCCATTAACTGCACATTCTCATTGCCAATGAGTTTCATATGCTCTACGTAAACTTTCCTTGTTTCATGATCTACCTCCATCATCGTTGCACCGTCGTCTACAACAGTCAATACAATATTCAGGCGTCAGGCTACGAAGAAATAATACTGTGTAGAACTTATATACAAACAGGCTCTAAATTTCCACACTTCTCTACTGCCACAAGTATACGAGTCAACAGAAAAAATATGCCACGGTATACAGACGATGAACGTCTCATTATACATTTTACAAAGACCTTGTATAGTATTTTTCAGTACAAAATCTTTTTGATGTCATTTTAAATTATTAAGTTCGTATTGTATTACATATTTGTTAATGTCCTTATAATATTTCATGTTTTTTCTATCATTCTTGCATCATATAATATATACTGCAACAATCGCGATATTAGTTGTCACTTACCACCTAACACATACGCACACACACAAATAATCTATTCGTTTGGTACGTACGCACTTATAAAATGAGATGAGACATTGAAAAAATACGGACGGTCAAAAAACAAAAAAGGAATTATCTAAATTATGCACTGTACATTCTCTAAAATGTTGTGTGCAGCACATGAATTACAAATGAAATTATATCACCTGACTGAGGTCCGACCATGCTGAACACATAACTGCGTTCACATCTAATCGCCATAGGCGTTTTTGTCCCAGCTTGCATTTAATACATACAATTCAATAATAAATAAACTTATTATAGTTTTTCACTAGCGTTGAGAAGAAATAAGGAATGTGTGAAACCAGAACCAAAAATACAAATTTTGCCAAAAATCATGCCTTATTGCTTACAAATATAGTAGGATAGTTGTTATACTCACTTTGTCCTTTGAAAACATAACTACGATTGCCACGCTGCCAACTTGTGTGGTCAAAGCCTAATAAGGTTGTATCAATTCTCACTTTACTGCCTTGTTTATAAACTTTATAAGTATCACTGGGACACATCCGAGATGCGAGGGGAACTATGAAGAAAAATAAATATATGAAAATTTCCACTGACACAGATTTTTCTTTGCCGGTATAAATCCAACAGTAAGTTGTATTAGAAGATTCATTTAAAATGATATTTGTATATCATGATAATTACCCCAACTTGTAAACTCCCATTTCATTTCTACGTAAAAATCGGGAGCCTGAAATACAGTTCTGTTAGAAGTAAAGAAAAACAGATATGGAACTTGAAACTTTACTTCAATAGTCACACCAGAATACAAAACTTCATGGTGTAATCGTAAAATTCAAGTTCCCTGAAAATTTTGTATCATCATTTTGAAATATAATGCATGTAGTTAATACGAGAAAGACATAAATACTCACTTAAAGCTATTGATAATCAAAAGACGAAAATTACTTTAGAAGTTCTTTAAAACAGTGTCTTTGTAGTACCAACCTGCTTAAGTTTGTGTAACAACTCTGGAATTCCAGCTACCCGATTGCAGTGTCTCTGATAATCCCTGCGTGCAAGCACCATTTGTAATAGCTCTGGGTTTCCAGTGCCAACTGCTTCTTGGACCACTGTATTGAAGCATATAAATTACTATTGTAGGTTTTATATGTACAGATACATTGATAAACGTTTAGTTGCATATTGATAAGTATATAATAATTGCAAATGTATGTGTATCTTGCATTTATATGGCTCATAATATCTGGCACATATAGCAATGTAGCTTCACAATGAAAGTAACATGTTCTTGCTCACCACTCCATCCTTGAGTATTTTCTGTATTGACATTAGCCTCATGATGCAAAAGTACTACAGCTGAGTCCCTGTGACCCAACGTAACAGCTAACATTAAAGGCGTTCTGCCTCTATTGTCATGTTTTTCTATATCATACTGAAAAGATAACAGAAATCATAAAATATCAGAAAAATGAATATTTGCTACACTATTCTATCATAAGCACAACTAGAACATACACAACCAAAGTTATATTTATGTTATTTTTTTAAAAGGATTAAAATTTGCTAAACATTTGTCTATTGTCCACAGGTTTCTTATTGATAAGTTGTCTAAAGAGATATTTCGGTAATAACATTGTTTTGCTGCAGCATTAAACGTGTTCTTATTTCCAATTTGACACGGATTATCATATAAAATTTGATACTACAACAATGTGATTTCATATATACAAATGCATTAGAGTGTTCGTTCTTACGAAGTCAATACTAATGCATTAGCATTGAAATCTTTTGATGGTCTTCAGTCAGCTGATTGATTATATATGTGATTTATAATATCAGGTGTTGCAAGTTAGTGCAATTTTATGGTTTCCTTTGCCAAGTAAGGCTTCAGAAGACTGTTTTAAAAACAGCCACCATGTACATTCGATCTGATGTAATCATTTTTTACGATCAATTTACTTTATGCATAATTTCCTCACATCGTCAGGTTTCATAAAAAGAAGAAAACTTGTTGCGTAACTTTGTCAACAAAAACAGTACGCAACTTTGCAAAAAGTAACGTTGTCAACGAATTAAAGAAATAAGCTTATACGTATTTGGCAAATATCATTTAATACACAGGCACCAGTGACATGTTTATACGCACGAGTCTATTTTTTAACTAACACCAATGTCACATTTATAAATATATGCCGTTTTCATCATTTAGGAGTTTGAACACACTGGATGCACGCAGCATATTGATGGACAATGAAACTTTATCTTTTACAACACACACAGTAATATTTTCCATACACTGTAAAACGAAACTCCTCTAGAGAAACACAATGATAGAGTGGCACTTAAAGAGAACGTATTTAGACATATTTTGCGTGAGCGAGTCACGTTTCTGAGAGATCGTTCGGTAATAATAACATTTCGCAGTTATAACGTTCTCTTGGCATTGGTAACCTCGGCAGACCTACTCTCCAGGCGAACGTTCAAGAATACAGTTTTTCACGGAACATACACTTCGGTTTCTGCTTGTAACGGAAACACCAATGCCGCTGTGGTCAGTCGCAAAAAATCGTCAACACAGACTGTCCGTTTTACGAAAATCACTGACCCTGTCCCCGTACTCTCATACAAGAATGATTATTCGATATTAAACTGCTATGTCGTCGTAGAACGATATTTTATTACGAACCAGATTCGTCGACAGTTCCTTGTCGAGCTCTATGTACTTGTTATTCCACACGAGCCAGTGAAGCGGATAATTCTTTTTTATAGTATCTGTATTCACCATCTCTATAAATTTCGAAAATTATCGTTAACATGCAATCCGCAACTATACGGCTAAACGGCACGAATCGAGCGCGCGATACGAAATTTTGACAGACGAATACATGACACAAATAGGGGTGTTGAGCGAGCGACTATTGCTTCCCCGAAACGTGCGGATTTTTAGGTGAGAAACTGGCAGCGATTAAAAGCAGATGGATACTGCAACAATCTACTGTACCGCGACATAGCCCACCGTCTCGCGTTTGCGCACTGAGGGAGAGAGGGTCGAAGATGCGACGTATCGCGGCGATGTCGCTCTCGTACGGACTCATTGTGTTTCGTTCCGTGCGTGGTGGTTGGTGGTTCCGCGCAATTCCGTGACGGAGACGCCATCTTACGACAGTTAAATATCTATATACGTCTCCTTTAGCGTACACGGGTGGGTACCAGGTCCAGTATCCACCAACAATTCTGACAGGGCTTTGACGAAAGGACGGACGGCAGGATTTTCAGTTCTCCGCAGACACCGCTCAAAGAGAAAGCCGTCATGGACGACTTGCAGAATTATAAACTGCAATTGCAGCAGGTATGGTTGACGCTCGGCCGAGCACTTAACCTCGACGCGATTGTCGTCAAATTCTTCTGCCCTTTGAACGGCCAGACGAGCCACTGTTTACGTTCCACCTTGGATATGGATGATCAAGTGGTGTGCCTTTTCTTCGCAGGTCGAAGCAGCCTTAACAACGGATCCGACGAACGAGGAACTGCTGAAATTAAAAATTGATCTCGAGGAAGTAATAGAGCTGACACATGACTTAATTAAATCACAACAGCAGGAAAAAAGACAGGCCAATGGCATGGATGCTAAAGATCCTATTTTACTTGCAGTGTTGGCCAATAAATGGAAGGTCGGGGATCAGTGTATGGCACCTTGGAGCGAGGATGGCAAGTGAGTGCGCTGTGTAATAGCCATTTTCTCATGTGATTCTGTAAGGTGTGAAGATGTATGATTGTGTAGATGATTTAGTAGAACATGTATTAGGCTGGACTTTGAGGCTGATAAGCTGCCTTAATTTTGTAGGTATTATGAAGCAACTATAGATGCAATCAGTGACGATGGGGTCGTAAACGTTACCTTTAATGAATACAAAAATACTGATGTCACAATGCTAAGTCAGTTGAAATCTGTTGCAAAGAGGCCAGCATCTGATTGGGCGGATCAAAAGTCGAAGTAAGTTGAACATTTTAAAACACTTAGCATACCCCAACCTCTATATCTTCATCTGTTTGCCAATATTTGAGAAACCTTAAGGGATAGTTATTAGGGATAACAGTGGTTACTAATCATTCATTTTTTCCCTTCTCTCCTTATCCCCAATTGGCTGTGATATCCTCTTCACCGTTCGGTGTTCGGTGTGGTTCAATCTGAAATTCCATTATTATTCATTTGTTCCTTGATGTCACGCGCTGTCTGTGTGTGCCTTTGGAACCCAGGAAAAGGTAACAAAGAGACGATAGAACTTGTATGTATATAATACGAGAAACATTTTGTGTGCAATTGGAATTAAATAATGATAATTGTGGGTTCATTGATTATATTTTTTTCATCTTTGACACAAATTGTGCCAGCATTGATTATATACATTACTATAACAAATTTATTATATGTGCCAACCATAAACATTTATCTACATTATCTACCTATAAACCATTATAGGCAATTGGCACTTACCAAAATGAATCAATTACTTATACTCTTACGAATTTGATTATTTGAAGTCCAATACATTACAACATTTTCAAATCAATATAGCATTTTGATAAGTGCCCTCCATTCTTTGCGGCTGTCTACGTGGATGATAGGTTTGTTCATTTACAGAAAGATGCAGGCAGCTGCCGTTGCAGGTGCAGACCCTAATAAACAGAGAGAATACTTAAAGAAAAAGAAACAGAGGAAACTGCAAAGATTTAAAGAACTCGAAGAGGAGCGCGAGTTGGAGAAGAACAAATGGCTGGCCTTCACAAACAAGGTGTGTTTTCAGCCCTATTTGGCTACACCGAAAGAAGTACGAAACTTGTAACACGCTTCATATCATTAATCTCATTCGGTTTTTGCAGTCCTCAAAGAAGGGGGTAATAAAGAAGAGCATATTCGCTACACCGGAGAACGTAAATGGACGAGTCGGTATTGGCACATGCGGCGTCAGCGGCCGAGAAATGACAAAGTTTAGCAATGGCGAGAAATGGAGACGGGGGGCATAAAGCCGTTGTAAATAAACGAATTTACACTTCGCGAGATAGAAATCTTGAATTTATATTATCGATAAGTAGGCCGGCCGATTTGTGCGAATAAATCGGCGGCTCCACGTTTCGTGTTTGTGGTCGAGCGTGAGGATAAGGAAGTGCGTCTGTAAAAGAATCTATTTCCAGGATGTCCCTTAGGAGGGCACGGACCCTCCAGCGGACATTGAACTTCATGCAAATCCCGAAGTCATTTCGGATTTTCTACCTTTCTTGCGATCGAAGTGTGAGTGTTGCGCGTGAGTGTATAATTAGATTAAAATACATCTTTGTGGGTATGATTTGTTTATAATCAATTATTGATATAAATAAATGTATATTTTAACGCCAAAGGTTGTTCGGCGATTTTTATCATGTAGAAAGGGAGAGAGAGAGACAGGTGTTTCACCAACGTTCTTACATATTGTAAACAATGCAGACAGTAATGGTACTGTTACAAATATTGATAAGTATAGTTTTTTCAAATAAAAACATGAAATAAAAATTACACGATATGGGCCTTCGTATATGCACTAATAAATTCCAAATTTGCGTTGTCGACGTTATCGGCAGACGTATATTCATGAATAATTTCAGAGCCCAGGAACCGCTTCGACGTATGTATATATAGTTTATATCTCCTGAGTCAGTCTTTTATCCTCGTCTAAGCCTTAGACTCTAAACTCTAAGGTACTGTAATGTGCACTGTAACCAGTTCTAACGCGTCAGTATTCAATGGTCAAATGTGTCAAAATGGTCGCTGTGTTAGAGACTCCCCCACGTCACCAGCGGGCAATATCTTTAGACTGATAACACTGATATAAGCTAATATATCACGGATTTTATCGTATCAAGGTTGAGAATGTTTTTGTACAAACGCGTGACATTGCATTCTAACTGTTATACGCTCAGCTGCCTTTCTAACCTACATGATACATGAAAGTGTACTACCGTTATTCAGTTAATGATGTCAGTTTGATGTTTACATATTCCGTTACATCGTAACGAATTGCTCGCCCACGCTGGAGAGCAATGATAGTGACACCTCATACCTCTCCTTAGTCATAGTGTATACTTTACATAAACATTTGGAGCTCTTTTATAGTGATTTTGGGCAACTATTTGTTCCTCACGTATATTAGGTATGTTACTATTTTCTGATTATATCATTGTTGGGTTTGAAGTATAGTAAAAATGTTTATTATAATCTCAGAATATGGGGTCGAACGAAGAAAATCAAAGTTCAAATGGAAATCCGGGTGGCGAGAGAGATGTCAATTGGTCTAAGTATGGATTACAGAATACAGAAGCACAGAAAAATGCACAGGAAAATAATACAAGATATGAAGACTTTGGTCCCGAAATGTACCAAACTGGGACAAACGAATTATTCGCTCAAGAATATGTAATTTTTCAATATGTATTTCATGATATCTGATATTATTTCAAACCCATTCACAACATTAATTTATGTTTCAGAGTTCAGATCCATGGTGGAAGTCCAATTTCTTTATTTCACAACCAATCTTGTTCGGCACATGGGATGGAGTTTTTACATCTTGTCTCATCAATATTTTTGGAGTTATTGTATTTCTACGATGCGGTTGGATAGTGGGTCAGGCAGGGGCCTTAAATGCAGCAATAATTATTCTTAGCACAGGTAGGATTATTCTGAAAGTTGTCAAACCATAGGAATAGGTATGAAAACAGTTGTTGTAAATAAAAATAAATTTCAGTGTGCATAGCATTGGAGACTGTCTTATCCGCTGTGGGAATATGTGAAAGATGTAGGGTGGAAAGTGGTGGTGTTTACTTTCTCTTATCTCATGTTTTGGGCTCAAGATTTGGTGGCTCCATTGGCCTGTTATATTGCTTTGGACAAGTAAGCAATAATATAACTGGGTCTTGTAAAACGAATGACAATAGAAGCATTTAACACTTTGTTAATGTTATTTCAGGCTGTTGGTTGTGCTTTGAATGTCTTAGGTTTTGGTGAATCTGTGGCAGGTCTTGTTCATTTAGAATCTGCCTGGGCACAACGTGGATTTGCATGTGCAGCAGTTGTCTTACTATCCATAATCAATGTGGCAGGTGTCAAATGGGTTGTAAAACTGCAATTTCTCCTCTTACTCGTTCTTTTATGCGCTGGTATGGATTTCATAGTCGGCAGTTTTACTCATGTCAACGTCGGTAAGAAATTCGAAATCCATAGAATATATAGTTACTACAGTATTGTCACTATACTAGTATTAATCACGTTACAGAGGCTGGGTTTGAAGGATGGCTGTCAGGGAACTTAAGGAATAATACTTTTCCGAGTTATCAAGATGGGTATAGTTGGTTCACTGTGTTTGGTGTCTTTTTTCCAACTGTTACCGGGGTATTGGCTGGAATCAATATGAGCGGCGATTTGAGACATCCATCAACGGATATTCCAAATGGATCTTTAGCTGCTTTGGGAACAGGGTAATCATCAGAAATTTAAAAAGTCATCCATTTCACCAGCTCAATAATACGTAATTACTTGTTTACTTTCAGGACAGTTTTGTACCTTTGCTTTTCACTATTTCTTGCGGCAACGTGTACCAGGTCGGCTCTCCTTACAAATTTTATGATTGCCTCGACAGTGTCAGCTTCCTCGGTACTTTTGTTAGCCGGTCTCTATGTATCATCGTTCAGCAGTTGCTTAGGTGCGATGTACGGTACTCCTAGAGTTCTGCAGTCGATTGCTAGTCAAAACGTTATACCTGGCATGAGTTGTCTACAGAGAGGGGTAAATACAATTGCATTTCTATCAAGTAAGTACCATTTAATGTTTGTAATAATCATTGATTGATTACGGCCTATTTTTAGAGAGGACCGAACAAAGTACCTGTGTACGCAATGTTAGTTGTCGCTGTAGTTACCCTTACATTCATAATAACTGGCCAGATCAATACGCTTGCACCGATCGTAACAATGCCGTTTCTGTTAACGTACGCATGTTTGGATTACGCATACTTTGCGCTCGCACAAACTTTCGATCTCAGGCACACGCGAGAGCAAAGATTTCGAACGCAGTCTCCGACGTTTGATCGTAACTACGGTTCTGCCAGCAGTAGAAATAATTCAATGTCGGAACTGGACAACGATTTGGATACATTGTTTCCCGAAAGAATCAGACATAAGAACGTTATGGTAGGTGCTAACTTTGAGTACTATCGTCCGATGCTGAGGGAAATTACCGAAATCGTTTTGTTAACAGAGAAATCCCAGTCTTTCGGAGAACAACGTTTACGTAGATTCATCTCCAAGTATCGAGGAGAATGGCAGCGTGGCTGATAATGCCAACAACGGCGAGAGAAAAGTTCATATACACAACAAATTGGGAAACTGGTACAGCCCACTGTGTAACAGATGGTTTTCGCTAGTTGGCGTAAGTTCCAAGCTGATCACATAGAGACGTCCTTTATAAATAATACTTTTCAATTCTCTATTAATTCTGTACATATTTGTTTCAGTGTCTGGTCAAATTATTGATAATGTTCCTAGTACACTGGGGTTACGCGATTGCAAATATCGTTGTCGTTTTCCTCGTCTGGAGCTACATTGGTCATGCCAATCCAGCCGTCAAACCAGGAGTTGCAGCGGAGTTTCAGTTTTTCAAATGGCTGCGCATTTCAATTTTAAGACTAATGGGGTGAATATTCATTCATTTAACCTTTCGTCGTTTTTTTTTCCAACGGTTACATAGTTAACAGTGCGTTTGCACTTTGGAAGCTTTAAAGTCATACTTAAAAGTATCTTTATTTGGATTTGATAGTACAATCAGCCGTAAATCGCGTTTTTGTCACCTAATAGGAAAAAAGTTTACGACTACGAACAAATTGTCGTGACGCCGGTACATCCGGGTGTGGAAACTTGTCCGACGCAGCTGAACGAAGAGAATGAGGACTTTGCTGGAAGACGAAGATATCATCAGACGGCCACGGTCACGGGTCATTACGTCAACATTGATTAGTTTCGTGGATCCACGCGACGTCTGGTACTACGTGAATGGATTTTTGATCGACTGAGGATCATCGTCGCATGTCGGCCCACTAAACTAATCATACACTACAGGCCATCTTTCAATCGTCAGTAATCGCGAAGCGTACATATTAATACGACACGATACTGTACAATGCAGGATCATGAATGAATGATAGACGTTTTTCTATAATTATACATGTGCAGCTTTCTATCGTTCGTTTATATTTGATAATACTAAATACTATTGTATTCGCACAAAATGCTAGTCTTAATGGATATTTATTGCGTCGTGTGTACTGGCGGTTATCGACGAATGTTTGAACGGCCTTCGCCTTATTGATATCCGTTTTAGAAAAAGTATTATCCTGTAGAAATAAAATTCAAGCATAACACCGGTCATAAGGCCAACGTACAAAGACTCCGGCCATTCTACTATTTTCTACTGTGTTTCAGTTAATGCGAATTGCGCACAGCTAGAATAATGTACTGCCAGGTATTAACACATTTCAGCTAAATCGTATGCGAACGGAAGGGGTCCATTGATGCGGTGAATTATTTTGAGGATTCATCGATTTTCACCTGAGATTATTTATTCTTTTATAGTCAACAATTCGTAAGTATGCAAACGTTCGCCGATCCGAATGCTGGTGCGATACAGAATACAATATCGTACGTTACACTAAAATACTCTGTAAATAATTGATAGTAATATATTTATACGCTATTTAACATTTTTATAAAGTATCGAAACACACGCCAAGACTGCGTCCAATATAATAAATGTACGATTGTTAGTATCGTCTGACGTTCAGTAATATTCTACCTTCTCCATCCCTCTTATGAATATGTAACTAATATTCATATTATTATATTTATATAAGTACTTTTGTGTTATTCATAAATTCATTGTAGTTATTATCATATCTGCATTTATTGAATATAATTATTGAAGAACAGTTACACATCCTGCAAACGTTTTATCAATGTTATTTAAAAAGCATTCGTGGCCTCTGCAATATCTAACTCGATTTAAAATTTGTCTAATCTGCGCACGTATCGTGAATATTCTTATTTTGTCAACAGGAGCAAACGGTGACAAAACATATATACTGTGATAGAATGGGGTAAATTACGTAGATACGTATATAGTCTCGTAACACTGCTTCGAGTATGCGTCGACGTGCCGCAAGCAATTATCTCGCATTTCGGTGCCGCGGAGCATTTTAACACGACCACGTAAGAGGCTCGTACGTATGCGGGGGTTAACCACCTTGGCCAACCACGAGATCACCGCCGACCTCGAAGCTTCCGAGGCACTCCTCACGAGCTTACGCGCTCACGTTGTGTGCTTAATACGAGTTTAGTATGTGTTCCGCTAAATCCAGCGGAAGAACGAACGGATGAATATCTCCTATTCCGTTCCGTAATCATCGTGAATAATTTTTAATCGTTTGCGCTCCGAAACGATTACGTTGTTTGTTTCTTAACAAGTCTGATTGTGAGTTGCTTAAAAAAAAGGAGAAGTTATTGAACAGGAGAATTGTGTTCGCGTGATTATGACAGATAGAATGCTACCGTCACTGGCGTCAAATATAGAGAATGAAATTGATTTTGGAGATTCCTCGTCGGGTAGCAGCAGAATTTGCGTCAGAATAGCAAAGCCACGTCTTGCACGATGCACAATGCCGAGCGGATGGCCAAAATGTGTCAAATGCGGATAAACGGATTTCTGCGAACATCGTCTCCGTCAGTTATCTGCAGATTGCACAGCGGGTGCGCAGAGTCACGATTTGAGTGAAAAAGAAGGTGTACGATATGTATACGTACACTATACTCTACATATGTATATTATGTAGAGATTTCAGGAAGGCTGCGCGTGCAGAGAAGTTTTGCTTGGCAGAAAGTTTGCGAAGTTCTGAAGCGTTGCAAGGGCGATAATATGCAAACGAATCCATTTAAAACATTTTGGACATCCGCAATTTTGCGACTGATAGCTTCTGAGCCCTAGTGGGGAACGAAGTTAAACTTGTGTCATTCGTATAGGATTTTTTTATTGAGTACATATCAGTTTTTGCGTACTGATATTTTGTTAAAATCCGAAGCTCGTGAGTAGACAGAATTGGAAATTGTATCAGTCGACTACTTCGCGTAACACAGCTACTTTCTTTATATTATATTTCATTATATTGTTGCATACTCTAACTAACATGACGTAAAAACGCCTTCCAGCAATATGTGATATCCACACTTATACTGTAACA
This sequence comes from Priocnemis perturbator, assembly GCA_963942575.1. NCBI lineage: Eukaryota > Metazoa > Arthropoda > Insecta > Hymenoptera > Pompilidae > Priocnemis > Priocnemis perturbator. The sequence goes on from OZ012653.1 coordinate 10,283,865, forward strand.
ATTGGGATGCTGTGAGGATGAGGACTATGTCAAACGAGCTTAATCCATGCATTTAAATTATCGGTATATTTTAAAATAATAAATTCAATTATAAGTTCATTTATTATTTCCACACCTCGTTATGAAACTGATTTTGTTCGTAACAAAATAGAACGGCATCCGTGTAAATACAATCGCTACGAAATCCGGGTATGCTATTATACCGAAACATCTCCCCATCAACACCAAAATTCACTTGTTCGCGCTAAACTTTTTAACCCTCGGACTCCCACGATGGGTCACTTTTTCGGCGCCTAAAGAGCGGCAACCCTTCATACACAGCATTCTATAATGTTGCACGCCACAGGAGTCAATGTGACGACACAGTTCCGAAACTGTAAAGCGACGGTTACCGACTCGGCGTCACCACTGATACACTTCTCGACGTATATGAAATGATGAATTTTTTGCTTATATTATTTCTGTAAAATCTTGCATAGCCGATATCAGAAATGCGACACGGTAATCAAGATGGGTCAATTGAACCCGAAGCCTGAAGATTGTCAACCCATTTTTTGAGTAAAGTTAAAATGTTTGCCTACGTGCATTTTAGCGATATTAGAATGTATGTTAGACGTTGACAATTTGTTTATAAATAGTTTACAACATATTGAACAAAATAAAAATGTTTGCTTATTTTCTGGCTACATACATATTTACATTCTTCGTGGTGTTTTGAATTTGTTTATAAATTGTTTACAAAATGTTTCGAACAAATTTTAAATTTTCGCCCACGAACATTTCCACGACGTTGCAAAGTATTTCACACATTGTCAACAATTTGTTTATAAATTGTTTATAACATTTTTGGAACAAAATTGAAATTTTCGCCTATGAACATTCCTACGACGTTGCAAAGTATTTTACACATTATTAACGATTTGTTTATACATTGTTTATAAGATTTTTTTACACATAACCAGGACCTAACCGGCATCCGGGTATTCGTAATAATTATCGTTATTATTATTGTTATTATTACCGTTATTATTGTTATTAACCCTTTCGCTACGGACACCGACTATAGTCGGCGGACGCGAGACGTGCTGTGTGTACGGATGCCGATTATAGTCGGTGTCCGCGAGACGTGCTGTGTGTACGGGTGCCGACTATAGTCGGTGTCCGCGAGACCAGACAATATACCTACGTACATTGTGGGTATTCTGAAATTTCAGAATTTTTATGTTTTTCTGTATAATATGACGAAACAGTTGTTACATAACTCTGAAAAAAGTATACATACAAGACAATTCCAAAGTGCCATTGAAAGACGTAAGTGCGAACATCGAAGACTACCGATGCGCAATGTGCACACTGCGCAGCGCGGTGCCCCGTTCAGTGGCGCTACTCTCGCGGAACGGACTGCTGTAGCGAAAGGGTTAATATCGTTATTATCGTTATTATTATTGTTATTATTGTTGTTATTATTGTTATTATTGTTATTATTCTTGTTATTGTTATCATTGTTAACATTATCATTATCATTATCATTACAATTGCCAGTTGCCAGTTGCCAGTCGCCCAGTCGCCCAGTTGCCCAGTTGCCAGTGGCCCAGTCGCCAGTGGCCCAGTCGCCCAGTTGCCCAGTCGCCCAGTGGCCCAGTCGCCCAGTCGCCCAGTCGCCAGTCGCCCAGTGGCCCAGTTGCCCAGTCGCCCAGTGGCCCAGTCGCCCAGTTGCCCAGTTGCCAGTGGCCCAGTCGCCCAGTTGCCCAGTCGCCCAGTGGCCCAGTCGCGCAGTGGCCCAGTCGCCAGTTGCCCAGTCGCCCAGTTGCCCAGTCGCCCAGTCGCCCAGTTGCCCAGTTGCCAGTGGCCCAGTTGCCCAGTCGCCCAGTTGCCCAGTTGCCAGTGGCCCAGTCGCCAGTGGCCCAGTCGCCGGTGGCCCAGTTGCGCAGTTGCCCAGTTGCCCAGTCGCCCAGTTGCCCAGTTGCCAGTTGCCCAGTTGCGACTGGGCGACTGGGCGACTGGGCAACTGGGCGACTGGGCGACTGGGCCACTGGCCACCGGCGACTGGGCAACTGGGCGACTGGGCAACTGGGCCACTGGGCGACTGGGCAACTGGGCGACTGGGCCACTGGCGACTGGGCCACTGGCAACTGGGCAACTAGGCCACTGGGCGACTGGGCAACTGGGCCACCGGCGACTGGGCGACTGGGCCACTGGCGACTGGGCCACTGGCAACTGGGCAACTGGGCGACTGGGCAACTGGGCCACTGGCAACTGGGCAACTGGGCGACTGGGCGACTGGGCAACTGGGCGACTGGGCAACTGGCGACTGGGCCACTGGGCCACTGGGCGACTGGGCGACTGGGCGACTGGGCAACTGGGCCACCGGCGACTGGGCGACTGGGCCACTGGCGACTGGGCCACCAGCCAACTTGGTTCCAAGCATGGTCTCCTCGCCCAAGACCTGGAGCTGCATTTCGACGTTTGTCACAAGCGTACTCACGGCAAAGGAGTGTGCCGAGAGGACCAGGGAGATGGACGGTACTAGAGAGCAAAGGCCCCTCTAGTCAGGCCACGCTGGGCGACCGTTAAGAGGTCGGCGATGTGACAGCGCATTCTTACTGAACATTCAGAAAGCGCTATAACAGGTTCGCGCAGATCCTCCCGCACCGAGCCAGTGCTGAACAGGCGGTTTTAGGGGCAGGGGTATCCCCTTATAGCGCGACAGTGAGGACGAGGGGTTTTAGTGGGTATTAACATCTGAGTCCCACACTACCCGGTCAAACATCTTGGTCGGGTGTGCGTAAATGCATTTCCCTTCCTCCTCGGAATAAAAAAAAAAAAGAAGGTCCGGGTAGACCTAACCGGCACATAACCAGGACCTAACCGGCATCCGGGTATTCGTAATAATTATCGTTATTATTATTGTTATTATTACCGTTATTATTGCTATTAACCCTTTCGCTACGGACACCGACTATAGTCGGCGGACGCGAGACGTGCTGTGTGTACGGATGCCGATTATAGTCGGTGTCCGCGAGACGTGCTGTGTGTACGGGTGCCGACTATAGTCGGTGTCCGCGAGACCAGACAATATACCTACGTACATTGTGGGTATTCTGAAATTTCAGAATTTTTATGTTTTTCTGTATAATATGACGAAACAGTTGTTACATAACTCTGAAAAAAGTATACATACAAGACAATTCCAAAGTGCCATTGAAAGACGTAAGTGCGAACATCGAAGACTACCGATGCGCAATGTGCACACTGCGCAGCGCGGTGCCCCGTTCAGTGGCGCTACTCTCGCGGAACGGACTGCTGTAGCGAAAGGGTTAATATCGTTATTATCGTTATTATTATTGTTATTATTGTTGTTATTATTGTTATTATTGTTATTATTCTTGTTATTGTTATCATTGTTAACATTATCATTATCATTATCATTACAATTGCCAGTTGCCAGTTGCCAGTCGCCCAGTCGCCCAGTTGCCCAGTTGCCAGTGGCCCAGTCGCCAGTGGCCCAGTCGCCCAGTTGCCCAGTCGCCCAGTGGCCCAGTCGCCCAGTCGCCAGTCGCCCAGTGGCCCAGTTGCCCAGTCGCCCAGTGGCCCAGTCGCCCAGTTGCCCAGTTGCCAGTGGCCCAGTCGCCCAGTTGCCCAGTCGCCCAGTGGCCCAGTCGCGCAGTGGCCCAGTCGCCAGTTGCCCAGTCGCCCAGTTGCCCAGTCGCCCAGTCGCCCAGTTGCCCAGTTGCCAGTGGCCCAGTTGCCCAGTCGCCCAGTTGCCCAGTTGCCAGTGGCCCAGTCGCCAGTGGCCCAGTCGCCGGTGGCCCAGTTGCGCAGTTGCCCAGTTGCCCAGTCGCCCAGTTGCCCAGTTGCCAGTTGCCCAGTTGCGACTGGGCGACTGGGCGACTGGGCAACTGGGCGACTGGGCGACTGGGCCACTGGCCACCGGCGACTGGGCAACTGGGCGACTGGGCAACTGGGCCACTGGGCGACTGGGCAACTGGGCGACTGGGCCACTGGCGACTGGGCCACTGGCAACTGGGCAACTAGGCCACTGGGCGACTGGGCAACTGGGCCACCGGCGACTGGGCGACTGGGCCACTGGCGACTGGGCCACTGGCAACTGGGCAACTGGGCGACTGGGCAACTGGGCCACTGGCAACTGGGCAACTGGGCGACTGGGCGACTGGGCAACTGGGCGACTGGGCAACTGGCGACTGGGCCACTGGGCCACTGGGCGACTGGGCGACTGGGCGACTGGGCGACTGGGCAACTGGGCCACCGGCGACTGGGCGACTGGGCCACTGGCGACTGGGCCACCAGCCAACTTGGTTCCAAGCATGGTCTCCTCGCCCAAGACCTGGAGCTGCATTTCGACGTTTGTCACAAGCGTACTCACGGCAAAGGAGTGTGCCGAGAGGACCAGGGAGATGGACGGTACTAGAGAGCAAAGGCCCCTCTAGTCAGGCCACGCTGGGCGACCGTTAAGAGGTCGGCGATGTGACAGCGCATTCTTACTGAACATTCAGAAAGCGCTATAACAGGTTCGCGCAGATCCTCCCGCACCGAGCCAGTGCTGAACAGGCGGTTTTAGGGGCAGGGGTATCCCCTTATAGCGCGACAGTGAGGACGAGGGGTTTTAGTGGGTATTAACATCTGAGTCCCACACTACCCGGTCAAACATCTTGGTCGGGTGTGCGTAAATGCATTTCCCTTCCTCCTCGGAATAAAAAAAAAAAAGAAGGTCCGGGTAGACCTAACCGGCACATAACCAGGACCTAACCGGCATCCGGGTATTCGTAATAATTATCGTTATTATTATTGTTATTATTACCGTTATTATTGCTATTAACCCTTTCGCTACGGACACCGACTATAGTCGGCGGACGCGAGACGTGCTGTGTGTACGGATGCCGATTATAGTCGGTGTCCGCGAGACGTGCTGTGTGTACGGGTGCCGACTATAGTCGGTGTCCGCGAGACCAGACAATATACCTACGTACATTGTGGGTATTCTGAAATTTCAGAATTTTTATGTTTTTCTGTATAATATGACGAAACAGTTGTTACATAACTCTGAAAAAAGTATACATACAAGACAATTCCAAAGTGCCATTGAAAGACGTAAGTGCGAACATCGAAGACTACCGATGCGCAATGTGCACACTGCGCAGCGCGGTGCCCCGTTCAGTGGCGCTACTCTCGCGGAACGGACTGCTGTAGCGAAAGGGTTAATATCGTTATTATCGTTATTATTATTGTTATTATTGTTGTTATTATTGTTATTATTGTTATTATTCTTGTTATTGTTATCATTGTTAACATTATCATTATCATTATCATTACAATTGCCAGTTGCCAGTTGCCAGTCGCCCAGTCGCCCAGTTGCCCAGTTGCCAGTGGCCCAGTCGCCAGTGGCCCAGTCGCCCAGTTGCCCAGTCGCCCAGTGGCCCAGTCGCCCAGTCGCCAGTCGCCCAGTGGCCCAGTTGCCCAGTCGCCCAGTGGCCCAGTCGCCCAGTTGCCCAGTTGCCAGTGGCCCAGTCGCCCAGTTGCCCAGTCGCCCAGTGGCCCAGTCGCGCAGTGGCCCAGTCGCCAGTTGCCCAGTCGCCCAGTTGCCCAGTCGCCCAGTCGCCAGTGGCCCAGTCGCCCAGTTGCCCAGTCGCCCAGTGGCCCAGTCGCCCAGTCGCCAGTCGCCCAGTGGCCCAGTTGCCCAGTCGCCCAGTGGCCCAGTCGCCCAGTTGCCCAGTTGCCAGTGGCCCAGTCGCCCAGTTGCCCAGTCGCCCAGTGGCCCAGTCGCGCAGTGGCCCAGTCGCCAGTTGCCCAGTCGCCCAGTTGCCCAGTCGCCCAGTCGCCCAGTTGCCCAGTTGCCAGTGGCCCAGTTGCCCAGTCGCCCAGTTGCCCAGTTGCCAGTGGCCCAGTCGCCAGTGGCCCAGTCGCCGGTGGCCCAGTTGCGCAGTTGCCCAGTTGCCCAGTCGCCCAGTTGCCCAGTTGCCAGTTGCCCAGTTGCGACTGGGCGACTGGGCGACTGGGCAACTGGGCGACTGGGCGACTGGGCCACTGGCCACCGGCGACTGGGCAACTGGGCGACTGGGCAACTGGGCGACTGGGCAACTGGGCCACTGGGCGACTGGGCAACTGGGCGACTGGGCCACTGGCGACTGGGCCACTGGCAACTGGGCAACTAGGCCACTGGGCGACTGGGCAACTGGGCCACCGGCGACTGGGCGACTGGGCCACTGGCGACTGGGCCACTGGCAACTGGGCAACTGGGCGACTGGGCAACTGGGCCACTGGCAACTGGGCAACTGGGCGACTGGGCGACTGGGCAACTGGGCGACTGGGCAACTGGCGACTGGGCCACTGGGCCACTGGGCGACTGGGCGACTGGGCGACTGGGCGACTGGGCCACCGGCGACTGGGCGACTGGGCCACTGGCGACTGGGCCACCAGCCAACTTGGTTCCAAGCATGGTCTCCTCGCCCAAGACCTGGAGCTGCATTTCGACGTTTGTCACAAGCGTACTCACGGCAAAGGAGTGTGCCGAGAGGACCAGGGAGATGGACGGTACTAGAGAGCAAAGGCCCCTCTAGTCAGGCCACGCTGGGCGACCGTTAAGAGGTCGGCGATGTGACAGCGCATTCTTACTGAACATTCAGAAAGCGCTATAACAGGTTCGCGCAGATCCTCCCGCACCGAGCCAGTGCTGAACAGGCGGTTTTAGGGGCAGGGGTATCCCCTTATAGCGCGACAGTGAGGACGAGGGGTTTTAGTGGGTATTAACATCTGAGTCCCACACTACCCGGTCAAACATCTTGGTCGGGTGTGCGTAAATGCATTTCCCTTCCTCCTCGGAATAAAAAAAAAAAAGAAGGTCCGGGTAGACCTAACCGGCACATAACCAGGACCTAACCGGCATCCGGGTATTCGTAATAATTATCGTTATTATTATTGTTATTATTACCGTTATTATTGCTATTAACCCTTTCGCTACGGACACCGACTATAGTCGGCGGACGCGAGACGTGCTGTGTGTACGGATGCCGATTATAGTCGGTGTCCGCGAGACGTGCTGTGTGTACGGGTGCCGACTATAGTCGGTGTCCGCGAGACCAGACAATATACCTACGTACATTGTGGGTATTCTGAAATTTCAGAATTTTTATGTTTTTCTGTATAATATGACGAAACAGTTGTTACATAACTCTGAAAAAAGTATACATACAAGACAATTCCAAAGTGCCATTGAAAGACGTAAGTGCGAACATCGAAGACTACCGATGCGCAATGTGCACACTGCGCAGCGCGGTGCCCCGTTCAGTGGCGCTACTCTCGCGGAACGGACTGCTGTAGCGAAAGGGTTAATATCGTTATTATCGTTATTATTATTGTTATTATTGTTGTTATTATTGTTATTATTGTTATTATTCTTGTTATTGTTATCATTGTTAACATTATCATTATCATTATCATTACAATTGCCAGTTGCCAGTTGCCAGTCGCCCAGTCGCCCAGTTGCCCAGTTGCCAGTGGCCCAGTCGCCAGTGGCCCAGTCGCCCAGTTGCCCAGTCGCCCAGTGGCCCAGTCGCCCAGTCGCCCAGTCGCCAGTCGCCCAGTGGCCCAGTTGCCCAGTCGCCCAGTCGCCCAGTGGCCCAGTCGCCCAGTTGCCCAGTTGCCAGTGGCCCAGTCGCCCAGTTGCCCAGTCGCCCAGTGGCCCAGTCGCGCAGTGGCCCAGTCGCCAGTTGCCCAGTCGCCCAGTTGCCCAGTCGCCCAGTCGCCCAGTTGCCCAGTTGCCAGTGGCCCAGTTGCCCAGTCGCCCAGTTGCCCAGTTACCAGTGGCCCAGTTGCCGAGTCGCCCAGTCGCCCAGTTGCCCAGTTGCCAGTGGCCCAGTCGCCCAGTCGCCCAGTTGCCCAGTTGCCAGTGGCCCAGTTGCCCAGTCGCCCAGTTGCCCAGTTGCCAGTGGCCCAGTTGCCAGTGGCCCAGTCGCCAGTTGCCCAGTCGCCCAGTCGCCCAGTGGCCCAGTTGCCCAGTGGCCCAGTTGCCCAGTTGCCAGTGGCCCAGTCGCCCAGTCGCCCAGTTGCCCAGTTGCCAGTGGCCCAGTTGCCCAGTCGCCCAGTTGCCCAGTTGCCAGTGGCCCAGTTGCCAGTGGCCCAGTCGCCAGTTGCCCAGTCGCCCAGTCGCCCAGTTGCCCAGTTGCCAGTGGCCCAGTTGCCCAGTCGCCCAGTCGCCCAGTTGCCCAGTCGCCCAGTCGCCGGTGGCCCAGTTGCGCAGTTGCCCAGTTGCCAGTTGCCCAGTTGCGACTGGGCGACTGGGCAACTGGGCGACTGGGCAACTGGGCCACTGGCAACTGGGCGACTGGGCAACTGGCGACTGGGCCACTGGCAACTGGGCGACTGGGCAACTGGGCCACTGGCAACTGGGCAACTGGGCGACTGGGCAACTGGCGACTGGGCCACTGGGCGACTGGGCGACTGGGCAACTGGCGACTGGGCCACTGGGCGACTGGGCGACTGGGCGACTGGGCGACTGGGCAACTGGCGACTGGGCCACTGGGCGACTGGGCCACTGGCGACTGGGCCACTGGCAACTGGGCAACTGGGCCACTGGGCAACTGGGCCACTGGGCAACTGGGCGACTGGGCGACTGGGCCACTGGCAACTGGGCAACTGGGCCACTGGGCGACTGGGCAACTGGGCGACTGGGCGACTGGGCAACTGGGCCACTGGGCAACTGGGCCACTGGCAACTGGGCAACTGGGCAACTGGGCAACTGGGCCACTGGGCGACTGGGCAACTGGGCGACTGGGCGACTGGGCAACTGGGCCACTGGCAACTGGGCAACTGGGCGACTGGGCGACTGGGCAATTGGCGACTGGGCCACTGGCGACTGGGCAACTGGGCCACTGGCAACTGGGCAACTGGGCGACTGGGCGACTGGGCAACTGGCGACTGGGCCACTGGGCGACTGGGCGACTGGGCGACTGGGCGACTGGGCCACTGGCAACTGGGCAACTGGGCCACCGGCGACTGGGCGACTGGGCCACTGGCAACTGGGCAACTGGGCGACTGGGCCACTGGGCGACTGGGCGACTGGGCGACTGGGCGACTGGGCAACTGGCGACTGGGCCACTGGGCGACTGGGCGACTGGGCGACTGGGCGACTGGGCAACTGGCGACTGGGCCACTGGGCAACTGGCGACTGGGCCACTGGGCGACTGGGCGACTGGGCCACTGGCCACCGGCGACTGGGCAACTGGGCGACTGGGAAACTGGGCGACTGGGCCACTGGCAACTGGACGACTGGGCCACTGGGCGACTGGGCCACTGGCGACTGGGCCACTGGCAACTGGGCAACTGGGCGACTGGGCAACTGGCAACTGGCAATTGTAATGATAATGATAATGATAATGTTAACAATGATAACAATAACAAGAATAATAACAATAATAACAACAATAATAACAATAATAATAACGATAATAACGATATTAACCCTTTCGCTACGGCAGTCCGTTCCGCGAGAGTAGCGCCACTGAACGGGGCACCGCGCTGCGCAGTGTGCACATTGCGCATCGGTAGTCTTCGATGTTCGCACTTACGTCTTTCAATGGCACTTTGGAATTGTCTTGTATGTATACTTTTTTCAGAGTTATGTAACAACTGTTTCGTCATATTATACAGAAAAACATAAAAATTCTGAAATTTCAGAATACCCACAATGTACGTAGGTATATTGTCTGGTCTCGCGGACACCGACTATAGTCGGCACCCGTACACACAGCACGTCTCGCGGACACCGACTATAATCGGCATCCGTACACACAGCACGTCTCGCGTCCGCCGACTATAGTCGGTGTCCGTAGCGAAAGGGTTAATAGCAATAATAACGGTAATAATAACAATAATAATAACGATAATTATTACGAATACCCGGATGCCGGTTAGGTCCTGGTTATGTGCCGGTTAGCGCTTTCTGAATGTTCAGTAAGAATGCGCTGTCACATCGCCGACCCCGTAACGGTCGCCCAGCGTGGCCTGACTAGAGGGGCCTTTGCTCTCTAGTACCGTCCATCTCCCTGGTCCTCTCGGCACACTCCTTTTCCGTGAGTACGCTTGTGACAAACGTCGAAATGCAGCTCCAGGTCTTGGGCGAGTAGACCATGCTTGGAACCAAGTTGGCTGGTGAGATCCGTTCGCCAATCTCCTGGTTGATCTTCTCCCTCAGTTCGGTCCACTCGGGACAGTGAAACAGAGTGTGGCCGGCATCATCGATCGCGGCACCGCAAAACCAGCAGGCCGTTAGGGTTAGGTCCGGGTTAGGTTAATACTAATAATAATAATAATGATAATAATAATAATAGTGATGATGATGATAATGATAATGGTAATGGTTATGGTAATGGTAATAATAACGATAATAACGATAACAATAACAATAATAATAACGATAATAACGATAATAATAACAATAATAATAACGATAATAACGATAATAACGATAACAATAATAATAATGCTAATGATAATGATAATGGTAATGGTAATGGCAACTGGCAACTGGTGAATGACGACTGGCGACTGGCAACTGACGACTGGCGACTGGCGACTGGCAACTGGCCACTGGCAACTGGCAACTGGCAACTGGCGACTGGCGACTGGCGACTGGCAACTGGCCACTGGCGACTGGCAACTGGCAACTGGCCACTGGCGACTGGCCACCGGCGACTGGCAACTGGCCACCGGCGACTGGCAATTGTAATGATAATGATAATGATAATGTTAACAATGATAACAAGAATAATAACAATAATAACAATAATAACAACAATAATAACAATAATAACAATAATAATAACGATAATAACAATAATAACGGTAATAATAACAATAATAATAACGATAATTATTACGAATACCCGGATGCCGGTTAGGTCCTGGTTATGTGTAAAAAAATCTTATAAACAATGTATAAACAAATCGTTAATAATGTGTAAAATACTTTGCAACGTCGTAGGAATGTTCATAGGCGAAAATTTCAATTTTGTTCAAAAAATGTTATAAACAATTTATAAACAAATTGTTGACAATGTGTGAAATACTTTGCAACGTCGTGGAAATGTTCGTGGGCGAAAATTTAAAATTTGTTCGAAACATTTTGTAAACAATTTATAAACAAATTCAAAACACCACGAAGAATGTAAATATGTATGTACGCAGAAAATAAGATTTTCATGCAATAAATAATATAAATGTAACCATTGCTTTATACATTTATTTTCATGCCCTTTCAGTCATCACTTTTCGCTTCAATGGTAACGTCGAGTAAAAAGTAGTTTTGTCACGAGTGGCATTACCGGCTGCATGTTGGGTTGCCTATGTGCAGGCCGGGCAAATGTAGCCCATCGCGGGAGTGCGTGTCTCATTTTTAGTCTGGAGTCCGAGGGTTAATATACACCCAGGCCTAGTCGTGAGCATCAGTCAATCCTTATTACAGCCATAAATTGTGGCGTGATACCGTGAACGATAACATTATCAATGCTCTCCGCTTCGATTGTTTCCGAGGTGCGAAGAAGTAACTTCATTCTATCTGGCAACTGACATCCTCGTGCCTGTACGTTCTATACGTTGCGGTCTATACGACGAGCGGATAATGCGGAGGGTCGAACGAAGGTTAGAAAAAGGAGAAGGCACGCCTCGGTGAACGTCGACGACCTTGGGAGGCGTGCGAGGAATTAGATGAGAAAGGGGATTTTAACGATCGACCTTTTCATTCCCGCGCTATGTCGTAGAGTAGACTATGAAAGTGTCTATTAGATGGGCGCAACCACGAAAGCCACATGTGTCTACATTTTTCTCCATCTGCGCCGATGATTTTCGACAGAATTACTCTCCTGTCTCGATGTGTGCGCACGTACGAGTCTAGACGAGAAAAGGACAGGATATGGGATGGAAATAGGTTGTAAAGTAAGACGGAATGAATGGAAAGATTCTAAATTTACAGGGATGACTTCGAATGATTAGTACAGCGACCTTACGAGCGGAAGTAGAGCACGTAGGTCGCTGCAGTTTTAGCTGTAATGAACAGGATTAAAGTTCTGGAATTAGCCCAAGATTTCGCGGACGGTGTACGGGGGCAGTTCGTAGATCCGTGGATTCACGCGAGTTAAGTAGAGCCGAGGATCCGAAAATGGAGGGGGGATCCGAAAAAATATCTTCTACGCCCGACATTAAGCGTCGACGCTTCCGCGACTTCCGAACTCCGAATGAACAAACTACCCTGAGCGCGCCATTAGAAATACCCAAGTGACGATCGTTTCGCTCGCTATCCCAATAAAGAGGAGTTGGAATTTGGAATTCCTCGGCGCCGCACGTTCGAGCTCCGTCAAGGTGTCACGCGGAGCGTTTCCGACGAGCGCAGCGGAGAGAGACCGAGACGGATAGACAGATAGATAGAGAGTGTAGAGGGGCGCGGAACATAGGTGGACCATAGTAGCGGTGTCGAAGAAAGAGAAGAACGAGAGCGGCAGAGGCGTGAGGGCGGCCGCGGGCGGGTGGAAGGGACAGAGGTCGGTACTCGGTGTACAGTGACGGTGACGGTTTCGAGTGGCGAGCGGAGGGTTGAAAGAGTAGTGGCGGGCGGGCGCGAAGCATAGGCGCTCGGGCGAACCCTCTGGCCACCCCCTCGCCACCCCCGGTTTGGCGTCGGTAGGTGGTGAGTGGCGGTGGGGTCGAACGCCGGTGTGGGATCTAGTCCAATGCCGGATTCGCGGTGGAAACTTCAGTGCGCGACCAGCCACCGACGTGTGTTTACGGTCGGAGCTCCAGCGGAAGCTGCGAGAGGACTGCCTTCGCCTCGTTAGGGGGTGAGAATATTCTTTATTCGAGCCTGGTAGACGTCGGCCAGCATCGACGCCACGCAAAGCGTCTGCCGTCGAGGCTAACGAACTTGTCGCGTGCCGACGACCACGACGACGTTAAGGGATCGTCCGAAACACGTGCGTGCCATGGAGGGTTCATCGCTTCCTTGAGAAACATCGACTCCGTGCAAGGGTGCAGGTGGAAGGCGGCTTCCGAGTCGAGGCGTTTCTGAGTTTTGCGAATGTTCGATCAGCGGTAGGATCGTCCGGTTCGTGCATTGTATCGCGTGGAATTCCGGAATCGTTCTGAGGAAGATGTAAGTTGGTTTGTACGATCGTAGACTTCTCAGTAGCGTGCATGAATTGGTAGACTTGCTACGTAGTGACGTGCGAACGGAGTCGTAGATGTTAGAACGAATTGGGATTATCGGTTCCTCATGCGCGAAACGCGAAAATCATTGAGCAGCGGGGAAAATAGTTCACCGAGTTCCGTCAGGTCGCAACTTTCCCGAAAGTTTCGCGCATGAATCTCGAGAAATTTAGAGACCTTTGCCGCGGGACTAGGGATCGAGACAGTGTGAATGTCAGCTGAATGAGCAGGTGGAACAACGTTCCTGAATGCAAAAACTTTATGCTAAGAACACTTTTTGGGATTGAAAGGACGTTATCGCATCTGACATTATTATCGTACATGAATTCATTACTTTCCTCCAAACTTCTGAAAACTTGAGAAACTTTACAGTAATTCATCGCGAGTCATTAATCACTGAATCTGCAATCGTCGTCACAAGCAAATCCGAAAACCAATACAGGGGCAGTGTCTTCAATATGGTTCCCAATTGTTCCAAGTTTGTCCTCATCGTCAATCACGGTTAATTAGACGATCATGATTTTACTGTGTCCCTGCGTTTGATGAGAACTTGACTGTGATACGACCACGTGCTCATCACCGGTGCGCTATTCGGGTTGATCTTGCCAACGCATCGATACATCCGCGCGTCTTTTCCGGCGTGTTCGGAGTAGCTGACGCTCGAGCGAAATTTCGGTGGAAAACGCGGCAGCGGAGTTGGAGGAAAGTTGTGCTTCTTAGTGTGAAGATGGTTAATGATCGCCGGAGTCATCTGCGTCCGGAAGCGGAGATGGAAAAGTTTGCGGTCCTGGGATGTCAACGTTTGAGATACGAGACGGTTGTATGATAGTTACGCTCGTTTCTTAGCTCACGGCGTCGTTTGACGGATGTTTAGCAAAAAGTTCTCTTTGACAGTGTTTGTTGTCGGTCGGTTAATGACAGTGAAGGTGGTTGGAGACATTAAAGATTGAACGAAAAAAGGAATTTTGTCGTTTCGTGTTAAACAAGGTAGTATGAACTACGTCTCTGTATTCGGATGATACGTGCACGTTTTTCGACGAAAGTGAGTAAAGTGGCAATCAAAGATGAGAAAACCGATATTCACTCTGTGAAGACTCCTAACGGTTGATGAGCTTTCTGTAAATTCGTTGTACGGAAATAGAGAAAGTTTGAGTCGTTTCTAGATATCATCGAGCTCGTCAGAAGTCTTTTCTTGCAGATGAGAGAAAAAGAATACATCTACACTGAATGAGAATAATGATCACTCGTACGAGCATCCCGCGAAATCATTCGATCGATCGCTATAAGTATATCACTGTAGCGAGCGAAGCAAAGATGTTTGATGGTTCTCAGCGCAAACACCATAAAACGCCAATAGAAACGCATTAGGCGAGGGGGCTGCGTGGGTGGCATTTCAAGCTTCTCGCCCGAGAATGTCGGGAATGCCGCAGCAACAGAAGTTCTTGAACCCCTATTTCCCATTACCGAGAGACGCGGCGGGCTCTTACAAATTTATGGCAAACTTCAATTGAATCGGGTTCAGTCTTAACACGCGCGATACGTACAGATTGGCTCAAGAAAGCTCGAATGGCTACCGTTTCAAACTCTCGGAACTTTCCACATTGCGACGCGAAGCAAGTTTTATCGTCGAACGTGTCACACTTTGTTTCGAGACGTAACAGTTCGGAAATGTGCATTGTTCGATTCGGAATGCCCGAATCAATCTTTCATATCGAAGACGGAAAAAAACCGTTAAATTGCATCACGTATAAAATGTCACGTCTTTGAAGTTGCTTCTCGAAATTGTAAGAATTCAGTGTACGTCAACTGTCGAAGTGTATGACAATTATACGGAACGGAGCGTTCAGGTTGAAGAATACTGTTATATGACGGCGCGGATCACTACTGTTTACAACCTAGCCAACATGCGCGGACAGATAAACCCGAAAACAGCGTTACAATCTCATAAAGCTGCCAAGGAGTGGCACTGAAAATGCGAAAACTACGTTTCGCTTCCTTTCGTTGTCAAGTGCACACGGAGATAGACGTTTATCCAATGTAAGCCGGAGCAGCCGGATCCTAAACTCCTTCCAGAATAAATATTCTCGGAACATTGTACGGCGAAACATTCCGAGAAGTCGTTCCTACGGTCTGGCAACTTTCAATTGATACCCGATCCAGCAGTTTTCAGTGTCACGATGCCCGAAGCCAAAGTCAATAAATGGAAATACGCGAATTTTAGGTGCGGAGAGATCGGAAAGTCTAAGGCGATCTCAATTTCGTTCCGTTGTATTAAAACGCACCGGCGCGCTGCGCGCTGGCAACTCGCGGAAAACTTCGATTGGCTTCTCGTCGTGTACTTTTCAGTGTCAAGGTTCAACGCTGGCTGAAAGCATTTGGTATGCATGAGGATAATGCAGTATTTGACCAAGTTCTCGCATAAGGATACCCTGCGTAGTGTCATGTGGAAAATGTATAGCCGCGTTAAGCTCTCGCTCATTATCAAGCTCACTCGAACTGGAAGGGTCGTTCTAGCCAGGTGCAGAGACGGGTCAGATTTCTTATAGGACACAGGTCACTCAACCGCAACCGTAAAGAACGCTCCAATTACAACATCGACATTAACTATTTCCGTTCACGAAAGAATTCATGCTCTTCGACGCGCCCTGGCAAACTTCGATTGGATCTTCGTCAAGTAATTTTCAGTGTCAAGGTACTGGAAGCGCAACGTAGAAGCGCATTGGCTGCGAGAAGAGGCGCGGGGGTGTATTTGAAACTCCTGGCGTAAGAACGCCAGGAACGCGGTATTGTGGGGAACGCGAGGGAGGGAGAGAGAGAGAGAGGAGTGAGGGGGCGTCGACGTGGCGATAGTGGAGGTGGTGCTGGTTTGCGGTAGAACGCGTAACCGAGGCCGGTACGCCGACGGTGGGTGGTGGAGTAGTGTAAAAGTGACGCTGGTACTAGTAAGCTTCATGGTAATGGTAATAGTGCTAGCAAAGGACGACAGGCGTGGTAGTAATATCTGGCATAGCGCGAGGGTGGTGGTGCCGGTGGAGGCGGAGGCAGTGTTGGTGGTAGTAGTAGTAGTAGTAGTAGTAGTAGTAGTAGTAGTAATGGTCGTAGTAGTAGAGTACTAGCTACGACGTTATGTCTGGCGAGTTCATGAATGAACGACCACTTCGCTTTCTCGCGAGCGCTAATGGGCTTCCTTTCTCACGCGGCGAACCGCCCACGTATTTTTGTGGCGCAATCATATGTTGTCGGCACGTGCCGATTATTGTCGTGTAAGACTAACGTTTTGCGATGCCTTTTCCGTCGCACTCGTTCCGTTCACTTTTGGTCCACCTTGCGGCGAGTCAAAGAAAACGGAACTGATGAACCTGTAAGAGGTGCTGAATCGAAGAAGTAAGAATAGATGCTGCGGCGTCAGCAGCAGCAAGTTTTAATGGTAGCGGCCGCGTCGCGAGATTTGCCGAGTCGGATTGCGGGGGAAAGTTAACACTGCCCACTGATACATTCTTTTTCTTTCGCCACGCGAAAAAGTTTCGTTTGCAGGGATGAAGTCAATCGCTTCGGTAAACCGTCGCGAAGAAAGTCGACCGTATTTTTTTGTTAGGCTAGTATAACTATAATGAAACCGAGTTGGTATTATTACCCGATCTCTATCTCCGACGTGTTCCTGTTTGTCGTTAATTTCTCAGTTCTGGCATACCGCCAGCATTTGAGCAAGATTTTCTCCTCATCTCATTCGCTTTCTCTCTCTATCGTGTTCCGATTCCGCTTCATCTCTTCATCTTCCTCTAATAAGTACATCGAAGTGAAGTTACGGGAAGTTATGGTTGTCCCAATGCATGATTACATAGTCACGACATTATAACGGCTACCATATATGTCATTCGAATTCTCTGTAGACGTCGTCTGAATCAGTGGCGATCGCTATTAATTTCATGCAAATTACGTTAATCGCGGCTTTAAATCACAGCAGCAAAATTAAATAAGGGACCTGTTTCTGGTTCTGCGTGCCACGGGGCCATGTCGGATGAGAAATTGAAAAGTCACAACTGCACATTACCCAACTACAAACTAGCAGCTTTAGCTACGCCGCAGAGTATAATACAATGCATCTTATTGTTAGTAGGTATGCAAGAATTCAGACGAATCTCTATATGAGTTAAAATGAAAATGACGAACAAAAATAATGTTTAGTCAGTAGATTGTTGGAACAATAGGTGCTGCGTATTATTATACAATTTAACTGGCGCAATAACTGTAATAGATTGTGTTGTGGAAGTTAAATGCGAAATTATAGATGCTTCTACAAACTGATATTACACGTTCAGAAACATTAAAACATTTGTTCCTTCTTAAATTCCATATTTGAATTTTGAACATTATTCATGCACTCTAAATTATTATGAATCAGTGGCATCGATTATAACAAATAACCAAATTAATATTTAATGACATTGTTAATATTCATGTGAGGCATGGATTTCAACAGTACTACGACTTAATGCAAGCACGTAATGCACACTAACGAAAATATAAAATAATAATAAATATAAAAATATTGAATAATGCTGGACTTATCAATGTTCTTTCACAAAATCCACCCTCTATGACGGTCCTGCGCAGCGCTCCATTGTCTCTGCCGCAGCCTGTATCTGGGGTGCTGCAAGCACGGCTCCCGCACGCACATTCTT
Source organism: Priocnemis perturbator (assembly GCA_963942575.1). Lineage (NCBI taxonomy): Eukaryota > Metazoa > Arthropoda > Insecta > Hymenoptera > Pompilidae > Priocnemis > Priocnemis perturbator. Next base: position 10,301,756 of record OZ012653.1, read on the forward strand.
TCGCGTTTTACGCGTCTCTCCCGGCAAAGCAGCCAGACCTGCCAGACTGATGCGTGGGAATTTAAGCGGATACACGCGCGGATGCAGTCTATCCCCGGCAGTGGATAACCGTGACTTACGCTGCCTCGGTGCTTCCGCTTCGACGCGGAAGTCATGATCGTGTATTACCATAATAAATTTTGACGTCCATAATAAAGTCTCGATAGAATTTATACGTGCATTCGTCTAGGCGTGCCGCGTCGGCGGAGTTTCGCAGTTTCGTCGACGGACAGGCTCGTAAAGTCGGTCGGCGGTGCAAGCGCATGCCACGTCACGTCCGTGGTATCGTCAGGCTTAAACCGGTATACGGAAGCTGGAACTCGTCCCGGCATACGTTTCCGCGGAAAGTCAGGCATTTTCGAAACCGCCCATCGACACGGATTACAGAGTCGATAGGACATTTTTCGAATATGCCATTGTCCCTTTCTACGCCCTCCCCCTTAAATACAGATAGTACTTTCGTATTTTCTGCCGTTCATCGAACGAGATACGCTCTGAAACAAAGGGAACGAGAGAAAGGGATGAGCGATGCGAGAGGGAAGGGGAGAGAAACGGCACGTTTCGCAGAGACATAATCTGGTCGTGCTCCCAATCGCATCAGAGAGAATAGGTGGGCGCGATCGAATTATTCGCGGCGGCGGGCAGGCTTTGATGTCATTCACGTGAAATCTCGCTCCGTCCGTTTCGAGACTTTTCTATGACGTATATGGCCGTATAGCGGCGCGGGTTTTACGCGATACATCGCGGCGGAATAATGTAATATAAGCGATGACGGGCAAAAATACAGGGAACGTTTCAGCGCGCCAATGGCATTGCCCTCTCAACGTTCCCGTGACGTAACGGCGTTTGGCCAATGTATTCCCTCTTACTCTGCGCTGCACGTTTTCCGGAATAAAAAGACGCCATCAGGCAAAGGCGGCCGAAGGAAGCGTCTTGTCTCCGGAGGAGAAGAGGAGGCGAAGATTTTTTATCCTCCCTCCTTTCCTTTGCCGCGCTACGTCCTTTCCGCTTTAATACTTCATCAACTCGATTTTTCACCCCCTTTCTGGCACCCGTCACCATCTACTCGCCTCTTTCACGTGACGCGACGATGACGCGGGTAAATTAGTGTCTCCTGGCCTCGAATGTAGCGAACAGTTCTACCGGCAGTGACAGTTCCAAATGTTAAAGCTGAGTTAATATCGCGGGGTATTATGGTAATAATGACAAATGGGCCAATTAACCCCTCTAGCCGGTTAACTCCGCTTCGCACCCCGTCGTTCTTCCCTTTTAACGATCGCATAATACTAATATACCGATAAGTTATGTCACCGGGAAAACAGCATAATTCTGGCGGACATTCATAACTTGAGCGCAATCATTAATTTCTCGGTACGGTCGCGTAATAATCAAAAAACGGGAAGGTAACGTGCGTACACATGCATATATATGCACATCGGCGCGAAATAAAAGGGTATCGAGTAAAGTGCACTCATAGTAGTATCTTGCTGTGTCGAATACAAGTCGAACCTCCTTTTTCGAAGTCTGTTAAAAAGTCAACTGTTCGGTAGCGGCGAGTCCGTGCAGTATAAGAGCATCCTGCCTATCTCTCTCTCTCTCTCTTTCTCGCGCGCGCTTCCTCCTCATTTTCGGATGCCAATTGACACCACTCGGTCCACGACATCCAACGGACATGGGGGACGTAGAACAAAAGTTTTTTGAGCATTCCGTCGGGACAAAAGACAACCACTTGCCTTTTCGGAAATATTTCTAGCTATTCACCCTAGCGCGCACGCATCCCCTTACCCTTTCAGCCTTTCACCGTTTCACCCTTCTTCGGCGTACTAGGAGCTTCTGAAATCCTCGAAAGTCTCATCTGGTCCCCTCTCTCTCTCTCTGCTTCTATTCCCTTTTATTCCTCTCATCCTTTTTTTCCATCCCTCTCCTCAATCCCCCGCGACAGTGTTCCAGAGTCCCTCGCGAGAACTCAGGCCGATCGAATGTACTCGAGTGGTACTCTCGTCGTAGCGTCGCGGATGACACGGCTTGGCTGACGGTGATGGTAGGAAAAAAAGCAGTGCCAGCACCATCGCCGACGCCAGACTATTACAGCAGCGGGCATAAACGCCGGCGTCGGCGGCGCTCGCAGAAACTGGACCCAGTCGAGCCGCGGCGCCCGCGCCGATTCCGAAACACGCTCGACTGGAGCTCGTCGCTTTCCATGAGCTTATTAGGATTTTTCGTTTGAGATATCCACTTAATTGACGGTGCGCCGTGGGTCGAGAGAAAGTGAAGAGGGGTGCGGAAGTGAGGCGAGGGACGGCGATAGGGGTTGGAACGGAGCGGTAGCTGGATCGCGAGCGCAGGGTTAGGAGAGGGAGAGGGGGGGGTGGGGTGCTCCATTATCGTAATTAATACCATTACAATTAACGCGCTGGAGACGGCGGTGCGCCCCCGGAACGAGCCTGGAATTCCTTTTACGGCGCGCTTTTATCGTGGTCGAGCTTTTTCCCCGGACATATAACTGGCGCAAAGCTCTCGCCGAGAGCGAGGGAGAGCGGGAGGGAGGAGAGAATGCGCGAACGCGCCGAATGCGCGTGTGTGTCCTGAATCTGCCCGCGCGCTTATGACTCGTTCTTATTCCCATTTCGTCGCGTTCGTTCTTCGCCGCGGGCATCGTTCGAACGCTTGCCCTATTCACCTATTGCGTCAAGTGCTCGCGAACCTCGTGCGATGAATATGCATGCCCGTAAGTGTATCGCGGGGAGGTTCTTTACGCGAATCCGGTATCTGTCATCGCGCGCGTCTAGCCTAATTTTTCTGCTTTATCTATTCATTCTAGCTAGGCCGTCGCGATCCGCGCGATCTCTGGCTTCTTTTTTCGCGGAGAGCGTAATTACCGCTCTTGCCACAGCCGGATAGAGACCGGATTCGTCCGTTCGCCACTTACAATTAGTCTTAATCAGAGCAATTCTCACGCGGGCGCGATTACGATTGAGGCTATTAAAATTAGCGCGTCGGCGCCGCGGCTCGCGAGCCTGGAATTCGTTTATGGCGCGCTTCCTCGCGAGCGCCTGGCTCGACGGAAAAGCCATCGTCAAGGCCTTTCCGTGAGTTCTGAATTTTTCCCACCGCTCGCCCCGGTCCGAGTCAACGCTCATCTCTTTCTACTTCTATTTGCCGTTCTTCACGTCTCCTCTTATTTGACGTTTCTTGTTTCCCGTCCGTTGTCAGCGCACCGTCGTCGTCGCTCGCGCGTAATTTAAACCTGGCACGGGCTCTTCTTTGCCGCGAGCGCGCTCTAAATCTCGTTTGCTTTCCGCGGCCCATCACGTTGATTAACGACGAATTACGTGCACCTTCGTTCGAGGCGCGCCTTAATCGGCTCGAGTAACGCATTCGACTCGGACGATTGCGTGACACTGACTTTCGTTAACACCCAGAACCGCCCAGGGGTCACAATTACTTATGTGGTACATACTTCGTTAAAATGATCGCTTCTGTCTGGATTATCGTATTTTTTGAGATTTTTTTAAAATGTCCACTGAAACGTATAGATCGCCGATGTGTAAATGTCGAAAGAGGTAAAATTTTGGAAAGATTGTAGCAAAAGATCATGTGAGTCATTTTCGGTCCTTGGTAGTTTTAGTGTCCAGTTTAGTCCGACTCGACCTTACAAAGAGCACTGACCCGATACGTACGGCCAGGTTGAGTCCCTCCAGGTCACACAATTGTAATTAAGCTTGTTAGAGTTAATGCACCGCGTTCGGTTCTGGGTTGAACTAGCTCGAAACGATAAAAATGCCGATTCGAAGAATTTTACGAAGTCGTAACTGCGTGACGAGCGGGAAAAATTAACTTTTCCTTTTTAGTTTAAGCGGATGTAGACGGTCTCTGGAGGAACGTGGAGCTTGAGATACGTGCATATTCGCGCGTTATGAACTGCGTAATTGGCCGGTATACGTGCCTATTAAACTATAAATTAAACTGATTTTCCAATCTCGTTGAAATGTAAGAGTCAGTACTAACATAGGTATAACTCATGTACTTTTGCGTATTAATCCGCACAGGCTATTTCAAAGTCTTAATTATCGTTGATCTGCTTACTCGATTGTTCGAGATATTACGTTATAGGATTGTAATTTCCATTGATTTCATCTAAAATTATATAACGTACCTACATTCTACATTCCGGTAGATTCGAGTGACCCTCTCTGTATATACATACTTTTATACTACGTAGCTCTCATATACTATATCACCAATTACTCGTGTCGGGCAAAAAAATTAAATTAAAAAATCATTCACCCGTTACTATCACACCCCGGAAACATATGGGGTGCCTATCGTGTGAGTCATTATTCGTTTTATAAGCTCGTGACGTAGTATGTACTTATGTGCTGTTACTCACTGTACTTTACATGTTCTAATTTCTCGCTTCTTCCTTTCAGCTTTTTCCGCCCTGTCGTCGTCCATTGTCTCGTCCCTCGTCTATGCCGGGCTATGCGAATTTCAGCCTTCTCTGCGTCTCGTAACCTGATAGTCTGTGAGTACCGAACCATCTTACGTAACATGTTTTCAACGTTCGCGCAGAGGGATTATCAAAATAACCGATCAATTTTTCCCGAACAAAATCAACCGAGAGTGTCGAAAAATGGTCATCACGCAGGGCTGTGTTCGCGAAAAAATGGCATCAGCAATTGATCGATTTTATGCATTCTATATGCATATCACTGTTCTTCAAACTCCTACATTTCGGATGCAGAATATTGGATTGCATATATGAATATCGGATAGTTTTTAACACTCTGAGTTTACCTACTGTATACTGTCTCATTATTCCGTTATACATTTTTCTCCCATCGTCATCGTGATAAGTAGAAAATACTTGTTTTGTGCAGTAAACGCGTAAACGCGTGACCGACACATTCGTAACGTAGAGAGTGAATGGGGGTTAATTAAAAAATAATCGTGACGCTTGCACGAAAGGGGAAAACGCAATACGACTAGATCTTAATTTCATGACTAATTCATGTGATACGGTTAGTCCGATGCAGCTTCAAGCGTTACAGCATATCTGGGGCCGGTCCTTTTTGCCATTTAACGCGAGTGACCCCTGAAGGATGGCGTTTTACGAGCTGGTAGCGTGGTATTTGCGCGGAACAACGTTTAAAATGCAACGAAACAGCAGCTTTAATATCTCACTCTCGTGTAATGAATTAATCGTTAAAGCTACTGGGATGCGTTATGGCGTAGCAAACATGACTTCTATGAATACATTCCTTTCTCTAACATAGTCGCAATTTCTTGCGCATAATGTATACCACTTTTAGTTATACAGCGAAACGGTGCCCTTGTGATAAATAGTAGTTGAAAATCTCATAACCTTCAAATATATTTTTTTACCTGCCTTCGGGCAAGAACAATATTCATTTATTTGATAACCTCAACAAACTAGATGAATTATGATAACGCTGATATGATGTTACGATTATGCTGAATATTCGTTCAGCAAGTGAATCCTTAACAACAGCGTCCGGAACAATTGAATTATGACAATTGTCAAACTTACCGAAGACTTGGCCAGCAGTTTGCGAAGCACCGTTCCTTTTCTCGGCTTTCTCAGCAGGCTCACTGTACCCAACTACAGTACATGCAGAATCATCGTGACCAGGACGATAGGAAGAAAATCACCGCTAGCAGGGACACAAAAAGGCACAATATCACGAATTTCACTAATTTCGACGGTGGCGATAAAATTGTGACACGCAACTTTTAAACGGCGCTACAGCAATGCTGCCACCTTCGAGGGAGGATTCTGTTGAACTTCGTAGATGTTGCCAACTTCCGAAAAATTACAAACTGCGCGGTGATAGGAGCATTTACATGCAACGCTTCATAAAAATGTTTAACCTTATTTTCGGGTGCGATTCAAACGCCACTTAGCATTTCACGTAACAATAATGACGTGCAATAGTTATTGGACACTGTAGCACAATTTTCAATCATGACGATTGTCGAATTTGTCAGAGGTACTCGAAGCAGCTTGTCGACCACATCAAAAAACACAATATCCCGAAATTCATTTAATTTTGACACGGATATAATAGCACAGTAGAAATTGTTTTGACGGCCCTGCGGCACTAGCGCCACTTGTTGAGCACGGGTTGAACTAGAGATCGAAGAACTCAGATAACTTTCGGAACGGTTCAAGCCGAACGCTGAACGGCTGAAGACGAAAGTTACACACGACATTGTTAACTCTCTTCGAAATAGAAGTTTGTGTAGTGGATAAGGATTTTGGTATTTGTAAACATCGCAGACCTTCTTCAGCAACTGTTACAACGAAACGCGTACGTAGGTGGCGTCACTGCCGTGGTGTCGTTTAAAACTTTTGTGTCGTGATGAAATCGATCTGTCAAAATTGATTGAATTTTCTGTTATTGTGACTTTTAGTGTTTGTGCGGATCATGATTTCGCTTTCAAACATCCTGTTGCACCTGTGTTTGAATGGAGTGTGGCTAGGTAAGGTGCATCTGTTCGAGAATCTATTGAGAGAAGTAACGACAAGTCACATGCTGTTTGTCATCACTGGTAAGTTTGACGTTTGTCATAGCTCAATTGTTTACGATGTTGTTGTTAATAATTGACATCCTACCATGAATATTATTGATGAGACAGTTTGATTGACTGATTGAACTATTGAGACGTTGTTGCATCTATAGAGTTTCAGCACTTATACGATCAAGTTTACACAACGTTTCGAAGAGGTTAAGTTGATGAGAGAAATTTAGACAAATCCATATCAGTATATGTTTCATTATAAAGTTATTATAAAGTTGTGAACTTAACATTAACACAACTCCTTGACTCATGCGTGCGTACAAAATGACACTCTCGAAAAAACATCTCAAGTTATTAAGCCGCGGCTTATCCTCCGCATACAAATTTTCGAGAAGCAGTACGATAAATAATTGACGCATAAGTCCGCGTACGTCTCACTGATACCGAAACGCACCTTAATGAGGGGATTTTGAAGTTCGAGTTCCGCAATTTCGGCTCCCTAGTTAAATTCGATCAGTTGGTCGCTCCTCGAAACGAGTCGTTATGGCGAAAGGGTCCTTTCGATAAGTTCAGCCAGAAAGCGCGTTTCAAAGCGTTTTAAGTTCGGGCCCTCTCAGCGTTCGGCACGGTGAAATTTGTATGAAAAAGAAATTGCTCGCGAGTGCCGTGCGTATCCGGGCCGTCTGGCGGGCGCAATAGCGTTACGTGTGGAGTGTGGAGGTTCAAAAATGGTTGTCGAGGGCGCGGAATTCGGGGCCGAAGCGTTTAGATTGTTTCCGCGCGCGCGTGCAAAACTGATAGCGCGGATGTTGGATAAATGTTTTCCACGTCGACTGCGTTACGGCACTTCAGCGTCGGCCGGACGCGATATTTACGCTCGGGCGATTCGTGTAAAATTTACAGAGATCCACACGCTCGCGCGTCGTACGGCCAAAAGCTATCGCTCGATTCGCCCCCTACTCGCGGGCTCGGTCATCTTCCAAACGCCGAATTATGCTCTCACCCACCTCCGCTTTGAATTCGAAACGAGGTCGGCGCGTATGAGTGGTCAGCGATCCAGTTTTGCCGCGAGTACGTGTCAAATCTATTGTCTGCGCTTTCGATCGATTATTCTGACCGACAGCGACAGGGTAATTGGGAATGGATTGGGGAGGGGATCAATTGTTTGTCTACCTGAAGATCGTCGGCTCGATCGCATGCTTGTAACTTTGACGACTTTGCGCTCATGGTGGGGCTCGCGTTTCGTCGACTTAATCGGGAAGACAAAATTTCATTCGCGACCTCTTCGAACGCTCTCTCCCTTCTTTCCACGCGACCATTTCTATTACTCCCCGTAAGTGCACTAAATTCAGTCTTCCATTTTTCTGCTTCCGCCGTCGTGGAACATATCGTCCTCTGGTTTTATGTGTTTCTTTTTTTTTGTCGGTTACACCGGGTCCATGGTACGCTGGAAGTATCGTCGTCGTAAAAAAAGATATTCACCGACGTTGAGCGGATATTTGTGGACGTCAAATAAATTCGCCGCAGCATATGGACCTAACGTTCGATGCATATTTCATTGCAATACCTTCGGAATATGACACGATGTTTTTCATGCATCGTGAATTTGAATCGAGGTCGACGCGTTCGCTTACCAGGGGGCCAGTTTCATCGCGTATGTGGGCTCCATTACTTTTGTGTTTCTTGCATGACGTCGGCGCGTAACTCAATTGGCAATACGAGGAAGATACTTCCAGGTCGAGCGCATCGATTTCTTTGTCTTTTTTTTTATGGCCACTTCGAAACTACGTAGGCGTAAGTAATTTTCCCTCGCACGGATGTCGGAGCATCGCGTCGCGGATAGAGAGATAGAAACGGAGTGCAGGTCTAGGGTCTTCCAAATGACTCCTCCTCCCTTTAGTCGCCGACTCGTATAATCCCTCCCCTAGTTCGCTGAAGTTCTGCTGGGCCGTCGCGTTTATTACTACAAAGTGAGGCGCGTAAATCGCGGCGAGTTTGATTTAGTTTTAAGTACCCGCGATGGCTCATAAAGTACTTCCGTTACAACTCGATGGAGTTTAAAGTAAAACCCGCGAGACTGTTACATGTCGGCGATATAAATGCGAGATATTCATCCCTTTGAGGCGTCGGTCGTCGGAATACGTTAATTACGTCCGAGATTTAAGAGGCGTGTGTAATGCGAGAACGAATGCAATTAATAAGTGCTTCCTACGGCACTCCCAACGGCTTCGTTCTATCGAAGTTTTACGAACCGATGATGATGGTACTTTTCAGTTATGTCTCTCTCGTTCTGTGCAACTTCGTACGCTGCTGAATAGAATATGCATGATTATGTGGGACGGTAGAAAAATTCTTCGTTAGAAATAGTATTTGTTGGTTCAAAAGACAGTTATATTTCATCACAGCAGCTTTCTGAGACACATTTATTGTAGGTTCCATTCTCTTTCTCTAGTATTTAAATAAATTTTACTTTACATAGATTTACTTTTGATAGACAACTCGCCGGAGCAGAATTGTTTCGTCGCAATCCGCAAAGACCTGTTTCCTTCTTAACGAGGTACGAAATTTATCCTTTGTACCGCGCTAAAACATTTATTAGCCGTGGTTGCGTCGCGAGCCTTGCATTAAGATGGCCGGAGAGTGACATTGTTTATTCAATTTGGCGGTCACCTTCATTTAGCTTGTAACGACCCAATTATGTTCACCGAGGTTAGGAGCGACTCGAGGGTACCGACTAAGGCTTAATAATTCACTAATATTGACGTGCCCTATCGTCGCGTATGCATCCTGACCTAACCCACTGCCACGTATGTATAATTGGTTGTGGGGTGGAAGCCGTTCTAAATTACTTTGCCTCCCTGAAAACCATACCACCCTTTAAATCAAAACTTCTACCATACTCGCACAAATAATGAAGTCGGTCAAAATTGCCTAGAAATAAACTCCCGGATACAATTATCAGAATTCCTGTTATAACTTTTGACGACTACGGAAATTGTATCTTACCATCACGTGCGTACATAACCGAGGTAAATGGTTAATGAATTTTAACTGTCAATACGGCCGGAAAAATTCACTCCAGCGAACTGATTCCTTCCGTTCAAACTTCAAACACGGTGTCATTAAATACATGCAGATGCTTCGACAGAACATTCACAAAGCACGAAGATGTTGACTCCCGTCAAATTGCTCGCCGTTTGTCGGTTTAATACGCGAACAAGATTTCGCTTTGTACACTGAATCGACAGTAACCAGGGAGTTGCAATATATCGAGTCTCGCGATACATTCGACGATCCGACTTTTACGAGATTGCTCGGAGGTAAAGAACTCAGGGGCCCCTTTACAGGCACAAAAAGTGAAACGCCGTCGCCCTACGCGTCGCGAGCGAGGACGCCGAACCTTTACGACTACCTCAAGAAGCAGCGGTAGCTTTAAAAGTGCAGGAAGAGTGGGGGGGAGTAGAGAGACGAAGCGGCTAGAAAAGCCGGTCACATTTTCTCTAGAAAATCTAATTCCCTCCGTCATCCATTCCCTTTTCCTCTCATTCCCTGTCGTTCTGCCCCCATCTCTCTCTTTCTCTTTACCCCTTCCTTTTTCTATCTCATTTTCTTCAAGTACGATGCGACGCTAAGACGAGGCCACATAGGGCGATGAGGAAGTCGAAAGGTCGTGGGTGTAAATATTTAAGTAGTAAATCCCTCCCTCGTACACGTCAGTCGTTTGCTGGTTGAAATAATTTTGTAGAAGGAACCGTCTACCCACTTCGTTCCCTCGCTGTGAGCGTGACCCCTCTCCCTTTTAGCCCGCCTCTATCTCAGCGCTCGTAAAGTTTCCGTCTGCGAGGTCTCGTTGATCGTTAACTATCGCAGCGCGAATTACACGTAAGACCCGAGGAAATGAGTTTCGCGGCGATGGCGAATGGGTGGGATGCGAGTATATTCGAGCAGAGATATGTTAACAGGTAGCCGTGGTCAATTTTTTGTCATCTCGAGGAGGCGTCGGGTTTTGGAGAATTATTTTATTCCGATTCGCTCACCGCATCTCTTTCATGTTCCGCTGACGTTATTATTAGGTCATTGCTTCACGCTCATTTTCGCACGCATTACATACCCCTTTCATGCGCATTCCACGATGTTGTTTCACGGTGGATAGTTTTGTTTTGACGGATATCGCGATTTAATCAAATTAATAGTAATTAAAATGACAAACGAAGTAAATGGGTTAGGCATTAATCGAAACACTTGTTGCTTCGAGGGATCTCTTTCCTCTCTCGCAGCGCATCTCTTCCTCTCCTCCTGCTCACCCTTCCGTCCTCTGCCCTTATCTCTCTCGCAGGAACCGCCTCGGCTTTCTTGTTCTTAGGGGTCATAATATGCTTCCATTAATGTTGATTATTTCAAGTGAAATTTACTCTCCTCAGCGTCGGCGAAACACCCTCGTCGCCGGGTTCTTAGCGCTGTAAACTCCGCCGTAACGGCATAAAATACACCCGGTCGACAATGTATTATCAAATATACTTTAATGCACCCGTAACGTCGTTGCTCGTGATAAATTTTAGGTGCGTTCGAGGTTGCTGCAGCGATGTTTTTTTCACGCCCAGCAAACAGGAATTAATTTACCAGTGATTCGTTATGTCCATCGAACAGCTCCTTTCCTTTTTCACGTTGCTTACAGTGCCAACTGGGTAATACAAAGAATTATTATAGTTTTCCGTCGCATTTACTTTATCGCCGGAATACTATAGTCTTTCACGTGGGGTTAATGAAAATAATGGAAGAAATCTGGCAAAATTCTGACCAAGTTTTACGGCTTCAAGATGAGCATGGAAACGGTCGAGCGTACAATCGACTTAATACTTCCAGACTATTTGGCGGGGTAATCGTCGATATGCCTCCGATATTCACTCGGGTGCATCGATGCAAAAGATACCGCAGACTCTCTATTGTTTTGAAAATCCACTAAAACGTTTCTGTATCCGCATTTATTATTTAGAAGACAAGCAACCCTCGGTCTTTCAATTTATTAACATTTCAATAAATATACTAATTTATATTTAAAGAAAATACGCAGTAAAATACGCGATATTTATTTATTAGCAATTACCGAGTAACCAATTGAAATGAATATTCACTGATGAATATTATTAAGAAGAGGTTTAAATTCAACACGTTGTAGTCATAAATATATAGCATTTGCGTTGTGGGCGAATGTGTTTAAAACATTTCTTGAATGATATTGTGTTAATGTACCTACATCTGGCTATCGTTTGCACGGTCTTTCGCGAGCATACCATACGTGCATGCATCATACAAATGTCATTTCCACTATTCACACATGTGCCTAGCATGCCACATTACATAATTCAAGCCTCACAAGCAGGTCACGTGAGATAGTGTTCCGTGAGTATCGGGTTGTTGTAACAAAACACACGGTACTAATTACAAAGCAAACACAGGTGCATAATTAAACGCGGGTCGCCTGCATGGTCAAGCCTGTCCGCGGGCATTGCAGATGTGTGTTGTGTCTGGAAGATGCTATTTATAAGTGGACGTTGCATTCGTCATCCGTGATCAATCGTTTCTCGGTTCTGTCCACGCATACATATATATTACGAGAAAATGATAGTGTCATCGTTGTCGATCGACACTTTTCGGATCGCCAACAATATGCTCTCGAAAGTTATTGTGGTTGATCGGCGGGTAGCCCGGGATACGATTTAATTAGCGTCGTACGGCTAAGTTCCGATCGATAGGCGTTGACACGCGTCAACGATTTCGTGGAAATCAGTGGATTGAGTGTGCGTGCAGAGGGTGCAGGTTTTGCATGTGTGCACCGTGTGCACGATTTGCATATACACGTACAGATTCATCGAACCCTCGAGCGCGTGCCAAACTATCCTACGAGGTGAGAAAGTGTATCCTCTCTCTCTCACACACACACGTTCACTTTCTCTGTCACTTTCTCTTACTCCCTTCGCCTCGTTCATAGTTCGCGTTCTATCTCTCTTTTACTTACCCCTGTTACGGCGTACAGAGACGTCGACCACCGAGGGTTGGAGGATGAAGCGGCCGTTTGTAAAGGGATAATTATGCCCCGACTAACGCCGCAAAGTGGAATAAAGAGGTGGCGTTTTGTTCGGAGCAAAGAAGGAGGATTAGCGAGCAGAGATTTACGATATTCGATGCGTCATGTGTATTACTCGTTCTCCCGTACTCCCCTGATCACTTTTTAATCTAACCCTGTTCGCCTCTGCTTCTGTTTGATCCATGCAAACGCTGTTCCGACGAAAAACTCGATTTTAACGTTCGACTCGATTTTCGAGCCGTTTGTTACAAAGCATTGAAATGGCGGATTTCGTCGTAAATTTTGTTGAGCTGCAAGCAGAGATACGAAATAAGATATTCCTGATACTCGTATTCGTATCATTTATTGGTTTCATCGGGCTATGTAATTTCATGTTCCACTCCCACTGCACGCAGCCTTTAATTACGTTTAAGCACGCATCGCACGAACAGAACGTTGCAAGTGTTAGCGATCGATCGTGCCAAAGTGATGAATGCGATGTAGTGAACAGACAGACGTGGAGTGGGTAGAGACGATCTTGATCAGCCAATAGGGACGAAGTACAAGCACGTAATAGGTGTAGGTTACCTCGACGAAGTATGTCGTGAACAATTGTTTTTACAGCGGAGGTGAGAATGTATGAGTTCGCCGCAATGTGATCCTTCCAATACTTGAATCATTCTTGACGAAAAATATTGGACCGCGGCGAACGGTGAACTGTCTGCTGACACATGAAGCAAAAATCGATAGCATTGAGTGACACAACATTAACGCATGCCAATCGAGCACAATACGGTCTCAAGAACATGACACGTTTATCCATATAATATATTACGCAATCAATTACGTATTTCAATTATCATGTCATTTTCAAATGCAACGATGGCACACTAATTAATGAAGCATCGCGAGGCATCGATTATTGATACGCACACCCCAGTCGCTAGATATCCCGACAAATTTCGCTGACGCACCACTACTTATTCGCTGGAAGAATTACCCCGGTACGCGTCTCGTCCACGAATCTCATCAATTCCACCCAGGAATTACCGCGTCGCATATCTCGCGCGACACGACATAACATTCTTTATGACACATTCCGCGCGCATCGTTTCCCCGAAAATGTTTCAATCACGACGTCGCGTCGGCGAGCGCCGGCCGTTTCTCAGGACGATATTTTTCCGTGGCCGCAAACAATTCCCCTTTAACTACGGGACCCGACGTTCTGCGAGGCCGCTTTACGGTTGCGACTTGCCGCGCGGGGGAGACGGGATGAGAAGACAGAAGACAGAGACGAGGATACGAGAGAGAAACGGAGAGAAAAGCGTATAAAACGAGGAAGAGAAGGCGGCGGACGAGGGCGAGGGTCGGGGTAGAAGGAAGACGAATGAGCGTAGATCGCAGGACGATTATCCGGGAAGGGATATCGGCGACCACGGCCGCGGCTGATCCCAACGGGCAGCAAGGAGCAAGAGGCAGGCGCGCGCTGCACGATGCTAGGAAGAAACGAGTGCGGAGCGAGTGCACACTCAAGCACCGTGTGTGCCGTGGATCTCGGTAACGTATCGCGGCCGCATCGAGCGATTTAAGGAGAGAAACGAGCGCGCGGGTTAAAAATGTTTTCACGGACCGGCAGTTCGTTTCCAACGCTCGTTGGCCAATGGGGGAAGGATAGGGAAAGAGCGCACACCAGCACCCCCGCTGGACCGAGGGACCGTGCTGCTTCTCGTTGGAGACTGCATGCGGTCGAGGAGCGGAAAGAGGAGGGAAGGTGAGGAGGTGGCGCTCGAGGACGTGGCAGGGCCGCTCGTTCGGCCGTGTGCGACGTCGGCATGCACGTAGCTTCGCGTCAGTGTGTGTACCTAGGGCGAGGTGTGTCGGGCTTAAGTGTATACGTGCGCCGAGGCGCCCTGGGATGGAAGGAGCACTGAGAGGGAGCGGGCGAGAGGAGGATTTGGCGTCTCCATTCGAAGCGTGAAATCGTCCAGCGGTGCATTTTTACGCTGTCCCTGTGATTTCTCATCCTTCCTCGCTGCTGCGCAATCCTCTCTCTCTCTCTCTCTCTCTCTCTCTCTCTCTCTCTCTCACCCTCGCTCGCGCTCGCCTTCTGTCTGAGCCCGCGATATCCGCCGTCGCTGCCTTTCCGTCTGCCGGAAGGAGGAAACGACGACTTCTTCTTCTTCTTGCTCATCGATCTTTCATCGACGGCTGGCCCCGACTTCTTTGCCCCTTGGTCGCGTACTTTTTCCGCTTTCTTGCGGAAGGACGCTCGAAGGGCATTCGTCGCTCGAATCGACGAGATTTCGCGGACGGGAGAGAATTGAAATGCTTTGGGTAGACCGAGGAATGAGGTCGGCCGATGATCATGAGACGGCGATGTTTCAAGCGCATACTTATTCGACAGGTTCAAATCGGGAAACTCGGGTTTCGTCCGGTCGCGGATGAAATGCTAACAGAAGGCCTTCCATCGAGTGTTCAGGATGAAATATGTGTTTTTTTTTTACTCGGTCGGGGAAAGAGCGTTAAATCAATACAAGTGTGGACGTTGCGCGGCTTTCAAGTTTTCGGTCGCGCGGAATTGCCCTCGGGTAACTTCGTGTGCGGGAAGATTTTTATGTCTCACGCTTCGCTACTTAGAAAAATCATCTCCGTTTGACCGAGTAGCGCGTTTAGAACAACCGTCTCTTCCGTCTTCTTCCGCAGAAAGTCGTTCGAGCAGAATCGTTCCGTGAAACTTTCATATTTGGGGAAGTAATGTAGAAAATTTCTTCAATTCGCCCCCCATATCCTTATGTCGATTTTACAATGATACGGTTGTTGGGCGTTACGAATGAATCTACTCTCCGGAAATTCTTGAGGGTTCCATTCACTTAGACGATTGACACGTCCTTTTCACTCTATGGCGAACTTTACTTCGTGACAATAATACTTCCTATCCCGTCGGGCTGCATTTTTATTGAAATGCTTTTGTTTGCTTACATCAGATTTTACAGTTGAAGCTTTCATTCGGTTATGTGGCGGAAAGCGCGATGCCATGTACGTCAAAGTGAAACCTTCTGTATCTTGCGGCAAGAATGAGGAGATGTTATATTCGTACGGCTTCTACATTTTTCTCGTCACATTCCGCACGAAGAGAAGAAACATTAAAAAATACGGCTTTCAACGTGGTCCGACGTCATTCTCTGTCTCGACGCTGCATAAACCCTTGTATCCTCATTCCTTCAAAATGAACGTCCAATTCCGCATTCGCAGCGTTTCAACGACAACTTCATTGACGACTTGCGATGTCCAGCTGACAACGTCATCGTCCGTCGCCAGTGTTCCGACGAGAAACGTCGACGAACGCCAGCTTGCCTTCCCCGGCATCAGAACGCACGAAGCTAGCTGTCGCGCAACTCGAAAATGAATGGCCCTCCATTTCGCAGAGCGCGAGGGTAAAAATCTCCGTTACTTCCGCGCGTCCCTGCCCACCCCCATTGTAAAATGATACAAAGGAAAAGGAGAAACAGAGAGCGAGAAGGAGAGCGTGGGCGAGGCGGATAAGGAGGAGGAGGGATCGAGGGAGCTGCGGAATGGAAGAAGGAAAGAGAGAGAGAGAGAGATGGACATAAGTGTCGCGTGTCTGTTCAAACACACTTGCTCTCCTCTTGCCCCGTTCCCTCCACTTTCCACTCTTACTCGTACTCCTCCTCCTCCTACTCCTCGTCCCTGTTTGCGAGGCGCACAAGAGCGAGGGACGATGCCGAGAAGCTTTCCAGCGTCATTGCATAATACATACACGCGACTCCAACTCACCCAACCGTACCGACCACGTGCAATTCGCACTTCGTCGTCGTGTCGAAAAGGATCCTGACGCGCACAATCCAGTCTCGTCCTCCGACAGGATTGGTAACAAGTTTGTGTACCAAATTGGTGACACCGAGGGTGTGCATCCGGCGTAGCGCAGTGCGGGGCTTTCTAATGCGTTAAGAATGTACAATGCATCGTATCGTAAATCACAAATTCAACTAAACATTCACGTTGAATATGAAAAGTTTAACTACCATTTTAATAATGCGCGTTCGCAGAATATGAACAGTTGAAAGAAAACGAATCGTACTTGTCTCAGAAACATTGAAGATCGAGTAATTTATTTCTAAATAGTTTCCGTTAATATCCTTAGGTCGTTGACTTGGGTTCCTGCCGTTTCAGCCTTATTTGTGACTGTACTCGCCGATTTAATCGTGCGACGCACAATTGACGCAGACAGCGTGGACCGATCGTGTCGAAGTGATGAATGCCACGCATTGGGCGGACAGGCTGCCAGTAGATACGGGCAATCTTGGTCGGCCGTTAAGCAAGTAGGAAGGATACGCGTCGTAGATGTACAACTGTCCTCACACGTAGTTGACTGTCTTCAGCTACATATAGCTGACAACAAGGCAACAAGTACTTGACTTTGTAACAAACTCGTGCAAATCAGGCAATCCCTTTTATTTCTATAGGCAACCAGTTTTGATAAATGTAGCATGATATACATAGTTCGTAGGCTTGTAAGGCCGACGTTGACTGATGCAAAATTCATAGATTTTTTTTCCATCGGTGGTAGCCGACGAAAGAGGAACGAAGAGTTGACCATTTCGTTCCACCGCAAACTCGATTCTTGGCAATGCGATTTGACTCGTCGGTAATTATATTATTCCCCAGTTGCCGGAAGCACGTTTCGAACCCCTGCCATCTCATCGGCAGTCACTTTAGCTCCCTCGCAGTCTGCACTCCTGATTCAATCTTCCTCTTCGCTCTCTTCTTCATCCTCGTCTTCAGCGCGGAGAGCAGCGACCCGGTAACATCGCAAAAACGTTGAATAATGAAAAATATTTTTTCACAGCGAACGCTTTGCAGCACATTGATATCCGAATGGACACTGTTACTCTTCGGAATTGCAATCGTGAATAATAACAATGGTTATTACTATTATCAACAGAATGACCGGTTCTCTTTGATATGGTATAAAAATTAAGCTGAAGTTCGACGAGAGTAACGAGCGATTAACCAGGACGAAAACGCGCGATTTTATGCAGACACACTATTTACGGCATTTTCCATTTCCAATGGTATGGCCGATTAATTGCATTGGTCCTGATAAAAATTTATCTCGCCGACTATGTGCGGTACAATGAAATATTTATTCAAACGTTACGCATTGTTATGTTGTATCCTTACTCCGTGTATATGAGCATGTTAACCGTACTATGTCGCTGCCTTAGGCTATTTTGGTTTAAAGCAGGAATTTTTTCGATTCAAGTTAAATGAAATTAAGGCCAGGTTGACGACATTGGCACGGCAGCGACGTCGCACGACATTTTGCAAGCTTGGAGATCCGATTTCGTGGACAAAATGAATACACCGAGTTACCATTTGTTGTGTACGTAAGCAGGGTACAGACACCCTAATTATCGGTGACCGAATTATTCCTGCATTGTGCGCCACGCGAATGTTTATTCAATACGGGCTGATACATTACGCGGGACGATTAATTTCGAAATTTCAATGCGATGTATAGACACACTGGGAAAGTTAATAATGAGGGACGTAATACTCGACACTGCTTACGAATAAATCTTTGCAATAATTAAAACGTATCTTTTATGCATTCGATCCGTATTCGCTTTTAGTGGAAGGGGGCGATTTTAATGAATAATCTTCATGAAGGGCATCATTGCCGGTCCAACGCTCCGTTATTTAGAAAGTATGATTTAACTATCGTACCCCATAAACTATCCTTGTCGAATTTCTTCCCGGGTCGATGATTTATTTGCAAATATTTCTCGTTGTAAAAGTAATCTCTTAGCAGTACCGCGCTTCTTGAGCAAGAAGGAATGAATGGGACATTATTCGCCTATACGACACGTTTCTTTAGTCATATATGTATACGTATACGTACACACACGCGCACGTACTTCTCTCTTATACTCGACGCACTCATTCGATCTAACCTTTAAATGAGGCGGGAGAAAACGTGAAATAAAGAAAGCCAGAAAAAGTTGAAGGAGTTTTAATTGGAATCGTCGGAAAAAAAGGCGCGGGATAATATTTTGCCGTAATCTATTATTCTTTATGATTCCGTCAGCCACCATGGAGCCCGTAATGACACATAAAGTAATTTCATCTTTTAATTATGTACGACAGAGGAGAGTCGTGCGACGCTATCACACATCGTTTTACCGAACTTATTGCATCATTTTCGACCACTATCGAGCTGTACCTGTGAAACTGGCAAACGGCACCGTTATTTCTTCCTAAAGCCTCAGACGTTCCGCGGAACGATTCGCGTTACTCATAAAAATTCTAACCGGATAACGAATGATCCGGCGAGGAAGCACTTAATCGTAATTCTAGTTAGAGCGAGGAGCCCGAGAAACGTGTGTTGGTTGAACCTAATTCGTCGGCACGGGAGATTGATGGAACTAACGGCACTGCGGTTCCCTTTCGCTCGTTCGTTCTGTTGATCGAGCGGGCCCGAACCGAGCGTCGACCTCGAGAGAGAAACAAGAGTAAGAGCGGAACGAGCAGGAATCGCACGTAAGGAATTTTAGGAACGTAGAGTGTCGGGGCTATCGATTCCGGCAAGGCAATCGCGAGCGACGCCGAAATGGCGCGATCGGGTAGGGAGGAAAAACGGCTTCGGCGCTCGATCGTGATTTCCACCTCGACTAATCCTCCTCGCCCGTCGCTACTAATTTGCAGTAAGGCCGAACGAATCGTTCTCCCCGCGTCGAATTTACTTTCGCGCTCGCTTCGCGGAGATACGTCTCGCTCGTACAGTAAGCGCGGCTCGCCAATCCTGGATCAGTGCCTTTTCCGGGGCCGGTTCGCTAGAAAGCGAATGATTACGACGATCTTATTGTCAGCCCGGTTACGAGCACCGAGCTAATCCGAAGAGACGCTCGCGGTAACGTGAGCTGCAAGGGACGTATGGCTGCGTTCTACCACCGGCTCCTATCAGCGGAGCGCGCACGGAATTCTCATACGAGCCGACACGACACGCTCATCCGTAATAATTTGCACTCTGTAATAAACGAAACGTAATTACTTATCGTCATGTCCCTAACAATCCACCGTACTCCGTAAACCGTCGTGCGGCATCAGGCGCACTATGATACAATAAGACGCTGCATGACGTTGCACACGCTCAAACTATACGCGCTTCGCGACACATTTGCGTCTGTCACACGCGACAGATTATACAGCTTATATATATATATAAGGTCTGTCCTTATACCGTACCCCTGGCACGTCTGATAGAAATGCAAATGGCGCTGATGCCGTCGGTACATCTTTCGTTCCCAGCGCGTCCAGTGTCGCGGCCTTCGAAGGTTAGCGGGCTCAGAGCGACATTTAAGCCGACGGAGACGCGGATAAGAACGGTGCTCAGCTGGCGGAGGGTGGGCGGACGGAACGGGACGAGAGTTTGGGAGGATCGAACTAACCTCTGGGAGGGAACGAACCTCCTTCGCGAGCGCGGGCCCTCCGGGGGTTGCGCGCTTAATTGGATCGAATCGAGTCGAAGCAACGACGGGGAAGAGTCACCGTCGGTGTGCTCGTTTCGCGACTTAAATTTCAATTATTTCGAGCCCTGCCTGAGAGGAAGGGTAGCGTGGGGGTGCGGGGGCTGGACGAGCTCGGTCTCGAGGAGGAGGGTTTGAAAATGTCGGGCAATTTGGCGCTGATAGAATGCCGCTCTTCGGCCCTGCCGGCTGACTGACCGCAATTAATTAGATTCGTTTGCGTCGGCCTCCCGACGTCGCATAGAAACTGTCGGTCGCCACCTTCTTCTCGGCGAACTCCGTCTTCGCCGCCCGCCATATTGTGCCTCGCCGTTGCGTCGGCACCGCGGCGAATTCCGTTTTATAATGACGCCAGCCGAGCCGGCGGAGTCGGGAAACAAAACTCGATAGGAATGGATAGGCTCTCGGCCTCGGTGGTGTCGCTTTGTTCGCCGTGATATTCGATTGCTTGCCGTAGTTCGTCTGAATCTGAACTGAATATAAGTGTTTGAAATTACATCTTTTTTTTTTTAACTGATTTCGGAAAAGGAGGAGGTGCTGTGTTTGGCATGTGTATTTTTTATCTTTTCCGTCAAAGGTGTCGCCTGTTAAAATATTCGTCCAAATATATAACCATATGTACGTACCGATTCGAAGCAACAGTGATAAGAAATATCGTTCCAATGGTATTCAGTTAGCACGTGTTCCGGTGGCAGATATTATGCAAAATTGTTAATTAACCCTTTGAGAGCGACAAACGCACGTACGCGTTCATTGACCGGCGCGCGCGTGCGCAGTACGTGTGCACGGCCGTACGTACGCGATTGGGTTTATAATTTACGTAATATTCCCTCTCGTCAGCTAGAAATTGGCGAATGTGTCAGTGTTGCACGGGACAGCCTGCATATTCATACCAACGTTTTAACCTTAGGCACGCGTCGCTACATTGAACTTACCGTTTCGCTCGATCGAAGTTCATTAGGTAATTAAAGGAGTCAAATCCGCGTGTCACGTTCTAGCAGAAAACTGCTCAAGTGACGGAGAGGACCGACATTAGGCCGAGATTATTTTTGACGTATAATCTGACGTCTCGTTTTGTACATCTAATCACGTATGACGGCATATCATTCATTAGACTGAATTGCTTTCGTCGAATTTTGTCTAATTTTTGCTGTTGCTCCGTTAGAAGTTTGGGGATCTTTGTGTCACGAACATAGTTTTGAGTCAGATGTAGAAAGAAAATTTGTTTGACGTTATATCAACGTCTATATTGACATCAATGTTGAGATTGACAAAGTGGTTACGTCGTGTCCGATAGATCTTTCCCCGCGTGTGTTACATGCGATACCGACAGTTTTTTGTTTCGCATTCGATGGACATATCTGATGAAGAAGGAGAGTGACGATGTCACGAAAAATCGCGAAAACATTTTCAGATGAAAGTTCATCCTGTCCAGGCTGTTCGCGACACTCGACACTAACTTTTCGAACATTTCGACCCTCCGAACTTACGGCTCGTTGGCGAAATTTAATTAGACCTCATAGATTGACGAAAAAAAAGAAGAAAAAAAAAACAACACCAAATCAACACAAAACAATTATAACAAACTTTAGAGTGCATAACAGGCGAGTTAAAAATGCGGTTGAGATTTTTATAATAAGCAGCGCGTGAGGGCTTCTCGCGGAGGGTTCTTCAGGAAATACGCGAAAGACGGAAGCATGTGTAGCCTTTCACGACGGAGCGCTGGATGGAACGTCGCGAGCGCGAGCGGTTTCGCGCAGCTTTTCGCTGGTCGCTAATTCGCTGTAACGCTCTCGTAAAAGTGGACCGTAATTAACGAGCTGACTGTTGCGAATCCCGCGGATGGCGAGGGCGCGTCGTTAAGACGAATATTATGAAAGCCACGGAGGCCGTCGGTAGTAGGCGCGCGCGCGGCGCAGAAGTAATTCCCGTGGTTGTTGCGAGGGTTGGCCGACGGGACGGGAGTCAGGCGCGTCGGCGTCGGCGTTGGCGTAATATTATTTTTTGATTGCGTACAGCTAATCGGGAGCAACGGCCCTGGGGCGAGGGAATCGCTCGTGTCTTATCATCTTTTATCAGGACAGAAGAGGGCTTGCGTAACGCTTTACGGACGACGTTAAGCCGCCCTCCCCCGCAAAACTTCCTCGCGTCCTGTCGGCGGCTAAAAGAATTTCCTGTTTGCGCCGGCGGCAAAGTGAATCTTAAGTCGCCGCCTCTTAGAAACGTGTTTATGCGGTCCGCTTGCGAAAACGTTCTTAATGCGACGGCTGCATTTTTTCGTGCCGCCCAGGTGTAACCCTGCGCTTGAAACTTTTGCTCGCCCCTCCCGATTTGCGACACAGTGCAAGTTAGCAATCGCAGTCTCATTTCCGCGGCAGTCGTGCTTTGTTCGTCAGTTTTTCCCTTGCCGAGGGTTTTGTTAAGACGTAACGTATGGCGATGTTAGACGGTTTTCAATGTTATTTCAGGAGCGCTGGAAACAATCAACGTTATTCTCACTGACAGACATTACGCGCGCACTCGTTTATGTACGTTTTACAATTCGTTACAATATTTTATTCCTATCGTGTTATTCTCGACTCGTAACTATCGTCGTTACCTTTGCCTCGCAATCGCCCAAGTGCTTTTAAAAAAGGGCAACCAACGTAAAACATCGAAGGTGTCCCGTAATCCTATCGAAGGCACTGACAACGCCGAGGAGTACTGGAGGCTTCCGTCGGAATTCTATTACGTTCGCGAAACATCCAATCGTCAGGCAGAAATCAAATTACAGCGTCCAGGGACGGTAGCTTCGGGCCTCATATCGGAAATGATTTTTTGTCCCTTTCCGTGAGATTTTCTGCCTCTGAAGACATAACGAGCGGTGGGCAAGGGTGGTGCATAAATGGGGTTAGGTCGGAGGTTGGAAGCGCTGAAGGTTAAACTGCGAGGTTAGGCGAGAAGTATGACCAAATGGCGCGGCTCGACAATTAGGATAACGGATAAAACATAAGTATAACGATGAAAATTGTATTTGATGCTAGCGAATAAATATTCGATGAAAATAAAATAATAGATAATGTCCAACTGCAATAATTGTCTCCAGCGACGAAGGATCAAGGTGGTAATAGGAAAAAGGTGTGAGGGGCCAAAGGCCTCGGTGTAACATGAAGGGCGGAGAAAAATTGGATCACACCTCACCTCCTGCGTTCCTTTCTCGCGTTATGTCGACGAAGGATGAAGCGGGTACGCGGACGAGTATGATGTAGACGGAGGTCGTTAAATCCTCTCGCCCGTTCACGCAGGACTTTCTTCGATCATGTTCGTGGCACCGACATATCAGGTTTCCCTATTATCGGTATAGATGAACCGACAAGTACGTACTGTCGGGGCCAGAAGTAGTCGACGTTCGCCGTCGTGGCTACCAGTGTGTCGCAGAATACAGACTTGAGTGAAAGTAATAAGGCGTCGTTCAGTGTAGTTTTCTCGGTCCCTTTCAGTTCGATATAGCGAAGAAAGGTGATTGTCGTGTCGAAAGGTGTACTGCCGTCGTCGAATTGACGATTTGACAAGAGAGAAAACGGTTATCGGGTGTATTACATTCAAGTGGATTAAACTAAGGTGAGCGCCTGGTACGATGCTTGGAAAAGTATTGCTGAAATTAGTTAGTAATATTAGTCTGAAACTAATGCGAAACTTTAGTTACGTAAACTTAGAATTTGACTAACATATGCTGGAGTAGATTACCATGGTATACTCATGTACATTGCATCCACGTGTAACACTGGCAACATTTTAGCATACTAAAATAGGCACACATTTATCGTAATGATCCGGTACGAAATGGAGAGTAAAGTGCATATTATCGTAAGTCTCGTTTCCCTTAGCCGCGTTACTCGGCGTGTCGCAAATCTAATTAGTGGATTGCGAGCGACCAGGTAAATTTCGTAGCAGCCATAGGTATGATAACTTGAGAAAAATCCTTTTAACTGACGTACACGAAGGTACTCATTTAGGAGGGGAACGTACCGCGGCGAGCCACTTCCGTTTTAACGAAACTTTGTTGACTCCCCGAGGATTCAGGGTACTTCATTACTTGCTTGGCCATTGAGTTTTACGAGGTGAAATTCTTTATTAAAGTTCCCGGCCGATGACTGGTCCCTTCACGGAACGGATCGGAGAGAGGTTGAAAACCGTCGGTCCCGCTGAGATTTCGATTACAAAGTGAGCGATTACGGCGGTGTAAGGAGGCGGTATTACGCTCGAGCCATTTTAATCACTCGTAAAAGATATCTACGCTGATTACGAATGTTCCACTCAGACCGTTTCATTCGCCGCATCAAAACCTTTTAAATTAACGATTTAAGGCACGGTTATGATTATTCCATTTTATTTCTCATCATGTTTCCATCAATTTATCGTCGACAACCACGTCCCGTGCGAAAGGCTTTCATTCCGCCACGTTTATTTCACGAATCAAAATGTCCACCTTACAAGATAGCACGAGAAAGTTGAATTTACCATATTAGTCTCCTTGCGCCGCTTATCGCCGCCCCCTTAATTGAGCGCAGGGTTGCATCGAGCCGCGCGACGACGCTTGCATCGAAAGTACACTGCCTCGAGTCGCGCGCTTATGCGAGCCAAAACACGCATAAAACATCGCGCGTCGTCCTCGCGCGTTACACGTCGATTACGGACATCCGAAGTTCCTGCCGAAAGTGTACGGTGCCATTTAGACGGGCAACGACTTCAAGACGACGTGAGAACCCCTCTGCTGCCCTGCACGAGACTCAGCCCTAACCACCTGCGTTCTATAGAGGTCTACCCATTCCCTTCCACTTACTTAGTTGGGGGTAACGAGCGTAAAGGTATGAGCAGAGGCAGCTCAGGAAAGTACGAACCCTTCGACCTCCGCAATTTCCTCCTCTAGCCGACCCCGCACTCTCCTCCTACGCGACCTGCCGACGTAACAGTACCGAGATAATTGCGATTACGTTCTGGCCGGATGAAAAAAGGGGGAAAAAGAAAGAAGAAGGAACCCCCGAAGGAGGACGAGGCGAGAAGCGCGGGGGACGAGAAAAGGATACCGTCCGCGTCCGCTCTCTTTCGGTCATTACGAAATCGTCTGTCCACTAATTGATCCGACCGGGGACGGAGGTGGGCGCGTTGTGTATACGCGAGAGATGCAGATGCAGTCGGGCCGGAGCGATAATTTGCACCGTATCTCGTTATTTATAACCGATCGCTGGGCCACGTTGTTTTTCTTCTATTTTTTGTCTCGCAAAACGGCGGACGGCAATTGGGGGGACGGGCGAGCGTGGGCAATCTTTGGAAACCAGTAGATCTTCAGTACCATGATTTTAAATATGAAATTAATTCAAATATGTGCAAAACTTGAAACAATTACGAAAGTGCGAGACGCATTGCTTTGCTATGGTCGCCTGGGAGTACAACTAAATCGTTAGTGAATCTGACGTAAAAGTGCAGAGGAAGAAGTTTCGAGGAACGTAATATCGTTAAAAGAGGATACAAAGGAAAATCAGGAATGGCAGCAGGCGCTGCCTTTCTTAGCGTTCGGCGAATCGGTCCGATAGTTGCTTCCTCCAGTATCCGAGTACAATCTATGAGTATACGCCACGTCAGCAGAGCGGCAGCGTCGTCGGCGCTATCCTTCTTTTGCAAGAAATTATAAAGTTATTGAAAATGTTCCCGCAAAAAGGTAAAAGAACGTCGCGAGAGGGAGAGAGAGAGAGCTATAGAATGGCGATTTGTGAAAGTTTTTGCGAGATCGTGCGGAGTCAGCAGTTTGCGAGTTCGCGGAACTCAAGGGATAGGCGAGCAGAAGTCCGGATGGCGAACGACATGGTTCACGTGGCCAACGGAAATCACTTTGGTATCGTCCCTACCTCCTCACCCCGCGATATAAATCTATCCCGGCTCCCGACTTTTCTCTGCCATTTTTGCCGCGGCCATTTACCATAACTGTCCTCCCTGGATCCCCGTATCGTCGATCCAACGCCGGAGGAAGACTCGTTGTTGAAAAATCGATCCCAGTTCATTTAAATGGCAATTTTCGCCAGAATCGCTGACTTCGATGAATTATAATCTGCTGATAGCGGCTGCTTGAAATTAAGCTGGCCGCGGTGCAGGTCGCAAGAAATCCCGATTAAATATCCGTTCTCGAAGATTTAAGCATCGGTACGCCAGCTCTTCGCGAAGCCACGGTGCGAAGATAGTAGAAATGGGTATACGTTTGGATGTTTTCTATGATTACTTCAGTAGAGTAACAACAGAATTAGAAAGAAAACATATGTAATGATTTATGCGTTAGAACATTTATCCACTTTCTCACCAGCACATCTTGCAAGCAAAACGTCTAAGCGATGACCGCAATGTACCAGTAAAACATATGATTCGGTAAAGCTTGACAGAAGCAGTCGTTCTTGTCGAAATTACCTGTCGCGGGTATCTTGAACGACTTTTGCGCGCGACATTCATATCGGAACACGTTGCAGACGGAGGCGTCGTGGATGGCTGTCGTGGTGCAAAATTAAATTTTTAACGAGCTCTCGTCTCGCGTTCGCTCTTTTCTCTTTCTCTCTCTCGTTCCCATTCTCTTGTTTGCTCGCCTTCCCTTCCCGATGTACTCCGTCCGGGCGAGTGTACGGAGTAAATATCTGCACATCGGTAATTAAATTCGATTTCGTCGTCCCAGGCATCCATTGGATAAGGAAGGGAATGAGAGTTAGACATTATGTACTTCCTATGTATATACCCTTATATACCGTGTCGAAGATGAACGGTGTTGGGTTGTCTACGAATGATGGTCTTCACCAAGTGTTTATTAGCTGTGTCAGACTTGTATCACAAACATGTTCATCGCACTTTAAATATCGGTTCAAACGACACCTTCATAGGCACGCTCCATATTAAATGCTCGAAAACGTAGCATCATAATAATCGACTTGCGAAAGCAGTGAGTCGCAGAAATATTCTGCACCGTTTCGATTGCGCATTGTATCTGCACGCGTACATTCTGTACGACGAGGAAGAAGTCGAAGAGGACGGCGCCGATGAGGACGATTTCTCCCGCCTCGTTGAATCCGCTCGCTCTCCCACGCTCGGGCAAACTTTCCGCTCGTTATTTCTCCCGAAACTATTTTGCAATTTGACGCCTCTGCCCGGCTGGCTCGCGCCGTTCCTTGCGCGCGGCACAAACGATGTTTGCCGGCAAATACGGGAGGTGGGAAGACGTCTTGAGGTGGGTCTCCATGGAGATAGGTTTTAACGGTCGTTCGCCGGTGGTGACGGTATTAATCGAACGCAGACGCAGTTTGAGACCATTGACGCGGTTATCGAGACGGAGTGTCGCGCCAAGTTTTGCATTGCAAAGAGGTATCGCCGAAGAGGCGGATGACTTTCAATGCCGGCGTCTGCAGGGCAAAAGGCACCTGATCGTAAGCTTCCGATTGTACTGTTCCAGACTGCGGAGCTGTGTGAAATTTATTGCTATATATTTGCGTAATGAGGACATTCTTCTGTGGGCATTATTTTTATACATTTTTTACTTCTCGCATTCGTGGATATAGTAATACTTGAGCTTATCGATCGACCGCATTGATTGTGAAGCAAATTATTATCGGATGAGACATGATGTACTCTCATGAACAGAGTATATATTTTAGAAGAAGAGACAGCGAATATCGTTTTGTTCTTCTTTTGCGCTTCCAGTATACGCAAGCTTTTGTCAACTAATCTTCTATGATGAAAAGGATACTTCTAGGAACATCTTCAAGAAATGTAATGCACGCTATTTATCGTTCCCTAGAGACATTCAAGACACTTATACCTTAGGTCAACGTTCTTACAGTAACATTTGCAACTGCACCCAACGGACAGGACATGCAAAAAGCATGCTGCTCCACGCGTTACAAGCGCCTGATGTATTCGCGTTACAAACGCGAAATTGTTCGTTGTAATTACAGTGCGCGCGAGGCGTGCAAAATGCAATGCATACGTATTAGAAAAGTACAAGGCGTCGCGACGACAGCGAAATATTGCCGCATCCCCCACTTCGCTAATGATAACAACGCTTTCGCACGACCCCGGGTATCATTTGGGTAATAGCAGCCGCAACAAGTATTCCAAAAGTATCCAAGAGAAAAATGAAGATGTCATTCTGCTGCTTAAAAAAGAGGCATACATTGCGTCGTAAATGAATTAAAATAGTCTAACGACGATATGTCAAGCAGAAGTGTCAGCTACAATCCATTCTACATATTATAACGCTCGTATCAAAAGCACAGAGAAAACGAGAAGGGAGCGTACAGCCGTCTAAGTAACAATTCTACTTATTCGACAGCCTCCTTGCCGTATGCACGAGGCAAAAAGCCAGTGTCAGAAATAACACACGAAAAAAGGAGCGAACGAGACGAACAAAGCAAAACGACGGAAGCAAAAAATATGGTCGAATCGGGCAGCGACAGGAGTTGCCGCCGTAAGTGGCTTCTTTCGTTGCGCCGGCGAAAAACTCGCGTTATTATTAAAAAAGTTGAGGTTGTTATCTCGCTGGCATTCACCCATTAATTGCACCGCATCTCTCGCGGGGTTTGTCTACCGTGTGTACGAACTGTATGCGCGCCTAGATGCTCGGCGGCATTACAGTGGGGTTGAGGGGTGACCGGTGCTGGAGTGTCATTACGAGGGGAAGAAAGTGAGGGCATGAGGCGGTGCGCGAGAGAGCAAGATGGTGGACGGAGTGAGAGGGAGGTAGAGTGAGAGACAGACAGCTGTGTATATAGAGTAACGAAGGGAGAAGGATGAAACTAGTGAATATGGGAGAGATAAAGGTAGAATGTGTGCACACGACGGAGACCGTGCCGTACGTGAGGAATGAAGAAAGGTACAGAGTTACGAGAACAAGAGAGAGAGAGAGAGAGAGAGGGATGTAGAACGAACGAGAGAATTGTCAAAGTGAATTCGGAGGGCGCGGGTGACGAGTGGAAGAGGGACGTCACGATGACGTCCAAACGCGCGATGACCCGAATCGTCCACCGGCACTTGTGCAAACGGATTAATAATTTCGCCACATTGCCATATTGCAAAACGCTCCGACCCCCCTCGCCCTCGGCCACGTTCTGACTGGAGCTAAGAGTTGTACTACGGGTAAATGTGTACTGCGCGCGGTATCCGTTCAAAGCGGGACGTTCGCGTTGCGGTCAATGGTTTTGATAGATTTATGACGCGGCGAATCGTTTTCAGGGAGAAATTTGATTTCCCGTCAGAACTTGGCCCACCGTTTCGCCGTTGCTGTACCGTCAGACTGTTCTTGTATCTTAGTTGAACTAATTCATTGAAAGATTAGTTTTTAGCTTCGCTTAAGTGCTCGCTAATCATATGCAGTGCGTTTTGACTGTCAGTCATCGCTTGTCACTTGGAGAGTGATTATAGAGATCGTTAACAGCCTAATGTAATCATGATACAATGGAACGTAATATCGACGTCGATCGCATTGTACAGGAATTCGAGCCCGCTTCAGACGTTGCACTGTGTATAAGTGTTCACTGCATAATTGGCACGCGAAACGATACGATGGACTATCACTAACATTGAAAGCGAGACTAGCAATGTTGAATGTTCTCAAACTTTCATTCACTGCTTATCGCGTAATGTAATCGAAACGATCCTATCGAATACGACAAACGCGCTAGCTAATTCGCAACATTCGGAAGACACTGCTTGCTTCCAGCTACAAGCGCTTCGAGATATTAACGATTCAATCGATCGATACAGTCTAAGGAACTCGCATCGTCGAAGGACTTATTTCCGTCCCACGTGCCGATATCGGGAATTGCTTATTCGTGACGTCATGTGCACGGTACTGGGCGTGTTCCAGCCTACTCAGTGGCCACTCGATCCTTCGATCTAATGCCTATGCAGATCATCGCACGTCTGTCTCAGAATGCCGATGAAATGGATTTCGGATACGCGTACCTGACCTGCCATAGTCAGATCCGCATTGCCTTTGAGTATGGACAGTCCGAATGCCTGTAGTACACTCGAGATTCGATGTGGCTATAATGTCCATGACGATGATCTCACGGCGAATCCCCGCTGACGATCTTGTCCATGACGATCCACTCGCGAACGCGTAGAGCTACTCGATTTGCGTACTACGTTTAAGTAAGCTC
This sequence comes from Priocnemis perturbator, assembly GCA_963942575.1. NCBI lineage: Eukaryota > Metazoa > Arthropoda > Insecta > Hymenoptera > Pompilidae > Priocnemis > Priocnemis perturbator. Next base: position 10,332,118 of record OZ012653.1, read on the forward strand.
CCACTTACCTCGCGTGGTAACGGATTTATGAAAGTAATATCACGAGTCGCGAATTGTGGCGTAATGCCCAGTATCCCCAGCATCTTATGTTATACATCTGGGGCTGCTGATTTGGTACTCGTGACATTGTAATTATGCACGCATATGTAGTCATACACTATACGTTTGCGGAGGTATTTAATTTTTGCTATAAGTTTCCATAGTTTATTTAACATTTGTTACAAACGTAGCATTCATGATACGAGCCAAAAATATTGAAATGGATATTGGAATGATGCCTTGTAAAATTAACCGATAACACCTCTTGCACAGAGTATTCTATATTGCATTTGCATGAAAGGTACATATCTGTATATCGTATGATAATTATTATGGTTGCATTTCGTGTGAACAGTACAATATCCACACAAAAATGGTATCGCTTTCGGGTAGCCAGCATAGTAATTTTCACGGAATCGGTAACATAATACTTGTTGATTGATTGACTGTAATAAATTAACTTTTTGGAGTTCAATCCGTCTCCACTACGTGTCGTATCGGTCCAATCATTGAGGGCTTAATTAAGAACTTTGATACAATTTTGTTCATACGAGTTCGCCGATAAAGAACGGGCCGTGCTCTGAAACTGTCGCGCGGAACGTTGACGGCCATGCCACTAGCGAACATGAAAATCTTGATTGAAAAGCTGCGCCCCGTATGAAATGAAAAAGAACGCGGAGCAAAACACCACGTTTCGTCCTTTCACACAGCCGCTCGCGGTGGATGGGTTTTAGTTATCAGCGACCCTTGTTTTTCCACGCGAAATGAGCGTCCGTCATTTCATTTCGCTCGCCGGACTGCCATAAATTTTTACGTCGACCCATCCGCTTTAGCATGCAGTCAACGTATTTTTCTTAAGGACACCGCAGCGGGAATTCTCGATACATTGCCGGGCTGCGCGGAAAGTTTGAATATTCAAGGCGCCGCCGTATTCAGTGTGCATCCTTTCATCGATCGATAAATTAGAGATAATGGAAAGCTCAATCGAAATGGAAACTCTGCATTTGCGCTTCTAATGCTTTGACGCACGTCCGCGTCCGCTTGTTCCGTAAATTCTACGATACAGCGGACGTTCGGTCAAAGAGTTCAATTCATTCGTACGGTATCGACATTTACATTTCGGCTTTGTCCATTTTTCAAAAGGACACTGTACATCCGTTGACATTCCAGTATATCGCTGCAGTGAAGTTCCCTACGCTTGTCTATGTGCACGCACACCCTCACTATCAATCTTTCAGCAACTAGCAAAAATCAATCACAACGTTAACAGCACACATTAGCTGCCGCTAAGATGCCTCATGCCGCGTTAAATGAAACAATTCCAGCGTCGACAATATATTACCCACATACTTGACCCACTCATAATTGACGCGATGAAAATTCGACAATTTTCGATTGTGGCTCAGCAGATTATTTATTAATATCACTTTAGGCGAGCATAGCTAGGCATGGGTGGAGGGGTCGCTCTCGGTCGCTTGAACGAAAATGTGGGTCGTTCGGCGAACAAACCGCCGCGGCCATTGAAATAATTACGCTCACTGCCCGTTAATTTCGAGGTTCGCCGCGATCTACGTATACGCCAGTTGCGCGGCTCCCACGCATATATCCGGACGACACCTATGCCGGCAGATAATACGCGAACGAATAATCCTCTTCGCGCGCATAATGCGTCGCCCGTGAACATGTACGTATTTAACTATTTCGGGGCCGAAAATGAACTAGGTCGCCTTGACGAATTCTGTAAAAGAATTTTTTTTCCCGTCAATTATTACTTCGTACGATAGAAAGAAGCAATTGTGCAGTTCATTATTAGAACGTTTATTATCTAATAACCAGTGTTAGCATCTGAGAAGGGCGATTACCAGCCTAACCGGAAGTATAATTAAACGAGTTTGTCGAGGCGGCATTTGTGGCGGGACGCGATAAAAGCCGCATGCCTACGGAATCGATACTTGCTACTTGTATATTCCATTACGAGCTTCCGCGTTTCACAATATCTTCCACATCCCCTTACTTAGTTTGCCACGGTGTCCCCTCACCCGCGATCCGAGTTTCTCGTCTGTAAATGACGCCGTGAGACGACTCGCGTCGGCCTTGGATGATTCTTAATTTTGAAAGTGCATCCCGCGTCGTTAGTCTTAATGCAAACAGGTGCACAGACGCGTGACCACCAGTGCATTTCGCATACAATATCCACCGCGAACGATACCCGTCCCTTCGCAAACAGTTCTTTTTCCAACCTACATTCGACAAATTCAAAAAGCAAACGTTTTTTCTCTCTCAAAAAAAGATACTAACCGCTCACAACACAAATCTAGTCCTTCCCTTTGCGCGCTTAGTTTTGTTCAATTTTCATTCGGTTCAAATTCGCAACAACATTTCCGATAAATTGCTGCGGGATCCTCTCCCGACGACCGTACACTCGAACAATACCTTCGTCAAATCAGTTTATCGCAAAAGCATTTCGCGCATTGGAATTTCCGACGAGAATACCGTAAGGGATGACAACCCTTTAAAGCGAGAACCGAACGCATCGTTTAAGCCGGACATTGTACCTGTCGCCGTGTACGCTCTGATTTGCGAGTGGACCGTGCTGTTTATCGAGACTATTCGCACGTGAACTTTGCGAACGGGCAAATTAGCGTCAACGCGCTCGGCTGGAGGATAAATCATTCGTTGATGCCGACTATCGGGCGCCAGCAAATTTTTCCGCGCTCATCGCCGGCCGAAATGGATCGGATTCGATTACGGTTATCGTTATTTGCAATGGCCGTGTTTGCTCGTAAGAGTCTTCTGTACCGCACCGGGTAAAGCAAAATAGATAACCGCGACGGACGCAAACGAAGGAAAACTTCCGACGATCCTGCAGGTCTTGCGCAATGTTTGCTGAAATCGAGAAGCGCTGGCTATGTACAGCGTTCGTTGGAATAACGAGGAATGAAAATGTGAAGGGAGACGTCGATTTAAAAGTTATCTGTTTTAGAATTTTAATGGAAATGTTCTTTAGTGCATCGTATCCGTTCATCTCGATGTGAAATAAGAACGTGGTAATTAACGGGTGTTAACGGATCAATATAATTGTTCGTCGCATGTCAAAACTGATATATTATTGTACGAAACAGTGTCGATTCACTAAGCAGACCAAACTTTCTGGATTATCGCAGAGATTTGGATACGGAATATCTTGCGAACGTAATTGACGCGCATATGGTGACGTTCCCATACTGGCACGAAAAGCATGCTCGCAGGAGTGCAAAATCGAATCGTTTCCAGCGGGCGGCTTCGCAGTTTATTGCCAGATTCCTATATACATATTCACACCATGTCCACGGAAAAGAGTCGGTCGCGCGTTCATCATTATAATTCAGATTCGAAAACTTTCTCACATCGCAAGCAATGAACAGAAAAGTGCGCAGTGCGTCATTCGTTTATACCACATTTCGTATGATGTTCAAGGGTTCATTAGATTTTACCGGCAAAATTTGACACGCATACAAATTATGAAATTATAAAAGATATAAATTGGTATGCTTTGGAAGTGAAAGGGATTCTGTTTTGATGGGCTATCAGCTTGAATATCTTCCTTGAAGGAGTCATTATCCAAATTCCATCTGCATAAGACATAATGCTCCCAGATCAATCAATCGCAGAAGCGATACAGCGTTACACCTCGCTCATCCTACGAAGCCTACAAGCGGTTGATTGACTTCATTTCATAAACTGGTCTCCAAAACAGACATTGTTGGCTTATGAGAAACACACTGTGTCGGAGAATGTGGTACAGAGCTTTAAAACGAGGACGTATTTTACTTTATTAGCTTCCCCTGTCAACTCTACCACGCACACTCCGCATCTTGGGACGAATGGCAATTGCCGCGTGAGCGTGATGGAGAGGTATTAGAAGTTTGGCCCGTTGCTACCAGGAAGTTTTACAAATAGTGTAGGAAAAGGCCGCGGTCTGAAAGAAGGAACTGAATTGTGGCCGCGAGTGTTCGTATTTACTCTGAAGAGAAAATGACGAGAGGTTTGAAGTGGTAATGAATTCTCGTGAAAAAGGCGCCCACAGCTGCGAAGTTAGAGGGAAAACTGTAAAATTAACTGAGATCTGATTTGGACCAATGCAGATGTTTTATATATACATATTAGGATCAAATTTCTATACCGTCACATAAATATGTTTATACTTCCATATATCAATTTCTTGTACACACGTACAAGTGTCTTGTCACGAAACCTTCTTAAAGCACAAGGGATACGATGCAACACATTATTCTTATTTAAATCGATTTGTTCAGCGGGGAGACATCGCAACAGCAGAAAAGCTTGCATGACTTATGCACTTCTATTATATTCAGCCTAAAACGTCGTTTAATCTCACGGCCACTTTAATACCGCCGTCGTCGAGACGCAATGGCCGAATATTCGAAGGGACAAAAGAAAACGAGCGGAAAGAAAAGAAGTAAGGAGAGAAAACGAATGGCTCTTGAAAGGGCGGGGAAAGGGGAACAACGACGCAAGAAGGGTCTCCATTCTTAAGGTTGAATTTTAATTTCGCACTTTATCGAGGATCTCGAGCTAATTCCAAATACATACGGTTCTGGACTCATCTCGCTGGCTCGATTGCAATTCGGGAGTATAATCGTTTTTGCAAGTATACTCTCCGCAGAAATGCTGATACTATCCATTATTCCATTTTATACACGAACGTACGCGTCTAAATTCTCTGTCAAGAACACATACGCTAAAAATATTTCTGACTTTCTGTGGACAGGATAACTGCGACATGATAGAAGCCGTCGATTTTACGTCACTGGAAATTTCGCAAAAATTTCCACGTCGATGGATAAGGATGGAAAGGTTATTGTCTGCTGCAAATCTGCGCGGTTCCCATACATTGTGCTCGGCACAGCGAAAGCGCATTTTGCACTCGCGGTACCTAGGTATTAGTCTCCTTTCTCCCTCACTCTCCCTCTCTGTCTCTTTTATTCCTACTTTTCATCGAACGCACATTTATACTGACCGCGTGGCTTTCGGCGCTGGAACATTTTTATACGAGAGGAGTCGCGGAGGGACGGAAAATATTGTCGTCTTTCGGAATTTACGCGCCACGGGAAGCGGCGAATGTAGAAAAGTTGCGCGTTCAGAGAGATACCGCTGCCACTGTCACGAAACGGTGGATCGATTTTTTGCTCACAGTCTGCGAATAATCGTTTGTTCTGTTCGAAAACAGGAATGGTTCTCGCGTAATTCGTTGTGCTTCGTAGCTTCAGCCATACTCACGGTTTACAGCATTATTTAATGACTGTAGATGATAGCTCAGAAAAAACTATTATCACCATTATATGTATTTCATCATTTTTACAAATGTTCAGTGCACTGTTGTTTGCTTTTTTAAATATCCAATTTACCATTTCGATAATAATTTTGATCTACCTGTCGTATCAATATAAGCACAGTAATAACAATTGCAATGAAATGGCATCGCGTTACTAATACATGCCAATAGCTATCTCTCGAGAACGCCATATAAAAGCATATCGGCCAACAGTACAACGCGCCTTACGAATCAATTCTCACAATGGTTTGAAACAAGAAGGCAATCAGTAATATAATCATTCCCTGCACGAAGTGTCGATCGAGCACAGCGTAACTCGGTCACCCATATCTCTTCCCATCCCTACCCACGCGTAGGTACGACAAAAAGCAATCACACGGGCCAATCCTATCTCTGTCGGATAGCTAAAAATATTCCCGCGGAACATTTCGAGCGCACCCCTTCGGCAGGTTATTATCGCAGACTTCGTTACTCGCGCCAAAAATTCGCACTATTTTGGGATTAACCGGCACGACGGAAGAGATCGTTGGTCCCTGCCGCGCCTGAAACCCCATTCTCCTTGCCGAGTTTTATTGGCTAGGCTCCCCCGCGACCGAATTCGCGCGTGCATCGGTTCTCGGGCGAGCGTTGAGTAAATCAGTGCGGCGAGAGGGAATTAAATGCGGCGCGAGCACGGCACGGGGACTTTATGCCACACTATCTCACGCGAATGGCATCGGATAACAGGATAGGACGCACACGTGGAATCCGCGTGTTACCTCGCGAACAAGGAAGGCAACTCTTCTTTGATGGGAATAAGCCGTCGCCGAGGCTCGATGTTAAAAGCGCGTATATAGGTTGCACGAGGAAGCGATGATCCGTATAAAAGAATGGAAGGAATCGAGATATCGAAGGATTATCTCGTTTTATCGGCTCGGTTCGCGTGTCCCGTCACGTCTGAAGGTGCACGCTGGTTCTCTCGCGGATCGGCGAAGGATGACGTTGTCGAGTTGTGCTGGGGTAATGCGAGGAGTGGCGGGGGCGGGGATGGTTTGCAGTGGAGTCGCTTCAAACATCACTTTGCTCTACCCGGGCCCGTGCCGGGAGGAATTTAATCAAACGGGCAGGCATGATAATGCATTTATAAAAGCCGATATGGATCTCTGACTGGCTCGTTTCCGCCTTATCGGACTCTGCACTTTATCGTTTTGTATCTCTCTCTCTCTTTCTTTTGCTCTACTTTCATCTCTGTTCACACTGTTCTTGTTATTAGCACATTCCTTTTTTATTTTACTTCATCGATTCTCGTTTTTCTCTCGCACCCATTTCAATTAATACCGCTCTCACGCTCTACACTGACCTTAAACGGAAACGTGAACGAAATCTCGAAAGTGCATGCAGGCGATCGTTTTCGCGCAGGCACGCGTACGCGCGCTATCGTAATTCGCTAATTACAAATTATTAAGTAAACCTGAGCGGAAATGCGGGGCGCGGAATTAACGCCAAAAGCAAATCCGGTTTGTGCACCGACAATTATTGACGATAAACTCGTGCCAACCGACGATACCGCCGTGCGTGTGCATACGGTAACGGACGCGGGTACGTTTATATGTACATATACACGAAAGCGTACGTGTGCACGTGGCGCGTGGATATCGTGACCCCCGAATCTGGATAATAGATTTTGTGCACGGGTACCGTGGCTAGTGCGGAATTCCCGAAAACACGTGACTAATTGTGGCTAACTGTCTGCCATAGCGACAATTTTTCGGAACGCTTGTACTCGTTTTCTACTTTCCCCTTTCCATGGGAATATTTTGCGGGCAATCTGTTTCGTCCAGTACTTCTATCTTTTCTATTCTGGGAGTAGCGTTTGATCATTGTTTCAATTCAATTTCTTTATGTAAGCAATATGTAGGTCATACTTACGTAGGTACGTCTCACCGAGTCGCAGTTTCCAACATTAGCTGAAGATTCCGATTATTTTAGTCCACATGAACCGTTCATTGCAGTAATTTCAGTCTCATCCTTGTTCATTTATGCGTTTAATTAAGTACACCAAATTTGACCCGTTGTTCTTCGTGCGGCTCTTCGTCTGCATTTCTCGGCTCCTCGACCAACATTCGATGTATTCATACTGCTAACGCTACTACCCCAAAACACTTGGCCTGAGTTCTACTGAGTCTCCAATTCTCACGTGGCCAGATTCCCTTACAGCTTCGTAGAATGTTTGTGCTACCGAAAGGGCGCAAAGCATGAAAGACGCAGCTGGCCATCGACTTTACAACTTTATGGAAGGCGGATGAAGAATAACGCAGCGAGTGGGCCCATCCACTCCGTTGAACTTGATCCAAACCATCGGGCGTATATACGACGCATCTCGTAAAGTTAGCGCGCTCCTGGTCGGAACGAAAATAAGAACGGACAGTCATCTTGGGAACCGTAAAGAAGCATTTTTTCCCGACCCTCAGCTCGAAGCGCATCTTTCAAACTACATTCAACTTCTCGATGCACTGAGCATCTTGCCGAGCGCACTCTATCATTCTTATTGCTATATCGTATCCTAGCGGTCGGCATACCGACGCTTTGGTGCTTCATTTTCATAACGCCGTCCTGCCGTTCCTTTTCCATACGATTCCCCCTCGCGTGGAATGGCGAGGAAGAAAGGTTTTATATGGAACGATTAGTTTTACGGCGTCTTTAGAAACTTTAACGATTTCCGATAGTCAAACCCGGACAGAAATAATATCGGGCCAGATATCCCGCGCTGAGGCCGGCGTGTGTCGGGATTAAGGATTTTCCGATCTATCACGCGCATTAGTTGCGGAATGAACATGCTGTTATAATTTCACCGCCGCCACTTCTTGTAGCAGGCGGCACCGTTGCACGATGAGCGACTCGCGCGAAGCAAAGTCTCGCGTAACTCGTATTTAGAATGAACGAGGCGCAGCGCTCTGCTGCAATTATCGTTTCAATCATTCTTTTTTACTCGCGGGCTTTCGGCCAGCGATTGAAATGAAAGTTACAGCGTCGTCCAATGCAATTTTGTTTCATTGCGTCGCGCCAATTGTTATCCGTCGTCGATAATCGTTTGCCGGGTCGACTCGACTGCAAATACGCCAACAATGAGCGTCGAGGGGAATTCCGACACGCTTTCCATGACTAAAGGGACATTATTTGTTATAAACAAATAGGGAACGGTAACCGGCAAATACACCTGGGCAGATCACATCTCTCCCTCTGTAAGGTCCAATTGGCCCGCTTCACGTTAAATTTGCCAGTGAGTTAAGTTTATTGAATCGAACGAATCAGCCCGACTATTGCAAATAACGCTGGGCCTTGATCGAAACAATTATCGACGATATTGTTCGCTGCTCCTACGATGTGTGCGCCCGATTAAAGCGCGAGAACAGTTCAATCCGATAACGCTATCAGCTGTGCTAATTTATTTAGCGACATACTTTTTCGCCGGGATCACTGAATTTTACAGAATACCGCCTGATCTCTCGTGTCACGCGGAATTGCTCTGGGGAACTCGGGGATTTAGCAAAACTTCACATACAACAGCCGCACCGAAAAAAATGTGGAATAATTGCTTTTAGATAAAGCTCCATTTTCGACGAAATATGATATTGGAGAACTTCTGCGAAAACATGCCATTGTGCAACAAAAAAAAGAACAAGTTTTACCTTTGCTTCGTTCATTTTTTTCACGTAGAGAATGACAGAGGTTTCAGTATTTTGATATTTGCGTTTATATCCTCTTTCATAACGTACATGTATGATCTCAAATTTCTTGAAAGTTTACGAGTCATCTCGAAGTAGCTGTTGAGAATGGTGTGAATGGTACCGCTCTGTTGACGGTTATCGCACTCATGCGAGATGGTTTAAGGACTAAACTACGCGTTTTCCCCTATTCGCGGAAGGATATTAGATCTCAGCGGACTCGTATATACTCGTGGTACTCACCGAGAAACCCACTTCGATTTCGATATAAGATGAAATGAGGTATGGTGGAACAACACCACTCCATCCTCTAAGCTCACCTCTGTCGTTGCAACTATCGTATAATTTAGGAGGCGCGATATATTGAATTGCTACCGCAAGCTCTCTTTCCGAACGTAAATCGAGGAGGATTCTTTTTAGATCACCCAGAAGAGTCATGATGGCATTCTGATTTTCAGAAATGTACGGTACCTACGCTTCAACGAGTGAACATTGTTTAGTGAGTAAGTGAGCTAGTCGAAAGCACGAGAAAAGTTCAGCGGAACAAGTGGCTGACGTTGGATTGGTTGCGAATATGTCGAGAATCGAACTAGCGGTAAGATGGACGTATTCTTTTATTCACAAACGTTCCAGCCGAACGAATCGTCCGCCTCATCCTTCAATAATCCAGACACATCACCGTGGCTCGTTCGCGCGTCCGGCCGAAACGAAAAAGACGATTGCACGGTTTGCATCGTCGTCGGGCAGCTCGCACGTCGAATCACGCCGGGGATATGAAAAAAGTTCGCCGACATTGTCGACGCCGTCCGGGTCCAGGGCAAATATATCTCCATTCTCCGCGCACATTTCGCGGTAGCCGTCTTCTGGCTCGCGTTTCAATTCGCGCCGTCCGACGAAGCTCTCGTCTCGCCAAACTTCCCTCCGCGCTGTCCCATGCTCTGCGACGAGCGAGTGAGATGCTTTGAAATTCAAATACCTTCAAGTTCCGCGGAAGAATAACGTTGTCATCCGTCTTGTATCGCAAATCCGACGGTCCCTGGCGGCGCGAATTCTCTTCACACCGCCGACGTCTCTGGTCCCAAAACACACCCCCGCGCATTCGGTGTTCGACGAAACGACCGACGTGTGCGTACCGAATGCTTCACCCGATTTCGAAGGTCTCGAATTCTTGCGAATCGGACGGACAACGTGATCAAAAGTTAAAGCCATGTACAGGCAAAACACTGATTACAAGCTCGCCCGACACACGCCCACGATTTTTTCCACCCGGCATTATAGTTTCCCGATAATTCACCTCAGACTCCGAGCTAGTTCCATCGGCGGAGCTGCGGAAAAACTGCGCCGAGGCTTTGGAAAGCTGTGCGCCCGGCTTACAACTCGAACTCGCATCGTTCTTCGTCGCGTATCGATCTCGCGACACTTGATACGTAGCGCTGTCGTTGATAAGACTCGCAGGACTCGCAACCCGAGGAGCAGGCGAAAGCTTTCAACGCTGACGCACGCTTGCGTTTGCATGGGAATGCATTTTGACGCTGAAAATTGTCGAGGATTTCGGCCAGGCACTCACGCGTCACAGCCGCGTCGGATCCCGAAAAACGAACCCTTCCTTTCGTTCCGTCGCGACGTCACGTTCGGGCACATCAATTGCATAACGCGGAAAGTTTCCCGTCTATTAACCCGCTGCACTCGCTACCCATTTGCTTCCCGTCGACAGCTAACCGTGCATGATTTTTGTTCAGACGCGGGGGAGAGTGTAGGAAATGGAACGAAACGGATTTATGCTGTTATTTTATTGGAGAACAAATACGTCGCACGCACTTCGTCCGTGTAAATGGAAAGCGTTCGTAGAAGTTCACAACGTATTATGTTGGTTTGACGAATATATTGAGTCTGAAAGCGAAATAATAATAATGATAATTCGATAACGATTCAAGCCAATTGCTTAACTCTGTTAGTCCTTGCGAACCCGTAGACTTGTCAGTGTGTCTGACACATTCGCTCTGTTCCATTAACGCATGAATGAAAGCACAGAGAAGCAGTAGAACGTATTCCGCGAAATAAAATGAGAATCAGTTTGTCAGGCTTGCGAAAAATCAACAATTTCTTTCATCCCGTAAGATGATCTACGCCTGGCTATGACCATACCAGCACTCCCCCAAACAAAAAACTGGAACATAGAATTTGACTTCGAATTAAAATTTGCCAAGGACAGATTCTCCGCATTCACTTAACAGCGACGTTAGACGTAGACGTCTCAGACATTCCTCCGTGACGTCGCAGTTTGACATGTCAATCGCAGGCTGCGAAAAACTTTTCTCTCTATTGATGCGCATGAATGAAAATGTATTCCCACCAGAGTGTCGCGCCGCCATGCTCGCACGTCGCAAGTCGCAACCCGTCGAAACGGGTACATATCCCTTATCAGGCATCCAAGCTCGATGGAAAACTTCTTCGCGCGCCCCCGCTACATTTCCAATCACGTAGAATAAGTTGAACGTCGGGACGTTCGCGGAAAATGTCAGGCCGCGAAATGTATTCTACAGTCTCGTCGAGGCAGTTGTGTTCCATGTGTTTATCTTCGTCAGTTTTAATGATCGCGTTTAATGAGTCTTTGCACGACGCGACGATTCGATAATGTGGATCTACATACACAACTCATTCTTGTCACTGGCTAAAACAGAAATATCTCACGACTTACGTGCCACCGTATGCTCTCCCTCCCACGCCACAACATGATTCCTATCATCTTCCTCCCGATCCTCCCCCACTAATCCCCTCCGATTTACTCCACAATAAATATTTTTATCTTCCCCCGACATACAACCCGTGTAAGTCGTTTTCTACCGACTTCGAAAAGGGAGGAAAAATGGAGAAAATCAACATCCCTTAAGAAATGTTTCAGGTCGGTGTTACTCTTTTTTAACGGTTCTTTATTTGTTTACCTGCTGAATATCCAGAGTCGAGGGGCGAAGGGGGAAAGAAGAGACGCCGCGGCAGAGTGAAACAAGCCGGAGGATTTCGTTATATTCGCGGAGAGAGCACGTAGCATTTTCGTCGGGTCTGCTAAGTCCCTAAGCGGCTTACGATTTCGTTCTACGCTTTACGGCGAGCGCGCGCCAGAGAGAGAAAGACTGACGGAGTGGGGCCTGACAAAGCGCGTGCTCGGCGAGAAAAGAGTATGACAGACAGAGAAAGCTCGCGGGTTGGAGGGGCTGGCCGGCCGAAAGGAGAGCTATGGATAAGAGCCATGGAGTCGGGGAGAAAAGGGTAAGCCAGGCCGGACAAAGAGGGAATTTCTGTCGGTTCGCGTACGAAACGAATTACAGGGAGCATCGGTACTCCGACATGATCCTACGACGTTGAACCTGCCGCTTCGCTCGGCCTCGTCTCCTCCCTTTTTTTTTCGCCGTCCGCTCGCGTATCCGGAGTCGCACACATTTGTGCGGATCAATTCAGTGATGTCAGGAAGCAACGCGCATATTTAATCTCCATCCATGCTCGCACTGCGAGGACACAATTTCGACTGCTCCGTTTCTATCCGCGTGCAACGTCTTTTCGTCGATCGCTTAATTTTTGTGTCACACATGCTTGCTGACACCTTCACGCCGTATCAAACGACGACACGACGTATCAAAATGCCTACACATTCTACCTCCGTTCGTACGTTTCGATGAATAGAGATTATCCGACGTCTGGCTTGTGCGTCGACTCCGAACGTTCCAGTGACATATTTATCGCTGGCCGGTGTGTCCAGCGGGATCGATGAAGCCGTTGTTGACGCGCCTCAGTGACGAACGCCATCAGCATTCGTCACGAGTGGATTCTATTCAATGCGAGAACTATGACGGTTCGTTAAAGGGTGCATGCCGATATTGACGATCGCGTCTGATAGCGATACGTTGCCAATGCCTCGTGCTGCCTCCAATTTTTAAATATCACACGCCCTGCGTCGTTCGCGATTGAGAGATGAATGAGGGGATATGGAACCTTTCGCGGTGTTGGGTGATTTATTGTGGTAGGGTGAGATGGTGTTTCGCGGGTGATACTGGTGGAGTGTGTTAAGCTTGCGGATTAATTGGAGGCACGGATATACTTGGCTACGTGATTTCTCGCGGTACATAAACGTACGATTACACTTGCTTTGCGAAAGAGATTTTCTTTAAAAAACGAGAAGGTTATCTATGCGGCTATATGATGAGCTCATCCTCGCTGATTATTTTCGCCTTGTTTTCTGGCCCCCCCCACAATAACACGCAACTAGCACGATTTTCCGATACGCAACGCTATCGTATCGCTAGCAAAAGCACACACGTTTCGCAATTTGCAGCAACACGGCGCGTCGTTTTCATTTGATCCCCGGCACCGAAAGTTGAAAAGACCCCGACACCGTTGGTCCTGGCAGCCGTTTCGGAAACACAGAGCACACAGAGACAGTCCCTCCGTCCGTTTGCCGCGCTGCACCGGCATCCGCCCAATTTGATTCTCCATTCTATTTTGCATTTACATTTCATTGTTCGCAGCGCGTCCGAAGTAATTATTCTACGCATTAGCGCGCGCTCGTTTATCCATTAAGCGCATCGATGTCAGCGCCTTGCGCCGCATTATTTTCCATCGAATTTGAATTTCAAATGGCCATCGACCCGGCCAGCGGCCCCGCCAAAGAGACGGAATAACGAGTCCCTTTTTTACACGGCCGCGCGTGCTTTGTTTCGGGCAAATTTTGTTTTTTCTTCGCAACACCCAACCCTGCTCATGCATACGCGCGCCGTGCAAATCAGGAATTGGCGCGGTTATTATTATCCGAGCGCACAAAAGCCGCGACGCGTGTTTTGCCATCTCTCTCGCGTCGCTCACACCCACGGTGTGCCGGACGTTGGCGAGGAAAATGTGGCAGTCGTGACAATGGCCCGCGCACGTGCGCACCACTGTGGGAACACACGCGGGTCAGCGAAGATTTCGTTGCTCGGGAGAAGATGAAATGACGCGGACGAGTACAAATGAAACATCTTCGGGTATTATAGTCCGTCGGGAAATGAATCCGAGAAGACTGAAATGTCAATCGTCTAACGTTTCCACGCTCCGTTCTGTTCTTCCGAGGAAGGATTTTTGGCCAATACTGTCTTACATTAATGGTATATATTATTTCGCATGTAACATGCAGATCTATTAACGATGTAATTATTTCTTTTTTGCAGCGCAGAAATCAAGTTCGATGCCAGTTCAAGACTCCAAATGATCACGGACTCGAAAGGTGAGTTTGATGTTGCTTTGATTGTTTGCGAGTAGTTGTTGGACGAATAAAGCGTAGCATACTATCCAAACCGAAGAATCGTATAAAGTTCATGTCGGACAAGATACAAAGTAATAAAACGAAACAGCACGTTGTCAAGTTTCGTCAAAGTAGGCCGAGGACGTTGATTGCAATTTGGTGTAACGGTTCAGCTAATCCTGAGCTTCCCATAACACGATTTACGAGCTGTACACGATCCGCCGAGGATCATACCACGTGTCAAAGATGTGCAAGGTTCCACTCATTTTTTTCCCCTATAACAAGCATAACTAAAACACATATATTGATAATATTATAGTCACCAGATTATAGCCAATTGACACATTCATACACCTTTACATAATTTCGACAAATCGCACAATTCGATTACTTTCGATACATTGCTACCACTGCATGGAAAATTCATTCGATTCCCGTCTCACCCGAGTTTCCACGTCCGAGTCTGATCCGATTCCGCGGAACCCCGCGCCGATATTCACGCGAAATAGTCGCATCGATCAAGGCATTTTCAGGAGGCGTGCTCCCGAAGGGCGTGCGACGATAAAATTCTATACCGACGCCGGGGGTTGGTAACAACGGCTGTGCAACGATGTACGGCAATATTCACGGGTCCGTTCACGTAGTAGACACATAGCGGTTCTGCGACAGAGTAATGACACGACGATTCCCTCTGCCTTCGCGCTCGACCTAGCGTGTATTTGGCCATTGGACATCCATATACCGCACGATACACACACGGACGTTGCGCGCACGAGCACGAGCAGGCCGCGTGTGCCGATGCACGTGTATACGGGAACGATCGGACCGGGTGCGTTGGTCCAAGCGCAGGATTGGCTGTGTGATGTGGGTGGCACAGGAACCACTGCGATGTGCAGTGACTCTCAACGTGACGGTATGCTCGTTCGTGGCAGCCTCACGAGCCACCAAAGTCCTGCGGACGACGTCCCAGTCTGTAAATACAAATAAATGCGTCGTAAAAATGTTCACGTAAAGTTGGAGTACGTCATATCAATCAATTCGAGATGACGCTTTTTTTGTATATATATATATATATGAATATATATATAACACCGTCCCGACAATGCAGTTTGACTCTCTTGGGTGGGACACCCTGTAGAACGAATGACGGTATGTTTGACCTGTGCGTTCCTGAAACCGCTGTATTCGCCAGTGTTCCTCAAACGGAGGGATGATCGGTTAAACTGTGACTAATGAATATGAATACAAACTCCGTCTCCATTACACGTGTCTCTGGGACGTGTAAGAAACCGAAATGAAATCTTAATCATATCACAGTTGGCCAGGGAGTCTGGAGGAAGCGATTAATAGCCATGAGTTGCATTGCGTTTGATACTTCCGGGCCATGATTGTCTCACTGTCATAAACAGTGGAGTAACAACTGTATGCGACAGCAGTACTCGGAATAACCCGGCAAAGCCCATTTAACGCATAGGCTACTGGCCTGCGTACTTCAATGCAATTCGGCGACCATCCCGGTAAGCCATATCCTACGATAATTTACGCTTTTGTACGTCTACCAGACATGTCGAGTGATTAGTTCAATGCTACTGACAGTTTTGTTGAATACAGCAAAGCGGGAGTTGAATGAAGTATTGTATCCTCTGATCGAAAATGCTTACTGTTCCGTACGTACCCGCTCAATGAAAGTCACACAGGGGATTATTCGGTTCGGTGCGAAAGGATGCAGAATTTGCAATATTTTTTTTTTCGACGTTTTCAACAGTACATTTTGCAAGCTGCAACTGCAGATCATAGAACAGGCCCTGATGTTTGAATAAACTCGCATCCATAGTCAATTTTAATAAATCAGTCCTGTGCCAGTTTAGTCTCAGTGCTGAACTACTGCCGTCTGCCTAATTTCGGTGTTGACTGCTGATAAATGTACATAAAGGATGAGCGCATTTTTAGATGCAATACGTATTCGATTATCGAAAGACATACATATGAATTATTTACAATATTATTAAAAATTCGATGTAGTAGGTTTATTTTTAGAAATGATGGACAACTTTAAGTAGTCATTACTGAAAGTAGTCAGGTGATAGTGGAATGAAACTGACACTAAACTGTACATGATTGGTATGCCTAAATCGACCTTTGCTCGTTAGTTCCTTACTTCATCTCCATATCGAGTTGTTTAAAAAAATGTCAAGAATTCTGTTGCTGGAACACGTTGCATGCTGTCTTCACTATGGAACTCACGTTCAGTTCACACCCCAATGTGACCGACACCCCTCGACCCGTTAGGCGTGCGATTGCCAATCACTAAAGGGTACATGAAAAAATTACAGGCGTGACTATCAAGAAAACGCACCCTACTTCTGGCACACCCAGCATAAACGTGGACGGTTGCTAATAACAGGGGCTACTAGTATCTGTCTGGGTTAAAAGCCGGCTGAAGACCGCCAGGATGCAGCGGGTCAAGCTTCCGCGTCATTGTTACTCCGCGTTTGATTTGTGTGACCCACACCCCGCAACTATGTTTCCGCTCGCTCGTAATTGCAGCGAACACGATCGTCGTCTGCGTGCACGGCTTCGAACCTTTCCACTGGGAGTGTCACAGTTCCTTTGGCAAGACGTCCAACGTGTCTAATCATTTTTATCGCCTTTGTTACCGGCTATGCGAAAAGTCAAGAATTGATTCTCAGGAAGTATACGGTTCGTGTCGCGAATGTACAATAAGTCGCTTCTCAACTAATTGTCAAGAAGATGAGTCCGTTCACACCGTACCATGGATCATATTTCTTTTAGCCGGTAAAATTCTCAAATATTCACGTAGTTATATTTGTTGGCGCAGCATGTAGCTGAAACGTAGTGACGTATTTTCGGTACCCTTCGTGTCAACGTGTCGGTTACCGTGATACGGCAACAAGCTCGCCACATTCCATAAGCGCGACTAGCAATTTCTCAAAACTGCATGCGCCCGCACGCGCGAACCAGAATTTACACGAAAAGATAAGAGTGTAAACGCGACACTACCGGGACCAATTTTCACTCACCTCAATCTCGCGCCTTCAGTTTTGCATAAATTGTTCCGGCGCGCGTGTGCGCGCGCTCGCAGGAAAACTCGCTATGTCTTAAGCGTGAACTAGCTTGACGTTTATTCCATATGTACAGATACTTTGCGTACTTCCGCATCATTCTCAATTTTTGCCGCAAAACGCATATAAATACAATGTTCGCCATATCTTTTTGCTTGCTGGAGGTACTCAGAAACGTAACCAGGTCATGAAATCCGAAATAACACGCAATTTTACCTTCAGAAACTTTTTCAAGAACCCTCTGTTTACGGGAACGCTTACAAAAATCGCAAACCCCAAAGCATAAAAGTACGGTTCGCGGACCTTAAACTGTTTTAACAAATAATAAGAGTATACATAGCCGCAACTGGGTTAAGCACATCACTTCTCTCTTAATTACAACATAAAAACAGTCATAGCGCGTAACAACACGCAGTCCTGCCCCAACACAAACACACACACACATACACCCACTCACTAATACGTCTCCGACAGATTGGATGCATAAGATTGACCGAATGGAATTCTCGCTCGGCACACTGGCATTAATGAGCTCCCGCGCGAACGCTTCATTCCATTTTGCCGGGCGGCTCGTCTCCCGCGTCACTCATCAAGGTCGGTAGAATTGAAAACGGCATATCAAAAGCTCTCTTCCTCGATCCGCGATACACGAACTCGTTCCCCTTCCATTGGCGCGCTCTCGGCTTGCCTTCTCTCCCCCTCGCTGAAGCACGGTCTGACTGCATGAACGTGCGTACTCCTGCAGCGACGCGCGCTACGTCGAGTGTGGCGCGAGCGGATAATTGCGATCGGATTTTCCGCGAAAAGGTCCGCGCGCCCCATTCTCTCTCTCTCGCTCTTTCCCTCAGGCCGACGACTTTGCAAAATGTCAGGCCGTGATGCGCGTATCGGCGTACGAACAACGGGAACCGGAACTGACGAGTGGCGGAGTGAAATGTCGTTGAGAGCGTGCCTGCTGGGATGGAGGCAGAGGTGGATTGGATGGAAACGGAGCGAGGAAATATGTGTCTGTATGTATGTATGCTTGATAGGCGGAGAAGGAGATAGAGGGAAAGAAAGGAAATGTCGCGGCGGATGCAAGTGATCAAAAGAGAAATATAATGAGAGGAAGACGAAAGGTCAGAAAGAGGAAACCGTAGGTGGAATTGAAGAGGGTGTAGCGTGTCGAGTGTCATATGTGAGTATGGCTGAGAATAGGGTGTCCTGGATAATGTCCTAACGGCGATAATTCTGTCTTCGGTGATAGGCATCTATAACCATAAGCGTGGATATCCTCTGTGAGAAAATGTCGCGGAAAGAGGAACGATAAGCGAAAGTGCAGGCAAAGTGGGAGCGTTGGCGAGTGGAAAAGAGAGAAAGAGAGAGAGAGAGAGAGAGAGCCGAAAAGGAAAAGTGTTGAAGAGGGCGTTTCTATCTTCCGCTCGGTTCGTCACGAATGGCACATTCGTCCGCCGATCTTGTGCGCTCCGGCCTTCGAGAGCTTCAGCCGATCGACTCTTTGAAGCGCAATACCGTACAGCGGCGCTTCGCGATTCGTCGTGGCAAGGACGATTCGAGGCCCGCCAGCCCGTCGAATTAATCGGCCCACAGACTCCGTATATTCCGCGTTCCTCTGGCCGCGCGGCTTCATAGAAAACGATCGATCGAACGTGCGCGTCGGCACGGAGCTTTTTTGTCGACCATGAAAGGGCCTCTCGTCATACCTAGCCCTGTGCTCTCCCTTCGAAACGGCGCGCAGACGATTCGATCCTGAACATTCGCGACGATCCAAGTCTTCCGGAACAATGCGGCGCCGACCATCGACGCGTCGTCGTTGCCACGGAGCTGACGGACAAAGAGACGAGTTGTAGACGGAATAAGGAAAAGCTGATTTGCATATATAAGAAACGCAATTGCCGAAATCCCCGAAGAAACTTCGGGATACAGACGGAGTTGTTGTGCCATGATCCGATCATTTTTAGGTTTATTTTAGATTCTGTAAGACTGCCCGCTAAACCTCATTTCTACGGTGTCAGGTAGTATTATCCTTTACGCAACATCAACTATCGCGCCCCAGTCGAAAATTCACCCTCCAAGGATCCGACGAATTAGCCAGCTTGCCGGCGACTTGATTTCCGCAAAACCGTTTCGTCTGGAGTGAAATCGATTGGACACGGTCGCGCGTCCTTGTTCACCAATCGTACTCACTCACCTGCTGCTTTTGTCCTGCCTTGAAAGAGAGCTTTTCATCGGGCCCATACGCCTCCGCAACCGTCCTCCGCGCTCGATTCGATAGTAAACGTACACACGCGACCAATCGAAGTATTTGAGAGAGATCTGAGGCAATGCCCGATCGAGCGTTTCCTGTCGTCCGTTTTCTCTCGGTTCTCCAGTTTCAACATTTCCCCCCATTTCCTTCTCACCCCGGAATAATCCGTTTCTCCTACAGCCCCGCTGATATCGAGCGGCTCGTGCGAACGTACGCGTTACTCTGCATACCAGAGGTCGATTGTTGGCGATACTTTACGTCGAGATTTAAAAAAAAAATAATACACTCTTCAAACATAAATTAAATATACTAAATAGGAAATTTTACTTATATCAGATTGACAAAAAACAATATAATACATGTATCGATGTGCCGTAGAATTTTAGTGATTTCTTTATGTGCGCCGCGAGACAAAGACACTTAAAAGTCGCTGCTGTAAAGCGTATCTTAAACGTGCACCTTTAAAGCACCACTCCGTGAGAACAGTTCAGTCGCGTATATTGACAACGGCAATAATGTCTCCGTACCGCAATTCTTATCGGAAACGGTTCTGGGGGATATCCCGTAGTGGTCACGAGGGGCAGTCCGTGAAATTTTATAGCATCGAGGGGGTTGCGCTCTACGATGCTCGTCGTATCGAGAAGGCTCTCCCGTCGAACTTCGTCCATTGGGGCAAATTCAGTGGCGGTGGAATTCGAACGTGAGCCGGTGCGTAAGCTGGGTTTATATAAGAATGAGCGAGGCAACGTGATTGAGGGCGCACGTGCGTAAGGGCGAGCAGCGAGAGTTTATAAAGAGGGTGAGTGGCACGAACGTACGGCGTGATTCGAGGGTCGCGACTTAAATGTCCGTGAACGCGAGGGAGCGAGGATATCTACGACTCCGGGCGCCCTCTTATTTCATCCTTCATTTCTGTGCCGCCACCCCCCGACCACTCGGTACGCCTCAATACGTTTCGCGGAATCAGTGCTTCTGTAAAGGGGGCGGTCCTTTGCAAAAGTACAAAATTTATATGTTATTATATTTGCATGTCACAGGATTAAGAACGTTGACAATATGTGAATAAGTGAACAGTGACATATTGCTAACAGTCGCGTTGATAGCATATCGGCGATTTCGAATAAATCTTACTTCGTTCAAAATTGCCATCTGTATATTTCAGTTTCTATTACACTGATGACACTTACCCTTTGGACGAGCAATTATTCGATCGTCAAGAATCGATGTGACAAGCCTCACAAAAGCATCGTTGATTACTACCAGCGCAGTACACGGCACACGAACCAACGCGATCAAATTCGTACTACGTGTACACATCACAATTCACGGTTGGCGACATGTACCGGCATTGGGATGTAGGCCAGTGGACTGAGCCTCATCCACTCGTATCGAATAAATAAACATGGTCGCCAATTGAGTCACGCCGCAATAAGCCTGACTCTGACGCAATTTATGAAGACACCCTCGACGTTGACTTTTAATCCAAGAATGACAATGGCCGACCTGCCCCATTATCAAATCTCACAACAATCGGCGTTCCGACTATTTTCGGGTCAAGAACGTTCCGTTCATACGTTTGCTGCATGCCGTTCGATATTCCAACACGCGCTCCGCCTCTGCATGCTGTACAATTCGGTAGCTGGGCTGCTCGTTATCGTTGCTCCTTTTCAGACCTAATTACGCACAGTGTTCAATGTAAGTACCCCGCGATGCTTGAATGCATCTCGGTTGTGTAGCACCGCGGAACAAACCCATTTTCCCTCCATTTCTCTCTCTCTCCCTCTCTCTCTATCGAATTCGCATTCACTCGCCAGACTGTGTAACGTTTTACCTTTGGCCTGTGCTTTCCTCTCTCACGCCATGCCTATTCACAGGCATCATGTACCGGAATACGGGGTGAAAACAACGCGGCATTCGCCTCCTCGATTCACGTGCGACCTGCCTCCTTCCATGTTCCAATCTAATTGTAAGCAGTTTTTAATTGTCCACCCTGGGTACTTGCAGCCTTCGCGCTCAATTTCCCGGCGCGTTCGGCTAAACTGGGTGAAATCCAATTGGCGCGGCCGTTTTCGTGAATCTGTCGGCGACGTGCGTCTGAAGACATGGCTGCGCGATCGCGCACTTGGGCGCAAAAGTAATTAAACCCACGATAACAATAGCTCGCCGTTTCTTTTTTTCGCCGCCCTATGGATAATGAATAAAATTTCGCAGAATGTCGCGCCGCCTGCCGGGCGAAGAATTAACGTTAATTATTTTGCTTCATCCGTGTATTACTACTCCGCACGGTACAATTTAACAAGAGAAATATTTGCGCACGTTCCGCTGTTTTTTTTTCGCGCGCTAACACGGTTTTAATTGGGAATGAAGCGTCTGTACGCTCCGTACTACGTTTGCCTATTACAATGTGTTTTTTCCCGTTCTTGCTACGTCACTCTCGTATTCCTACTTTCGGTTATATAGTTTTTCTCAGGGATTTCCTTTCGTTTTCACAATCTCTCCCTTTTGAACGCGCCCTTTGAATGTCTCTGTTACACACATCATTTCTCTTATAGCAACGATTAGTTCCCGGGAGCGAACCGTTGTGTAGGAGCGTAATGCAATATAAACACCTTATGATTGCCCTTAGGGTGGATCTCATACCCCACGTAACGATAAACCTACCTATTTATAGGATCTGGGGTTAGGAGGGTGAATCGGTTCAGAGGTCACACCCGCGATTCCCGTTTAAATGGCCACAAAAGAAGTGCATTAAAAGTATTTGATCGTTACGACGTTCCGGCCGGCCGCATGATCGAAAAGAAATGTCTGACGACAGTAATCGGGGAAGTAGGGAATGGTGCATCTTTGTTAATCGTAAAGCAGCACTTCATGTAACCTTCACGAAATCTCCTTTATTACAATCTTTCGACTTTATCGTTGCGAGGAATTTGAACGGGACAACGGACACGTTTCTGAACGGATTAACATTACTACCGTTCGTGTTGGTGGCCGTACCACGGATACGTGAGGAGCGTGAAAGATTAAAGCGTACGGGATCGTCGTCAATAAGAGAGCTACGACTTTTGCACGTCGAATGGCGGTGGACCAACGGAACGCCATAACTACGCGCTTGACCGGGCGTTATTATTATTTCCTTATCCTCCTCGTTCCTTCCGTTTTCCACCTTATCCCACGCGAAACATGCCTCCTCCGCGACCCAAGTTTATCCCCTCACAGAACACCCTTTATATCCTCCTGTAATCCCACGAAAGAACGTCCACACTCCCCCCTCTCCCTGAATTTCGCCGAAGAAAACGAATAACCCGCGGCATGCGCGGGAAGGCAACGAGGACGCGAATTTTCCGGGATGAAACTCGGTGGTAGGGGAGTTGTTTGCCCGACACGAACAAAGAGAGAGAGAGAGAGAGAGAGAGAGAGAGAGAGAGAGAGAGAGAGAGAGAGAGCTGTCTTTACGTGTGAAACGTTCGATACATTTTTGTGCGTTCAATTCCAAGCGATTAACACGCCTATATTTCATTCGTAGTTCAGAGGTCGATGATTTTACAGTGCGATACCTTTATTTTATATAGGAAGACAGTGTCCTGAGGGCTTGCAAATCTAGCGCACAGGTCAATAGCATGTGTAATAATAAAAGTCAAAGACGTCACATATCCGTATCGATTATACGAGATTCTTATGGACAACGCGTCGGCGAAAAAGCGTTCTAAGAGAGTGGAATTCCTGTCCCGCGCCCCTGGTGAAAACTCTCGAGTCTGGCGGGAAGAAAAATACGGCCGGTGCAATGCCGAGGGCAAAAGTCATTTTCATTTGAAGCAGCGCGGGCGCGATGGCCAGTAGAAATTGCCCCGACTCAAGTTGCTTTTTCGCACGAAGTATAATATCTCTCAAAGGGTCGCGTGGTTAGAGTTTCGTTTGTACATCGAACATGCTCCGATCAAATATTTTCGCTGGCAGTGGGGAAAAAATGGCCGTTATGCCACGCACTAATCGGTTGCTTTCCCTGATAACGTATATTAACGACTAATCGTGTGACGCGTCGAACGCTCAACGACGCAAGTTTTCAGTTTTCCTCGCGATACTCCAGTCAACCATGTTCGTCTGCTTCTCTTCAGCTTGCGGACGCGAAGACTTCCGGCGCGGCCATCGTCGTTCTTAGACAAGCGCTAATTAGGCGACGCGAAAATTATTTCTCCGCCATTTAGACGGAACAAACCGCGCACACTGGGCGGGATGAGAGCGGCGAATGTTATCTTTCGGAAAATCTGTTTGCGACAGTTGCCGGGCGAATTTGCATGGTAAGTACTTTTTTGCGGAAGTTTCGATGTACCGGGGGGGCGAGGGCGTGGGGCGCAGGTAGGGGGATGTAATTTTCGCGGACCCGCAGAGTCCTGATCATAAATAAAAAGAAGTCCACTTCATAAATATAAATTACCTTAGCGGGGTGCTTTACCGGCAAAGGATCGTAATCTTCGCCGAGAGGCCGAGGGAATCTGGGCAGCTCCGGCGGCGAGTCGCGCTCTGTGTGTGTCCGGCGTGCTTTGAACGTCCACGTTATATAACCCCCTCGCATTTCATGGGATGCTACAAATTTAAATCTCGTTTGTCCGGCATTAGTCGCTCCCTCTGGTAATCTGATACTCTCCGTTCTCGATGACCGTTTCGACTTATTGCCGCGAGTGAAATTCAATTGTGCCCCGGCTCGTTCGCTGGCGAGAGTCGCTGCAATTTATCCGAGTCCCTACCCAGATCCAGATGCTTGAGAGCGATGATTCGCCAAGCTCGCAGCGCAATTATTACGTTCCGAGTTCTCGTCTCGATTGTCGTTTCAACGTGCCCCGTATGCCTTTACGTTGTATGACTTGAACATTCGTCCAATCCGCACATCCCCGCGTAATGTCAACGTATTAATCGTTTGTAACAATCGAAGGATTAACAGATATTCTACTTTTTGTCATGCCGTCACTTAAGCGCTACTGATGCGAGCGTATTTCTAGTCAAACGGTTTCATGTTTCAACTGCACACGTCGCGTGTCGAATTTTCATGAAAGCTGACGCTGCGTAACGCGCACATCATCATTCCGAGGGGTGGGGAAAAAAATGGTATTTACGCGTTTCTGATCAGTCCGCGTTGTTCGATAGCAGAAGCCGTTGTGGGTGGAAATTTTTGAGGCGCACCGTTCTGTAGCTGGATCCGATCGGTCAATCGGAATTTTAAATTGACACAGTCTCGGACGTTTGCCCCGAAAAGCTCTCGGCCCGTAAATTATTCATAGTATACACTGCGGCGGGGACTGCCAACAGACCGAAAGAGAGAGGTCTGTTACGGACATGTTCCGTGCGGTGTTCCGAGCATGTTCCTCGATACATGCGCTAGATGGATCGCCCCGAAAGAGAGCGTACTCGATGAGCGGACTCTGGTCCACTGATTTGTCTGAGTCCGGTACGCACAGACTTGGGGTTATAAATCTTTCCCGCGACATTCGTTAGTGAAGTCGCGTAGGAGAAGGAACGAAAGAAAAATGGCAAAATTTGTGTGTAGGCGGGGTGGAACATGAAGAACAACAGAAAATTGAGAACTTTTAGAGTTTTCAGTAGAGTAATATTTTCGATGTGATGCAAGGGAACATAATTGGAGTAACAATGAATGGTTTAATCTTCCTCACGTATGTACTGGCGTAAGTTACATTGTAGTAATTGGCGATCCGATGAAACTGTAATGCGCGCGTTTTTCATTGAAAATAATGTTTACCAATGCGAAATATTACTAAACATAAAATCCTTATTAGCTCGATGAAGATAGTCAGGCACATACTTTTCCTTTTTTTCGTATTTAACGCGAGCGTTTAATTGCTTCAACAAGTGATACCTATGACTAAACGCGTACTTTTGATACGTAGCTACGAAGTGAATTTCGGTTCTGCGAACAGACCACTATTCATCGCACAAACCGGTCCATCTCGGACTTCAGTGTTGATTTAGCCTGCGATCAAACACCAACCGATGGTCGGCCCCAAAGAAACTATTTACCCATTTAACTACATACACCGCGACGATATTAAAATCGTTGAAGCCGCGAGTGTTCCGCGAGAAGAAAAACTCGCTCGTTTATCACCGTTCTAATTTCGAATTAACGATGTATCCTAAATTACACAGTGCGATATCGAAGCAGTGCGAGTGCGCGGAAATGCACGCACACCGGCACACGTATGTAATGCACACACATCGTTTGCGCCGAACTCCCATTCTGCGCCCTCAAAGGCATACTCGAGGCGCAGGGAGGAGTCGTGCACCTCTTTCATTCGATGTTCTCCAGAGTGGTGATGAGAAGAGCTGGGTAAACGTTTCGTTACGCGGAAAAAGGAACGGCACGGTTAATTCGTTCGTTCGCCGAACAATACTACGAATACAAAGCGCACCGCGCGTGTCCGGACGCCAGCGCTGTGGGC
Organism: Priocnemis perturbator; assembly: GCA_963942575.1. Taxonomy (NCBI): domain Eukaryota; kingdom Metazoa; phylum Arthropoda; class Insecta; order Hymenoptera; family Pompilidae; genus Priocnemis; species Priocnemis perturbator. Next base: position 10,358,242 of record OZ012653.1, read on the forward strand.
GCACACGGACGTCGTCCGGATTCACGATTATGCACGATGATTTCGACACGAAGAGACGTGGCAAGGCGCACCTTTCTTCTTTCTCGATCGCGTCGTACTCGCGGATGTGAATTTTCCCTTTGACACCGTATAGCGTATATCCTTACTTTGACGCGTATCCGGTATTAAAGGAAAGTAGTATTGGCGAGTTATTGAACGACTGTGCCGTTTCGAGTATCCCGGCGAGCTGTAAATATAAAATCCACCCGAGAGACCGTGGTCGAGTGGCTTTTCGAAACGATATTTCCCTCTTGTGTGTTCTGCCGTATTTTCCGTTTCTTTTGACGCGTTACACTAGACGCGCGCGCGCGTCTGTGAGTGTGTGTGTGAATGTGTGCACGCCCGCGCGCTCGATTGATTCAAGGGACGTGGGTTAAATACGGACTTGTAGATATACGATGATATATGTCGATAGGTAACTCCTCTGATATATATATGTCTGGTCTCTATGTGGCCAACTAACCTAACCAACTCTGATGAGGTCACGCCGCTACATTGCCCCAACTCCTTCGACCGTCTTCATTCCAACCATTGATGAGAAGAACTAAGTTAAACTTTTTCACCCTCAGGGCGGTAAATCAGTTAATATTTTCTGCCGGCACGAAGAATGGTAGTTTCGGAAGCATGCGCGTTGTTCATTGGTGATACTGTTACGGGATAAAAATTGTAATACAGGCCTTTTTCAAGATGCAAACGTTTCCTGTCGCTTCCTTTATTTATCTCAGCCCACTTTAACCGCCTCATAAATTGGCCCGATTCTCTGCAGTACAATTAACTTTCTTGGTACATTGAAACGTAGTCGACATGTACGGAAATAATACGAAAATTCGTAAGGAAGTATCGCGATTCTTTATTACGGCGAGTTTGTCATGAAGATTCCCGTGCTTTGTTTTTCGTCGTCTCTGGTGCCTCCAATTGAGTAATGGGCTGAAGACTGGATTCCTCGCAATTCTACCTCCCGTGGATACCGGCGCTTCTTGTCCCGCTGGTAATCCACGTCTATAGTAAATTCGCTTCTTTTGTACGAAAGTCAGCGTATACGCTCGTTCTTTTAGATAAACGAACCGGGAAGGGATGTATTTCAAAGTTATTGGAGCGTTGCAACCGATGCATCTTGATTTCCGTATAGTACAACGGAATGCATCCGGCGTTACAAGACAAAGCTCCGCGCAAAGTGCTGTCGAAAGAAGTGCTAACGGCGCGGGTAACAGTGAAACAGCGATGTATTGGTTAGCCGTGAGCTTCTGTTAACACATCGGCAAACGCAAAACTGCACACGCGCGACGCTGTTTGATATTTTTCTCGAAGGATACTAATTCTTCACCGTGAATATCAAGATCCAGAAGAGAGAGAGAGAGAGAGAGAGATGCCGTCGTGGTCGTGATAACATTAATTACGTAAAACGACGCGGCCGCTTTCGAGGATCGCAAGAATCGACGCGGGACTTTCAGCGCGTCTTATCGCGATCGAACTCGCAAACGAGATGGTAGAGGCGCAGTTCGACGCCGGTGGCGGAAGGAAATTATTGCCTGAGGAAACAAGAACTCCACTCGAACTGGTGGGAGTCCGCGTCCAGCGAGACGGAAGCATCGTAGTTGCGCGGTAAGGGAGGAAGCAGGAGGTGAAAATCGGAAGAGGAAGTATAGAAAAATTCGACGTCGATGAGGAAAAGTCTGGGATACGAGTGCATATCAGCGGGGATGAGCTCGACGGAGGAAGACTTCGGCGTATCTTAACAAACCCGACAAAAGTCAAACTGTTTCCCCCCTCTCTCTCTCTCCCTCTCTCTCTCTCTCTCTCTCTCTCTCTCTCTCTCTCTTCCCTCTGTCGTTTCGACCGAACGGTTCAAAAGAGAGCGCCGCTAATACGGTTCGCCGACAACCGGGGTAGTAGGGGTGCAATGCTATCGATTCCTCGCTATCGGGTGATCCGATACCCCGATAACACACGCCCGCCTTTCAGCGTTCCGCCGACACGGGGATCGGGGAACTTTTGACGCGCGATAAAAGTTCCCCGACACGGCCACTAACGGCACCGCCGCCGCATAGGCGTCGGCCCTTTTCGGGGGGAGAAGGAGCCCCTGGCCGACGACGCCGACGACGCCGACGCCGACGGATCGAACTTGCGTATGTGCGCGCGTAACGCGCTCTCTGTAAAGCAGTTTCTCGCTTTTTCCAGCCGACGCTCTTTCATGCGGCCGAAATGCGGACGCCATTGTGGCCCGATGGATTTCATCGAACGGTACATAATATGTATATATTCGCCAGGGTATGGAGCAGGTCGGCGTGACGATCCATCGACAGACTTATTCCATTTTCGCCGGCTGTTTAATATGTATTATGGTTCGCCACGTTTTGACGTGCCGTATAGTTGTTATTTAAGAGACACGGGACGGTACTGATTCACTCCGTTTCACGTGATACGCGCGTTCGCGTGAATGCGCTTATCTGATTATTATTCGATGAAAGGAAGACGGATCTATCGCACAAAGTGGAGTTCTATCGGTAGGCGCGGCTTTTATACCCAAACGCTACAGTGTCTCGTAAACGACAGCTGATTGGCATTATAGGTCATAACTCCGATCGAACGAGAAGAAAATCTGTTAACCACAGTTTACGCAAGACATCTACTCGAGTGACTTATACATGAATGCTTATACTCGTTAAACGAATACTATTGGACGGCAAGGACACGATAGATCCCAGTTACACTGCGCTTATTTCATCACTCTAATCCAATCTCGTTTTTCACCGCTCCCTGATTTTTCCACACCGTCGCGTTTCATTGTCAAAATTGGATAAGTATCTACGTGCTGGCCGCTGGTGCGCCAATGGCGCCGGACCTAAATACTGGTATATAGTCGCGGCGGCTCGCTCGTCCACCTCTGCAGGTGGGCAAGTGCCATCACCCTCACTCCCTGTGCACGCACATCCGAACTACGCGTGTCCTCGACGCACACGTCGGACCGCGTGGACCACATTCACAAAGCTGTACCCCCAAAGCGTGTGTAGAGAGGCGAACATGGGGCGGGAGAAAGGTAGACAGCATAAGAGATAGATGACGAGAGAGAAACGGCGTGTGCGAGTTCGGGAGCGAAACGGAGAGCACGCGTCGAGCGAGTGAGGACGCCGGGAGTAAGGGCCGCAGGGGCGGGTGGGAGAGGAAAACGGAACGATAGTATACGAGAAATCGTCGGACCGGAATACCAGGGACGTGGAGTGGGGTACGAGGCGGGGGTGGCTTGATGCACGCTCCCATCGTAATTCAGCGAGAATGGCCGCGCCATCAAACGCGACGATACCGTACTGTATCCTGCTACACAGTCGCCCGCGCGTGTATACACGCGTATCCGTTCGTGCCTCCGCACTCGCGTGTACCATGTGCGTCTGTAGTCTGTACACGCACACGTTCATTCCCCATCTCTCGCCGTTCCCGCGCGTTCGTATGCGCGCACACGCGCGCGTGCGTTTTGACGCTGAGCTCGTGACGCGACGTCCGCCTGTCATTAATGTATCGCCACGTATACACGTACCCTGCGGATCACGGTACACGTACGTCCGTAGCTGGTACCGCCACGATACACCCGGTGTGCCGGACAACCTCCCTCACGTACACGACCTGGACGTTGCTTACCCAGTCCCCCCACCACTCCCCATATTTTTCTTACTCTTCTTAACTTATTCCTCACCTTCTTTCATTCACGTCCCTCAGGATCACGCCTTCTACATCCACGGATGTCATGATGCTTTTAAGACGGTTCAAGGTTCATGAATACCGATAACACCGCGAGGCACGTCGTGGTAGAAGGGTGTGACAGTACGAACAATGTGAGAACTCGATAAGAAGAGAACGTTAATTAACAAGAAGTAAAAAACGTATAGGAACGTGCAGGGAATAGCGGCAATCACGGATACGTCCGGAGAAGGTAGAAAAAAAGCGTCGCCAGACAACAAGCGGCGAGTATTGGCGTTCGGATACGCTCCGGCCAAGGGATGGCGGGACTCGAGTTCAGCTCGGGACCGGTGCCGGGGGTTGGCAAGGGGGTGGCTGGCGTGGTAGGGGTCGTGCGTTTGTGGCGTGACGCCGTGTCGGTGTGTCGCTACGTAATGAATAGGACATAAATCTAGCGGAGGTCCTACCGGTACCGACCGGATCTACCTCTCACGCCGCTTCTACAGCGCGCGCGTACACGCTCCGCATATGTATACACACGCATACACACGTACACACATCACGTACGTCTCTGTACCCCGTGCACACGCGCGCGCAATAATGCTCGAGCATTCTCGTACGCGATAAAATGAGGAGGGGATGTGAGACACATCGCGTATATGTAAATCTGTGTGCGCGCGCGCGCGCGAGTTAGCAAATGTCCGCTCTTGCAGGTCCGCGTTCTTCCGCTTCCGCGCCGACGATACAGCGGAAGCGGAAGAATGTCGAGACGTACGAGGCTTTTTTCGCTTCGACTTTTTGTTTTTTTTTGTTCCCCCCTTTTTTTCGTCGTTTCAGCGTGTTCCGAACGACCGTTCCTCGGCGTCCAAACGCCGGCGCACCGGTGCGCTCCGCGTAATCTTTCTCCGTTTCCCTAACTGCCCGTCCGCTCATTGACAGTCGACGAGACGGGCATTGTGACGGCCGCGCGCGGAATCGTATCGCCGCTTGATAATGGAGGAAAACGCGGGAAAGGCTCGCCGTTGTAAATCACTTATCGCTGTGCGTGCATCGCACCGTGCGGGACTTGGAAATTTTACCGGATGCGCTCGCCGATCGACGGGATCCGTGACAATGGAGGTGGTCCGCCGTTCGTAGTCGACGAAATCGATCTACGTCGGGCGACGCTTTTTTTTCTTCCAGAATGATAGGCAAGGTTAATGATCCGTTATCGGCAAAAAGTTGCCATTAGTTTTGTTCAGTCGCGTGGATTTAAATCACTCGAAAAAATTGCTCCGTACAATTAGCTGGAACTTAGTGAGTGAAAATAGAATTGGTAAGGTGCATGGGAAATAACGAGGTTTCATCTAGTTTGCTGTTTCCAGGGCCACGATGTCAGACATCGACGGGTATTTCGAAAACGTTCTATCCGCGACCGGTACTCTCCGGGACGTCGTGAAAGTATAGTTTTCATGCAAGATTACGACTTCGTGCGGGACCCAAACTGATGTTTCGTTCCTTGGCATCCTTCCCTTTTCTCCGTACACTCTTACGCCGGCTCGGATTTCCTTTAACGGCGGACAGAACGTGCCCTTCATGCCGTCACAGAGCATATTTATCTCGCACATGAAAGTCGTTTTGCTATTCTCGAAGCGTGCCGACTTCGGCGAAGAACGTTATCTTCGAGACGCAGCATTTGTAAATTCAGAAATATACAGAACCCCGGCGATACGTTGCCCTCCGCCTTTTTCTATTGGATTCTCCCGTGGCATTTCGTTTCGTGTCTTTCCTCGCCCTCGTCCCTTCCATTCGCTGAAAATGTTTGCGTACGACACCGCCCGAGGCGTATTCGCGCAAATCCTCGTAACGTCTTGCGTGGATTTATTCTTTCCGAAGTACGCGGAAGTATCAGACGATTTATCTCGTCGCGATCTCCCGGAAACAACCTGGGTGAGACAAAAACGGGCCGGGGTGGATGGGCGGTGAAGTTCAGACTTTCAGGACCGTGCTTTGTAGAGGCCTGTACACGTTGACGGAAGAGTTATTGTTTTATGGCAGTGCTTGATATCATTTATGCGTAATCCGTCAACGTTTTCCAATTGAAGATTTCGCGGAACTTTTGTTATTGGAGAATGTTTCACAATGAATATATTTTATCAAAGTTTATCTATTTCCTGAATAAATCTTCCCAGGGCCAAGTGAGTTTTAGTGTTTTCTTTTATCGTATGCTAATTTTTGTAAAGTCGTGTCATTATTCCGAAATATGGTACGTCGTTTAAATTCGAAGCATAACAAATATTGCGTCGTATATTTGGCACGACGCTTGGTGCTGTGCCGGAAAATTGAAATATCGACGTAATTTAGAAGAGCTCTTATAAATTACGATGGCTCTTCCGCAATCGAAGAATTTACAATTATCATAAAAGCGAAGCGCACAAAGGTAATCCTGGTAAATACGAAATAGTCGTATCATGTGTATGAGAATTATGGCTGGTAGAAATGTTTAACAATTACTCATTTCACGCCGCATTTTTCGTATTCCCCCGATTTATTGGCCCGAACCGTTGCATTGACGCTACGTTTTCAGCAAATGCATGCCGCGGTTCGAAAACATAAAAGCATAACGTCATCAAGACAGCGAGTTACGCGTTTCCCGTCATGAAAGTTTTAATCGGTTCTCAGAGCGCGGTTGAAGATCCTGCGCGTATAAAATTGCAAACACTCTTCAAAGGGCGTCGTTTGAGATTTCTCATGAATTTCAGATGTTTGCTTTAAACCGTACGCGAGCGGGTGGGTGGCGACGATTTTTTCAAGCGGACCGGTTTACGCCGATGTAAACCGGCGACGGACGAGATTACAGCGGGTGGTATGCGATAATTGAACCAGAATACGAGTCATTAGGACGCCGTGTGAAATCGCGTCAGACATCGAATGAAATCATTTTAAGCGCCCGGCCAATTAGGAAAGCTGCCTGAACGGCGATTCGAGAACAATGTTGGAAAGTTTTCATGGCCGTACCTACCCACCGATTACCGTGTTGAAACTGTTGCGTTGTGCAACGTTAAGTTAGAGGGAGAGAATGTGCGAGGGAAGAGTAAGGATACGTGCAGGGAGAGAAGCAGTGATCTGGGGGCGTGAGTGAATGGAAGGAAGATAGACAGAGAGCAAGGGGAGGGATGGCATGAGAGAACGGAGAGGGATGCGAATGAACCACAAACTCGAAGGAGATCACAGCGGCCAGAAACATACCGTGGAAGGCACACGGACTCTCGGTTTCGCCAGCCGGAAGTTTCCGCTTAAGTACGAATAAACTTCCCCTTAATTGTAACATTCAAATACGTTAAGGCACGCGCTTTACCTAAAGGCGCGCGAATTACGACCATCTCGTTCCGCCCTTATCGCGTACAACTTTTAAGCATTCAGGGAATTTAATCCTTTTAAGAGATCAGCCGAGTAGAGATATGTATAACGCGCATTGCGTTCCAAGTATCCGCGTAACGTTTTTTTAATTGGAAAACTACTTTAATCCTCATTAACTCGAATTTCTCCATCATTTTCACTCGCCACGCGATTGAAGCTTATACGGCCATATATTCGTCTTCGAGAGAGCGGGTAATGATGTCGATAATGTTTGACATAGAAAAATTGGATTGTGATTGACGGTGCTTAGGCGTGCACACATGTTTAGGTCGGCGAAGTTACACAAATCATCGGCAGCAAATATCATCAGAAAGCCATGATTAATAATGAAAAATTGACGAAGCAATAGTGTTTGCAGATAAATAACGTATAGCTTCTACTTTATAGGCTTGTTTTGACTCTCCGAATGGACAATATACCACGTTTGGCAATGGCATATAATTTGCTCGCAAGGTCAACAAATATATCAGACACGACGTTCGATTTCTGTTAGCTCTGGGTATGTTGGCGCTCGACAGGCTATGGTGGATCGTTATAAAACGGAATTTACTACCGAAATGAATTCCGGTATTCTCGTTTCACGTTCAATACCCGATTATTCATAGCCCGCGCGTTACCTACTCACACACACACGCGCACACCCATGCATATATGCCCCGGAAATAAAGAATGTTATTTATCAAGACACGTTCCCGCAGCGACATAAATACGCGGTTATTTCTGCCGATAACGCACATCTCGCATTTATCCTTACCTCAGGGCCTACCGTCGTTCAGCTTTTATCGCCAGGATCGATGTAACGTCGACACTCACGACGCAAGCTGACCCCGCTAATGCGCCGTGCCATATGGAAACGTCGTTCTGGGTCAGATGCATATTTCTGATCGGCAAACGCAGCCGGGTCACACGGCGGGACGAAATGTATAGCTCGCGATATATTTGCACTGGGCTCGAAGTGTACGTATGCGATACGGGTTGATTGCATTCCGACCGCATAAAAGATTCCATTCTACGCGAGTGGGTAAAAGAGGCTTGAGTGTCTCACTCGGTTTGCCTACCCTTTTCGCCACCTTTCGTCCTTCGTACCATTCCACCAGTTCTTCTTCTTCTTCTTCTTCTTCTCCTCCGCTTTCCACCGATTCCGGTCCGCGGACTCCCGCCGCCACTCCAAAATTTATCTGGCCGGAAATTAAACCTGCCGCTCAGTTGATTCGTCCGTCTTGCTCCCGTCTCCCGCCACTTCCTGTTCGCAGCTCGTCCCTCCGGAATCCTTGCCCGGCTCACGGAGGTCCTTCACCATCGCGCCGAGGATCATCTCCGATGAAGCCGGGAGTGACCAGAAAGTAATTTCGGTTGGCCGGTATTCGATGTGTGCCCGGCTGAATTCTCGATCGGAGAGAGGAATCGTGTGGCGATTTCGTAAAACGCGCGGGTCCATCGATCGCTGCTCTCAGCCCGCACCATATTTTCCTGCTCCGCTCGGACGAGCATGTTTTAAGTGATATTTGCCCAGCATCGGGCAAGCCGGAATTTTTAACGCGTCCCTACGTATGTTCGACGTACCGTACGATTCGCGCAGCTTGAAACGAATTTTCGGTAAAGGTAGCAGGTTGCTTCTCGGATATTTGCTCTTCGCAAACTAAGATTGATAATTAATCGTCCCAACGCGATCGGCAGTATCAAATCTCTGGTGCGCCTTTTTTCTTTATCTCGGCAGACTCACCGGAACATACTAAATCTATCTTAGTATTGATTTGTGGCATGTACCATGTATCTTTGTTCGAACTCGGCAGTGAGTGCATGGCTTGTCTTGCCACGTTCTTGTCACTGTGGTTTGAGAAACGTTGAGCCCTTTGCCGTGTGTCTGGGTTAAAAATTAGGAGAGCCGAAGGAAAGTTGCAGGATGCAAAGTCGGCCTCTCGAGACATGAATTTCCATCACCGGCGGAACGCGCGTAAACGTATCGCTTTACACGTAAATCAGCGGAACAGATTTAACCGTGGTGGTCATAGCCGCGATCCCGCACACCTAAGTTCTGAACTTTCAACTAACTTACATTGCCGGGCGCAGCTCAGAATGTGCATTTTCTATGAGATACGCGGATCAAGAGTAGTTAAGGCACCTTGCTAGTAACGGAGAGCGATAATCTTAAGTAATAGCTAGGTCAACGTTCTAGCGATCCTCTCTTTGATCTAATAGTCCTTCCTAACGCGATTTCTCGGCTGACGTGAGAAAAGTCTCCACTTAAACGAAGTATCTTCTCACCTACAATTAAAAGTCACCTAACATCGTACACGACGTTACAAGAACAATTCGGGACAATTGCAAGAGAATATTGCTTTAAGATGTCATGCTCATCGAAAAATGAGACATCGACATTTACTTTGAAACAGGAAACACTGCGCGCTGGCTATGAAATGATGAAGAGTTCATAAATGCTGACCGACCTCGCATCCACGCGAGCGTCCTCATCATACGGTAAACGCCGAGACGTCGCGCTCACGCTGAACGCTCTCAGCGAGCGAAGAGGAAGAGGAGTGATGAAAATCTTGCGCACTCCGACTGCGTGATAATTTCAAAGGCATCTCCCGGGAGAGGCGAGCCGTCTCAGGACTTATTCGTGCCGAGTCTTTCGAGACGCGCGCGCTCAAGTGACGACGGAACCGCGAGAGAAAGACGGAGAGCAGGTTTCATCGACGTCGTTGCCGCTAATCAGCACTTTGGCTGAGCAAACGCTGATGAAAAATTCTCATAATGACTGCCGGAGAACGATTCTCCTCCCTCGTTCTCTGACTTATTATCTCCCCGTCGCGTTTCTTCCGCACTTTTCCTTTCCACTCCTGCCCCTCTCACTCCGTTACTCCCGTTCTCTTTTTCCGTCCGTCTGTCCATTTCGCTCCATTCGTCTTCGTTCCAGCGGCCTCGCTCCCTCGCTCCCTCGCTCCTCCGCCGCCGAACAATATCCTTTCTTCGCGACGACGTAGAAAATCGAAAAGTCGGCCGGGAGACGAGCGAAAGAAAAGGCCGAACGAGAGGTAAAAAGGAGACGTCCCCATTCAGCCGTGGCTTAACAATCTATCCTTTCAGAACGACAGCACATCCTCCTCCGCGCTCCGCGCAGGTCTCTGCCGTTTCCCACCTCTTCACCGGCTTCTGCTCGGGTCCTTCCAAACCCAGCGTCGCTTCCTATACCGCGTCCCTCCGCTCGCTCTCCTTCTCTTTCCCTCGTACGCATCTTTCTTGTCTTCCTTCATATTCTGGATTCTGGCCCTGGTCCCCTCTTCCTTCAGCTTCTTCGGTTCCGCAGACACAGCTGTCCTTCCGCTTTCCTTCTTCCTCGCGCCAATCCTCATATTCCTCATCCTTCTTATCCTACTCTCCCTTCCCAGCCGCCATGGGACAGGTCTTCATCGATCCGAGAAGGGTTAAGCGTGCAAAGAATACGGATGCGCCGTGAACGGTTTTTCGGCGCACGGCAAACGGCTCGTCGGAAAATTGGTCAATCGCGAATATGGTAATCGAGATGCCTTCTGCTTATATGCGGGTTATCTTTCAAATCTCATCTCTCGCGCGTCGATGTAGAAACCGCTGCTACGCCTGTTACTTCTTTGTACGGAATGAATATCAGGCAGGATCGCGTCTCTGGGCGATATTGCTTTCGAATTTCATTTGTTTTGAGTGACAAATCATTAGGTCAAAATGTGGAAATAAGTGATATTGAGGGTTCGATAGCTTCACCATTAATTTTATTTGTCGAACACTTTTTCAGTAACTCGAGAGTTGCTAAATGACTTACTATCGGTAACAAGCCTTGAGAACGGTCTGCAATACTAATTACGTGCGATCGCCTGTCGTAAGACGCGATAGTCACTAAGCAACCTTCCCTATTTTTCTCAGGTCAAAGTGAGTTTGCCGCTGCTTTTAGGTGCATGCAATTGCTTAACATTACACCCTCTATAATCGTTCTTGACGCGACAGATTATCTCTCGCCTCGATGCCATGACGCAGCCGGTACTGCATCATCGTAATACGATGGAGCGGAATATGGCGATGAAATATGGGACGACATGAATATGTATACATGAACTATTATATCGAAGGGAAAGTTAATGTCGCGATTGTATTTTAGGAGTATCGAACTAGAAGGAAGATATTCGAGATTCAACAGTATGAAGTGGCACACAGCGTCGGAGCTTCGTGCATTTGTTCAAAATTATCTTCATGTTCCTTAATTGATAACATGTGTCGCATCTGAGAAGACTGTGCGCTATTAATACGATATAGCAGTATTTCGTTTTACATTTGATGTGTAGCACAAAAGGAATCACGGTACGGCACTTTCAGTCGCCACTGTCACGCGCATATCAATTTTTTCACTGAAAGCCGGATTGATCCACTGTTTTTTACGACATTGTTCAAAATATCTTTATGTTCCCTAATCGATAGCATCTGTCGTATCTGAGAAGACTGTGCGTTTTTAATATGATATAACAGTATTTCGTTTTACGTACGACGTATGGCACAAAAGAAATGATTGTACGGTACTTTCAGTCACCGCTATCACGCGCGTATCGATTTTTCGCTGAAAGCCGGATTCGCTGTTTTTCCCCCCCGTCGACTTTTAGAGATTGACGTCGGTTATTCGATCCGTTTTCAAATCACGGCCGTGCCGTCTCTGTCGACGCGTCGAGAAAAAAAACGCACAACTCCTGACGCGTCCAATGCAATCGCGCTGGGCAAAGTCGTTAAATGGGAAGTCATTAATTATACCCGCGAGCGACACGACGATTGGAACGTGTAATGAAGGAGCAAATGAGTAATTGGATAGCCGGATAGTTAGACGAGCAAAGAAACTTAATACCGTTCATTACACTGCCGGCTGTCTGATTACGACATAAACGGCCGGGATTTCAGTTAAAAAGACGTCTACGTTCATCCACGATATCTGTCTAATAACATCGATATAGAATTTCCGGCAGTCATCGGTCATTATTAGTTATCGGTAATGTTGATATTTCGTTACAAAGCAACGTTCCACATATTTGGACATTTTTCCTACATACGAGTGCCCTGCTCCAGCGCTTTCCATGCCACGCGAAACACGACGCGCACAACATAGATAGCAAACAGCATTATTTGACCCACCTACAAGAACTTGTTTAACTCCACCAGCTATATGCTGGAACAGCAGAAGTTCATGATAAAAATGACGCGTTCGCCGCTGAAACTTTCTCTCCCGTCCACCGGTCGAAAGAAGCTCATATATTTGTATTAGTCAGAAAGAAACGGCCGGCGTCGCTGACAGAATAAAGGAATTACTTTTCTGCCAGCAGTGTAGCTGGCCTATCCGGCACGAGCCGCAAAAAGGGTTGGGGGTAGGACGACAGTTCCTAAGGCTAATTCCGTAAGCCGCTGAGTTATCACGCTCTCTCGGGTCGCGGGAGACCTGAGATACGCGCGCCGCCGAGCCGTCTTTACCGGCTGGCGACGCGCCTTTATTCGACTCGATTCAATCCTCACCCACGACTTGGTTCGTTCGCTGCCGCCTCACGTACGCGGACCTGAGACGCCGTGAAAATAATTCCGATCTCGGCTACATATTCCGTTCGCCATACGCGTTTCACGCGACGGAGGACATCGTGCATCCGATTGTCGCTCAAGGATATTCGTTGGAACGATTCGCGGAAACAGTGAATGTGCAGGCAACCGCAACGGACGTTCATCTGACTGATTCAGCCAGCCGGCGCGTAACACGGGCCGTAGTTGTTACGCGCACTTGGGTTGAGCGGACAACGCTTATTATCGCTGGGGTTAATTACAGAACTGACTACAATCGGAAAATGAATCTTTTGCATCGTACGATGTGCGCTCTGTGTCGAATTGTATTCTAAAAGATGCAAGTTGTTGCGTTGTATTTGTTTGTTGCGTTTGTATTTGTTTGTTATTTGTAAACGTGCCTTTCGTCAAAGGATTGTGCTGTTTTCGAAAATGTATTTCGTGGATCAATTACTCCTCGTCGATAGAATATACTCGGGCTTACGCAGGCAGCGTGCATGGTGTACTGTAGCTACGTGCATGAGAAACGGAACCTATGGCAGTACATGTATATTTGTCTGGACTATAATGTGCACGATAGAATTGCGGCGAGGCATACCGTGCGGACTCTTATGGGGCGCGTTAAGAATTCGTAACATCCGAAGCGGGCGTTAACATTAGTCGCTCCACTCGGACGATATTTCTTAAGCTGTACGCCGTTTTACGACACTTTTAATTTCGCGTACTGGCGACGCCATTATTGCCTACAATTCAGCTGCGCGCTGACAGCGGGCACTCGATTATTTTCCCGCGCCGGGGCATTCGTTTCTCTCGTATCTCGTAATCTGCAATGGTACTCGTTTGTTGACAAGAGAGAGAGAGAGGAGGGAGGGGGAGAAAAGCACAGCAATGAAAGAGAGGCAGAGACAGAGAGCAAGAGAGAGAGAGAGAGAGTCGGATACAGGAGAACTCGAGAATTTATTGCTGATTTAGGTACGGCAACGTAGAAAAAAAGAGGAATGAACTTTATCGGATTACAGACGAAATGCAGTCTGAAACGCGCTACCAATGCCAATCCGATAATATGATTTCAGTGTATTTTAACGCGATTATTATTTCCCGGGGCACGGAACGGGACGTAACGATATGTATATAATTCTATTTCCGGTACGTGGACCCGGCAGCGTTGCACGTTGGTTGGGTACAAATAGAGGCGCATTAAATTTATGCGTCTGCAACGAGAAAGTCTAGCGACAAATTTTTCCCCGTTAACGGCACGCTGCGAACAGAAGTAATATCTTCTCTTCTGGCATTACGCTAAAGAACGTCACGTTATCTCTCGTCGTGGGAGTACATTTTTCTCATCTGAAACTGCACGAAACACCCCACTGTCATGCTCGATTTCCGAGGAATGTGATGTCGTTCGCGCGACATCATGCCGAAGACGATTACGGGAACCCTTTGTTGATAAAATTTTTGTGCGTAAGCAATGTTCAGAATCCAACAAATACATCGGTTTCTGGCAACGCTGGAATGAACGTTACGATTACCGGCCAAAATAATACTCTCGCATGAAAATGCGAAAAATTGAGTATTCACAGTCCAATTGTCGGGCAAATTGGGATTGCCATGGCTTTCGCGCGGCAAAACCGTCCTTTTTTCCCCAGCAAAATCGTAACTGAACAACAACCGAAAAAAAGAAAATAAAAAAAAAAATGGATACACAGACAGCAAAAAAAAAATCCCGTAATCGACGAGTAATTCGCGGGCCGCCTTTATTGCCTTAGCAGGCGGTTTCGAGGGTTAAAAAATTGCGACAATCATGCGCGGACATTTATTACGCTCGGCGCTGTTCGGATTATACACCGTGGCTGACCGGTGCGTCATAAATCTTTCGTCGAAATGATTTGGAACGACGCGCACCTGAGACCGTTTCTCCGTTAATGACCGAACGTGTCAGTTTGATATTTCGCCACGCCGACCATGATCTATAGCGGCTAACGCGCGCTTACCGTTGACAGTAAAATCGAAATGATGTTTCGTTCACTTTTCGCTCTCAGCCGTTCTTTCCGTCGGCAAAACGAAAGCGTCTCTCTTAATTTCAACATGTGACCCGTCAACTCTGTCCGTGTAATTGTGTTCACAAAGTACCGGAATAGTTACGTCTTAACCCTTAACCGGTCGTTATATACTCACTTATTCCTTCGCGTTTCAACTTGACATGTCCAATGAAAAACATGTCGACGTAATTGTTTCGATAAAAAAGCAACGTACATTGTTTTTCGCACTACCTTATAGAGAATGGAAGTAAAATTGAATAACCTACACCAGTGTCTTCTTGTTTCGCGGACCATACAAAGAGCTACATAAATCACGCGTCGCCTGGAATTAAGAAGTACGCAATAAGTCAGTGACCGCGGGCGACATTCGTTTTGCGCTTCCTCTTTATTGCGATATTTTCTCTCCCCGTAAATCACGCATTCTCCATTCCGTTTGACTTCTCCTCCGCTCTCCTCGATTCCGCGCTCCCACGTCGAATTGGCTTTGTCGAAGAATTTAAGGCGCGAATTTAAGGGAAAGCTTAAGCGGTCAAGTTTAATGTACCGAGCGTACCGGGTAATCGGAAAACGCACAGCCCGTGGTTGCGCTGTCGATTGTAACGAAGCAACCGAAGGCGCGCGAAACTACGATGAAATAACCACTGATTAAAAAATTCCTTCGGCCAACCGATTCATCCTCGTTCCGCGGAAACGCTTGCAGCACCTTCGAACCGATTGAAACATTCTCACCTCTCGCACACCGTCGTAAGACGTACTCTCTCGGCAAATCTCAGCGTCCAGCCAACTATCCAGAATCATCACATCGATGCCGCAAACAAGCGCGTCGCCGTCGACAATAGCCAACGTTCTCATCGAAACTATCGTACTCGCTATTGCCTTTATCCTATCCCCCATTATTCTCCGCGGGAACTTCGATCGAGACGTTAATCAACGCGCCTCGTAACGCTGCACCCGCATCGATACCTGAAAGCGGCAGATAACAATACCCTTCGCCTCGCTGTCGACTCGTAAGATAGACACATAGTGACCAAGCGATAAAGATAACGCTCGTTAACTCGTCCGTTCGCTCGCCTAGGCTAGGCCCTGGCCCATTGTGAGGGAGCCTTAAATCCGACAACGCGCGGGCACGTTTCGCGTGCGAGAGATGTGGCCCCGAGATAAATGAAATTCATAAGACGACGGGGCGGTATCCTCGAGACGGGACTTTCTCGTCTGGGGGCAATAGTTTTGCGCGACGTCGTCGTCGTCGTTGGTGGGTAAAGGACAGCCTGGAGGAGCGTGTAGGGTAGAAGGGATGGGGGGGGGGGGGGGGGTCACAGGGACGCAGACCGTGCAACAAGTGATGTTATTAGGTTGGGGGAAGGAGTTAGGTCGAGGTTGCAGAGAGCGAGGGGCAAGGGGGCGGAAAGAATGGAGAGCAGAAACGGCGCGACCGTGGATTCGGAGGGTTGGCTGAGCGCGGGGGATGGGGGGTGGGACGAATGCAGGATCATAATGCATAACTCTTGTCGGTCCTTGTCTCTCGCACGACGCTCAGACCCCCGACCATCCAACTTCCAGAGAGTTTCTCGGCAGTTCGGACTCTCGCTCTCAAGATTCCGCAGGAAACCGGAAACTGTCGGACCGCGCGGGCTCGATTTGCGTGATCTTCGACGCCGCCCTCCGTACGCGCCGATAGCGCAATTGTGAGGGTCAAGGTCGACCGATCTGGATTGCGAGCTACTTTCCCTTGTGTCTTCGTCGGACGAAAAGCATGCGGGGGAATTTGTTAAGGGACGCTGATTTGTTGTCGCTCCTTTTCGCACCGTAAACTGCGCCGAAGAGAATTCTTTTCGGTGTCTCGGGGTTCATGAATAATCAGTGGTCTCTCGTCGCCATCAAAAAGTCGTAGATTTTGCTTGGCGCTCGGGTGGCGGAAGGAGGGCAGACGCCGACGTCGTCATCCTCACCGTCCTCGCCATTTCTAGAGTCCTCCGCCACCTCCGACCCTCCTTCGTTGGGCACCGACGATTTTTCATCCCGCGACTATCCGTCTCTCGCGTCCCTTTTTATCGTCCTTTCGCTTTCTCATTGTTCTTATTCACTCACATCGTCTTTCCGTCCTATCCTCCATACCCTTACACCGTATTTTCCTTTTCGTTTCACAGCGCACCATGCATATTTTTCTTCACACTACAATCCTTTATTTGTGTAGATTATTCCAGATTTTTGAGGTCTCCTTTAATAAACGTTTGCTCCACTTACTGTATTCGTATATAGAAAAATGTCGAATAGCCAAATATCACTATTCATTACTCGCGTCCTCACGAATATTTGTTTGCTCTCTACACGACTCATTCAGCCTCATCGATGCCCGTTTCGAAGTATGTAATACACGTATTATGCACACAGCGCGATCTAAACCGTAGCTCCACGATTTTATCTTCAAGTTTTCGTTTTCCACGTTCTCTTATTCTACCTCTCCTTCTTTCCACAAAAGCCCATCCTCGCTTACACGTGCGCTGTTGCGCAATTTACCTCGCTGCCTACATGTCTTTCCGACTACTCGTTTTCTCCGTCCCCTCGCCATTTTTCCACAATTCTTTCCTTTCCTTCGACGGTCCGTTTACATGCCGGATCCCTCATTACGGTCGGTTCATTCGCCCTCCTCTCTCGTCACTGGCTTCTCCACGGTGTCCTCGCTCGCTATGATAATCGGCTGAATCAAAGATGAGCCACGAGAAAACTAAATTCCGGTCTCCACTCGCCTGTCTCGCTTGTGTCCCCTTCCGTATTTTTGCCGCATTTTCCTATTCCCTCATTTCCTTCTGCGACTTTCTTTCCTCCTCATTCCGACCGTCATCGCTCGTTCTGTCCTCGCATCGCCTGAAACGAGACGTTATCCCACGAAGGGGCTGCCAGCAGTTTCCGTAGCGACGGTAGAGTAGACAAAGAGGGTTTATTATGCGAGGAGAACGATGGAAATTGAGAGCTCGGCGAGCGGCGAAAATTGAGAGCGGGGTAGGAGCGGAGATTGACAATGATAGTGACGGTGTTTGTGAAACGATTATCCGACTTACCGATTGTCCCATCGGATGGTATAGTGAATATGCACAGGTTTTGGTCGATCGAACATTTATTTAGGATTGATGGGAGTTGAGTGATAGTGTGTACATTCTGTATTGACCTATAACACACATGATCATTATCAACCCTTTGGGCAAGACATTGAGTCGATGTCCGATCACAATTTTTTCCTTTATTCCCCTGTATTCTTTGTCCCGTTTCTTTGCCGACCAGGCACGAAACTAGGCGCGTTCGGGGGGCTGACTTTCGCCCTCGAGGAGAAGTATCGTCCCGGCGGGAAGAGCCGGCAGTCGTCTCGTTGTCTCGAACAAAGAACGGGTATAGGCACATCGTCCCATTGGATGCCGCGAGTGCTCTTGGGACAGATCAGGTTTTTTCTCTACCGCCTCTTTCCAATTTAGCGAGAGGCCCGTATATCGTCACGGAGGGCAAGGCGTTAGAAAGTGCAAGGAGAGTCAGAGCGATAGAGAAAGTCCTTCAGTTGCGCATCGGCCACTTTAACGAGATCCTTCGTTTCGCTCGTTCTCATCGTCCACTTTCTCCGTGTCTTCCATTTTTGTCTGTCCCTCCAATTCTTTCCCCGTCCCTGTCCTTCTCCTTTCTCCCCTAGCAATTTGTGTCCGCCTCCCTTCGTTTATTTGCTTCGCACGCGCTGACTCTCCGCCGAACCTCCGTCTCCCTCACGTCCGTTTCTCGCTATTCTCTCCTGTTATCGATTCTCGCCTTTTACGGTGGCCTATTTCGCGGCTGGGACTCCGCCGCCGTTTTTTGTCGCTCGCTTTTTTTCACGCCACCAGATATCACGCCCCGGGCTTTATTTCCGCGGTTACGAACGTAGCACCTTCGATTCCGCCATCCCGTCGCCATAAGAGTACGGCGTTTGCTATCGCGAGTGATCATTCATTTTCCATCGCCTCTGCACTTAATCTGAAAGCGTCGGTTCCATCGTCAATTGCCTCCAACTTTATCCCCGGATCTTCCGTCGATATTCAATCCATCGATACTGACAACGGCAAATTCATGAGCCATCCATACGCATTTTCAATATGTCTCATTACATATTTAAACGATTCCGTTAATGCCTAATTACAAAAGTTCCGCGGCGGGAGCTTAGCGCGCAATTCCAGTTGGCCCTAAGACGCGATAAAAGTTGCACAGCTTCCGGCAAAGCTGCGTTTCCGGCGTCATATTTTTATGCTTCTCATTGAATAGCACCGCTGTTGCTCGAGAAACGCCAGCGACGAAACGTCCTCAGTCTTTAACGACGCCAGTATCTCATGTAACAAAGCACTCAGTCTTGGCTCGCCGGGTACATCGTAACGACACCTTAAGTTGCATTATTGGATTCCATTACGGTACGCAGGGAAACGTTACAGCCTGTTTGCGCGACGTTACGTGATGCGGAATACAGCTGGAAGCTTATTATGTTTACGTTTAGACGTGACGGTGTACCAAACCCCATGCCGTCTTATGCATGCTCGTGTACCGTGACTCCGCTAAGTTAATTGCTACAATTAATACGGCAAATAAGCGACGCCGTGGAACGCATCAAGGCACCTGTTCAATTTAATTCCGTTTCGTACCGTGTCGTACAACGACGTTGAGATGTTTTAAAGTCTCACTACAACGTGTTGCGGCGTCAGACAACTGGCGCTTTGTTCTCGATAGTGTAAGGTGATCATATATAACAAGGCACGGTGCTTGAGGCAAGGTTTCGGGAATAATTAGAATTATGACACCTTGACAAACGTTTTTGGGAATATTTCGTATAAGAGCGATAGACGTATTTGGTACAAATTGAGTATATGAGAATTGTAAATTGAAATAACTGAGCAGTGGAGGAACTTAAGTGGCTTGCTTATAATACCGTTTAATGTACTGCTAACTATAAGTTGGCCGAACGGACGCATTACATATTCAGGTGTATGACCCTGTCTGTTTAACCTGGGTAAACGTGAATGAGGTTAGCTTCCGTTATTTGAAGAACAAGACGGTCTAATCAAACTTCCTTTTTCAGACAATGAACTGATATATATTTATACTGTAATCTTACATTGTGTGCACGTATCCTTCTCCAATAACCGTCGGCGCTCCCACCTGGGCTTGATCAGCCAATTTGTTTCACAGATTCTGCAAATACGTTTCTGAAAATCCGACTCTTATATCGAATATCTATATCTTTCAAATATCATCTTCTACAAATCCTGTAATTTATTTATTAATTAAAATATGTTTACACGGCCGTTCCGGAAAGCACATTCTGAGTACATCGATTCAATTCATTATACATGCTATTCACGTAACTGAAAAAAATCCGTGCCTAACGTACTCATTCATAAATCCTGCAGTCTGTCATTAATTCTACGACTAGATTCTCAACATGATTTTTGGCGAGCTCGAGACTGAATCTGTGCTATCGTTCGGCCGATATGCACGTGGACAGAAAGCAAAGGCCGCGAACGAGACGGCAGGATTCGCACGGAGTGAGCTCTGGACTCCCCCGAACACGCATGGACATAAGAGCATTCCAGCGCTCACGTAGACGCGCGTGCGAAATCTAAAGCACTCGAAGGACGAAAATGACGCAGGGAAGCCGCACGGTTCGCGACTCTCGCCGGATACGCTGGCTGAGAGTTTCCTTACGTGCCACCAGCTCCTCGAGATATTCAAAGACGCCTGGGCATAAAAAGGAGGCACTTGCTCGTAGGTACTTTACGTGACTGCTTTACTCCATTATTCACGTGCAGTGAGCTGGCGAGACCTTTTTTCACCGCTTTTTCATTCCCCCCTCTCGCTACCCCCGACCATCTTCCGGTTTCTGCCCCTATCTCCCCCCTCCACCTCCCCCGCCCGTCTCTCTTTCTCTCATCTCACCTCGACTCCTTCGCGGATCGACGTTAAATTTTCTTTTGTATTCAACAGGTGAATTCAGACATTCGGATAAGTGATTTAGACGTATCCTTACCGCGGACAAAAGGGGCGCCGCGGTTATACCGACATCTGTAATCGATTGAAGGGTGGCCGCGAGAAAACTTGTTAAAGTGCCAACGAATTCGATATCGTAATTTTCTGGCAAATTGGATTTTCCAGTGATTAACCTTCCGGTCCTTCCGGCGTCTTTTTTTTCGCCCTTCCACTCTCGTTTCTCTCTCGATGTCGACAAATCAACTCTTCTCACTTTGAGTGAAATACATTTTTTCCTTTCGCCTACCAGATTGCGCTGTGATAATTGAAAGCTGAGGTGTCATCGTTTTTGCTGGTAACGTTATTACTGTCGTAATGTACATTATTGTTGTTTCGTTGTTGACGTAATTGAATTGATACTGCGAGTACAGGTGTTCGTTCGAGAGATGAGTTTAAAATGTTTTATTTAACCTGTCCATTTATTATGATTAATTAATTATTTTATTACTTTATTTAATATTATTACCCGTGGCGTGCCTAAGCAAGAGAAAACAATGTAGCTACAGAATTATTATGCAGGCAATCTTCCAAATGAAATACTCAGTGGTTAACATGCTGTCTCAGTCGTCATGATGACGCGTTTGTTGACAGTTTTCATTAATAAAAAATGTATCAAATCTGTCACAATCGTTTATATATCATCAGATATGGACGTCCGGTAAATATGTATCTGCTGTTTTCCAAGCAGTACCATAATAACGATGAAAACCACTCTTCTATGGCAATCCCATAGCATGATATAAAATTTCTTTGATCAGAATTTCCTTGAAACATGAACGTATGAATTTCGTATGAAAGCGACAAGAAAAAGGGAAAAACACTGTCGTTGTTGAGCGAAATACAGCGCGACGAAGCTATTGCGACGAAAGGAGCGCACGTTAGTGCAATGACATATTCTGTCCGTCATGGTATCATGGTTGTTCGCGCAAAGAGCTTTGAGAGCTGCCGCGTTGGCGATGAAACGCGTAAAAGCGTCAAAAGGTTGCAAAATGTCACGTGGCGGGCGCTTTAGTGAACTCTTTACGTTGAATGTTCGCGCGACCGCGTTTACATCGACATAATAAGTTGAGTGTGTTATGCGAAAACCTTAAAATACACATCGTGCGCTTAAACATTCATTCTCATTACAAACAGCTAACTTTACAGCGTAACGTAAGCGTACTTCGGGCCGTTCGCGAGTGTGCCACGCTTGTACATGTGACAGTACGATTATCAACCATTCAAATATGCGAGTTAAATTTGCGAACGAGACGGTGACAGTTAAATTTGTCGTGCTCCGGGGTGTATCGATGTACGGAACATTTATTTCTGAATTTATAATACGTTCCCGGTCAAATGTTGTATTAACGTTCAATTTCCGTGTTCGGCGACCGCGATATGTCGCGTTTATTTTGTCACGTCGAAGGATCGGCGCGTAAATTCGCGCGAGCGATTTTTCGAATCGCGTTATTCTTGATTCTGGTAGCTTACCCGACGTAATTAATTGTGCGGCTTATCCGAAATTCTCATTATGCCGGACCGCGACCTATTAAAATTCTAATTACAAATATCCAGATTATCAGTACGCGTAATTATAGATATAATTATTGGAGTGCTGCTCTTACGGTTTGCGGGTAGTCGATAGCATCTGGACTGATGGATCCTTCGGTTGGACGAATGAACATTGTTCCGTTACGTTTGTGAAGAACAGTGGTTTTTAATTGGAACCTGTCAGAGATGTCAAAGACAACGATATAAATAACGTGCGCGGGACATATATCGGGATGTATGTATGTATAGGCTGTCCAAAAAATGTGCGGTCAAAAACAGCGCATTGAACCGAGGTGATGACACATTTTTTCGACATCTTATATAATATTTATATAATTCAAATATTTCAGAATTATGAAATTGCTACCAGCATTATTTGTGTGTAATTTCTAAACGATATCATTTCAAATAGTTGAACTTTAATCACTGTCCAACTTACCATAGATATATGAACCGGTTTATTAACCACTGTAACTTTTCTAAACATATTTTTAAACAAAATCACTTTTCCAAGCCAAGCACATTTGAACGGGATGACGGTAACCAATATCACCATCACAGAATGTACTGACGGTCATAAACCTGCAAAGTTCAATGCTTGCTAATCAACGACAGAACGCATGTGCTGCCACCTTCTGTCCACAAATCCAATGAAAGATCGAGAATGGAATATTGCGAAGTTTTCCGATCTTATTGTTAGTTAAACTCGCGCTCACAAGAGGCGCCACTAGCGTTGGCGACGTTCGAAAATGTTGCGTCGCGTCGTGTTCCTGTCGCTCCGTTAAAATTAGTTGAATTTCGCGATTGCGTGTGTGTTCCAACTTTTCTTGTGTGTTTCCTTAACTGAGATTATACTTCTGATTGTCCTCTTAAAACTGTGAGTGGGCAGAGTGGGTGGAATGTGGCTGCACAAGACGATCCTGATCGAAAGTTTATTGACAAAAGTAACCATGATCTGCGAGCTGCTGCGAAAGGTAGGATTGACAATCGTGAACATGTCATTATTTAAGACACACAGAATCGATTTTCTGCCGCGACTATTGCTTGTACGATCAACGACACGAATAAGTTGAACAATTGACATATTGTTAAGACAATGGTTCGGAAAATATGTCACCATGTTTATACGACGTGTTAAGGGGGTTAAGTTGCTGAAAATGTTTTCGTAAAAAAGGTTATGTTATGCGCATTATTATGGCGCAGGAGCTGCGAGAAAGTTTTGTTAACGAATACGGGTTGATTTATGTACAGATATCCCGCAAGTATCAATTCCATGTCAGTCCCATCTGTCCGTTGCATCATTCATCGTATTATGTATTTCCAAATGTATAATATACACGTATCCATATTCCTACCGTGAAGTTTGCCAGACAGCACAGATACAGATATGTTTAGCTGATAAAATTTGAAATACATTGCACAATGTTAACTTTGTTCACACAGAACGAACGGCACTGATACTGAATTTTCACGTAATGGCAACGTGCAAATGTACTTTTAAAGAACTTTTAACATGGCCACACGCGAACTAGTACAATAGTCATAATTTTCGCAATGTGTTCCCTAAAATCAGCTAATACTTGTTTTCGCAAATGCTTCTACGCGCGCGAAGTTACATGTACGATTTTGTGAGAAAGGAGTTGTTTAGTTTGTATGATGCACACTACGCCAGCGTATATCGATATACGACATGACACTGCGAGAAAGTTTAGCAGCGCATTGTCGCCCCATAAATCACTCTCTGGAGTTCTAGGCAATGCCGTAAAGTAGGTTTTCTAGAATATATCAATTTTCAAAGGGTCATAATGTCTCCTACAGATATTTGATTGATTTGATATATTACGTGTGACACGTTACGCCTTAAACAATAAAATTCTTTCCACGAAATTGTTTGAACGCCCAAAAACAACGGTAAAGAAAAACGGCGTCTGATTACACATGGAAAAGTCTCCTTCGCACCGCGGGGAGCGCTTTATTCATTTTCTGCACTGCATCGCGCGTCCGTATATACTTACCGGCTTCCGAAGTGATTTCACGAAAAAGTTCAACCGTGCATCGTCATCCCATAAATCTTCCTTCGGGCCTCCAACGACGCTGTTCACGATCGCGAAGTACTCACGAGTATACCTCTCCGCGGAATCTTACTACGTACGCGAGCCGAGTGACTGCTGCGAAAAGACTGGCGAATTCCTTCGTCGTCGCGTCAGACGTCCTGCATGCGCAATAAAACAGATGGATTAGGAGAGGCAAAGAGAAAAAGGAAGAAAGAGAGGATGAGAGGAAGACAGATGTAGGTGAGACGACATAGATGAAACGGACACGGACAGGAAACTCAAAGATAAACGAGGTTGGTCGGAAAGATGAAGGAAGACGGAGGGAAAGGACACGAAAGAATTGGAAAGATGAAAGAAGAAGGAGAGGCAAAGTGAGAGAAAAAGTATCGAACGAGTGAAAAAGAGAGGATGCACTAGACGACGGGTCACCGCCTCGTCGTTGGGGTTGTTGTCCTTTTTTCCCTCTCTCTTTCTCTTTTCCACCCTTCTCTCACTGTCCCTCTCTCGCTCTCTAGCTTCGCCGTTCTCCCCCCTCGCTGCATATTTCCTCCTCCATTTTTGTTTGTATTTCGCGGTGATCGTGGACCGGAAACGGACGTCCGCGCCGTGAAAAATGGCCGCCGTCACGCTTCCGGCCGTAGTACATCCCCGCCCGACTCATCCCCAGTTTCGCATCCAACCTCCTACCCTTCCTAGTGATTCGACCATCCCATTGCCGCCTCTCTACCCGACCCAGTCACCCCTCTCTACTATGACTCCGACTGTGGCTTCTGCGTTCATCCTATTCGAAATTCATTCTGTCCCACATCGTCCGTAGTAAGCGAGTCCACGTACAATGTTAATATGTAATAGAATAATCCACGTACGGCAGAACTTGACGCATCCTTCGCAGCAAGTCAATAATCTTCATTTTACTCTCTTATTCCATCGAGCGTCACCGTTCGACTCTAGCTGTTTCATACGTTAACTCATTTATAAATTCGAACTTCTAAAAAAGTCCTCCTCGACATATACAATCTTTATGCTGCTCTGTTATTCCAGTGAGCATTACCATTGGGTAGGTACGTGCCGATCATTTATAATATACACCACCGCTAACTCTTCCATACGCTTTCCACCATTACTTTAGGCTTTCAACTCATCCTTCTCTACGTACATTTACAAAATCGACCGCAAGTATTGAATCGACGAAGTCAGTTTGCGTGAGAGGAGGCGTTAAACAAAACGATTAGCAAATGTGGTGTAGAAACAATTATCGGCAGAAGGATAGGCGGGAGAGCATCCAATCCGAATATTCTACCAGGGACCACCATCGGATTTTCGCGCGCCCTCGCTGCCCTTTGCCACCACGAGGCCATTTAAATCCCTGACCCATCCGAGCCAACCCCCAGTCCAGACGGTCCCTCCCCAATGGACGACACAAATCCACACGTCCCGGACCATAACCTACCATTATGTTGTCACGATCGCTCTGCACTCGCGCAGAAACGCACCGAATGTCCGCTCATCCTCACGCGCATTCTTCCCACGAGGAGAAAGAACGATGTACCGCACGCCACAACTCGTTTCTGTCGACGTCATTTGTGATGTATACGAATACGGTCGTATGTAATGCAACTTCAACGGTCGCTGGAAAATCGTTTCTTTTTGTCTCTGACGCGACGTAAGATTTAATGAATTTGTTGCGGTCCGTCGAGGAAGACAATTGGAGGCAGGTGGAGTGATAGACTAACGTGGGTATGGGGTGGAGTATGAGTATGTAGAGAGACAGTGTTTTGGAAATTCAACTTTGTTCTATGTGTTGCTATAAAGCATTTTGGAGATTTAATTGAAAAAGGAATAAGAGCGTTGGTGGAGCTGATATTCAAATTTGATGGCCCGCCAAACGAGCAAATGGGAATGTAGGTAAAAATATGAGCCGTCTGCTGTCAAGCCGCACTTGCTTCGCATTCTAGTATTTGTTAATTATGCCCAATGCTTTGTTTATTTATTAAAGGCCTTCCACCGCGCGGTTTATTTGTTATCGGCTTTAACTCACAATTATTGAACGGCCATCTGTCTTTATTCGCCCCTGATATTTAAACAATTATGATATGTACATTTACGCGCCCCGCGTATTGAAAGAGTAGCCAGCGAGAAAATTGTTCCGGCGTCGCTGACAGTATTTTGTGATTGATCATTTAATGCCACTTTATTATTATATACCGCTACTATCAATGCGCCGTCAGCGCGCAATTATTCAATTACTAATCGATACGACATACATTAGCCGACGCTAATGAAAATTTCACTGCCTTTGAAACTGCAGTCACGGTACATAGGATATCGGCGCACGAAGGTTCCTCAACCGCCACTTCACTATACGCGGCTTATTTTGCACCGATTATGCTGTGATCGATCAGGATTCCAACGAGGTATGCTGATGCGACGGAAGCGATTAGAAAATAGAGTGGCGAAAGTGTAGATGAAATGAGGAGAATAGAATTTCGCATATTTTGCCGCCTTAAAAGTGCATTTGTTTCACCCATGAAAGCTCTGCTATATGAACATTTTGCTCGATTGACACGTACACCTACTTTGACGTTGTACGAACCCCATGCTGTATGACCTGTTGACCTGAAACATTATTCTATGCATAAATGATTTTTAAACGACTTGCGAATCTTTATTTCATAAAGGAATAGACTTGCGAACGAAGGATGTAAGTTACGTGACTTATCTTTAATAATATGAATTATTCAATTAATTTGTATTTGCATTCCAACGTCGCAAGTTCAGTCGAAATTCAGCAACGCAATATATTTTCAAAAAAATCTACGCTATCGCATTCTTCAAGTTTACCAGGAAATCGTTTTTCCAAGAATGCACCCCACAATATGTACACACACGCACTGTACGTCATATGAATAATGTAAAATTGCATCCCGCTTAACGACAAATGCTCGCAAATTACTTGTGACACAACCTCTCGTCGTATCGTTTCTCAGAGCGGATTTATATATTCGCCGCATTTCCGTCGTCGGTGAAATATTAAGATGAATGCATTGCATTCGTCGGTGGGTGATAGCCGTGGTGGTGGGTGGTGGTGAAGGGAAGGGGGAGAGCGGTCTGAAAAATAGCACGTCAACCCTCGTGAAATAAATGAGTATCTTACCGTGGCAACCATCAATCTCATCGTTTATCGACTGGCCAATATAGCCCGGCTGACGCTAATACGCGCGAATTTGAAGTTTAACGATAGCTGACGCCTGCTGCACCGCCAACTATCATTTACATTACATTTTATATTTCCTGCAAGCCGATACGATGTTCGCGTATCGATCGACCGGCAAGTGATACTTTTAACGACGAACTATCATTCACTTTGTCTTTCCCTGTCTAGCGACCACGAACTTGTACGAACATTTATAACGAATAAATATTATTCTTTCTAGACGGAACGACTCGTAATCCTCATTTTTCTGTACGACATAATAAATATTGCAAATTATTTCAGTACGTGGATATGAGAGTTCGCGTTAAGGTAGAATGTGAAAGTAACATAAGAATCATATTTGCACTGTTCTCTACTAGTGCCTTCATATATGATGATATAGAGTAAAAAATTATATTTATGTAACATGCTAGACCATTAATTGCATTCGTCCAAAGCAAATGGCTACATTTTATGCAGCCACCGATTGACTGTTGAAAGAAATGTAAAATCTGTCGGTTCCAGATGCGCTCCCGTCGAATCGACGAAACGCCCCGACGGATACGTCGGTCGATAGCAGGAATAATTCCCCGTCGCTGGCGAACATTTATTTCGATTCCCTTTGTAAATATTCATTTGCCGCACAGCCGATCAGCCTACGTTCGACCGATTGTTAGTTGCACTTTATCTTTACACCTTCTACCGCAGCGTGCACTCGTTACAGTAACAACTCTGATGTATATCGAAGCGATAATTGTAGACAGTCTCGTGTCCGCGATTTGCTTCTCTTTGAATCTCGCTGCTAGACGGGTGGAAAGTTCTTTCAGCGGTACTCCCGACTGAAGTATATACACTGCCACCTGAGCCATGAACTCTTTCTTCATTCTTCTCTTATTCTCAGTCTCTTCTTGCACCCCTCTCACAACTCGGTTTCGTTTTCTTTTCCCTCTATATCATTCGCCCTTCGCTTCCCTCCACGTCGGTTTCGGTGTCGCGAGCGTCGAGGAGACAGATCTAAAATGCAGCGATAATGAGCCTTAGTCAAACAACGACAATTCCTTAGATGGCATTGCACTCGAATGGTTAAACTTTGCCTCTTGATTCTGTAGCGCAGCGGATGTTAATGGCGATCGAGTTATGCCTGACTCTTCGCCCAAGATCCTCACGCTGTATAATTAAAACTCATTAATTATGTTGTCTAACAATAATCGGCGCTGAACATTCGTTTTTTCAGTTTGAGCTCCCACGACGTACGGACGCGTAAACAGGGCAGGGGAAAGAAATGTTTTTCAATCAAAAGCTGTTGTTCGTTGTTATCAAACTTTACTTAGAATACGTGTCACTCAATTTTCGTATGTAACGTATTATGTCCGTATGACGTTTCAAGAGTAACGGGCAGGACGAACGCGACCATATTACCGAGTGGTCCGCAGATAGATTTTGAAAATCGCGCAAACGTCATAAATTCGGACGCGGACGTTTGCCTATAACGATAAGTGCATCGGGACCGAGAAGGGATGGCCGCGTGATTATGCTACAATCTACCTCGCGTCCTGCTAAACGTCGAACCTGTTGAAGAACGAACTTTGGCACGAGCGCGGTGCTCGGCTCCGGGAGAATTACGATCGTTTAACAGAAATTTTACAACGGCCGAACGCTCGTCGTCGCGCGCGTGCACTCGTTACGATGCATACATAACGCGGGCCCTCCCGCACATAACAGGAATTGCACTAATTGATTAATAGTCAACAGATGTACGGCCGCCCATGCTAATTTGCGCCGATTCCATAACGGCGCTGGCATCATGAGCGCTAACGGGCTCCCCGAAATCTGCTCAACACGATTTCGTAACGAGCATCGTTTCCACGGCTCCACGCTTTTAACCCGCGGCGGGTTGAGTTATCGCGACATTGCGAATTATCTAATCGTTTCATGCTGGGGGTCCACTGAATTACGACCCGTCGGTGTGTCCCATTCCGGCGCCGTATCTCGCGTTGCCGTCAGCGCTGTCGTTCTTACGTCTGTCTTTTGGTCTTAGCACAGTCATGAGAAATACGTGACAAACGTTCACGTGTAAATGTATATCGAACGAATCAAATACTCGGCACTTGTTTCGAACGCTCTCGCTGCAGCATACCGCGCGGCTTTATTGCCCTCGTTGAAATGGATCGGTCAAATGTTAAAGCATCGAAGTAATAAAGTTTAGCGGATAATTAAGCCGAGAGTGTTTTTCGCATTTGTGAAAATAGTTCAGCCGCGCACGCGCGCGCCCGCGGATGTATGCGGAAAAACTCTCTGAACCGTTTGATCGCTTTCGCGATTTTGTTTTGTGAATATACAAGATGGCTCGCCGTGTAGACGTATCGAAACTTCAGAAACGTTTAATTGTAAGTTTATTATGGAAAGCTGTTGTACTATAAGCGCCTGCTTTGTCTGAGTCCAATATATATGCACAACATCGATCCGTCTAGTCGGCCTGCGAAAGATCGTCCGATCGATCCTAGCGTACAGTTAGTTGGCGGAATCGTGACGAAGGTTTCGCCGAAACAGTCTCTTGATGCGTCGGCAACGTGAGGCGAGATCCATTTTCGTCCATCCGATTGCAGTGTTCCGTCGTTAACTTTGGACAATCTTTTTCACTCGACCGGTGCGACAGGGAAAAAGTTCCCGCGGTCGGCGCTCAATATTGGTTCCACTGTCTCTAACCGTTTGCCCACCCTCTCTGTTCTGTTTCAGGAAAGTTTTGAGAATGCGCTGAATCAACTTCGTCTCGGCGAACTTCGGCTCCGGGAATGGATTCGACCTTGTTGCTGCTCCTTCTGACCGGTAAGTTAACCGCCTATGGAATACGAATTTACGCCGCCAGTGTGCATCGTAATAGCCTGTAGTCATCCGTAATCTTTGAATTTCGATTCAGCGTCAAAGGATGAATGGCGAATGATCATTGATCGTGAATTTTATTTTATGCATTCTATCGGTCGCAGTTACTTTTTTCTTGTCACAAATATTGTGAATCAATGATAGACGTAAAGTGCCACGAGAGATCGAGTTCTGCGCGGTAAAACTTTTTCAATGAATCCCGCGAAACATTGCACTCTGATATTTAGGAATTTATACGGGACAGACTTTAGGAACAATCGGAGCGGTTCCTTACCTTGTCACGGATGATTTTCAGCAAAACTTTATGTTTCCGGGAAGAACGGACAGGCGAGCAGTCAACGGGTAGGGAACGGCGGTTGCATGAATTTTTCAAAAGCTCCCGTCGCAGACATTGAGACGAGATTACCTGTATAGAAATTATTATACCTAGAAGTGAAAAACTTTTCCGCGGAACTTGGCGAATTCCAGAGATTCATTGCATTGCGTTTCGGCATTCGCAGTGGCTCTCGCTCTCTCTCCCTGCTTCTATAAAGCATTCGATGCAAATGGCGTGAATTGCATTAATGGGGATTCTCTATACTTTCCCCTTTAATTACATTTTCACGCTAAAGTGCGAAGTCACAAACTGACAAGCCGCTGAAACGTATTAGACAGTTTTTTGTAGCCAGAAATACATTTCCTATCACGTAATTGTGCGAAAAAAATATTACAGCATACCGCACCTAACACAGTACACAGTTCCACTTTCATTTCTCGATTTATCCGAAATGGCCGATTGCCGAACGATGAAGTCTACACTCAGGGAAATTCATTACGCTCAACTTCAAAATCTGTGACAGCGTTTGCATTCGATGGGATTCAAATCTCTTCGGTCATCGGCCTATCCGCCAGTGACCTCACCAAAAATGATACCTCCCGCGAATATAACTGTGCAACCCGCATCCCCTCCTGTTCGTGATGAATAAATTTAAACTCAATATCCGTAATCTTCTTTTAAACGACAGTCATTGGAAGAAAAATAATTAGCTACTTATACATGAAATTTGTATTTTATCATACCAACGAGCCCTCTCTCCCGCATCTCTTAGCTACGCCACTGCAATCCACGTACTACATCCACGGGCCTACCACGCATTACACTCAACATCACCTATCATCGCTCTACGCGCGCGTCATCGCGAAATCGTGAGCACGACATCGACATGCGTCATTGTTCTCGCCGAGATCGACACACGTGAGACTCGTCTTGGCAGAGGTGTCTGCCGCCCCGAGCGACAGCGATCCTTCGATCAGTCCAGTCCCTTTGGCGAATTCGATGTCCCGTGGCGCTGGCAAATGAATTCTTCATCGGCGCGCGGGTACGAGGACCACGTCCTCGAATGGATTGGATGATGGCGTGGGTGGGAACAAAGAGGCGAATGGGAGGGAAAAATGGACGGGTGCCAAGGACAATAGAGAATTGGCAGCGATCGAGGTGCGACTCGTGTCCCCTCGCGGACGACCACCGACCGTGTTCGACTCGCTTTTCGGATGCACCTCGCGCGACCTCCACGACCCGCCTCGATGTTTCTGAGCCCTCGAGCACCCCGACGCGGTGGCAGGATGTCGAAAGAGTGGACGCTCGCGGGAATGCTGTTTGCCAAATTTCGCCCTTCGTCGGCCGTCCGAATTGACGCTTAAGTGATAAAAAGATTCTTCCGTTAGCCTTTTCCTTTTTTTCCTGCATCAGGAAGCTGGACTCGCGTGGAGGTGAGAGTAACACAAAATACGGGAGAAGAAAGAACGAAAAGCGATTCTTTGGAGCTGGAACCCCTCGGACGGTGTGGGACGAGCTCTTTCACGGCCGCGCAGTATCGTCCGTCTCCGTGAAATTTCAGTATATCTCTGAAACGACCCGGGACCTCTACATCGCACCTCGACATCAGCGGTGGTACAGTGGAAAAAGGAAGAAAACCGTGTGCACGCTCATCGGCAACGACTATCTACGTGTAGAGCCTACGGTCGATGCGACATGGGAGTGGAAAGGATCGGGACGAGACGTGGAACGAGGACGAGGAAGAGGAGAATGAGAGCGAGGGAGGGTGGAAGAGAAAGAAAGGGTAGTGAGAGAGAAAGAAGTACGTTTGGTTTGGCAGCGGGTGGTGGGCGTCGAACTCGGGACATCGCGCGCGGATGACGAGTAATCGATCACGAGCACTCTGCCAACACTCCGTGGCGAAGAGCCCAGTGATTCTCATCTTCTCGTGCAAGCATCTTTTTCCATCGACTGGACGATGAGCCTGATCTTTAAGCATACAATAATGACCTATCGAATTAAGCTTGTAAAGCCTTTTCTGTAGGTCTCACTTCTTACGTCACTATTCTGACGAATCTTGTCTCTGACTATTTTTTAAATACGCTGCAAGTGGCATACGTGAGAGAATAGGCTACGCTAGATTTATTCGAAATAATTTATTGCACTGATCATTGGTTCGCCGTTACATTATCGGTGGATCGCAGGAATCGTTAGTGGAATATCCAAATAGGTTGACAGACGTAGGTGCAATGAATTACGAACAGCTGCGCATGTGTGATGAGTTCATTCATGTACGGGATCGATGTCATAAATGTCAATCACGTCGAACGATTGCGGACGTGAGTCGGGTTTATTTTCCTGGTACAGTCGAGCCCTCATTTGGCTTATGCCTCCGGCGCGGAACTGTAGGTCACGATTCAGAATGGGAAGGAGAAGCGCCGCATCAAGCGGCATCCCTTACTTGTTAGCAGAGACCCTGTCCTCGTAACCTCGACCCAATCTATCGATAGAGATCTAGCGGATAAATTCGACGCATCACAGTATTTTCTTCAATTAGAGACGACAAATTTTGGACAACTGAAATTCGTAACAAGTCATATAAACCATAGGAGTCTAACAGTTCACAGCCTAATGTCGCGGTACCCTCGCTAAAGATGCACTTTCGAAGAGGACCGACGGCAGTCGAGAAAATTGAATAAAACGATTGAGCGGGGTGAAAACGAGCGGAGGGAAGGAACACAATTTGCGATATCGTGGAAATCGTCTAGGTGATCGTATTGACCGCTTAAAAGACATTCTCTGGGAGCAAATGCGTTCGGGTGGATGCGGGATGGAAATGTCCGAGCGAAACTGAGAGCCACGTGCAGGAGATATCTGCGGGCGCGTTCGTAATGCTTTCGTGAAAAATACAGACAGAGACCCCCGCCTCCTGGTACCCGCCCCCGTGCTCCTGCCCCTGCCACCCCTCTGCTCCTGCCCCCCTGACCGTCCCTGTATCGATTTCTGGCCGATGGAGTATCGCGATTTTCTCTCACTCTCTCCCCTATCTCCCTTTTTCACTCCGTCCCGTACGTCGGTCGCCTCTCTTTGTGACTCTGTATCTCTGTCTCTTCCCATCTCTTCCTCTTTCTCCCCCGCACCCTCTCCTTCTTGTCCCTTTGCACGTGTGTGCCTGTAGCACGGGCATCCATTCCACCCGCGCACGTTACAACTGGGTAGACGACCAATCGAAGTGGACGATTTTACGTACCCGTTTCCTTCCACCCCGTCATCCTTTGCGTATTTCTTTCCTTGAACTCTCTCCGCGGTTCGCGGCGAAAAAAAACAGGCATTCGCGTGGTAATCATCCTGACGAATTGCATTAAGGCACTCCATTGCGTTTATAATATCATCGACACCCACCGGTATCAATTATCGTCTCGCCCAATTCACTTGTCGCACGGACAGTCCATTGCAAGGAAACTCGTAGAAGCGTCAGTAGAGCTTATTATATCGCAAAAAAATAAACTTCGACCGCAGAACGCACTGTGGGAAAAGTGATCGCGGCGCACTCTTGCCTCGGGCCTTAATTCGCTGACAATGCTCAGCCCTCGCCGCATCTTGACCTACCCTAAGCGCGCCCTCCCGCCGGAAACCGGCGAAACGTGACCGTGTTCCGAGATAGCGGCACTTAGTTTACGGGATGGCGTCGTATCTCGTAACGGCTACCGACCGATATCCGGACTCTGTATATATACAGTCCCATTATCGGTCCGACATCGACTAGCGAGGGCCGATTATGCAGCGCGAACCATTGCCATTCGTTGCTTTACGAGCTTCTCCCGGCGAGCACGCTCCACTTCAACGACTCAACCCTCCTGACAAGATCGCCGAACTCGCTACTTCGCGGCCGTGTCTGCCGTTCAATTCGTTCGCCCACTGAACCGTTTTAATTTGCCGTACGAGCGTCTTGGTCGTTGCGCCGAGTTATTGCCGTGGCAAACGTGAGGTCGGAATTTGGCTGTAAATCTTCGGAATTGTGGTCCTTTCATCGCGTCTCCATAGGCATTCGTTCGTGCTCGTTGTAATCGTCGGGGGACAGTGGTCGGCGGTGGGGTTGCTAAAAGTGAAAATGCGCTGTTACGTATCATTGCCTGTTGGACGTTTTCGGGGGTAGAAATTACGAAAGGTTTGGACTCGAAGTGGGTCATGATTCGTTGAAAACGTATACGTGGATTGCGAATGGGGTAAGGGAAGTACGGTACTTCTCTAGAGTATTCTCTCTACATATTTTTGCGTCGCCATTGTCCAGAAATAAATTCATCAATCTCGATATATTGGCTTAACAGAACGACTCTTGCGATAAAACTGCAATATGGGTAAAGGCTTGTTTTTGTTCGGCGATATTTGAAATGTGCCTATCGGATTAACTCTATGACAAAGAGAGTTGAATATACCGGTAGTCACGTTCAAACTAAATGCGAGTTCAAAGGTTTAACGATTCCCCAGTCAGAGTGAATGGCTGGGTGCGAATGTCCTCGCATGGCCCCTCGTTCTATTTTTTTACAGCCATGATCCTAAATAACGCGTGACGCGGTTCGAGCGGTGTACGATCGCGTCTCCTGCCGTTTCCGGGGAAAAAATAAAGTCGCGCGTCACGTGATTGCAGGTTCGCGACGCGAACCGTAACTGTTCACCTGAAAAATTCCACCCCATTCCACGATACAGCCATTCTTCTCCCGCGTTTTCTGCTTTATTTCTAATTCACTTATATCACATCGTTGCATCGCATTCGCATCTATCTGCGGTTAATAACCATATGTAAATGTGATCAACATTGTCGCCGGGAATAAACGAATAAATTGTGGTATTAAAAGCGACATACCGCGAGAGCGGTAATATTGAAATATTAAAGTACGTTGTGCGTAGCGACATCAATCCGTCGGTTAATGATTCATTTTCATTCCTATAACGCGGACGAAAAAGGGAAGGACTTTAAATCGAGTGCAATACCTGAAACAGCCAGTTGAGCGGCTTATTATATATAAAACAAAAACGCGTTTATCTATTGGCTATGGCCGCGTTACCGCGCGTGTCCCGCGAGGCATTTCAAAATTACGGGGAGACAAACGGCGGAAAATGCGCACGTTCGCGAGAACGGAAATTCTCGTGATCCATCTCACACTCGGTGATGCCCTTTACTCGACTGTTCTCCGTTGAATGAACTAATACTTGCTCCTCGGGCGTCAAAAAAGGGACGGTTGAAGCGTGACAGAGCCCGCGCGAACCAAAGGATCTCGATAAAAGAGCCAATGCGGCCGATAGAGACGAGAGAACAGAGATGAAAATAGCGGTAGCCACAAATGTTGTATTTAATGCGTTCGCTTTTCATCGACTCGATTACTGTCAACAGCTCATGAACGGTTTCATAACACTGTTAACAATTGGACGTTGCTCGCGCTAGATTGACGATTCGGAATTATACTAATTTGACAAGTTTTCCGTCGCTATCTGTCATTCTTTACTTTCCATCAACCCATGACACGTTTTGTGTTACAGCACGGATTGCGCGCATCGATAGTTAAGGTAAACAAAGCGATGCGAGAAAACAATACGGCCCGCTATGCTGAGGATGAATATTCTCGGCGCGAAATAACTTCCCGTTGAATCTATTTTTATTTGTTTCGGGGCCCACGGAAGGCTCGAATGAAATGGAACTATGCTGTGCGTGCGATGCAATGAATTGGGGGAACGATACGAGTGAAATGGGAAAGTGGATGTGACGGAGAACTTGAAAGGGCTGAAGTTACAGAAAGGCAGAAAGAAGGTTGGATGGTGAGGTCGATTAGAAAGTTGGACAAACGGATAGGAACTATTTATGACAATAGTGGTTTTTTCGTTGGCAAAGCGGATCGAAAACGTACAACATAATTTGTCATCCGTAACATATAACTAAACAAATATAACTGTATAATACGAAATGTATTCTACATTTTCGATCCACTTATTATACAAAACATTAGCCTTCCGTGAATTCCACCTAGCCCAGATGATCAGTATACACCAAACCACGAAATCGAGGCAGCGATCTCCCTATCCACCCGTCCACTCGCTACCATATCCATTCATGAATAACAACATTATAACGCTAAACAGCTAAATAGAATCATGCACCCGTAGGCGCATAAATTGACGGATCGACAGTGAGACGTGCCAAATAACAAAACGGACACGTCGGGAGGGCTGTGCGTTGGAAGGATGGAGGAAATGAAACGAGAAAGAACATTATCTCCATTTCGCATATCGGCCATTCGATCCCCGATGAAATCGATTGCGTGGCCCCTGCCGGCGTTGACGCTACTGCTGCCGTTACCACGCCGCTATTGCTGCCACTGATGCGGCCACTGGCGCTTTCGCAGACCTACGAGACCGCACAGGGCGCATTGCCAGGGGCGCTAAAATGTGCGCTTCATATTTACCCTCGACCGCAGAACGGAACGAAGTTTACGGCACGAGTACGCGCCTCCTGTGCGCTCGACAGCGCATGCGCCCGTCGTCCTCTGTGTATCGCAAATTTCATTAACAGGCGTATGACAGCGTCGAGTAACGATAGTGATACGGAAAATGGGCATGAATATCGACGAGTCCGACTAATCGTTATTCCGCCTGCGCGCATCGCGCACCTCTGCTTGTATTTTTTTTCTCCACCCCTCCCTCGTGTAACCGGAAATTGCGCGTTTTCCAGTCGTACCTCGCTTTGGCCCGAGTTTTTGCGGTTAGAAGACTGGCGGAATTGTATGATTTCGAAAATATCGGGGACGGAGGGAGGGATCTTTGTTAGGGAGCTAGGAGGATTTGTGGACGGTTTAATGGTTGAGAAGTTAGACTAAATATATATGGACTAGTAGATCCTAGGAAAAACCAAGTTTTCAGGTTGGTTCCAATACCAGGAGAATATTTGGCAATTTTGTTCTGTTAACACATTGAGGGCGAATAACGAAATATCGCGCGTTTCGTATTCCATCGTTAGGGGCCACAGATGAGATATCATGCATTTTCTACGTTATACAATTCGGTGCGTCCCGCACGTCACGGATTTCAATAACGCGGAAGCCAATCATCACATCTGGACGAATCCTAGGATCTCGTATAACACGGCTTTGAATAACACGAAACCAATTAGCCATGTTACTCGAACGTTTCCTGTATTTGACTTGGTTAAGAATTGGGGTCGTTTATGGTTTGCTAACTTTTCTAGCTACAGTCTACTAGTCTTACCCTTTGTGCAGACTCGAGTGCGTATTACGGGGTCGACAGCAAAAGTTGCAACGGAAGAAGCTCGCTCCATATGTTGCGCACACATATGTCCACGTTGACGGATATTGAGAAAAGTTTCGCTCATATAAATGCCGCCGATACTCATGCTTGAAACTCAGCGTGCTCAGAGCTTTGATTAACGAGTATGTGGCAGTATCGATATCGATTAACGATAGATGATACCGATAATAGACATAAATATCGACGGGAGTAACAAATCGTTACGTCCCGACACTCGGCACCGAGCGGTTCCGTGCAAAAGTCATGCATTTTGTACCGGGTGGCCGTTTAATTTTGAACATCGTCGTGCATAGGCAGCGCCACCGCATTGCGTCAAAAGATGACGAACGGACAATGGAGGAAATGTATCCGTCACAGGAGGAAATTCGAGAATATATGGGCGACATTGGCTAGACAGGGACGTGTTTCGATTGGCCGTATAAACAGAAAGAGTTTCCATGCGGTTGTTGTCCTCGACGCACCGGCCGTCGACTCTGTGCATCGCAAATTCCATTAACAAGTATATATGACGGTATCGAGTAACGACGGCAATATACAGATAATGCGGATGAATATCGACGAGTCGAACTAATCGTTATTCGACACGTTCGACGCCCGCCACGACGCATCCATTTTATGCTCGAGAAACTTTCTAGCCGTGGTTATTTTTTTTTTTCGGCATCCCACGCATTTCGTCGGCGAACGTTAATAGGGGAAGAAAAATTGTAACGGAAAAATCTGCTTTTTCGGGCGAGCGAGTTGCGCATTGATTGGCGAGATTGATACTAGAAATTCTGTATTATTCGCGGTGCATGACGTTTTGCGTTTGATCGACCGAAAACGGAAGGAGTAGAAGACTTGATCAATAACGTTCTCAGTGTAATAAATTCCTCGGCATCGCAAAGATTATTCCGAAAACCATGTTGTTGTTTTATGAATGAGTGTTAATTTTCAAATTGGTCGTCGACACAGCACTCTGACAACTAATTTCACGCCTGGCATCGTCCGCATCGATTCGAGTCCGGCTGATTTTGTTTTTCGCGTTATTATGTTCACTCTCTCTATATTCTTTTCATTTCATTGGTCGAGCTCGTTTCGTGCCTCCTGCACTGATAACGGGCTCGCTTCAAAGCTCCGGAAAAACGATAGATCGAGTTTGTTGGATTTCCATCCCGTTTGAGCCTTGAAATGAATTTTTCCAAAGAATAACGCTGAAAATGTATTTTTCTATCTCGTGACGGAGTCCGTCAGCGAATTCAACGATTAGTCTGTTATGCCGTAAATCGATTCAAAAGATGACGACCAAATCCGGTATTACATTTGTCCATCAACGAAGGAACAGTAAATAGTCCAATCACCGTGCCGCAACAAGACTGCCCTTCCAATCAAACACCAACGCGCAATGCTCAATATTCCTTGATTCGAAAAATGTGCAAAATCCGACACGTACTCGCACCCAGTTCCATGTATTCAGACATCGATTAAAACGTTCTCAAGATACCCTACGTACACACAAAAAACGACTGCATGGCAAGAGTATACCATAGATCAGTATCATCGAAGCCTACCACGCATCCCGAAACGTCATCTGACACAAGAAGAAGCCCACACGCGACATTTGGAGCGAAAACGAGTGACCCGTATGTGCGTCATCGAGCCGGCACTTTCGGACGTCAGTTCCCATCGGGTCCACCTATATCCAGGTAGTACGTAGTACGACATCAGAGGTTCCCGACAGCGCTGTCGTTCGCATTCGAATCGCATTTGCGCTCCCGTATCCATCATACGTCATTCCCGGCGTCTAATCCATCACACGACGACGCTACTACGGACGTATTAGGCAGGGCGTCGCGCACACACACATACCGACACCGTTGCCGGAAGTTCGATTTCATTCTGCTACGGTGTCTGCCACTCTGGCCGCCGATCCTTGCGCGGGATCGAGAAAAATCGATAATTGCTTTGAGCTCGCGTGCCGTCCGCCGCGGTCGGTTGTTCTGCTTCGCGCGAATGGTATTCATGCGTACTTACCTGACGCGTGGGCCACGGGAATGATTCAGGGCTTCCGGTGGGCGGAATTAACCTTAAGTGGAACGCTGTGTCTGCTGTGGAAGTGCACCGCCGCGCCGGTTGCGTTTCGCTCTTTAATCGTCCGCCCTCCCCGCCGCTCGAGGGGCGGATGTAATTGTGCGCAACGTATCTTGTTGCTTTACATTCACGAATTTCCCGTGTATTCCCCGGGAAAATGTGGACCGGCGCTGGTCCGCTTCGTGGTTTTCGTTCTAAGGGACGCGGTTATGGCAGTACTGGCCTGGTATACAGTGGTGGAAATATTTATCGTATCATTCGAGTTTTATGCACGCTGTAGTGTGCTATGTCAAATTCGAGAAATTCAATTGAATGAATTAAAGTACATATTTATTGTGCGAAATGTAGCACATTTTTCTGTAGGCAATTACGGTGGATACGATTAATGTTATCGATTATGTTACTGTGAAAATTATGCGCTTTAGGTAAATTTGAGGCGCAATATACAGTTATAATAGTGCAAATTGTAGTGATTGATTAAAACAGGGAGCTGTTTTTAAAACATTTACCTATCGTCAACATTTAGAATTTTACGCACCCATTGTTTCAATGCCTCGCATTCTTTGTTCTTTCGGGAATAATGATTATTGATTATTAATTAAATATACTTACTTATTACCCGAATATGTCATTTACGCATACGGCCGAAAAAGTGTTGAGATTTCAACGCAAACAGAAATTCTCGCTACAAGGCTACAAACTCGCATCATTGATCTTATCGCGCGAGATCGGGAAGAACGAACTTGATATCCGCGAATTGGCCTAACACCAAACGATATCAAACAGCGATATGCAAACGTCGCGCCTTCTTCCGCGCTGGAGCCAATTTCCATTGGCGTCACGCCGCGAAAGTGAGTTATGCGTCGAATTGCACGTATCCCGCTTGATATCGGGCTCATTTTCGCCCACCTATCCATCCTACCCGTACTTCATCGGATTTCAGGTAGATTGGATTCTGCGGCAGGCGGCTGAACCAGTTCGCGCGACTTCAGGCTAATTTCGCGCGCCAATATTATCCCGCCTCTGCGAACGTATCATGCGAGAGCAGTTCTGTTTCAATGAGATGCGATGCTCTTTGGAAATTCTTCCTCTCCACTTCCGTGCAGATAAGCCGACTACACGATCGGCGACACAGCGGTCCTTAGTCATTAGACACCGAACTCCGTCCGCATCCGTCTCACTTTCCAGACGTAAATTGTGTGCAGCGACGAAACGATTGAAATTCGACGCGCACGCATTTTCATTTTCCTGCCCCATTGTGACGCGCGCGAAACTTTATAAAGAGACTATGCACTTCGAAATACCCTTTATAAGAACAACAGTGCGCAGCGCAAAGTCCTTTCCCCCTTTGTTATTGTAAAGTAAAACTCCATACGGATTTCATTTAAAGTCGGCGCGCAAGAGTACGCGCGCACAAGAGTCCTTCCCTTGACGCGTTGTAAAGTGAAACTGTGTACGGGTTCGGCTTCAAAAAGCCGCACGCCAAAGTGGACGTACCGCACTCACGTATTTCCCGCCGCCCCTTCAACGTACGGTATGAAACGCCAGCTGGGTCGTGTTTTAAAACGTGACACGCAGAACCGTCGAAGGAATATCAATCGTGTAACGACGAATTCGTCGCGATTGACCGTAGGAAAGCGCCGGTTGGTTCGTGGAATGGAGGGACAGAAACGTCGTTCCGTGGCTGTGCCGGCGAACGATTTCCTTTCGAGCGAAAAGATATTCGCGTTGGGATAACGCATGAAGCTAATTGTAAGTCGATGAAGTGACGGCTTGAGGGAGAGTGAGAGAACTATCGTCTAAAGCAGACTAGAATAAAGTGCGGTTCGCGTTCTTTAAGAATCTTGTAGAATTTGTGGCGTGGTAGTTGGTTAAATGCAAAGTACGAAGTGTATGTGTTATATACTAGTAACCCAAAAATTCTATTTCAACCGCGGCTCTTGAATATTTCTAAATCGTAGCATGCGGCTCTTACTGGCACGAACTTTGGCCATCCCTGGTCGATCGCGAATCGCATTTTCATCGCGCAGTATCCATCATACGTCGTTTTCCCGTCCAATCCATCACGGTGAACTCGATCGCAGTAGACATGGCGTTACCACGTCGGCACAAATGTTTGTTACTGCAACGATGAAATTCAGTCCAGGCACATTCGCAACGGTGCGCAAGCAGCACTCATGTTCTCTCTCTCTCTCTCTCTCTCTGTCTCGCTCCCTGGCGCAATGTGAGTACAGTGTCGTGTACAATCTGTCATCGACCGCGATCAACGTGTATCCCGTTTCATAATCGTTTCGGATCGAAGGGCCGCGTATCAGGTTTTTGCAGGGTTCCGAGCGAAGGGAATATTCAAAAATGGTTTTCAATCGGGTAGCAGTGATGTATTCTTCCGCGAGACGTGATTCACAAACGCGCCTCTCACGTCGCATTCATCCGCTTTTTTGATGCTAAAAGCAGTGACAGCAGATGTCCCAGCGAAGCTTTCCGAAAGCAAGTAAACGTTGTTAGGATGTAGGTCATATTTCGGTGGAACGTAGGAGGTGTTGAAAACGCCCGCCGTGTCGAAAGTTTCGGTGCAGCATCGACGCGCTCGCAAAGTTCAACTACGAAGAAGTCAACAATAATGTCTAATATTTAAACTAAAAATATTCCGCGCACCACAACCGCGTCAACGGCAAGTGCCGTAGCGCTGATATTTTCCGCGGGAAAGTGAGTACATACAGCGATAGAACCCCTTGTCTATCGCGTCGTCCGTTACGCGCTGAAGTGGCAAATGACGCGTGCGGCAAAAAATGATTCACAGATTTCCGTGCGCAATCCAATTTCGCGAAACGTGCTTCTCGCGTTTTCTCGATACCGCCAATTTGAATCGTTTGTGCCCTGATGCCCTCTCTCTCTCATTCTGTACTACCGTCATTCTCTTCCACGCCGGCGCACCTTCTCACTCACCCTCACCGACCATATCAATCAGCGTTATTTTTCCCGAAACATCGTTTTTCATCGGCGCGCAGAGGGAAAGAGCCCGTGGTCCGCGCGCGCTGTCGAATTAAATTCGCGACTAATTCGATCATCCTCGCCCAGGGGTTATTTACATAATAACCGAGCGGATCCGATTAAGGCCGGTTAATCGCGTCAGTCGCACCGAATGTACGAGCCGCCGGCGCCGGTAATACGTCGCCGAATAAAACGGCCGCCGGCGTTGCCCGGGAGAAGTGTCTTCGGTTCGTTTCCGACGGGCCGCATTCGGGTCGGGCCACCGAAAATCCAGATTTAAGGGCGGCCAGGCGGCGGGGGTACGGACAGATTTACGAGGATAGCGGGCGCGCTTTTAGCGTGCGATACTTCCGGTCATGAATCACTCCAACATTTTTGTATCTGCGCCCCGCGCGCGCGTACGGATAAACGGGAGCGGGAAATTTTCGAACGCGACTCGTCATTTTATCCTACCGATAACTCGT
This sequence comes from Priocnemis perturbator, assembly GCA_963942575.1. Taxonomy (NCBI): domain Eukaryota; kingdom Metazoa; phylum Arthropoda; class Insecta; order Hymenoptera; family Pompilidae; genus Priocnemis; species Priocnemis perturbator. Next base: position 10,401,768 of record OZ012653.1, read on the forward strand.
TCATCCCCTGCCTATTTATCTGCCTATGTTTTTCTCTTACTCTCTTTCTCTCTTTCTATAAATTTCGAAGTTCCCTCGACAACCGTCGATCTACTTCTTACGATCGCTGTCACCTGCTTCGTGTCTATTTACTCTCATTTTTGTCTTTCTCCGTACCTTGAATCACTTGCCAGTTCGTACCGTGCTTTACCGCGTAAATCGACGCCAATATGTACGTTTACCGCGAATTCAATCAAGGTAGAGAAACTGCAAGTCCAGCGACACAGGAATTTCGGGATATTTATTCGATATATAACACGATTCGATTTGATCACGCGTATGCTCACTGCGAGCGACGCAGTTATTTTCGCGACACGGCCGTAATCAATTTGTCAATTCATGTGACTCCGTGACGACACTGTACTAAGTCGAGGGCGTTCAACGTCCCGTCCCTACCGGCGCCTCATGATTCGCTCTTTGTAAAAGGCACGTCACCCATATTGGACTCATCCAATGCTAGTACTAGAGCCCAGGGACAAAAAGTCGAGCAGTTCCGCAGCGGAGGTTAGGTGCTGAATTAAATATAGACATCGCCGTCAAGTGCTTCGCCGATAAGTGGACTAAAAAGGGCACTAAAAAGGAACCCACGAATACCCGCCCTTCGCAACCCTTCGCCACGAAACTCTGGCCCTCTCTCAGTCAACTTCTGGTCTTCTCTTTCCAATGCACTACCAGGTCGTCTGCCTTTCTAGCCCTTCCTCTCTCTCAAACTACCTATTTCGTTCACTTCTTAGGCTTCTCTTTTCCTCTTCTACTGTCACTCACCCTCTCCGCCATCTTTCTTCGAGCTCGCCGAGGGTGCCAACCCTTTCGCTAGGTGATTTTCGATTCTCACGAGCTCTTGGTGAGCAACGAGTGCGCGAAGCCGCGCACACACCACTATCGTCCATTTCGTCTTTCACGTACCAGGAGGGCGAGCGAATATCAATAGGGTTCGATCGTCGCATAATCTCGTCGGTACGTTCAAGAGAAGCACTAAGCTCTTCAAACACCTTCTCCGAGCGTTCCGAGCGTTTCTATTTCTTTTAGTCTCTCACGTACGTTCGAGAGATTTGTTCAATCTCATTATTAAGAAACTAGTTTTAGTAGTAAATCAAATAAGACAGATTGCGCTGATGTTTGAGTCCGTTTTTCTTTAGTAATTTTTCTAATTTTTTACTCAAATGCAGCGTTTTAAGAAACAAATATTACTTTGAGCTGTAAGAGTGAAAGGCGATTTATTGTACTGATGATTTTTCAGATAAATAATTTAAACGAAACATTTATAGGCGGCTACAATCGTCGACTCCACACTATATCCCACCGAAAACCCATAATTACCATCGTACCGATCAATTATTAATCCCGCAACATCAGAAAACTCGCAAGGTCTCGACAAAAAAGGTGACGTAACGAGCCAATGAACCGAGATTACAAACCGCGCGCTTGTATAATGCCTTCCGCCTCCTCGCAACTATTCAGACCTTTCTTCCAGTCGAATTCCCATTCTGAGACCGAGGTTTCTTCTTGAGCAGCTTATCGAGATTCTTCTCTCTGTTCTCCCTCTCCGCCCACTCCCCATCGTTTCACTCCGTCTTCCTACTCTCTCTCTCTCTCTCTCTCTCTCTTTCAACATTTCCGCTCGTTTCTTTTCCTTCCCTGCATTTCATAGACGCGTGCGCGCCCTCTCTTTTCGATCTCTCTCTGCTTCGCCCTCATCCTCAAGCCGTTCTCTGTTCGTCCGTGCACGTGTTACTACGCGAACAGAGGTACCTCGGCGAGGCAACGCAATAACGTTCGATTATTGGTAGTCACGAGTATATACGTCAGCGGTGTGGGGTTGTGCAGTGAGGCGCGGGGGTGTTCGCAACTCAGTTGGTTGTAAAACCGGGAGAAAGAGAGAGAGAAAGAGAGAGAGAGAGAGAGAGGAGTCTAACGGAGACAGACGACACACACACACAGTGGAAAAGGGTCCCCGCTCATATATCAAAGCTCTTTCGCATTCTCGCTTTCATCCCGCTTTTGCCGCGCTCTACCAGGCGTCTCGTCTCTGTCGAAGGTTCGCTGAACATTTCCGCGAGCGGCTCGCTCCCACACAGCGTCACCACCCCGTCGTCCCTCGCACATTGTGTCCGCATAATACGCGAATGTGAGTGGTATTGTGCGAAACAACCCCTTGAAAAAGCAACGTTGCACTCCGCGGCGGGCGTAGGGTGCAGGGCATTGTTTAACGGATGGTTGCTTTTATTTGGCCTGATTCGTTCGACCGATATTCCGTCTTCGTGTCTGCGTGCAATCCTATAACGTCGCGGATCGAGTGGTATCGATACGATGTCATCCGGCCAGGTGGATAGGACGGGGTGCGACGCGAGCGCGACTCGTTTCTTGTCACTCGATTGATTACATTCCGCACGGCGCGGCGGTACATTGACATGTCGCGTCTCTGCAGTCACCTAATTCGCTCTTTTTTTTTGCCGCCCAATTTTGCCGCTTACAATTTCGTCGTTCGATATATTGAATGCGCGAAATCTCTGTTTAATACTTCTGTCTACATCTATCACGCCATTATTACTATTTCCTGCTTCATGGTATCGGAATAAAATGCGGGTCGTCCCGCTCGGCGGCAAAAAGTTGTCATACCTTCGGGCATACTGCCGATGGCCAATTTGTCCCGTAATTTCCATGGTGGAAATGTGGACATGGGCAAGGGGAAGGGTGGGAGTGAGGGAAGGGGCGAAGGAAGGAAACGGGGAGCTAAATGAGACGAGACGGCGGTGTCGATTTCACCACCGAAGTTTACCGGTAAACCGAAGTTCACTGCTAATTTCTCGTCCCGCCACACCTCAAAGTAGACTTTAATTACGTTAAACGGGAAGTAAATTACATTAGATTGTCAGCGCTCGAGGATGTAAGTCCCGACGCAGCCGGCAGCGATAGTTGCGGCTTTCGATTGCTCGGCCGTCTTCATTTATAACTTGCCTTTCACGATACATCTTGTTGACCACAACGGAAGCGGACGATTTATTTCGTCACATGTAGGTTGTCTCCAGAGGATGTTTGAAACAGTCAATAAATCAATTTATTACGAAAATAAGTAGCCAGCAGCCATGCGGAAAATACGCTCTCATGAATATCTCCGATATCAAACGTAGAGAGTGCTGTCCGTGAAGTGCACACGAGCACGATTGGCCTATCATTCGACGCACGCATATATGCAGATGCAGAAAATATCGGCGCTCGGAAATCGGGTCAAAAACAATTCGCTCGATGCCGTCGTCGAGTGTATTTCAACGCCAGTTGCAAATACTTTGAAGACACTCGAACGAGAGCAAGCTGCGCCCTTAACAGATCTCTGTACACGCAAATAACGCGCGCGGATGCAAGTCTGATATGAACATATTTACGAGGTTCATCTTGGTTTACGTAAGTTCCGTTACAATAGTCTGGAGCACTGGTGATTAATCCACGGAAATGCACATAGAGAGAAGAAAATTTCAGATATCAAAATCGCTTTACACTGTGCAATTATTATATCAAAGTATGAAACAATAACGTTAACCCCTCGGCAGTTCTACCGTCACACGATGTTTCCTATTCGTAAGGGAAAGTAACGAAAGCAACTAATGGAGCAGATCCAATTCTAAGCGGTTAACGAGTCCCGCAATAAAATCGACGATCCGCGATCCCTATACGACTCCGTACCGACGACAAATTCGCCTCGATAATGAACGAGCGGAGTAAGTGAACAATCGAATTCGACGATTCCGCGCCGAATTCGCGATATCGAATGTTAGCAATTGCCTTTCATGCAGCGCGGCCGCCTGAAACCGAGCCGAGCTACGGTTTGCTGCCCTTCGATGGGTGCGTCCACACAGGAGGGAATATCGGGAAACCTCAAAAACCAGGTCAAAAGCAGTTCCGTCTCGTCCCGCTTGTGAATGCACTGTAAAAGCACTTCGAAAGCACGATGCCCACCCTTCGACAGGCCGGCATTCGTATTTTCGAGCGTTCAGCAAACAAATGTTATTCGAAGTGAGATTTGTAATGGCGAAACACATTCAGTCGGCATGACGTGCGCTTTATTAAATACCTCCTGCCGTTTTCGGGCAAGAATATATTTGTTCGTAATTAATCGACGTGGCGAATTTTGGTTAATTAATCGTTCGTATTGCACACGTTAACAATGCGGAGTCGAGGAATTCTTATCGTCTTTCTAATTCGTAATCTACCTAATGCGATATTCTTGATTCGGCGGTTTTACATATTTCCGATGCGATGTCCAATGCGGAATTTGTAAAAGGATTCTGATGAAGTACTCGCGGTGGAAGTGCTCCCTTTGACGTTGAGCACTCTTCAACGCGCTACATCGACCGGGGAAAAATATCGGTATTACGCGGTCCACGTCAAGCACAATTTTTCTGATCTGCCATTCAACTAAATATTAACGCTGACTAATATCTCCTTCATTATGTATGCTTATCCGAACCGAAGTACAAAATATTTATATTTCCACGATGGCCAATTACTTATTCTGATTCAATTCCAACGTCAGCGAATGATTTTCAACATTTCCCCGTTCCAAAATACAAACTGCAATAACGCCTCATTAATAATTAACATCCGACTGACGATTGAAATAGAACCGATTGTCCAATACTCCCGTTTTAACGTAAGTCTTACATTTCAATTTACCCACCACACGTGCCGTACACTTATTTCGGTCAGTGTCCTCGCACGGCAACACAGATAATGACATGGTGCGTACAAGCGCCTAGGCTCCGAAACATACAAAGGCTACGATCCGTCTGACACAATAGCGCATTTGCACCGTCCGAAGCATCGACAAACCATAATATCGTGCGAACACCCTGCGCGCAAACGTGGCGATGTAACTAATATCACTATCCTGTTACACAGTACCAATCGATCACCGAGTTTCATCGACGCATTATTAGTCATAAGATTGAAGTGGCAACGTAACTCCAATATCGCGAACGCCGTGTTACACATCACGCCATCCCGAGGCTTACCTAACGTGTCGGCGGTATTAATCAATAGAAAATACACACCGTTTCAACGTGCTGCATTTATTCGCATCGAGTGCAGAGGCTCATTCGCGGTATATTCGAGCGAGCGGGTCAGAAAGCACGGGTCACCCTTGTCACCTGGCCCCGTAATGGCGTCGTTCGAACTTCGAGCGTCAGCATGACACACGACGCTTTGCCTTCGTCGGGAACGGTGAATGAATTTTCATGCGACGCACCGTTGACAGGCCGAAAGTGTGCGCGTTCTCGACAGCGGAGAATCGACGACGTTCGCTCGACGAAGAACGGGGCTTATCGCTCTCGCAGCTCGTTCCGTGCGAGATGAAGTAGTCGTTGACCTATTGTGCGCGAGAAAGTTTTTTTCGGGGACACGGAGCAGACGTGAAAAACGGAGCGTGCTGGCGAAGCTCACTTTTACTGAGAAACGCTTCGATAGAAGTAATTCGGGAGTTAAGTAACGACATCATCGATGCCGGTCGATTTATTCCGAATCCTAGTTTGTTCGTAATGATTCCGAAGGAAGCCACGCAGCGGCTGGAGCTCCGTTTCGAGCGGCCATCGTGCTACAGGCTGAAAACGAAACCGATATGAATGAAACGAGATTAGAAGAGTCCGCACTGGGCGCATCGATTACAGAGCTCGTGGAATCATAAATTGGATCGTAGTTAGACTGTGTATTATTGCCTTCTCAATCCATCGAATGCTGACCGACAAAGAACCCGAAACAGTATCCGCGCCAAAGTGGCTGTGACAACTTATTTTTAACAAGAAAAACTTCAATCGCGTCTGATAACATTAACGGAAATCGTTTACGACAAAAGTGTCCTGCTTTTTCCCGCTGAACTCGTGAAGCTTAACTTCCTCGTTCTCGATGACATACGTTCCGTCGACCAATACACATCCGTCAGTGCACACTCGTTATCCACACGGACTCAGCAGAACTCCGGATGGAATTTCTGTCGCGGCACGAAGAGACGATTCCGTCGAAGTGCCCTTAATCACGGCAAATCCTTTCGCGTCCGCGCCACCCTTTTTCACGGTACGAAAAGAATATTGGTATTTCTGGAACCAGGTCAAAAACGGGGAAGCGTTTCCAGTGGTAGCGTCGCGTTACAGAGACGCTCGAAAGCGCCTCAAACGTGCTTCCCTCGACGGATGCCGGAATAAGCGTACCGTCTATAACAAAATGAGCGCATGCACGGATACAGACGCGAGCGGGCGGGCGTGTAGTCCTTCCTTCCGCGTTTTGCCCTCTTCTTGTTTCACGATCGAGGCCGTTAATCCAGAAATAAGCTCGTCGATTACAGAATGACGGCGCGAGAACGCGGAATTGCATAATCGAGACGTTAACCGCATGCTCCCGACACATCGGAAATTCGGTCTCTTTTACGTAGTTTCTCTTTCGCTCGCTTCTCCCATTCGGCAAACGCAGACTCTCTTCTTTTTTCCTCTCACACTTCCTCCGTTCTTCAGTTCTCATGACATAAGAAGAAAGACAGAGGCATTTACTTCGTAGCCGACATTGCCCGTGGAATACTTTCGGGAGGCAAAACATTTTCCCTCTCCGCGTACCCGAGGAACTTAATTGAACTGAATCCTTTGATATCCCCATTGTTTGCTGACGAGGAAACGTCACGTCGGTACTCCTGGTAACGGGGTCAAAAAACACGCTCCCTCGTCGCTCGGAAGGGTCACGAGGTCGTTCGGAGTGTTTTAAAGGAAAACGGGGATCGGGAGGTACGAAAGAAAAAAGAAAAATGAGCACGATTGTCGCAGCAGCAAACGCAGGGTTTATTTGCACGGCTCCGTGCTACGGACGGTGTAAAACTAACAGTTAAGTGTCCCCTCGCGCGTTTATATGAGATATAAAGAGAGGCGAAAAAAGCGCAGGCGGCTGAGGGAGACAGATAGAGGTTGGGAAGGGTTGCCGGCGCATTTCACTCGAATTTATCGATGGCCCCCGATGTCCTAGTCCTCCGTCCTCTCTAAATCCTTCCCCGCCGCTGTCCTCCGGCCGCGACCTCCCCTCCTCTGTCCTTCGTTCTCCCGCGGCCATCGGCATCGACGCTCCGTCACTCCGTTCCGTCGAAACGCGTGGCTCGCGTCCACACAGTCGAACGGAGGTGGTTGGTGGGCACCGATGGCTGAACGAGAGGCGAAATGGTCGCAGAGAGTGAGTGCAAGGCTGTAAGCGAGATAGCGAGCGAGAGTGAGAAGGACAGGGATGGAGAGGGAGTTGCACGGTGCAGCACCGGTATAATCGGCTTACAGCATTGCAGCCTGACGGGCCCACGTGAACGGACGAGCGGACTTGATCCCGAAAGCCCCGATACCTCCAAAGCCCCGATATAACCCCTCTCGCCCCCCTCCCACCTCCTGCCCTACCCTACCAGCCTCCCACTTTCCACGCGCACCCGATTCGACTAACCCCCTTCGAAATCTACGAACCGTCCGCGCGATGCAACTGCTACTCCACTTGCAGCTCTTTTCATCCTCCATATCTCTTTCGGTCCCGCGCCCCCATCCTCTCGCTCTTTTTCTCTTTCAACATGACAAAAGCACGATTGATCCGTTTGGGGGGAGCACAGCGAAAGATCGTTCCGAGCCACTCCGTGTCCGGCCGTCCGTCAAAAGTATCGCTTCAGATTGAACGCGGAAGGCAATCTACGTGTCAGCGGGGAGGAGCACGGAGCGTTGGCGTGTATAAGTAAGCGTGTGTAGGACCTGTATAGACCCGGGGTTAACCGCAATAGCGGCTAATCCCAATGACGCTGCCTGGCGCCACCTCGATGCGAAATGCGACTAAAGTGGCGAAACTTGGGCGACGTGGGCAATTTCCGGACGGGACCGGTCTCCCGTATGCTGCGCGCTTCAACCGGGTCGAGACGGATTGCCTTGCCTTTCGGCTAACGGATCAACGTCGGCCGTTGCAAAATGCTCCTCTACTTCGATTGACAATTATCTTGCCGTCTGTCGCTTTTTTTCTCTCTCTTTTTCTCTCTAATCGGCTGCATCAATTTTGGTTGCGTCGGAGGGTCTGGATGGAGGAGGGGTGCGTTTTCAAGGTTTCCACGCTGTGCACTCGCGTGCACCTAATTAGAGTGATCACGATTATATCCCGGGCATGTTGTCGAGGTCGAGGCAAAGACCGAGCGTATCTCCAGCGGAGAAGTTTCCCAATGGATCAGCCGAGAGCGCGTCTGGCCGCCGGCGCATTCTCGCATCGATGGCGGTTAACAGTCTCTGCACATAGCGAACCTAGTCTATCGGCTTATTGATATTTGCATACAACATTTGCATACAACGTCCAAAGTTCTCTGTTCCTCGGCATTCCTCCGCATACTCCCGCCCCCTGAGAAAAGCGCGCGCTCGGAGCTTGATCTTCCACCACCCGCAAGGTATCACTTTCACTGTCCAACGAAACGATCCGGGAATAACACATTCTGCACGCGTCGACGCAGAAGGTAGGCGTTCGATCGCGTCGATTCGATCTCTGGGAACGGAACGACAAAAGCGTCCCCGTTTTACGACGCGGCATTCAGAGGGCGTGAAAGGTTAATTGCGAAATTAAAACGTGTCGCGACACCGACGTTAGTTTCGTCGAACGCGGCATCGTCGTGGCGCGAAGCGTCTCGGGAAATTTAGCAGGGTGAATGGCGCTTTATCGCCTCCTGCATTCGGTAATGCCGTTATCGACGTTCGCGTAACGGGGCAACAGGCGCGATACGGGACGGCATAAATTACAGGCGGGGTGCGAGAATGTTATTAATACGGCGCGCGGGCGACGATGAGGAGGGCGGGCGGTCTCGTCGGCGAGAAATCTCGGGCAATGTGCCGTCTTCCTGTGCGCCGTTATCTCGCCCGGTTGTTCCGTGAGAGCACGCGAGCGTGAAGTGTCTGACGCCGGATGTCGTCCTGATGAAAAATTAGAGGGATGGACGGTACGTGCCAGCGCGAACGCTGCCGCTCGACGTACGTGCCTCTGGACGCTGGGAATGCACGATCTTATACGGAAAAACAGCGACACCGAGAGGATTAATTTAATCGGCCGCGTATTCCGGCGTTTCTTAATTATGTCGAAACGCTCGCGACGCTGGATAACGTTGCGAAGGGACGCGCATGTATGCGTCCTCGATTGACGAATGCTGCGAGACAAATTTGTACTCCCAGTTCCTCTCTGTTGTTTTCATGCACTGTGATTTTTGCAGCGTCCTGTATTCATGACTGGAAGGATTGTATAATAGGACGGTTTAAAGCGCGCATTGATGCACACATTTAGTTGCTATGCGTGCTGTAGTCGCGTGAAGCAATAACTTTAGAATAATACAGTACTGCTATGGCATAAATGTTGAAGCTATTATCAAGTATAACATTATCTCTTCTGTGATAATAGAGCGTCATATTAATACAATCCGACCAACGAGCGTCTAGTATATAGGTGTATTGGCACGCTGTGCTAACATTAGCCGGGTTACAATGAACTGGTGTTGGGGTAAGTGACTAAACAAGAAACGGTCGATATAATCAACCACAACGGGTATGGCATGAGGATGCTTACTTAGCGTTGAAGATATTGGAAGGAGAATGCAAGTAAGTACGTGGAGCGTGCCTCGGATATATCACGCGCCATTGACTCCCAGATTAATACCGGCTGCGTTCCGTGTTAGCAGGTTATTAATTTAACGCACAGTAACGACACTGCCGGTTCTGCCAACATCGGCAGTGTGTAATCTGCTGGTAGCCACACAAATTCATTGTAACGACAAATCCTTGATTAGAATTTTTCCCCTCACAAAGAGAACGTCTCGTTTCCTAATCGAACTTTGGAAAATGCACCCCAGTATATTGTTACACGGCGCGCATATTTTGGCGCGGTGCGATGGAACGTCGCAATAAAACCTGCACCATCGCGTGCTTATCCGCCAGCCACGTTCCCGATCCACACGCGGCCGATGCAACAATGGCCATGGCAGCGGATTGTAATCATGGCCAATCCGCGTGGCCGCAGGGCCGATTGGAGCGCGACGGCGTCGACGACGTCGACGCAGAAACGAGCGTCTGCACGCGTCGAACTTCCAAAACATAACGCGCGTCGTGAGACGTCTGCTCGTCTCGTTGACGATCAAAGCGAGAGGCGTCCGCGACCACCACGCGTCGTCCCCCGGTGCTCCCTTCCCACGGGACACCCGTTATAAAAGCTCCTTTCCCTCCCTCCCTTCGTCACTCCCCCGCCACGTCTCTTTTCGTTTCTGCTTCCAACCCTCACCATTTTCCTCCGTCGCTCTCATCCTTCCCTCCTCTCGCTCTTACCTCGTTCTCCAGTTCGCACTCTCCTTTTTCCCTGCCGCGCGCGCTCTCCATACCCTCCCCGATCCCTCTCGCCGGCCTGCAACGAAGTCAGAGACACTCGGTGACAGGCGCCTGCGGGCCGACACCCAGAAGAATAGCACGACGATGGGGCTGGAGAGAGCCTCGTGCTCCGGGTGTACGGAGGGACTGAGAGAGGGAGAGGCGCTTTTTTTATTTAATTAGAGAGATGTACGAGCTACAAAGACCACCCGTCCCTCGTCCGCCCGGCCGTCAAGAGTTCCGGCTCAAAGACACGGGCAACGCCGGGCGTCGTACTCCCTTGCCGCCTTTCCCTCCTTTTTCGCTGCCAGCGTCTCTCTCGCTCTGCCTCAATTTTCCTCTATCTCACTTTCTTCCTCTCGTTCAGCTTCTTCGCTCGTTCGAACGAAGGCTTCAGGATTAATATCACTTCGCTCGCTTGCCTCGCGGTTTGCTCCACGTCTGCTGCCTCTGATCACGTGTTGGCGCGATTCTTCTCTGAGCCATGCTACGTGCGAATGATCGCCGAATATGAATCGACGGATCGGGGACGGAGCGCGCGATCGAATTGGCGTGAATCTTCGGGGAAATTCGTGGATACGCGGCTCAGGGCTTTGCGTGTGCGCTATAGGTGCACGCGACATTGATGGTGAAGAGACAGGGACTGCGGATGTGAATAACAATGTTTCTAGAGTGCGTAGATCAGTTTTCATAGATATACGGGGTATGCTGCAATTTACGATACGATCGACGATCTTGCCAACATTTTCTTCGGCATGTATTCGTTATCCTGTTTCGTTATTCGATTATTTCTGCAGGATCATACCAAAAGACACCAAAATCTATTAATTTTTCGAATCGGGTTTTTACAAGATCGAGGACTCATGTTCGTTCTACGTCTTCGATTCCTCTTTTCACGAAGAATCCTCCCCTGGGTTGTACCTGTTACGCGAATTTCGGAACACCCCGTACGGTATAATGTACAATAAAGCGTCGACATAAAACGAGAACGTAAAGCTGGTACGGGGCGAAAGAAGCAAACGACGGAGATAAAAGAAACGGGAAATCCCGTCAAAGTGATCGAAATTCCATTCAAACGCTTTCTCTCCCTTCCCTGGCCGCGCTCTTGCCTTTTCTCTCGCTGCATCTTACGCTCCGATGATCAAGAATTCAACGTGTTTCTATGTCCCCCGCGTTAGCATTCCGACGAGTTTTCCTTGCAAAGGGACCCGTCTTTCCAGTTACTTCGTTTACGGAGAATCCGTCTGCGTCGAATTAAAACCGATGGCGAGACTTTCCCGTGAAACGTATCGTCCGACGGTAATCAACATTTCGCAGCCGCCGCGTTACGGCCGGATCTTCTTCCGGTAGTGTTTCAACGAAAACGCTGGTAGACGGCTCGCAAAGGTAAACCGCCAAGAAGAAGATGTTGGTTTGTGCAGTCGGATTGGCTCGCTCCTAGTCGAATACCTTAGTTCTCGAGTGCAAGCTGGAAAGAGAGGGACGCTTTTGAGTACACTTCTCCGAAGTAACGAACGGGACGAACTCGCGAAGTTAGGCGCGTCGGTATAAATTAATTGTCGGCCACTCGGGACTGAACAAGTTTTCGATATTTCCCCCAAATTCCAGCTATCTCCTACGGAATGCACGATCATTGACTCTGTTGGCGATCTTAGTCGAATGATCGCTGTAGGGAGCGAGGGTGCACAGGATTGTATTTCAATTTGCAGTCTACTCGCCCATAGATCGATCAGACAGACGTGGTCTAAGTCGAATCAGAGAACGGACTGTGAATCGTTTGTTTAATCCAGCTCGTACCAGTAAGTAATTCCCTGCCGAAAACTTTCGTCGAAAAACTTCGTCGCAGCGGAAAACTTTCTTTACGCACCGATAGCTAAAGTCAAGCCGTAAATAATGCGCGACTAGGCAACGATGAAAAGTATTTCATAGCCCTAAACTCTGCTCCCATCAAATACATCAATATTCGAGTACCACGTAAACCTCTTCACCAGCTTTCTTATCCTTCATTATTTTTCCCCCAATTACTAAACCCGAGACATACACGCAAATCGAACAACATCATTAACAAGCCTCTCGATCAACTCCAAGCCACAATCCTGCTCAGGCCGTCAACCCAGCCGCCCACTGACAGCGAACCGGCATGAACGACAGTCACGGCACGCAAATGAAACGTTAAGCGTCAGATTTAAGCCCAATTAAACTTGCATCGGTCATACCGTCAGCTTGCCCGGCGATCCCAAACGGTAATGATTCTCTCCTGAGCGCGGTTGAGAAAGTTTGCCGGCGCATAAAATTCCACAATGACGCGCGACGTCTCGGCATAGCTGCGAAACAATTAGGGAGCCATGGGGCAGGGGGGGGGGGGGGGGAGCAGTTAGAAGGGGGTTGACGGCACGCGACGAGGGTCGCGTCATGAATGGCCACGTTGCAGTGGGCAGCGAGGAGAATCGCAGAAACTCATTCCGGGGCCATTTCGCATTCCGCGTCTGCAGTCGGTGCTCCTTAGAACTCGAAGGAAACCAGTCCGTTTTCCGCCAACTACCGCGAGACGAACGGAGCGAGGGGGTGGTCAGAGCGTCGGGGCTCATTGTCGGCTAAGCGACTGCCGCCGTTGTGGGGGTTGAAAGAGGATGGGATGAGGATGCAAAGAGGACGGCGAGAGGAAGGGGGCGAGCCGCCAAACGCGATCGAGCACGTGCAAATACGAGGTCTGGGGCTGAGAAACAAAGAGGAACTGCAATAAAAAACTTATTAAAGGGGTCTTGGCCGGCAAAGTCCCAGTAAATATTTGACCGGTCTTTAGACTCTGTAGCTCCGGACGGTTATGAGGGAACTAACCTTCCTTCTGTATTATCTCTCGCTTCAGCCTTCTCCCACTCACAGCCACTGTCTTCGCTCGTCTTTCTGCCGGTATTTCCCGTTCGTTTCCACACCGCACACTTTCCTGCTGCATTCGCTCGATTTCTGTCTACCTTCGGCGCTCGGTTATGCTAGATTTCCTGCTTATTGCCGGTGTCCATTCCTTTGTCAGCTTTCCCAGCTTTCGAACTGGGAGCATAAAAACTCGTATGCCAGCTTCCTCAATACCGATTCGACGTTCTAGAAAAAAAACGGAAAGGACTTTGACAGGATTCTCCGCATCGCATATCGAAGTATTTCGAGATTTCGCGGAAGCAGTAAAAATGGTGAGGTACCAAAAATCGTATGGTTTGCTCTTCCTCCCGTCCGACATTCGTATGATTCCGCCGATCCTCTCGCAAACCCACGCAACGGCGTCTCGACAAGGAAGAACTGAGGTTGAAGGAACTGCAGAAAGTCCCTCTCGATCGACGACCATTCGAACAGACCCAGACTACCCCATGCCGGCCCTCTTCACCGGCAGGCATCCCCGTGGAGCCCCCGGAACAATTGCTATTTCATCATCGGTCTTCGAATCAGAATCGACAGAAAGATATCGCCATTGTTTAGAGACGTATTGTGTCGCGGGGGGTCCCTATCGCGGGCACTCATTGTTTCTAGTGGCATTGTCGAATAAATGCGTGCCGTTGTGCCAACGGCTTATCGGGAACGGAGACAGAGGTTGATGCTCGTTAGTTCGTTCGATTCAATCCCTCCTTATGTGCCTCCTGTCGTTCACTACGCGCCCGCCGTCCTCTTCCGATGCCCTTTCTCTCCCTCCGCTTGTCGCTTCGCCCTTTCTGTCTGTTCGGAGCTCGTTCGACTCTGTCTCTGCGTCGGAGTCTACGTTTCACACTCCCATTTTCTTGAACTTCCTCGTCATCTGTGTGGTTCGCGCATCATCCTTCGTGGGTCACGTATTTTTCCACGTTTCTCGTCTTCCTCAGCGTTGGCTGGTGTACCATTGATGACGTTAAGATCGCCTGCTGATCACTGCTTTTGTACTCCGCCGATAACGTTTCCTATTTGCCACGTGGCGCTTTGGGTTCTCGACGATGTGTCTGTGTAATTGAACAATGACGCATAGGAAAGGTTGCAGTGTACCTATAATGTGTACAAGGCGTACAAGTGCGCGTACTTTAGGCAGCGCATTATTCAGCCTCACGCGTACACGCCGGGCGTCACGTCGTCGGTCCTCATTGAATATTGATTTCGCATGTGTCGGAAGAATAGGAAATCGACGCTTTAGTTTGTTTGATCGACGAGGCGAAGCTTTTTTCGCGCCATTTCGCCGTGTTTCGAATATCGAGGGGAGTTATCGTAAATTCCAGCTGCCGCCGGAGGGGTCGCGTTTGTGTATTCTATTTTCGCCAAGGATTTCCTTTCTTTCTCGCGCTGCCTCCTCAGAAAACCCGTGATTTATTTCTTGTTTTCCGTCCTTTGTTATATAAATCGCAATCTGTATCGGGAGAGCGTATGTTGTTCTTTGCGCGTCTTTCATGTTGCACAAATAAACACATAAATATTATATTCGTTGAAACTTCTATGAATCACGTTGAGTTTCATACATTCGACCGCGTTATGTGCTGCACGAGAGAATCGCGTAAATAGTTTCATTTTCTACCTCTCATTACATACATTCTTTGTACAAACATAATAATATTCATTGTTTGCTGTAAGTAGCAAAATTCCTTTAACAAACCTGACAATCGTGGCCGCTTTGAGCGACAGGCAGACCAAGGAAAGCAGTCTTCAAACAATGCACATTTCGAAAGATCCTCGAGGATCGATAGCGGGCGTCACCAGGAATTTCGGTTATTCGAAAGTGTAATATGTTGTCTGGGCGCGCTAAACTTCGTCAGTGTGCAGATATATGCATTAGGAGGAAGGTCGAGCCGGCACGAGGGGGGAGGGGTGGTCTGGTTGTAAGGGGATGAAGCACGCGAGCGAGAGAGAGAGAAAGGAAGTTAGCGAGAGGGGCGAGGACCGAGCAGGCGGTCTCGAGTGTCTTGTCAATATGTATAGTGTCATCGATGTCTCTCCTCGGGAAGACTACGCTCCCTGTGCACCGTGTACCCACACATGCGCGCCGGCGTACGTACACACTGCAAGGTTACAAGGTGCATGCGGGCACGATGGATAGACGGGGTGAGAAAGTTGGGGCATACGAAAGGCACGTTCGTACGGTCACAAATAAGCTTATCACGTGTGTTCTCGCATATACGTATGTAGAAGGATGTCCATATGTCCATTCTCATGGAGTGTGTTGAGACCACGAGGGAGAAGAGGGAACGGATAGATGGAGAGAGAGAGAGAGAGAGAGGAAGGATGGCAGAAATGCATCGAGACATAGTTACACCTCTACGTGACTAAACATGTAAACGCGCACGCAATGTGTGCATACGTATTAAGACGCCCGCGTGCAGCCCCAACGCATGTCGTATGTACAACGGCAGGGGGTAGACGAGTTTTCCAACTCACGCAAAACAGCCTCGGTAAACCAACACCGGAGTTGGGACGTGTATGTATTAAACACGAATTACCTGGCGCAGCAAGGATACGTATCGTGGCTACGGGCACTTGGGATTACCTTAGCCTTCGGCCTCAAACCGGGGCTGTTAAATAATTTCAGCCGTTTTCATTAGGGGTCGAGATACCCTGCGACCTTCTGATCCCTGGCAACAGTTTGGGCTGATTTGGTGAGCTCTAAGGTGCCTCGAGGAGTGATAAATAGAGATTACATCATCAAGACGATCGGATCGTGATATTCTGGATTTAATTCAATCTCCCTGCTCTTCAATAGATCCATGCAGTTAAGTGCATTGGCGGTGCTTAGATCATTCGAATAATCTCAATAGAAACAGTATATTCAGATATTAACGGAATCGTAAGGGGCATAATTGACGAAGTTATAAGAAACGTTGATACCACTCTTAAATTACATACCCACCACCATTTCAACTATCGTTATCACTACTGAATGACAGGCATATCGCGCGTACTCCATAAAGTTTCATTCCCTCATCGAATCCTCTCCATTACGTTACTCCGCGCACATTATCGGTCGAGCACTCGATGCACCCTCAAACATTCGACCCTCGTAAAAGGCGTATATACTCGAAAGAGCATTCCGCGAAACAGCCCGTATATATCCCTTCGCAAATTCCACCGCGCGCGAGAGGCGGGTAGGGGGAAAAAAAGGAAGAAGAGAGCAGACAGCGATCCTGTAAATGCCGGCCATTCCCTTTATCTCGGCGGTTCGATCTTACGCCGAACCGTTACGCCGGTCATTTTTAGTCGAGCCCGAGCGGCGATGTCTTTCCCCTTCGTTGCTCTTTAACTGCGCAGCCCGCGATATAAAGTTTAAGGTCAGTTATCTCGGCCGCGAGACGCGAGGGGTGGTGGAGGGCGTGGATAAAAAAAGAAAGAGTGACGTTGGCGAGGATAGAAGCGTGTTCTCTCCGAGAGACGTGATCCGCGCGCCACAACCTCGCCACGAGCGATGTAATTCACGACGGACTTTAAAAGCCGTACGATGCACGGCGGCACGTCGCGTTCGTTTTTCAAATTATGCCGTTTTAGTGCCCTCGTAACCCCATGAAAGACGTTGTAACGTCAGGAGAGGTAAAAGCTCACTGTCGAAACTGCCGCACCCCGCGGGGTGGAGACGAACGTTACGGGTTAGTTCGAACAACAAGGAACAACGACGCCCACGTCGGTGTAACGTACTTTCCTCCGTACTTGGCTCTCACGGCGCAACTGCTTCGACTTACTATCGCAGCGAATTCCTCGTGCCTGTGTTCGACGAATTTCGTGACACCAGCTTACTGCTTATGCTACTTTGCACCGTACTACTGGGGAGCGATGGGCTGGGTGTATGCGATGAAATTTGCCGTGCTTGTTTTGAGGCAGCGAGAACTGCTGTTGTCGTGATAATTATATGCTTGATGGAAATTTTTATTGATGTCGAGATTAGAATGGTGGCATGGAATGGGAGTGTGGTAATAGCGGATTAATCCTTCTGAAAGCTTTATACATTGCTACGTGGTTATTGAAGCGGAATATATAATCGTTTGTTTCTTTTTTTTTTTGTTTTTTTGTGAAACCATTTATTTTGCAACATCCTGCGACGGAATTCAATTTTTTCGGCTTTTTTTTCCTCATAGAAGCGTCGCTTTCCGATTATAGATATTGAATTTCAGCCATCCACAAGCCGCAAATCGGCCGATTTTCGAATATCGTCCCTCTTCCTCACGTACACGCGATAATCGTGAAATATTTAGTTACTCGTCAATATATTGTGACATTTTTACACGGTCGCCTCTAAACTCTCCAATATCATCGTAACGCAGCGACCCTGCGGACGGATATTCGAATGTTCGCCATTTATCGACAACGGCAGAGTTATTTACACCGAAATGAAATGATCGGCAGTAACGTCGAGCAATGTCAGCCTGACTCGTCGCCCCGTCCGCGCGCTTGCCATGCGTCCAAATTTATATAATTAATTTCCGGCTACGTCAATAAATAATCAGTCCTCCGCAAAAACGATGCCGCATGACCGTTCGCATGGAGCGCCGTTGTTTGCCCGCCCCCGTCGACTATCGGCGGGAAAAATAATGCATTCGCGTCATAGGAAATCACCGAACGTCGTGGGGCATGCATATTCACGGGTCCCGCCATTGTAATCCGATATTATCTCGAATAATTCACCGTCGCACCGAACGGAAAAAATGGCCGCAAGGAAAAACGTGACGCTTTGCATGTGGCGCGTATGGCTGACGTCCCGCGCGTGCGCGCGCGCGCGCACGGGACAAGAATAAAGGGGGAAAAGGAGAATGCGCGAGATTGTTTGAATTCCCTCTCATTTCGATTAATTAAGTGCTCCGACCCTTTTCGGGCGCGAACGCCCTCGGGGCGCACTTCATTCATTGCGCGCCGTGAAAAAGTGTTTTGTTTGCTTGATGCGTGAGCCCGCTTCACTCGCACTCGGGCAGCCCGTTCAGAAATTCGAAATGGCCCGTCACTTTCCGCGGCAATCGCCTAAACAGCCGCGTCGCTCCATTTTTCCGTCCGACGGACTCGTGGCATTTATTTGAAGTGGCATTGGGTGGCATGGAATTTCGCGGCCTTCTCGATTACGGACGACGCCACCGCAAACGCGAAAGCAGGGGAGAGCTTTGTATGAAATTAAGAGTGTGGCCACGCTGTAAATATCGCGGAAGGCTTTGCCCCACGAAATATTGTCGGCACCCGAGACCCGAGAGTGGAGTCGTGTGCAGCTGTCCCTACCCACGGCTCGCTTTGCTCCCTTTGACGCGTCGCTCGCGAAGTCCTGTTGACGAAAAATTCGGTGAATTTTTTCAATTATATTACTTACATCATTTCCGCGTGCGCCCTAGTAAAAGCCACTCGCCTACCTTGGCAGAAGGTCGAGTTATGCGCTGCAAAAATGACCGGTGACACACTTTAACGTGCAGCATTTGTACCATTTACAATATTAATTGATCCTGTTAACCGTCATGTCATAAAACCCAGAAGGATTTTATTTCGGACGAAATATGAAAAGGGAAATAAAATGTGATCAATAAGCCGACTGGAAATAAACGGGCAGCGAGTGATGAAAATTGTACAGTGTTCCCATCCGACGATTTGCGCCGGAAAACACAGTAATACATTACTTCCGCTAATTATTCAATGCGAGAGTCATTAATCTTCATCATTGTATTGACTCCAGCAGCGAGGCCGCCTACGACGCACCCTCCTCCTATTAGCGAAACGTTGTTGAGCTGGCCCAAAAGTTACCGATATCCTCGGAAGATCGATTAGCGATATTTTCGTACCGGCACGTCCTGCGTAATCAAGTCGTGTTTATTGATAAGGGAGTGGTGCCATGACCGTGAACGTAAATTAAAACTTGAGTCAAACGGGGGGGCAGAGAAGAAAAATTCGACGTCGGAACGATAACGAATCACCGCAAAGTCGATAAACTTTCATTAATTAGCTTACCTTCTAAGTAAAGTGCACCCTCTCTTTATGACGGCTAATAAAATCTTCCAAACTTATTATAAATCAACCGTTCCCTTAAACCCCGGCAGTTTTAATGTCTGCCACATATTTTCACAGCATCTCCCGATGTCCTCCGCGCCCGTAAATATCCGGTGCACGTTTCACGCAGACACACCTGCGAGAGCCGCTATTTTCATTAACGTTCCCCCAATACGTACTCTTAAATCGTACACCACCGCCGATATCTACTCCACTGTGACATTCAAGGCTGCAATACTCAGCAGCCAGATCTTTCACCCGTACCCACATAGCCAACGTCCGCTTCTGCCAGCCGCGGCGAGAACGGCGGTCGGCTTTATCCTTTGGCGATGGAATTTTTTTCGAACGCGTCTCCAAGTCAAGCGGCGTCTTAGACTTAGACCTATAACTTTTTAATAAAGTGGCCGGCGTCGCGCGTAGTAATTTGCGGCAATATCGCGCGCGGCAAGGTGGCCGCACGCTGAACGCCGACGTCGCGAAACTCGAGCGTACGGGTAGAAACTCGGAGGCCGATAATTACGGGCCGCAACGGTAATTAAGAATTATTGCCTATCGACGACTGGAAACTTTGCCGGGTCGGTGGGCGTAGCCGTCGTCGTCGTCGTCGTCCTGATCGTTGTCGGTGTTGCGTGCACAGACGAATCCTCGCTGGCCCCGAATCCTTCGTTGTCCTTTGCACACTCCCACGCCCCTCGTCCGCTGCGCATCCTAACAAGCGGATCAGCCCCGGCTCGACTGCCCGAGGGAATCGAGCCGTATCGAGAGTCGATCGATATCGTCGTAAATACTGGATTCTTTGTTCCCCGATAAGTGTCATTCGCGGGATTTACGTTTATTCGGAAGTAGCGGGTGGAACGTTCCGATGAGTGTTTCACATGGAAACGCGGAGCTGTACTTTGCGAGGAAACGTTTCACAGGTCGCACGACGGTAGTTCGTGCTGCAATGTTATAGATTGTCGTAGTCGTGGCGATTCCTTCTCCAGCAAATAGAATCTCTATATTGACATTAGACACGCTTCATGTAACGCTGATTAGCACGCGTGCTAGATTTACGTTTCGATTTGTTGAGTAGCTACAACGGACACGAATTGTGGAAGTGTGAGTCATCGCATGAAATTCACTGCTCCTCGTCGTGTCAGGACTTTGACGACAATACTCTTTCGAAAATCTAGCCTTGCACCGTTCATTCTTATCTCAGCTTCATTCGCGCCCGGCTTCACTTTACCCGCGCTACTTTCTTTGTCCCGCTGGGAAGAATACGCGCGGAACAGTTTTATCCGCGATTTGAGGTCTCGATCGTTTTTAATTCCACGCGCCGCGGGGAATAAAGTAATGCGGCCGCGATCCGGATCAGAATCGTATCCCGCTGTCAGAGGATCTCCGCGAGTTCTCTCACGGGAAAGCTTTCGGGAGATCACCCTTTGTCTCTTTACGACGAAATGACGTACAAAGTCGATGTTCCGCCGAACCGCTACCAACCGTAAAGTCACCTTAAGATCCCTGTACATCGTGACGACGCCAAGGTATCGCTGGAATTCCACAAGGATGCGCCTCCGAATTTCTGACATAACTTTTTATCCTCCACAAATCGGCCACGATTCCTCTCCGTCAAATCTCAGAAAGAACCAGATGCACTTGTCGCGTCTGCGGTGTTCGTTTCCCAATCAGATAAATACACAACCCAAAATTGCTATGGAATCATATGTTTACAATTCCACGTACATATAACGCACAGCATATCACCCTATACTCGTCCACCTCGTGATACGAGTTACATCGCCATCTAGGACGGTCACGAGAAAAGTCCTTAAACGCCGCGGGCTCATTCACAAGCCGCCGTCCCGCGATCCTCGATCTGAGCGTCACTGGGAGGCCGACGTTTCGCGACGCATTCACGACAGAAATAAATACGAAGTGAAAAGGGCTTGGGTTCTTTTCACGGAAGAATATAATTGCCAGAAAAATAAACGATTGCGAAGTCTGTTTGCTCGCGCCCGTCTCCTTCCCTCGCGAGCTCGCCGTCTCTCCTTCTCTCCCAAAATCAACCTTTCCTCCCCCCCCTCGCTCCGCGCCACCCTCACTGCAGCACCTACCCGCGTCACCCTTCCGCTAGAAATCTCTTCCTACCGCCCGGGCGTCTCTCTTTAGCCTAGCCAGTGGCAGCGAGCCCCTCCGTCACTCGTCCCAGTCTGTCCGCACCCCCGCACCACCCCCTGCTTACCTTCTTTTCCCTCTTCCGCCATCTCCGCCCTCCGCCCGCGTCTCTCTCTTCACTCCAGCCCTTCCTCCCGTCTCCCTCCCACTTTCTTTTTCCCCTCTTCCATTCTTCCCCGTCCTTCTTCCTCCCCAATTCTCGTTCTCGCTTCACCCCCCCCCCCATCTGTCGCGTTCACCGTCCCACCCCTCTTTCTCTCACTTTGCTCTCCACCCTTCAGTTCCTACTCTCTATTGCGACTGGGTGGAAAAGCTC
Source organism: Priocnemis perturbator (assembly GCA_963942575.1). Lineage (NCBI taxonomy): Eukaryota > Metazoa > Arthropoda > Insecta > Hymenoptera > Pompilidae > Priocnemis > Priocnemis perturbator. The sequence continues at coordinate 10,423,596 of OZ012653.1, forward strand.
ACTCGACTCGCGGGTCAACGAATTCGCAATTACGATCTTTCACGTCGACGTGACTGCCTACTCTCTCGTCGACTTTGGAATCCCGGACGTTACTCCTACCCCGTCCCCTTCTCGCCGCCACGTACTCCGTCTTCTTCCCCTCCCCGCCCTTCAACTCGCGGCACACACTTCGCTTCAGCCTCTCCAGCTTCTTCCGCGTCTTCCGACTTTTCCTCCTCTCTGTTTCGCGGCCTTCCTCTTTCTATTTCTATTCCTCAAGACTGCCCCCAACCCCTCCCGCCGAGCGACGCCTATGTCGCCTCACTTCTTTTTCCTCCGCACTCCCTCGCCCGCCGTACCTGACTCATCTCGTGTGTCGTGGCGTCGTCGTCCTCCACCGGCGCACCGTCGAGACAGTAATGAGATTTTCGCGATTCAGGGGCGGCCTCATAATCGCCTTAGGCTCGCTTCCAGCACTCTTCGCCTGCCGCAGTCGCGGTCTCTGTCTCTTTGCCTTTCTCTACCTCTGCTTCTTCCGCCTCCCTCGGCCCAGCTCCGGTTTCTCCTTCATTGCCCTAACTACAGTGCCTTCTAAATCGCGAATCTCGTTTCACGACGCTCGGATTTTACGATTTTTAACCGACTTCGAAAAAGGAGGACATTCTCTATTCGGCGAGCCATGCACAATGCATCATATGCTTCGGTGCGTGCCAAAGTATAAGTAGTCGAAGCCTATAACATCTCAGACTTATCAGTCGCGGATAGAACCTATGACATGTCAAGTCTGAACAATCGAAGAAGCAATCCTTTGCGAAGCACTCTTCTCTAGACGGCCGACGAGAGTATCAGATCCGTCATATAGCCAGCCTGGATCATCCCACTTCACAGTCGTCCCGTCGTTATACTCAACCATCCAACATCAAAGAAACAGATGTACATATTATGTACCCCGCGCTCCGTATGTCGCGAGCGCTCGCAGCTATCACTTTCCTTCAGTTCAAACGGAAATATCCGCACAATATGTCGGCGGATCGTCAAAGACTCGCGCCTTCTCTCGTTCAGCCACTTCCCCATAAAGTCGATATCTTCGAGGCAGTCGGCGGATCAAGGCGCGTCGGGCGGAAAATTTAAAACGGCAGACGCGCGTTTGCGACAGCATGAGAACGAAGTGGCGAGTGAAAAGTGCGGCACGCATTGTCGTTTCTGTCTCGTTCGTCTGCACGAGCTTTGTCTCGTCGGACTGTTCGCGCGAATCTGGATACATAAGGTGTCGAGAAAGTAAGGAACGTTGAAGTACGTTAAAGTGCTTGTAGGTAATTGGCATTATCCTTTTTATTCGGATTCCCTTATCCTGACTTAATTCCGTAATGCGACTCGTAAATTTATTAAGACTCTCCATTCTAAATTAGGATTCCGTTTTGTACACCACGTCCCGTAACAATGCGTGTAAAGTTACTGACGCTCTCTATTCTTTATTTTCATTCCGTTATTCAGACATCACTAATGCTCCTGTTCTTTATTCCGATTCCGTTATTTACCCTGAAGTCTGTAACGACGCGTGTAAACGTGTTGTAAGACCTCGTAATGTTACCACGGCTATAAACTTCCGAGACACTCTGTGTATGGGGCAAGCACACGCGTTTACGTGTACACGCGCACGGTGCTGCATGAGCACGCGTATTTTGTCATTTCATATGCGCGCGTCCTCCGGACGCAGGTGGGGTGCATGAACTCACTCACTTGCGCACGGTGCTGGCTCGTGTCGTCATGTTTGCTTGTCCTGGCGTATGCAAAGCCATAGGCGCCGACTTACCATAAATCCATGCTCTGCACGTTTTGAAGAGCCACGTGGCCGAGGGGTGCAGGCGAAAGTAAAGGTCGAGTACGGTTCGAGAAGGCGACGATGTGCGGTTGTTCGCCACTGCCTGTGTCAATTTTCCTTTCGACGGAACATTATGTTAGGCTCACATGAATAATTTAGCGATAATTACCTTTGAAGTTTCAGCGGAGTTTCGTGTCATATATTAATCGCTAACGAGCTCAATCTTCGGCTTTTGCAGCTTTCTTTGTAGCTGCGCCATTGTATCACAAATATTTTATAGTTCCAATTAAGGAGTTGAAACCATAGTAGGGCAAAGAAAGATAACGATTTATAAATGTGACAAAAATTGTTTTATTGAATTTCTGACTTCTGGAGTGAACTAATATCGATCTCGGAGAATCAGAGTTTCGGTGATAGCAAAGAGAAGTAATTTGGATAGATCGTTACCTGCAACAATATGGCATTATCATAATAGATGTAATTAGTTGGTTACATTCCTGTTCTGTAATCAACGCACGTAAACTGCCATCAAACAATCCCGAAACTATAGTTTTGGTTTCAACAAAGTGTAATGTTAAATGTACACGGGAAACTTCGTAATTATTGCCTCCACATCCTGTTTCATGACTCTCGATCACTATTTCAACAAACTTCTACAGCCCTCAACGAAAGCTTGAGTCTTTCCCGTTAACAACTGTAATGCAAGCATATGTAATGTAACACTCCCATTAACTCGTATTATAATCGACGAGCACGTATTCGTACCAATTCATTTCTGTAATTACCGTTGCGACCCGCATCGACTAGCCGCAGTTTTCCCTGCAATTCTGAATATTACTTCTCGGCATGTATCGGGCCGAGTTTTACGGGTCGCTTAGGAATCATTTAGCATTTGCACGACATTAGACGCAAGGGAGGGTGCGCCGAGGCAGGGAGTAAGAGAAAATACGGTGATTAAAGGCGACGTTCTCCCCCTTTCACTCCGACTCTTTCCCACCTTCTTCCCCTCCGCCAAACGACGCCTATGACAGAAACGCACACTCGCGATACATGCTCGCGCGCGCCACGATTTGCAGACGAGGCTGCGGAATCGGCGAGGGGAACGTCGGATGCGGGGTGCGGGAACGAGCGAGGACGTTGCCCGACAAAGCGTTTGAAGGGCCGCCCGCATTGTTTTTACGTTGCATTGTCGTGTGACGTATTTCAAAGCGTGTCAAAGGAACGTAAATGTATGACGTATCGCGGCAATCGCTTTTTTCCACCCTCCTTCGAATTCCGATACACCTCGTGCACAATGCACCCGTCTACGTACGCAGGCGTGTGTGCGTGGGCGTGTCGCCTGCCGATGCATGCAGGCATAGGTACGCGTGCAGGTACGCACGGGTGCGTTCATTCGGCAGGCGCGCGTGTGCGATTACTATCTGCACACGTGTTCGACGTCGCAATGGAAGCCAATTTGCGATCGAGCCGAGAACCAATCTTTCCATCGCCGCGGAAAGGTCATCGGGCTTTCGGGGAATCGGTGGTCCGAACTGGGATCATCCCACTGTGAACGGTGGACGATTTTTAATCCGGAATCAGCGGGCACGTTTCGACGTGGGAGAAGCTAACGTAAGACTAATGGCCGGGTCAAAGTATGGACAGAAGGTTGAATGATTCAAACCAATGATAGGTTTTGCGATGAAATCGGTGTCTGTCGATTAAATCGATTGGTTGCTCTATTGAAATTCATACACACAAAACGAAGGTCAGAAGTATCAAGTATAGCGGGGAATTACTATGGCAACAGCACAAATCCACGCCACTGCATCCGTGTGTCGCGAAAACGTAAATCGAACGCGAAGCATTAATGCCTTACCGTTCGCAAAATTTCCATCGTTTTTCCCAAATATTCGTCCGTCCAGCGGCGATTCGCAGCAAACTGGAAAGACGTTTTCGGTGGATACGGAACGGCTCGCCGCGCTGTTTGACAATAAATGCCGTAATATTTTCGTACGCCGTCCCCGAGTAACCGTGTAATATTCTTGCAAAATGGCCGGGACTAACAATCTAGCCCTCCCCGGCGTCGACGTTAATTGAAACGAACGAGGGGCAGTGTCGTGTTTAATTTTCAACGCTCCGCGCACCCACGCTCGTTTTCCCTATTTTCGCGCGAGGCTGCACGACAATTTTGCGGCGCATCGCTCGTCGATGGCAATTACGACGTATCTTTGCTCGATGGCCAATCGAACGGCCCTTTCCGCCGCTTTAATTGCCCAGCCGAGTCCTATCTGCCTTCTTAAGCGCCACTATTTTTACCTCCTCGCACCACGCGTTAACCCTCGCTACTGTGAAAATAACGTGAGCGTGTGTTTCGTCAATAATTAGCAGCTTTTTAATAGGTGCGTAAAGTGAGCTAAATGGCACTAGGTGCAAGTTAAAGTGCAAGGGAAAAACGGCATGGATGCGATGAACGTTGGATAGTAAGTTGTTTCTTACTGAACAATTTAGATTGCTGATGAACTCGGCTAACAATCATGTTAATTTCATTCAGTACGCATGAATGACGTAGGGGAAGGTAGTCGATCGCATTATTTCATTCACGCGCTTGTGCGTCTAATCGCACCTGATGGGTAATTTTAATATATATAAGTGAACAAGTAAAAACAGGTTGATTATAAAAGAAAAATAGAGTGCTCCGTACTGGAAGGTGACGTAGTATTGGTCACCTTCCAATAAACTCTGAGATTCGATTTCTGCAATTATAATTGCCTATTGTGCAAGACGTGATTTTTCTTTGGCGATTGTAAACTTACCACCATTATTTTAACCAGTCTGATCATTCCATTGAACACGTTGTTTTCAAGCAGGATTATGTATGCAAAGCAAAATCGAGCTAAACCCCGAACTACCTATAAGCGAATACACAATGAGTTACGAAGCAGCGAAGTTTGAATAGAATCACCGAACAAATTAAATCACGGCACAATATTTTTGGTCGATACAATAACTAGTGGTGCCACGTCTCGTTCACAGGTGCATTCGAAGAGCGGAGCACTCTACCCAAGATTCCCGATCTCATTGTTAGTTGCATTCGCGCGTAACGATGGCGCCAGTGTCGCGGTGTCGCTCAAAACCTTGCGTGTGGTATTGTCGTTCCGACAAAATTACTTGAATTTTGCTATTTCGCGTGTGTTTGTGACTCCTTGCACTCTTGCCAACGATCATGTTCCTTCCAATCGTCGAGCTGAATCCGTTACTAGTTGATGTTTGACCAAACACGGTGATCCGGCTTGAGAATCTGAAAAAATACCCAGTTCACACATGCTGCTACTCGTGTCTTTGGTAAGTTTGACAATCGTCAGAATACAATTGTTTTACACGCTACCGTTAAAAATGGTGTTGCAACTACAAATATAGTTGGCCACGTGAATAATATTGAAATATTGGATAACTAAAGTGCTGCGTGGAACGTTCGATAAATACGAGTAAACGCGTGTTGGAAAAGTGTCGATGGGGTTATGTTGGCAGAGTAGACACACTGTTTACAGTTTAGTAGCAAAACATGCGTACACCGTTTCGATAATTTGCTGCATTAGTTATGGGATCTGCGTCGCCTACTACGCAGTTTCCGAATCATTTCAGTTAAAGGAATGCTAAAGTTACGTAAATCTCCTTACAACGTTTAGCTGCATCAAACTTTTCGACGAAACTCAAAGCAATCATTATATCTCAATTCGGAACGAAACGTAAAGTTCGCATAGAGAATTTTCAAACGTTCCGTGCAAGTAACATTAATAGACAAATCGATAGTCAACAGAGTGGAAAGGACCGTAAGTCGTCACATCAAAAATTGAGCGGCATTAACGATTTTCGATATGTCCGATGTACGACGTCTGGCTTGGATGGTGTCGGTTCTCCTGTGACCGCTTCTGTGCCCGCTTCCCTGCCGTCCTCTACTACTTCTTTTTGGACAGCTTTATGTTTCACCATATATACACGTTGGAAACACAAATTCTGTTGAATTCGATCTACGGGGAAAAGTGGAGGGCTCAAGTTTTCGGAAAATTCTTGCTTGGTTAGGTACACTTTTTCATTCATTCATCGATGACTTTCCATCTACGAAGCTTATACGCACTTGCAATAAATTGCTGAAAATGTAAAAGGAAAGCGGAAATTGTCGAACTTTATGCGTCAGTGTTAGCAGCCGCATCAAGCACTTGGAAAATAACGTTCGCCATTCCAAATGGAGAACGTGTCTCCCGGCCACCGCGGTGCTTCGCGTCTTTATCCTGACACGCCCGGAGAATTTGATTTATCTACCAGTCACGTTATCGCCGAGAGTCCTTAATCTACTTAAGCGAACGCTCGTTAATCTTTTCTGCATGTAAACGCAAAATACAAAAGTGGGTGCGGGTTAGACTGGAAGGAGGGCGAGAAGTGAAAAATGTATGCTAGGTGTGAACTGTTAATATTGGCACAAATCATGAAGTGCGGAACGTCGTTTAGTACCGCGATGAACTTAATTGCTCGTCGTCTCTGACTTGAAGTTAAACGAAGAACCGACCGAACGGCACGTGACGTTTGAATGTCAGTTGTCACACATTATCATTGCGAACAATTGCTTCACAATTAGTCGCTCTTATTCGGATTTCGTTATGTTTGAAGCCACAAAATGAAGAGTCGAAAACGAGTTAAATGGTGAACGAGTTTCGAGTAAATTTCCCTAACGGAACTAACTGAAGTAAAAGAACTTAACGCTTTAAGAAGAAATTCGCCGAGTAATCCGCCTTCGACGAAGAAACTTTTTGAAACAAGTCATTAAAACGTTGACGGATACTTCATCGCGTCGTAATAGTGTTGCGCAACGATCGAGAAACAATGAACGAAAGACGAACAGAAAATGAACAACGCGCGTCATCATTCAGGTATCAATCATTACAAATTATCCTCCGTAATGGGGCCTCGAATATTTGAGTTCGCGCATCGACCATTTAGCGCTTCATTATTTTCCGCCGTCGATTGCGCAGACAAAATTGAATCTCAGTAGGGGGAGGAAACGAGTTTTGAGGCGAACGGGAAAAGCGGCGAGAACGTTCGCCGGTCAGCCGATTAAGTCGCCTAGGTATTTAATCGATGCCCCCGTGAATGGTACCGTGGATTGGCCGTCTCGAAAAACTCGCTGTATCGATCGTCCTGCCCTCGAAGGAGACGAAAATACCCGTAGCGAGTTGAAGCTAGTCGGAGGTGTCCAAATGGCAGACGAACGTATCGCGCCGATTGCGCGCGCGCATCGCCAAGATGTTATCTTCGGTTTCGTGCTATGAGCGTTGCTTTCGCTAGATGTGAGTTGAGCAATTACTCGTGCAAGATATTGGTTTTTACTCGCACATTACTCGCACAGGTTTATATGAAATCGAAGAATTTTACGCGAATGTAACCGTACGTGAAGGGCTGGCGAAGAAGGAATTACGCGAACGTCATCGTCCACAGTTGTCCGAACGACGGCGGGAAATATCACGTCCCAACCCTCGTTCGGGCTGGCTCGTTTACAGCGCATAACTTCATGGGGTCTCGCTGAATAATGAAATCAGCACTTTGCCGTCGGATTATTACGACTGCGGCGTCAAGGCTTTTAAGACCGACCGTTTTGTTCGCGTTACCGTTTTATATTATTCTCACGCCTCGCCCGCCGTCCGATCGTCCATTATTCAACGGCCAGCTGAAAAGGTCGGCAATAATCTGTTACCGATCCTGTCGCGCGGCAAAGAAAAATGTTACCACCGTGAGAAATTAGTCGTTGAAAGGCTTCGTTCTTACCGTTCTTGTGTCGCAGAAAGCAGACGGTCACTGGGGGACGACGAACCGTGATTCGAATTTTCGGAATTTTTCATGCATAATGGATGCTTGTCGTGTGGGAAGTGATTTCTTTTTTAATGAAGGTATCGATCGAACATTTTCGCAGAATATAAAAGGAAGAGAACTCTTGTCGTACAAGTCAATTATCCGGAACTTCGCGAACGAGCCCGCTCGTACTCGACTTTACATAGAGTAATTTGTCTTCGGTCAGTCTTTAGCGAACCTTCGATGAATAAAGAAAATCATTTCCTTGTCAGACAGAATCCATATCTCGTAGATGCTTTTTTCATATTACACTCTTCACGATAACGTACAGTATGCAGGACATGAATAATGGTAAACGCCTCACTTATGTAACAAAAAGTTCTCCAGCGCAACGATAACGCAAAGTATGACAATACTTAACTACATAATACATATATCGATACACCTCGCGACGCCGGTGACCCTACGGAACAGATTGTTCAGACCGTCTTCGTTACGTATTTTATTACCACCGCAGCACGAATGTTAACTTCCGTTTCCGGGGAGGTTAAATCAAGCCGCCGCGACGGCCGGTTGAATGCAAATACACTTACGCCGAAGCGGATTGAAACGGAGAGCGCGGTGTAAAATTCGAGACCGTTGCTGGGAGCGAACCTAAACGCTACGGGTCGACATCCAATCCAATCGAACTCCGTGCCCCGATTTTGACCGTCGTAAAATCGACCGACCTCTAATAAAGTTCCGCCGGAGAGATTCAAAATGTACGACCGAGACGGCTGCCCGAATTACGTACGCGAGTGCCCGGGAAATCGGAAATTTGCCCGCGTATTTTGTGTGGAAATTGTCGGCGCGCAAGGGATGCCGGCCGTTTTTCGGGGCCGCGATCGTGCAGCGTCGAATTTACAGGTTCGAGTTTCGCTCTGACGATCGCGTCCGCTAGGAATTCGGCTCTTCGTTCTGCACTCGCGACGCTGAGCGCGGATCATTCTCATTATTACGAAATTGGTGCAAAGTCGGTTGTTTCTTTAAGTATGAACGGATAAATTTCTGCTCAGATATGTCAAGCCTACTAATTTAAGCTTTAGGTCATTTTGGCGCAGCAGAGATCAGTGTATTTTTTTTTTGTCTCTCCTGACGCTTATTCAATTGTCAATACAGTCATCTCGGGTGACATGGTTGAGATCTATTCCATTTATTTGAACTGTGGATATTAATAAAATCCTTTAGTATCCATAATCGTGGTAAGGTAAGAATAGAAAGTCGTGAGATTAGACAAGCATGTATAGAATAACCTTTGCAATTGTTCAACTTTGCACGATGCTATCTCAACCGTTTGCTTGAATTTTATATTAGCCTCAAATTAACTAATTTCAATCTCATCGGTCTGTTTCGTTATTGACACGTCGAGAGAAAGTAGGTCGAATGAGAAGGATCACGTAACCGAAAAGTTCAATTATGACGGAGACCCTATTACGTGTTTTATTCTCGGACTGTCACTCGCATCGATATTATTTTCGACGGGTCGTATAATTTGCAAGTACATGTTTTTATTTCGCTAACTTATAAATGATATAAATACTACATGAAAGGTTGGCAGTAGCAAGTGAATAAGTGAAAAGGTCAGAAATTGGTCAGACATACGTACATAGGAGTACGAAATGCTTGAATTGTGCAGAACAGAGAATATTCAAAACTTTCAAGTCTGCGCTTGTGCACATGCAAAGAAAAACCAGTATTACCATTACTCTCATAAAGAATTCTCGCATGATACGTCGCAGTCAAAAGTACCATTCCGAGGTTCCTACGGACATACATGAAACCGGTACTAATTTCGCAAAGAGGATGCTGGACGTGACGTGGCTCGCATTATGAGGAAAATTGCGCAACCCATGAACAATGCAAATTCGTGAATTTTAATATAGCGCCGAATCGGTCGTGTTGCGGCGAAAAGTGGACGACCCTCGTGTGCTCAAACAAACCCGTCAAGGGAGCGACTGGCGCATACGTTCCACGGGAATCGGCCTGTCGCTTTTTCGAGCACATAGCCCGGAGTAGTCTCGTCAAATTACGCAATCTCTAATTTCCGGTCGTCCGCCGGAATGAGGCGCGGAGACGCGCGAGGGCGGAAAGGTGAATGGCAGCGTGGGGAATATAGAAGCGCGTGGAGCCAGACATTCAGGTGGTATGGTACATGTACGGGGGGAAGTCCAAACGAAAGGAGAGAGAAGAGACGAGATGAGGAAGCGTTGCCAGAGAACAGATACACCTTTCTTCCGGGGAACGGCCGATATTACTGAAAGATTTGTTGCGAAGCAACTCTCAATGCATCAAAAACCTTCCAAATTTCTCGAAACAACCTAATTTACATAAAGACATATCAAACGCAAATCAAAATTATCCAACACCTTGTAGAGGAGGAAACGCACTGGCCGCACCTCTTCATGGTATTAGTGAAACTGTAACGAAATGTAGTAGGCTAGAGAAGAGACCACCGGTTTGCAGATTGATGTGACGAGGTGCGGTGAAATTGCGACTGTCGGATCTCACGTTGTACGTGGCCGACACACGCACGCGCGAATGTGTGAGACGTGCAGCATGCTTTACCGCGACAATTGTACACACCCGCCTGGATAAGGATTGCTCAAGCGATCGATCGGCGGATTTCGACAAGAGGACTCCGAGGGTGATCGTCCCTCAGTCTGTGCTCCCGATGGATCAGGCTACCTCTCTGTCCCTATCTCTTTCTCCGTCTCTGTCTCGTCTGGGTACGCTTGTGTATATATATATATGTACGTCTTTCTCAAATCTCGTTCGCCGTCTCCCTTTCTCTGCGGAAAACGATGTCGGGAAAGGACTCGTTCTCACGGAGCCAGAAGCTCTGTTCCGCAACACGGAAAGTCCACTCCCGTGATCAGCGCGAATACCGAGCCGAGGAATCAGGGACTTGGATTAGGGATATCAGGAAGGTGGATTAATCCGGTTTGCGTCTGCACTTTTCCGCGTCAATTTGGCGGCACGAGGCTGCTTCGTAGTTCTTTGGTGATGACCGTTCGATTCGCTCATTTCTTTATTTATTGTATTGAGAATGTATGAGGGCCTGAATGCTTCTGTAGTCCGCTTAAAATTAACACTTCAACCACCGGCAGCGTGAAAATGGTTTTTGTTTTTCTCATTTTTCCCTCATTCTTCTGTGTCTAACAAAAGCGCTAGAGCGAAAAATTCTTCGTCAATCTTAATGCTCAGTTCGCGTTCGACGTTTTCGTTACAATTTTAAACGAAGCCTTCACATTCATCTCGCATATTTTCGTTGTTTCCGCTCAGGAGATATCAGATTCCGAAAAATATTTCGGTTTTTTGGTTATGGTAATACACCCTGATAATACTTGCAAGCCAGCAGCGTTACGGAAATCCGGGAAACTACACTGACGCTCTCCGAGAAGCCCGCACCTGTCTATTTTTCGAAACACTCAGCGGCGACGTGTGTAATTTGCTGATTCGCGCTAGCATTTTCTCCTCACTCGTTCGCGTTCGCGGCGCGTCTCTTTGATCTAATACGGCCAATCAGAGAGGCCACTTAAAAGAGAAAAAGACAAACGACCCACATCGCAGCATTGGCCAGTCGCTCCTGTAATCATCAGGGAAATACTGCCGCGGGATGATAGACAGATAACGGACGCGGCGAATTCGGTCATCCCGCAAACTTTTGCCATTTGAAGTTTCCCTTTGATCGCGTCGCCTGACAGATTTTTATCCGGCCGCCCACGTCAGTCTTTCTCCCTTCTTCGCTGTGTCCAATCTACTTCCACGGCAAGACACCAGGACTCTCTGTGACGGTTTTTCTTGAGATGCAATTAAATCCGATCCAATTTTGCTTTGTCCCGTGTCTGTCACTGACTGAGCGAACGCTTCGCTCGCGGTAACATTTAATCAGAGTCAAAATTTTTCTCGTTTCACGTCCCCGCAAGGATTCTGACACTCTGTCGTCCGACGAATCGGGAAGCCCATTTCACTTGACTGGATCCCCAGAATATTGTGCCGTTCGCTGGAGGCGTATCGTTCTCCGTTTATTAAAATCTCTTATCAAGTCCACTTACCTCGCTTATACGAAACACTTAAAAATGCAACTATAACAATAAGTCCTTACGAATAACGACATACATATCATAAGAAGCCCTATGAAATATGGCCAAACGTACAATCCGTTTCGTCATTAATCTTCCGCCACATATACAGAAACGTACGCTTATTTCGCATATGCCCTCGGCAGCGTATTCTTACACAATGGGATCCCACGGTTGGGTATGAATAAATAATTCAATTAAAAACATCCGTCGGCCGAATGCAATTTCCAGATTTTAACAGACCAGTGAACGGGGTCTGTGGTCAGTGCAGGATCGATAACTGACAGATATTCGTATGTACACGTAGGTCATGACCTTCTCTCTCTCTCTCACACACACACATACACACACTTCGTCCCATTCTGTCTCTTCACAGCCTCTCTTTCTCTCTACCCGTATTTCGTGTACTTCACTGCCCTACCGAGGTTTCTCATACGTATGTGCGTGTCGCAGCCATTGTCACAGTCGGATGTAATGGAATGGTCCGTGAGTCTAGTGGTTCGGAACCATCGACGGGTCACGCGATCGGTGTAGTGCACCTACATCCCCGATTCCGTTGGCCCGTCGATTGCGTGCATCGCAGAAACATACACCACCCAGTTTCGAAGCTCTCCGTCGATTTGCATCCATTCCGATAAGCTGTTAATGCAGCACACAGGTCACGATTCCAATATATGTAATGCGAATAAACCGCGGGAATGTGATAGAACGGTTTCTAGTAACAGAATCATTTATCCTTATTACCCAATTTCCGATCATGAGACACTGTTCTGCGGAACGAATGATTCTCTGCCGGACTATGACAGAAGCATTTCTCACTCTCACGGATCATAGATATGTATGTACTGCGAAAAGTGGAAAATTTCAGTCTGTTTAAATCTTCTATATTACCAACTGAGGATTCTTTACTCTTGAGCGCCCAAACGTACTGACGAATCTCGATCGAACGATCTATAGCGGAGATTCGCGCGTGAATAGCTCAGGCCAGTGCGGACGTTGTGCCGGTGTTCCCCATAATATAATGCAACGCTCGCGAAATCTGTGCCCAGAACACATCAGTAGGATACACGGCCAGCGGCACATGAATCTTTAATGCGACTAGCTTCGTGAGTGCGCAGGATGATAGAAGCTCCGCCGAGACTGAAGACCTCAGTGTGCAAGAACAATATAAAACGATCTGATTCAAATTATAGGTCGTCCCTGTTTTACGCGGCTTTCCTGTCACTGTATCGAATTTTCTATTTGTATTTTTAGTAAAAATTATTCGCACCAATTTGAACCGCATTCCAGCAAAAATCGAAGCTTGCCTGTACTAACGACAGTGAACAAATTATTCGACCCCTCAAGGCTCTTTTAGTCCAAGCACTTTGTTTTCCAGGCAACGTTGCTATCTCTTTCAGTATAAAAAAAAAAACTTTAACGCTGGATTAGAAGCTAACTTAGCGTTCAATCACCGGTTAATTAAATGAATTGACTCGTAGTTCGATCAACGGCTCGACTAGGCTATAAATTTGTCCCGAGGGCCATTAAGTTAATGATCGGTTTTTTGCTAATCTTAGGAAAAAGGTTCTTTGTCTTGGGATCAAAACGAATGTGTCCGATATCGCAAAAAAATTGGCGTGCTTAACTGATGTATATATATATCTATGAAACCTAATGTTTCGTTTAAGAAGTGAACAATTTAGTGAGACAATGTTAGACGTCAGTCCGGTTCTGAGATACCATATGCGGAAGGCGTGCATATTCAATAAGCATTTAGCTATCCGCAATCGTTTGGCGTGCACGCATTGACGTTAAATTGCGTTTGATGTCGTTTTGCGTTCCGATCTGGGCGAATGTAAATTAACCGAGTTTTTGCGAATTTTCGTACGATTATTCTGCCTATCGATGAATCACAATGTACCGGTTTTAATGCATCGCCACATTTTATGCACCGTGTTACTTGTGCGCATCGACCCGTTAATGGTTGATCATTTTTGCCACAACGTTGAACAGTATGAATTCCCCAAGGCTGAAATTTGTTTCATCGTCCGATCCGTTCCGAGCAACAATTTTAGAATGGAACACGTCGAAGGTGTACTCATTTCGACGCGAGAATCCAGCTACGATAGATAACATTCTTGAAGTCTTTATTCTACTATTTCATTGTATTTGCTTGACTCTGTTTAACGTACTTTCTCAGTTTCTGTTTGTTTCGTCGACGACTACTTTATTGCGTTGAACGCTGATGAAGGCGCACCCATCGTCAAACGCTTAAAGAACTTATTTTCTGTTTAACTTTTGAAATAAATGTCCGCCAACGGGACGTGAAAGTGCTTCATTACATTTATATTAAAATGTAAAATGAAGCCTTTGTCGTTACTGCCGCCTATTTAGCTCGTCGGCAAATGAATGTCGTTATTGGATAAAGAAAAAAAAGGAAATTGTACGACTGGGAGAAAAAAAAACTGACCGAATGCAAGAAAATTTCGCGACCTCCGGATACGGACTGTATGTGTTAGAATGCGAAGAAAGGGAGTCATATGATTCAAAAATTAGCGCGTAAAAAGACAAGTAGTTTGAAACAGTCTCGGGTTCTGAGGAAAAGAAAAGTTACAGGGATAACGAAGTTTAAACTTCTTATGCGCAGTTTTTTTATAACAAACAAGTTTTCACTGAACGTTGAAAGGACTGGTGCGCAAGTGAAGACGTGTGAAATGTTCAGTTTCAGATAAGTGGCAACGTTTTAACAATTCCTCGTCTTACCCAGCGAATGGTCCAATGAAACAAACGTGAATGCAAACGACGAAGCGAAAAGATTACGGCCAATTATGGGATTAAACATTTTCTCGTCGGCCAATTGGCAATGCTCCAGACAAGAGCGTTCGATATCATCAACATAACGCAGCCTCTTGCCAATGTCGAATCGATCGGCGAACGTTTCGCGGCACACTCCGGCAGCGCTTTACGTATAACCGGACGACAGTAACTGGCTCGCAGACGGGATCTCATAATCCAACCAACGAAATTCCAATTTCCCGCCCAAGGCGTCGCGACGCACTCTCTCTCTCTTGCTCTATCTTTGTTTCCTCGCCGTATCTCTTCCCCGTCTTTCCAACTCCCTAACGAGCGATGCAAATTTCAGCCGCTGTACACACGTACGTACGTGCATACATCAGTCTTTCGCGTCCCGACCGCGTCAAATCGTATTTTAAGCCGCGTCGCCGGGCGGGACTAGTCTTCGGCTAAATAATTCAACGCCTGAATTATTTCTGTTCCTACTTCTCGACGGTAACGAGTATCGATTCCGGCAATCAGCCTCACAGCGCCACGCCAAAACCGGTCGCCAGCATCCGCGCGCTGCTCGATTGAGCGAGCTTGTGATCGCTTAAAAATTTAATCGGCCGATTTTCGTGCTCTCCACCAGTTTTGCATCTCTTTGGATGGGACTAATTTTGAAAATGGGCCTGCTCTGTCGCGTCCTCCGACGTTCAATTTTGGTAGAATAGACGTGGACAGTAATAGTATATTCGAGGTACAATTATAAAGTAGGCAAAAGTTGGAATTTTTTGTCAGGAATAACTCTTCCTATTCACATTTATTATTAATCCGACGCATTCTCATGGCGCATCACGGTATATAATCTAACACGTTTCAAATATCGAAACGTGAAATGATTCCTACGTACTCGCGCACGAACAAAAGTTTTATCAGCGGCGGGATTCGAAACGACTAATTATACTCCATTGGTCCATAAAATCGTATGCATCAAACTTGCCCCGGTATCCGCCGGCGGACCGACTGTTAAATTAGAGTTCATAGTTTCGGTTCGAGTAGACCGATGACAACCGAGCCACTCGAAACATTCAAGCACCCCGCCCGCTCCGAACAATCAAATCGTTATTTGCAAGTACTCGAACAGGTCTAAATTGTATCATTCCTAATTGCACAGTTTGCTCGGCAACAATACATATCGGGACGCGGAGCCGTCGAAACGGAGGCATTGCGCGTGCAAATTGCAGGCGAAACGAGTCATCACTTTCGAACTCCCCTAGCCCGACGTCGGCCGAGAGACACTGAACTTTTTGAGGGGCGTGCGTCGTGCGGGCAAGAAGCGTGGAAAATGCAAAGCGTGGCGCTTTTTCCATCCGCGTAGACAGCCGTGGAAACGTTTCTACTTGCCGGCGCGCGTTGTCGTCGAGGTAATGGGCGAAGAAGAAGGGGGGAGAATGTGTGGGAGGGGTGGGCGATGCTACCTCGGCGTGCGTGTTTCGCTTTTCCTCGAGAATTCCAACCGCTTTGTGAGGCGCTTCAAATCGACTCGAAATGAAAACTGTTAGAGCCGGTGCGAAACAGGGGGACGCGGAATGGTCGACCGCGTTCTTCCGCACTGGCTTTTGCCGCGCGCAGATGAGAACAGCCGCGAAATGTGCGCCGATGAAGAGGGCGAAGGGGGTAGAGACGAATGATGTGGGATTTTTCAATATGTTAAGTGCGAGGAACGCCGAGTGGACGGCCGCCGTAGTAGAGCGTGAGCGATTGAGAATTGTAACTTTGTGCGACGTCGTGCGGCCTCGGAATGCATTGACAGTAATAACGTTTCATAACATTTGTTTAACGATGCATAAGCGTACGTTTGTACTGTATACCGCGTAATAGCGTGCGACGAAAGTTACAGGGGTCCTTCCTCAAATTTAATTTCAAATCGTGATACTTACGAAAATACGTCTTGTGTATTTCCAGTATGTCGAAATGCAATGCTACATAGGGTAAAAACTGGTCTTTAATTAAAAAGCGCGCTATTAGTTGAAACGGGAGAAACAAAACATGCAGCGCTGTAATCAGTCGAATGATTGGCTAAATGAATCCTGAGTAGCTACGCTGCAGTTGAATACGCTGGTAGTCGGGCAAAACGAGAAAGAGAGGGAGAGAAAAACTATTAAGCCAAGGTTTCGCGGAAAAAACGTGAAATAGCGAAAAATATAAAATCTCCAGCTTATTTTCTCTCTCTCTCTCCCTCTCTCTCTCTCTCTCTCTCTCTCTCTCTCTACCTATCTACCCACTTCCTTTTTCGTGCCCAGCGCAACCGCGAAAGATTTAATGAAGTAGAATATTTTCATGGGAACGTGGGCGTACATTGTTCTGTGAAGAATATAACATCGTTTTGGCCGTTAAGGTAGACAAGGCGCTGGTAGGTTGGAAGATTGAGTCTCATTTTATGTCGTCTACGAGCGGAAGGGGCGAGGAACGGAGGGGACGAAATGAATCAACGTGCCCGCGAATAGAGCCAGTGAGATTTGAAAGAGATCGGGAACGGCCGGCTCTGTGTAGCCCGCGTTTCGTCGTTCAATTTTACAGTTTCGCGGACATACGAGTTTTAATTTAATTCCAAGGCTTCCGTTGAAACGCGACCAGCCGGCGCTAACGTGCGATAAATCGGTTTCGATATTTCCAAATTAATTCCGCGTCTCCGACGAAAATTGTTTAAACCACGTCGGGCGCGTGCTTTTTCACGACGAGCTTTTCCTTCGGCAAAAGTCAACAGTCGTCCGTGATTGTCCGCGCATGCGGCTTTGCGTCGCCAGTTGCAGATTATTCTGTATGAATAAGAGACTTTGTTTTTCCGTGTTGTTTGATATGCAGCGGGTCGTTTTTGGAATCTCATACCAATTTCAACCTTACGATTCAGCTGCATGTCAAGATTTTTTAAAAACATGAAAGGGTGCAGTTCCGATAAGAAGTCAGATGAAAAGTAAACATGTTTGCCAGTTTTTGTTACGATTACACGTGCATTATGTTAATTAACTTGGTAGGGTAGGATCATTTTCATAATTTTGAATGCACTCCTGGAATACCTGAAAAATTGCATATTAGTTTGAGACATGTGCTTTAATTAAGTATACAAATTTTCAGACCAAAGCTACTCTCTCTTTATTAAGTTCGAGTTAGACCTCCTATAATTCACCATTTAATCATAGTTTGTGCCGTTTCATATGAAGCTTTTTTAAGCCCCTCTTAATAAATGTTCCTCCTACAAACAGGATAAAACGGAAATTTACCGAAAGCGTACACGGCAACGAAGTTGTTATTAATCAAGAAGGCACAATTACGCGGCGCAATAAATAATCATCGTGCGCGTGCGTCAAGACAATTCGCTTAGAGATCGCGTTTCGTTTCACGTATCGAATTAATGCTGCCGACTGGCAAGCTCATTTCGTCATTATATCCCGTCGTGCCGTTCGTGCCCTGACTGGAAGCCGCCGGATGCGCCAGTCTGTTTGCAATAATAATATGTTCAAATGGCAGCATAATCCACGCGAGCTTTATCCCGCACGGCCGCCATTGTGGGAGGGCATTAATTGATGATGCAGGGTAGGTTCGGTTTGATTCGACGGTCTCTCGAATCCACGCTCCCTTCGACCACTGAAACTATCGATTGAGCCGGCTCAACGCTAATTCGCTCTAATTCGTCGATTTGCGCGCAAAATATTTGCATGCGGAAATAAACGGCGAACGTTAGAAATCAATGCGCGGATTACGGTGGATTATACCGGATTACCTTCTCTATTTATACGCGTCGGCGAAACGTTCGGCACATCTTTATTAGAGGCGGCCGCTTCTAGCGAAACAATTATTTTTTAGACTCTCCAACCGATCGACATTATCAAATTTGCATGAACATGATACATTTCGTTTTCCACGCTCGATGGCGATCGAAATATGAAGGTATTACCTGCACAAACATTTGCAGACTGTCGCTGTTAAGTGATTGTAAACATAAATTTGGCGAAACGTTAACAGCCTGGCCAGCGACGATTTTTACCTACGCCCGAAACTCGTAACTTTCACTTATGCATTCGCTTCAAACTGCCGTTCGCTTTTAACCCAATCACTGATTTAGTTTGAAATATTGCCCAGCGCCACAAGGAACGGGTGACGGGCGTATCGCGACCACAGTTAACGAAGTTTCCCTGTAATCGTAACCGCCCTGGAATTTTTGGCGCATTAACGCACGCAGACTGTCAATTAGCAATGTGACGGTTCGTTTCGAGGCCGATAACATATTCGCAGTCGCGGTTCAATTACGACCTTTCATTGTACGCCTAATTCTTAATGGTTTTCACCGTTTTTCAACCACGATGCAAATAAGCGATATTTGTAACTATATTTTTCTACTTGCGTAGAAAGAAGAAACCGTGGCCAATCTAGCAATGCTGATTGTGTCTGGATAACGTGCCGAGTGAAAGCCGTGGATTTTGTCTATACATTAGTCTTTTTGAGCAGATCCTTCGGTTGACTGCATCGACGCGTCGATGCATCCGCAAAGTAATAACGTCAATCTATCGCGGCGCGAGGCTATTAACGATACCGCAAAACTTTCGCTCCCATGAGTGCACGATTAGCGTCCCCTTTAATATCATTCGTTAATCCGCAGAATTTAGAGCGCACGCTCTGATGACCGCCCTCCCGGCCAGCGACAGAATCGTTTTGCGCCGAGCGCGTGTAATCCCTCCAACGGATAGGGTGTCAAATCGATGTGAAATGTAGGTCGAATTCGGCTTAGCTCCGCCGATTTCTCCGGTTCCTCGCTTATGAACAATATGCGGATTTCGATGTTTCGTTGAATCGCCGGGCCTTTCGTGCGCCCGACTAAAGGCCGGCTTGGGTTTCTCTGAACACTAGCCGAGTAAGCGTCGGGACGATACAGATAATACTGCAAAACGTAATAGATGGGAATTGAATTAACGTTTGCCGATATTTGACAGTGTCAACGACTACGTCCAATTTCTACGTATTAAGATACGTAGCAATCAACGATACCGTATATTTAACTATAAAATAATATTTGTCGATTAACTGCATAAACGTCTGAGGCACAGATCGTGTCGTTCGGCAAACAGGAAGCTGCAGCAAAGAAGCGTGCTAGGGAAGATCATAAAATCATGAACATGCGAATGTGATATTTCGCTAGAGTTTTTTCGGTAACAAACAGAAAAACCTATTGGATTTCACGTCCGCTGTAATAGCAGAAGGTAGCGTGACTAGATGTGTCGATGGAAACGATATCAGGGGCGTGAGTTACGCGTCGCGGCAGTTAGAGAGATTCGGAAGTATGAAGGGTGACTAATTCTGCAAGGCGAGCGTTGGATACGAAGCATCGTGCCATTGTGGTAGCTGCAGTGTAACGCAGATAAAGAGGCCATTCCGATGCGTATGTTCCCGGCGCTGCGCTGGTTTATTTTAACAGGCCGAATTTATCCACATTTTTATTGCCTCCGAAGAATGGGAAAAAAGTGCCTCGACTGTGCGTCCGCCTTGTGCGCGCGCGACTTTTATCTCGAATGCATGTTTACGCTCGCTGGACCGTTGTCGTTCGAGGAACCGGGATCGATACTGATCGAATTATAAGCTTACCGCGATCGCGTCGAATATTTCGACCGCGTAACTTCTTTATCACACACTCTGAATATCTGATACTCGTTACTACCGGCTCGATATTCATTATTACTCACGAGTGGCTTTCTGAATTATCGGATCAAACGCTAGACGGTTTAGCCACAGTGTAATCAGAAGTTGTTTTTTATTGCTGCGCAGGCAATCTAACTTGATACTAACTTGATTTTTCTTTAATACGAATTTAAGACACGCTGATAGACTCTTCGAGTCAGCTTGTAATATCGTTAACCTCACGGAAACGTTCTCCGTTCCAAACGTCGCGATCTCGTCGCGGCACTCTGCAATTTGTCTCAATACGCGCATTCAGATCCGAATACCGTAGTATTCATATCCGCGGGCCATAAATCTAATTTCCGCCTTCGTTTGATACGAACCCGAGTCGCCTTAATGATAAGATCGTCAGCTCAATTTGTAATCCTGTCGCCCTAACGGACCCGTCTCTTATTTCCAGCGTGCAATTTGGTGATTGTACTTGGTCAGCAAGGTCCCGTCTTCGTTCTCGAGCCGCCGAGCACTCTCGTCTTTTCGAACACCACAGGCTCCCAATTGAGCTGCTCCGCCCATGGTAGTCCGACGCCGCACGTTACCTGGATCACAAGTCCGGATCAGAGATCGGTCACCGCCGTCCCGGGGCTCAGGTAAGCTTTGAGTGTTTTTTTCTTTTCTCTCTCTCTCTCTCTCTCTCTCTCTCTTTCTCTCTCTCCTGTGCCATCTACATCCGCCGTTTCCGCGGTCAGGACAAAAGAACCGTGGACTTCTCCTGCGTATACCGACTTTGCGGGGAGTGCTTTTTTCTGATAAAAATTCACATTGCGGATTAGCGAGAGGGAAGAACGGCAGAGGAAGAGAGACAGGGGGTGGGAGGACGGAAGTATAAGCGGATCAGCGAGCCGGAGGGTGTGGAACTTTTGAGTCACTGGAAATGGCTAGTATTTTCTGTCGGCGACCGTGATCAGACCTAGTCAAAATATAATCCGCTGCATTATATAGGAGCGGTACATGTACCAGAGACTCCGTTCAGGCATGTTGAGCGTATGAAAATAAGTGATTACAAGGATGTGAGCATCTGGCATCTTATGCAGCCGGTTGTCACGAAGTTACACTAATGTGCTGTGGTATAACGAATTTGTGATGGTATGGTATGTCTCTCGTAAAAATGTACCATCTGTATTCTATACAAAGTCGCTTACAACTTGTGTAATTTAGTGAGTCAGATGCTTACTTAAAAGTATGACAGAATTTTCCGCATTTGCCATGCGTCGTGAACGTTATGAATTCATCAGAATTAATGTTCACCATTACCACCGCATTTACGTCGAATTGACACAACAGCTCACCATGAGAGGGAGATCGAAATAACTTTCGACCGGGCAATAGTACCTGCAGCCATCGACAGTGTAGCTTAAAGTCATTATATTTCCAAATCTACCGAGCGTATGGCATCGTTCCAAGCCATAATCGATTCGGTTTGGCACGGAACTTCACGGATGGCAGCGTCGAATAATGCTTAGACCACGCGCAGTCAAATTCAACGATCACGGGAGCCGGCTTAAAGGGTAGAAACTTTGGCTGCGCGAAAATATCGGTACGCGACATCGTGCATGCTTCAGGAAGAAGAAGCGACGATTCTCTTTTTCGTACAGGCGCCCTGTATCGGGTCGTAAAGTTTCAAGAGTATTGCACGATTGCGCGATTCCGCCTGAATTCGATTGAAAGTCGAAAGAAAATTCTGCCTTTCTTGCCGCGGCGAAAATGTCAGGATGAGACAACGCGCGTAAGTGTTCGGTTCAATAGGTTGGCACTATCAGCGGGTTAGCGGAATGATACGGTTCCCTTGGTGCGAATGTAAATATCGGAATCCATATATCGCTTTGCAATCTCTCTTCCTTTTTTTTTCTCCGAGAATGATCTTGATGTACAAAATTGCAGCATTACGTTTGCAAAAACATTTGTAAGCTTTCTACTTCTCTGGCACACCGGGAAGAAACTTTTAACGCGAAGCATTCGTTAGCGCCATTAATGACGTTGCCATGATGAGTGCGGGACAGTGTTGGATATAACCTTGGAATGGAATACGAGATGGCCTCACCGGAAGTTCGAAGCCGTACGGCCGGCAATCGCGAGCACCGCACCTGGGGAAACCATTTCCGGCCGTTAATCGAAACGTTCCTTACTCTCGGGCCGTTTCAGTAAACTCGCCTAGAAGCGTCGCCTCGCCGGAAACCGTAAACCCTCGTCCCTTCATCTTGGAGCCTTAGAGTGGTGCGCGGCGAGGTTGTGTGCGGGAGACGAGTGGGTACTTAGTGCGGCAGATTGATATCTGGCGTCTTGATGCCAATCGGACGATTCTCAGACAAATTTCAGTTCACGCCGGGATAAGCCGATCTTTTTGTTCATCGCATAGTCGAATACGATGATGCGGCTAATGAGGTGTCAATTATTATGTGCTCATTTGTTGTAAATTATATTTAATACCAGCATCATTATTAATTATCAGGTAATATGTGCTCGTATCAGTATGCGCTACCTGACATTGGAAGTGCGAATGCAGAAATACGTTTCGTCCTTTCTGATACGTGCTAAATGCTGAAAGAAGGCTTTGCACAAGTGATTCATCGTACGAAATGAATGGTTATTATCGCGCCGAGCATAATGGAGACTTCGGGTGAGGGAGCGATTTATGCGGATATCATTTTACGTCTCGGTAGGACTCATTCTTCCCGCAACAATACGAACACCTATTCGTACTCGAACGAAGCGAGAAGTTCTCGTTGATGCACGCGGAAGGCGCGTTCTCAATTGACGAAATCGGCTTCCAGTCGTTCGACTCTCAAATCCTCCCCCGACTCGCGGTCGAATCCGTGAAACTTTCCTCGGAGTTCAGCAGGGGAAGAGGATGGAATCGAAGGGATGGGGGTGAGATGGTTTAAAGTGAGTAGATGAGTGCGGTAATACGTACTCGTAAACGGGAAAAGTAAAGTAGTAAGAACGAGGAATGCCACGCGAAGTTTCCACGAATCCTTCTTTAATTTCTGGCCGCGTTTGAACTCTTCGTTTCTGTACGCCAGAACATACGTACCAAAACGTGTGTCTAAGAACGCATAGTAATTGCGCCGAAGAAGGAAAAAGGAATGAAAGTGTATTACGCAGAGGCGTTTGATAATTACGCTCAGCATTTGTGGAGGCATGATGCATACGTCAGACGGAAAGTTCACGAAAAATTCTCGCATTTCGGTGAGGCCGTCAGGGTCACTCGCAGCAACGTTCTCCGCGCAGCTCGTGCAGCGGAGCATTTTTGCGAAATTTTGTCACCGACGATGTTTCGCATCGCAAATTCTGCTAGTTCCGCGCCAAAGGAAACGAGGAAACGTAAGCGGACGACGGAAGCGAGTCGAAGACAGTAGCGGAAGCGTAGATGGGGAAAAAAAGAAAAATTGTAAAAGAAGAGCGAGTCGAGGGGTGGCTGCGGAATGAAGGGCGAACCGACAGAAAAAGCAAAGGCAAACGAAGAGCGAGTGAGTAATGAGAGAATGAGATTGGCGGACGGAGAGAGAGCGAGAGAGCGGGAGGGAGTGAGGCGTAGCATGGTGGGAAGCTCGAAAGAAAGACTAGGAGTGAGAAAAAGGGGAGTTGAAAAGAGGATGGAAATGGGGCAGGAGGACTGTTCGCCTGATGATGCTTATCCGGCCGACTCGACGTAATTTCACTCGAGTGGCGGCGGCTAGTACGTGCGCCAAGTGAGATCTCCCAATTTTGATGAATCTTTCGCGGGAATTTAGTGGGATCTCGCAGGGTGCGGCGGGGGCTAAAATACGAGCGAGACCGCTGTCAGCTCGAGATGAACCTTTCGGAAGATGAAATCGCCCTTGGCGAATTCTCGCACCCGACGCTCGCCGAGCCCTTGAGTGGCCCTTGGCCGCGAATTGTGGGGTGAATCGCTCGCTTCGAACCGGTGAAAGCGCGGTAACCGTCGATGGCGTCGATCAGTACAACGCACGGCACGTTTTCTTTCGAGTGGAAGATGAGAGCTGTATAACGAAGTAATAAGGACACCGTATCTTCTAACGCGTTCTCATCCCTCAAAATGCGTTTACGCTGAAGTGCTGCAGCTTTCTCGTATTACTCGCGTGTTTTAACAAACAGTTTTGTGCATAGAGTGCAAATGTAGAGTTTTAATCGATTTTATGATTAGAATTTTTTATCTGCTTCATCAATTTCAAGATGTGGACGAAATCAATATTTTTTATACTTTTTTACGCTGAATGAGATTTTCTTCACCTTTTTCGATGAAAACGTAAAGAAACATCGAACGCACCTAAATTTGTAACGTATAAATATCAAAGATGGATCGTAGAGAATGTTTCTAAGCAAATAAGAAAAGGAAATAGGTCGTACAGTTTCCGTAGCACTACAGAAATCCGTTAAAAGCGCATACCTTGCGAGTTATTTCGTTTCCGCGTTGTTTCATCGCGATGCGTTCCCAGTTGCCAGAAACTTTTCGACCTTTCGCCAGATTTCCGCTCTTTATCATGCCATTATACGGACCACTCAATTTTCCCATTACCCTCGCCAGCATCGGGATGCAAGCGTCGCGCCATTTTCAAATAGCAACTTTGCAATCGCGACATGCTTCAGCACTAGACGATTACTCAGTAATTAAGTACGCACTCTTCGTGAAAAAGCAGCGGCGAGGATTGAGAGCGAAGATGACGGAGTATACGGCCAGAGGGTAAAGGAATGAGGAGATTAACGCGTCAGATGGTTGATAATGGGCAAACCAACTTCTTCTCTCGACTTTCGTAGTACAGAGATAGAAGAGGTAGCGGGTTGAAACTGGTCGCAGTGTTTCTCTTCAATTTCGTACCATTCAAGTTTTCACAGCGTGACTAAGTTACTACTGTAATTTCCGCCGGTCTTCTAAGTAAAAGCATCGGGAAATGTGTGAGATTGTTAGCGTATGATTGAATTCCTTGGCGACGTGAAAGTATATGCCGACTTGTCATATGGACGTGCACGATGAAAAGTTAGGCAATTGACAGTACAAGAAATTATGTTTTATTATCTTATAATTATTATTAATTGAGAAATTAGGAGATACAAAGTTTGTATACTAGGAGATATGGTATATGAATGCGCAGCAAATAATCTAATAGAATGCTTAACAATAATAAAAAGCACAAACTCGGCAATAAGTAAATACAGAATTTTATCCTAAAATAATATTACTGATGCGGTGATCGGCCCAGGAGTTATAACTATGCTTTTACAAATTTTTGACAAATTTTCTTTAACCGGTGCCCTTATCGACTGTTACGGAACAAAATAAAGCCCTGTGTGAAAGCACTAGAACAATGGCATAGAAGCGACGTTTGAAGCGAAGAAAATAATCGAACACGCCTATCGACCAAAGCTTTCTACCGTAGCAGCATGTTTTCCGACGTCTCAGCGCTTCCTGCAAAATTTACTGATGTCCAAAGCGCCAGAAGGAACCGTAACACGCGAGCATTGGAAGGGAAAAGCATATACAGCCCTGTCATAAATCGTTTTCGTTACACCACCACTTTGTGTAAAAAATCGGAAAGGAGACGGCAGTCTTGAATGTACGACGTTGCTATCTGTAACTTCGCCGTTGAATCATGCCCACGATCAGCAGTTGCAAATGCCAAATGTCAACTTCATAAGTGGTGCATAATGCATTTAATATATTTCCATGGAAAATAAAGTGAAAATATTTACACCAAAACGAAAAATAACAATTGAAAAAAAATTCATATTCATCCCCTAGCCAAGTCACAAAGGGAACGATACAGCATTCGCCGCCAAAAGAGATACGCGAAGCCACGTACTCGTGCGAATTCGCCGATCATCAAGCTCATTCATCCAGCGAAACGCGAAAACCCACTGCCGCGCGCTGGTCGCAGCACGGCTTCCGACGTTTCGGTGTTTCCCGCGAAATTTACAGTCGTCGAAATCGCGAGGGCGCCTCGTGATGCGCGTGCAATGGATACGCGTGATTTACGTTGAGGATTATTATGCTACCGTGACCGTGGGAAAGATTCCACGCCCATGATGTATGACCCGAGGTCCTGTCACCGCGTAAGCACGTACCTGTGGTTAGAACGAGTGTGGAAGGCCGGCCGCGGAACGAAGGAACGGAATGCGGTTTAGTGGACGAGAAGTGCAGGCGCGGGGGTGGGACACGTAATGGTGACCATCCATCCAATGCCTTCTCTCTCTCTCTCTCTCTCACGCACGCCTATTTTTTTTGCTCCTCCTCGGTTTATCGCGCGGAAGGTAGCTGGTTCCGCCGGCGCGCTCTCAGTTTTTCAATTTTTCAGGAGTTTGTTTTTAATTTTTACAACGATCGTGGTGTCGTCATAAGGACATACGAGTGTATATGCGTATTGTCGGTGGCAGTGTACGAAATGGGATATTGTTGAATTTTTCGCACGTGGGGCTTTAGGAACATTGTGAGTTCGGCTATCAATTTTATATGAAATTATTATCGATCCTGGGTCAGGGAATATGACAATACGTGCGGTTTCTAATTGATTTCATTGTGACGGCAGAATGGACTTCCTGCGGGTTTCTAATCATTTAATCCCTTTTGTATTACAATAGATACAATAGGCAAAGCGATTCAATAGAATCATTTCGGTTCTGTAACAATGTAAGCCACTTTCTCCTATAAAGAGATTATATTTGCACCGACGATAATGCGCATTGCACGAATGTACAGTAAACGCAGTCTAAATAACAATTTCCGATGACGTGGTAACGATTTCTAATCACCAAAGGAATGACGAGAATTTATTTCTATACTCTCTAACAACGCGTCACATAACAAAACTTTTTGAGCAAAATGATCGAAGGTCGCCACAGATCGATCGAAATCACAGGTGTGACCGATTACATTCGCACAAACATCAGTAAGTTCTCCCAATGCCTACTTAACGATAACTCAATGACTCGAAAGAAATCGGCAAATTGGGGGAATCTACAATCGTTCAGGGGAGTGAGCGATGGGATTAAGCTGGTAAGCCGAATTCGGTGCCGGTACGAGTCTGTTCCATCTATCAAGCACTTTTGGAGGTCGACATTGGCCGGGATCATTGATTAGACCGCGGGGCTTTCGAACGTCTCGCGTCCAGAGCGCTTTCGAATTAATCTCATTGGCTCGTCGGACGCCATTTATCACGTCGTTTTCGGTTCGCTAACCGCGCGACACACTTGTGCGGCACATTCACGCCGCCCGATCATTATACAACGTTCCACAACGCGCGATTATACTTCGCCATTTTGCAACGTCACCGAGGATGTGAACGAGAACAGAGAACACTGGCAAGGAGGAAGCGTGTTCTACCCTCGACGAGGGTAAATAGAGCAACGTTGAGAGAGGGAAAGAGAGAAGGAGAGAGAAATATGAAGGTAAATAGAGAGAAATGGTAGCGGCCGGCACGTGTTCTCTCATACGAATAACAGCGGTTGCGATGTAACGGCGACAATACGATTTCTGGTCACGTGCAATTTTCCTCATCGATTTACGATGCGCCGAGCGCGGAAGGTCGTTTTCTACGTTTTAATCCCGCGTGAAAGGGTCGCCGCTCTTTTTCATTCAAAATCTCTGCCCCTCGTGTTTCATTATTAACCGAGCGGACCTTTTGCGCTTAGCTTATTGTGGAACCAGCATTTATAAAAAATGTGCAGTAGAACTCAGGTAAAAGGAGTCACCGAGTGCTTTACATTATTCAATATTAAAGACAAAGAAAATTGGTTAAGAAAAAAGTGATACTAATTAAAACACCACTAATCAAGGAATAAAACCCTATGCGTATGCGCTCGCTTTTTCGTTAATACTTGGACATTATACCGCTATCGCGGTAAACCGCAAAATATTTGCTTTTTGAAAATCCACACAGCACACCACACACACACAGACACACAACACGAAAAGAGGCAGCGTTACTCCGACGGATATCACTTGCAAGCGTCACCGGAGCGCGAGAGAATCCCGCGAAGCTCGCCGGGCGACGCGACACTAAGTAAGCGCGTCTAATCTACATCGCGCGACCATTGTACTTTGCACCGTCACCGGGCCGCTCTCTCGGCACACAACACCTCGCCCACGCTGGTGGTACGGCGGTGCACTTTCGCCGGCTTGATGTACGAGCGAGGTCCTGTCACCGCGTAAGCACGTTCCCGCGGCGAGATCGAAGAGGCCGTGCGCACGGATGACGGAAAGCGGAAAAGAGACGGTGCTTGTCAGCGACGCCGAGCGGACGAATAAGCACTGTGGAGGTGGAGGTGGAGGAACGGTCATCCATCCAATCCCCTTCCCACCGTTTATCTCCTAAGACTGCTTTTTCCTTTCTGCAGCCGCATTATCTTTCGAGTCGCTTCATTTTGGTGACAGGTGGACGCGACCGCTCGACGTGTCTCTGCGATGGGGCTGCGCGAGAATTCGACATTTTCGGGACGCATCGGTGTCGTTACCGAGTGTGACAATGCTGATGCAGCAGCGTGCCACGCTGAGATTGTTCAGGAATGTGTATTTAGTATGACGTGATTCTGTTTTATTGTTAGAGCTCTGTTTATTGTTATTTGTTGGTTGGAATCGGTCGAATATAGCGTTTAATAGGTGCTTCAATTTTTTTATTTTTTTATTTTTTTTTGTGACGACTACGAGTTATTCTTCTGGGCTCGGCTAGCTTTGAATTTTTCATGGTTTTACGTTTAATTTCCTGGCAGCCGGCGCGACGCGATCCAGGAAAGTTGGGAGCGCTCTCGCGAACACCGGCGCAGCGTGCATGGTAGGCGGGAATTCAATTTCCTGATTGATTTCAGACAAGAAGTCGCGAAGGGAAAGTGGTGACGATAACGCGACGGGTCAAGATGGATTCTTTCTTCGGTTATTTAGTATAGCTGCCTCGAGAGATAGTACTGTTACGTTCGGATATGTGCATAAACGAACAAACAGCAAAAAACGAAGAAAGACAGAGAAAGAGAGAGAGAGAGAGTCAGAAAAACATAAATGATGCAAGCATACAAATAAATAGGACAGACGGAAAATAGCAAACAATGAGGAAGAGGAACAAACACACGGATAGCGTACATATGAGAAAGCAGGCAGAAAGGGGAGAAATTGGTACAGCATCAGTGAAGAATTGCGAGAGGATGTAAAGGAGGGTTGTCGTGCTTGCTCAGACGTGAGCCGATGCAGAGAGATATCCACGTTCTCCCATGCAACTGCATACGTGGTCGGTCTACACGCGCTTAGAACACGATGCCGCCTCTGCTTCCCCTTTCAATCGTTCTGTCTCCTTCCAGAGCCGCCGTTTTCGATATCCGCTTGTACCGCGCGATCGCGTGACGTAACAAGAGCCGCACAATAGCGCACCACTTGTGAAACTCTCGAAAAACAAGCCGATAACCGAAACGCGAGACCCAATTGCGACCGGCATCGCGATAGCGAATATCTTATATTTCACAGAAAAAGCGCGACTCGAGTTTCTGCCGCGGGCCGGCAAGGCGAAGGTGTAGAGTACTGTAGAGTCGAGTTGTAATCGAGAACAGATTGAAGTCCCGCAATTTGTTTCACAGTACAAACTTGCAGTAGCCCGAAATAATTGCTGTTGATTAGAGCAATGTGATTGTGAGTTTGCTGGTGACTCTGGTAACGCTGTGCGTGAAGAAAATAATTCTTCATTGCAAAGCTTTCCGATGCCTAAGATATAGGACGCCGTGATTTCGTTCACTCAGAGCGCAGTGCTGACGGACAGAATCATGAAGTATCCTTTCAATGTTTCAGGCAACTTCTGGGAAACGGAACTCTCTACTTCCCGCCGTTTCTCTCGCAAGATTTTCGAGCGGAAGTCCACAATGCACGCTACAGATGTCGTGCGACCAGCTCCGTGGGGACGGTACTCTCTCGTGAGGTCACCCTCCGTGCTGGTAAGTTACCCCCAATACTCAACAATTTTATTCAAAACTTTATCGCCTCTTACAAAGAGTTAAGAATGAGAGATAGAAAGCTACGTTTACATAATGTAAAATAACAAATGTTTACATGGGTTATGGGTTAACATGCAAACGCGCAACGTCTACACATATGCATGTGTCCACTGTGCAGTTTTCAATGTACGGTAATTGAATCTGGCAGTACTACAGGCAAACAGTTCCATCACCTCGAGCGCGGATAAAAAGCACCAACCGTACCCAGAATTCGGTGTGTAATTTGCTTCTGCGCCGTTTCCTATGCAGAAGCGATAATTCTCAATGGACCATATAAAATGTCCGACGGCCATTCTAAAATTCCGAACACCCTAATTATCCGTACATATAAAGTGCCGTTGTTGTTTGCCCGGAATTAATTGCTGCTCGATGTTCGTTAATTGGATCGACTGTAGGCTCGAGGTAAACGACAGCGTGTAAACGGTCGCGCGATTTACTGTCGATACGCATTAGGTCGACCACACGTCGAAGCGACGTATGTAGCCTGGAACGCAATGATGGTTACCGTGGTTTCCCGTAAGACCGTATTTCATTCGCCTTACTCTCGCGAATCCCGTATCACGCACATGTGATCCGATCATCTGCCGCAGTAACGTTTAATCAAAAATCAAGAACAACACTAAATATTTGCAGAAGAATTCGCGGTCCCTCGAGTATCTCGACATCAGAATTGAACGTCCATAATTATTCATTGCCCGCGAACCGTTCTCTGTTAAACCGACTCCATAATACAAATTATTCCACTTTTTCTTCCACTCGACACTTTACCTCCAACGCTCATACGTTCCCTAAAGTGTCCTGTGCCGACCGCGGGCACGTTTAAACAGCTCTATTTACTATCTTAATGCAACGCGAGAGCAACTTGGAACGCGGCATCGTGAAAAAAGGAAGAGAGCAGGGGCGAAATGGCCGGGAGGCAAAGCGTTTACTTTGCCGTTTCGGCCGTAAGTGCGCGTATGCACGTACGCCTCATTATCGTATTCTAAAACAGTGCCCCGCTAAACGCCCCCCCGCCGTCTCCCTCCTCTGCTTTTCACCGTGAGGCATCGGTGCGCGAGATACCAGCAGTGGTAGTGCTCCTCCCTCGACATAAAATACCGGTTGCGCCGAAGCATCGCCGGCTTATGAAAATAATTACGAGTTATGGGCGGGCGGGGCACAATGTAAGGGCAGACGACTAATTGCCGTGTCTCTAATAACCGCGCGCATTTAGACAGCGCTCGATGCGAAAATCGTGTACGTTAACGTCGACCCTCGGCAAATTCTTCCGTCGCGACGACGCTCGCCGCGCCTACATACGCAGGCACTCTACTTGATGAACACACGCGTCACGTTGTCATCGTTTCTTATATTACGCACGTTTTAATTACGTCGCTAATTTGTTGCTTGCACAGTTTTTTTTTTCTTCCTTTTTTACGGATTTCCGGTAACAAATTCATTTCACGTGTATATATGCATGTATAGGTATATTCCACTCAATTCGTTTAATGATATACAGAAAATCAACAGTATTCTCATGCATATATTTTGATATACGCAATTATTAGTTATAAATAATTCAACGGTCGTGATAGTATAGTAGATTCGTTAGTGAAATTAATTTATCCGTAGCAATAACAGATCTTAATAAGAGAATTTAAAAATTGAATGAGCTCCGACGCGCAAAAGTGGCGTCAGCACATTTTCTGCATGCATTATTATACGCGCGTACGTAGATACAGGTATGCGCCAGTGCGCGATACGCCGGACGAGGAGTGCTCTATTAATCAGTTTATTCGATTAGCTAATTTCCTGAAATAATTTGGCAATTCGTCCAACGAGGTAAAATTAGCAATGCAATATATTTGACGGCAGCGCAGTAACGTTGCTGCCACGGTGAATGACCGAGTCATATGCATGATTATCGACTAGACTAAAATAGAAGATTAAGCAACAATCAGTCTCTAGGCTTCGCCGTAATTCACATTCGAAAATCCTTGTCCGAAAAGTTAAATACGAAATAAAATCAGTGAAACGTCGCCGAATTAATAACGAATTTGGTGAGTTAACAAATGCGAGACGTCGAGTTCTTGGAAAAACAGAATTCCCTTCCAGCGTGGAACCCTTTTTCACTATTCTACGTCCCCCGCTGCGGTCTTCCACGACGTATAATGATTATGATCGTAAAGGGCAACCATTAGAACGCCGTAAGAGCTCGAGTTCGCAGGCTGTCGGCTCTCGTTTCGGGCTCATTTTCCGGCCCCTTCTCCTGGCTGGATGTGATCGGTATACATGGCACCTACTTAGCACCTCGTATTGTCGCAAAACACCGGGCCATTTCGCTGTAGCCTACCGCCGAGCTGCTTTTGTCCACCGGATAGTTGCATCAACGACAGCGTACAGAGAACCGCTGTGCGACGTGGATCGCGCGGAATATCGTGCGTGGATCGCGAAATTATCGAGCGCCCAGGGCGCTAACGGCGCACAGCCCGGGCGTTAATAACGCGTGATAAAACGTGTGCGCCGCGAAAATGGCACGCCGGACGCCATGGTGTATCTCGGAGAAGCGAGATGAGGTGCGAGATAAACACACGTGCCTTCTGCATTTTAGCTTTCCTTGTCAACGCCGCACACACGACGCCGATGCTTCGCACGCGTCTGCGCGAGGAATGATTTTGTTTAACAAACAGTGCGGTTCCTTCCTTTCGCTTCGCGTCGACTAATTATCGTAGCGACAATCGTATTACCATCATCCGCCAGAATTCGAAGACATCTCTTTCATGCAAGTTCCTCGAGTCTGTCACGTAAACTTGACTCGACGCAAAGCAAGCCGCAAAAAGTCAATATCGTACCCCGTACACCGCGACATTTCCCACAAGAATCGCCGCGCTGAAAGCGCACGCAGAAACGAGAAGCAAGCCAGACTAACGAGGTATTGTACGTCGAAGACAGGGGAAAAAGGTTGAGCTTAAGGAGCACGCACAATAAGCGAGAATTAAAGGGTTCTAGGAGCGGCTACGTCGGTCGCGGAACGTGACTTTGCGCTGCGACGACTGAAACTTCTCAAAGACACCCATTATGTTCATATGCCCTGTCGCGAGGAGTGCCCCGAGCACGAATTTTCAGTCGCCCGAACGTCGGAGAGCCATTCGAGTAAATACCGATGGGGAGACGGTTGAAAGCCGTTAAATTGTATCGCTGGAAGTTCGATTCGAGTGAGTAGGCGGACCCTCGTTGCAGCTTGCAAAGAAACGGCGGGCGCAGACAAAACTTTGCCCGGGTCTCCCATGGACTACGTGAGCCACCGTCTAAATGGCCGCTTCTAAGCCCGCCGGGACCGTAGGGAGATTGCTACCGAGCTGCGTCTCGTGCGCCACCGACTGACTACCCGAATACGCTCGTGTAATGAAAGAAGTGTAATGAAAAAGTGATAGCGCTTCGAGTTTCTGCGTCAGGGAGGTTCGTGACAGTTTCGCTGATAGTTTCACTGCACTTCCGACAACGGCTTCAGTTCCTGGTACAAGCGTATTGTTGTTGATTTTTCGATATTAAAGGCAAAATGCTGTTAATGGTTCGAAGTTTGTACGTTATTACGGATTTAATGTTCCGTTGCACTGTGAAGCGCGGAGAGTCGTGTTAATGATTAAGAATATCGCATGAGCGTATACAATGAATATGCAAAATTTATTCAGCGAGTATTCTACGTGCAAACAGTAGCATAATATAAAATATGTATAAGGAGACCACTTATCAAATTGAACGTTGCCTCGTTTACACGCAATTTACGTTAAAACGTCCGTACAAACAACAGCGTCACGTTTTCCGAGGATGCTTTTTTACACGCATACACAATCGCACTCTTGACGCGGACAAGTTATACAATCGCGATATTTAGCACGACGTTTCCCCGTGCACCATAGCACGCCTCCGCGCTTTGGAACAAAGGTTACACAGCGGCTGAAAGCATGGAAGGGGGTTAAGAGGAGGGCGGCAACCGGAAGGGAGAGCGAGCAACGATCGCTAGTTTTAGAAAAATGGTTCACAAGCAGGAACAACCGGATCCTCCCTCGCCAGTCTGTCGCGCGCGCGCTGTTTGTCGAAAGCTCCTCTCTCCCTTTTTCTCATTCTCTCGACCTGGCCTCATTGGCAGAAAGGCTTCTGGGACAAATAAATGTCCCTCGCACCAGTTTGGTGACCGTTTCTCGTCCGCTCGCGTAGCTTTTTGCGGGCTGGCCACCCTTCATCCATTGGTCACCCGGCCATTTTTAACCGACTTCGAAAAAGGAGTTTTAGAGTGGTTGAGGGTTAGAGGTTTTGAAGTCGGTGTTACTTTTTTTTTTTAATGTCTCTTATTCGAGCGTTTACTCGGCGACGATGGCACGAAATCATAGATCCGCCGAAGGTCCGGCACCGATCGATGTGAATAAACCACGATACTGCTACTCGACCCGCCCCTCTTGTTTCCGAGACTTTCGCACGATGCATCTTCTCGCACGTTACGTTAGAAGGATGAAAGCTTTTCTTGCTCGCTTCTTTCGATGGGCGCGAAGCAGGAGCGGCAAGTCGTATTTCGTTGCTTCTTCGAGTCTCGCAGAAAGCGTATGTTTCTTCATCGCGGGCTTTGTTCATTTTGTTACTTGCACGCCTGCCTATCCTTGTGAGCGCGAGATAAATAAAATGTATATGCCTTCCAAGCGTAATTCAATCCCTATGCGTAATAATTTCGTAGTATTTGTTGGTTGGTCGAATGCGGCAAATACTTGTACTTTATTGACTCGCGACGCGGCTCAAAAGGATATTTTTAATATTGCATAACATTTCGCTGCGCTCGTTCTTGTTATTCCTGTGCCAGAGCGTGAGATGCGATCGATTCTTCGGTTGCACGGAATTGGAGCGACGGAAGCGTTTCTTATACATCCTTCAAGAAGAAAAATATCCGCGACAAACCTTTTCTATTTCTGCCGGTATTGAACCGAACGAAGAAATATATTTGTGCCACTGCAACGTTTTTAATATATTTTTGTTCATCGTAATTCAAGCGAAACTGACAATTCTCATCCAACATTTTCCTCGCGACATACCATTGTTCCCAGCATTGACTCAATTACTCATAACTTTCTCCACCCTCCTTTACGATCGACAGCCACTTACGCATCCTGCATACTTCTCATATTCGGCCGAACCTCGTACCGCGAAATAATCGAAACGCAATCGCGGCGCGGCGAAACTTTTTAATCCGGCCCGAACAACGTATCGCCCCCTAAATAAACCGTGAGCGGCGTGAGCAGAATGGATCTTCCCGACGCGAGGAAAGTCCCGCGATGCTCTCAGCTTAAATGCTCCATTCGTCTTTT
Organism: Priocnemis perturbator; assembly: GCA_963942575.1. Taxonomy (NCBI): domain Eukaryota; kingdom Metazoa; phylum Arthropoda; class Insecta; order Hymenoptera; family Pompilidae; genus Priocnemis; species Priocnemis perturbator. Next base: position 10,459,121 of record OZ012653.1, read on the forward strand.
AAGCTGACTCCGCGGCCGCTGTGTGTGGGTGGCACGGCCATCGGCGCGGGAGTCCGCGCGGCACCTTATCTGTGTACGGCTCGCAACTCGCAACTCTTTCACAGGAAAAGTTGGAGGTCGAAGTTTTCGCCGGCGGAGTCGACGAAAAGTGGGGAAGAAAAATCCGACTTCCGAACTCCCACGCTGCGCGGCGTGGCTCGCGACGCCGACGGAGGAATGCAATCGATACGTCCCCCGGCTTCATTCGTTTCGACTGCCGGATCGACTGCCAGACTGCTGCCAGTGGATTCTCTCCTCGCCCTATCTCCGACGCCGGCGAAAAAGTTTGCGATACGCTTCTGTAGCGGCCGACGAGCCACCTCGGGCGCCGATGATCAATGGCCGACGATGCCGTTTCTTGCGCGAGCGCCCGGCCGCACTTCGCCTTCTCCGCGCGTTCCCCGATACTTTTAAGCCGCGCCGGAAATGGGAACTCGGAATTTGAGAGCGCGGAGGCATGCTCGACGCTTGACGCCGTTCACGGCCGCGTTGATGCATCGGGCCGAGCGCGTGGCTACGTGGGAGTTCGCGTTGAAAGTTTCGGCGCGCCGAAAATGTCGGAGATATTCGCTCGGACGGGGAAGGAATCGGTATTGCGTTGAATCGCGTTCACTGGATATTTACTGTCGTCGATGGTTTCAGCGAACTACCCGGATAGATTACCGTTTTGTCGCCTTTCCATTTGCGTGAAATAGAAATTATTCTCATTGTCCGTACACGAAGTGATCCTGATTTATGTGAATGTAGCCAGGAGCCGATTTTACGCGTCGTCAGAGAGTAATAGCTCCGGCTCATTTCATTTCGGGATTCATTTTTATCCAACCCCACATTCGTCGTAGTACATATATATGTATGCCGAATGTGAGAGCGAAGCGAGGACAAAGTATTCCCGTTCAATTCATGCTACGATTCGCTTCACATCTCCGAACGTTTATCTTTAGAGTAGCTTCTCTTATAGTCGCGAACCAAGGAAGATCGGGTTTCTTTGGGTTATGTTTCTGAGAAAATTCGATTTTATCCGGTCGACTGCGATCGAGATCAACGATAATCCACGCTTAGTCTTCGAGCGTATCCGGGTGGAGTAAGAAATGAAGAGGAAGAGAGCGGGAGAAGGAAGGTAGAGGATGAAAGAGACTCATAGTAAAAGTGGACGAAGAATGTTCGAGTCAACCATCCGAAGGAATGATATCATCGACGGGTCGAAAACTTCGACGGACGACGAGTTTGACAACTATTTTTTTTGTCCCCTGAGTTAGACTTCATCAGCAAGGTTCGCCTCTTTGAAAACTTGGCGAGGTGCGATTTTAACGAGAATCTGATCGGGGCCGCGGACCGTGAGAAGACGGATTGACGAGGACTCGGACCAGTACAGTTTGAGTTTTCCCTCGATAAACTTCTCAGTGGAGATGATCGAGTAATTCTCAACGGAGCGTATAAAACTTTTCGCGACTAACTGGCGCGGTCATTTTTGTACTTTCCCTCGAGTTTGCTCGCTGCCAATTATGGATTCGGCGTGAGACGTGGGCACTTATTCGGCAGCGTCTCTTTGTTGAGCCAGTGCAGTCAAGGTAGGAATCACGGAAAGTGGAACCACCCCATAATGTTTCTTGCATTTGTCGTATTAGAATGCAATCACAGGATTAGACATTGGACATTTTTTAATTGCCTCAAAACTGCACACCTTGTAGTCATACTTTTAAGGAAAAAGTATGAACGAGCAATCATATAACAAAGAAACGAGTGGTGCGGACAGAAAATGCGGGAGGCTTCTCGACTAATTAAGAAATTGGAAATTTGTGTCTGTCATCCATTTCCGATGCACCGTTCTACCAACTTCGTTTCAACTGCGGTGAGGTTTGAAAAAGCGTCACAGAGAATGAAAGGTCAGTTGGCTGGAGTTGATTAGTCAGAATTACTCGGCGCTCGTCAGTCTTGCTGGAGGTTACTCTGGCTAGTCAATCTAACCGGTCTCACACGGGTCACGTGTCGTCCAGTTCTATCACCGAACTTTTTCCCTATCGCGTTTAACTTTTTCAATACCTTTACGATAATCTTATCCGACGCTGAAAATTCTTTAAATGCCTTCCATAATCACAAGAGCAATCACAAAAAACAATGTTTAATAATATTTTGACAAATAGTCCGATGTAATATTTTTGACGTCCTGTCATCGTGTAAGCCTACTACATTCGACTTCCCTCGCAAAATTAAAAGCCGTTTATGCATGAATTAACACATTCCATCACACGACAGGGGTGAGGAATTGTCAGAGCAAACAGACGGGAAGGAAAGAAGGGCCTCGTTACAAGGAGACCCACGTCTCTTGAATGTCCCGAGCCAAACGAGGGCAATACAAGCGCTCTACAGAGTGAGAAAGTTCCGTGACTCGTCTTTTCGAAATTCTGGGAAAACGCGTGAGCCCGTCTTACAGCTCTGAACTCTCGAGTCCGTTGATGGCAAACTCGGCACGGCTGGAATGTAGCCACTGTCTTCATCCGTCTTTTTGTCTTGTCTTTTTATTGAAGAATTTCCGCGACGCACTTTGAAGCCCAGACGTGAGCGCGATCGATACATTCGAGTCCTCTGTGTTTCGGGTAAAAGTCTGTTATAGCTGCTTCCAGATACTCCAATATCCCGAATATTTGCAGGAAACCTAGATTCTTCGCATTCAACATATAAATGTGCCGCGTCCTGCGCGGAAAACCCTGTGCATTGCAATGGCTGATGTACTGTGTAGCATTACAGAAGAATTTTTCATCAATACTTCAAACGCTACGTCCATCTCAGAGAGCGTCTTCGATTCTACGATATTGTAATTTTCGAATTCTCTGTCATCTTCAGAACGTACTTATTGTACGTATTATGTCTGAAAATAATGAGGTTTGCAGTTATTAGAGATTCAGTCTCAGGTTATTGTGTACAGATTCGTGTAGGTAATGGATTTTCGAGAAAATAACCATTTCCTGTAACTATGCTCGGCTAATACCGTGTTTTAATTAGTGGATTGGTTTCAATGGACGACCCGTCATATAATCCTGGTGATACCTTTAACGTGGTATTCAGCAACGTTTATTGAAGTTAATTCCTACGACCGTGTACACATGGTCATTAGCAAGCACTCGCATACATAGGTATACGCTACATGACTGTATATCCTACTCTGTTACCTACATGCCAAATGTAGAATCACATAGGACACGGACCTTGTGATGATATTGTATCATTCGAAAAAAATCGATTCTTCACAAACTCGGATAGCAAAGAATCGCTCTTTTGACCAAAAGAATTGATTTTTCGAACAAATCGAATCAGAACCAAACATCCCTACTTCATAACGTCGATTTTTTTGCACGACGCGCTGCACGCAGTGCCCCGCGCCAAACACTTTCGCCGAGACGTGCCTGCGTCCGGGGAGAGACCAACTCAACTGTGAGCGACTTCTCCGCATCTCTCCGATTTTCAGTGCCAACTCGTCGGCACAGGACGTTCCACCCGGAGCAAGAAACTTTCGCGTCTTGCCTTTTCGCGAGTCCGCCGCTAGTGAACGCAGAACGTGGGCGCACGACACGCAGACGAGCACACAAGCGCGCCGGGAGTCGCAAATTTTCTAAAGTCTCGACTCCGTCGAGCAGCCAGTGGCAGCCTCGACAGTCTACCCCGATCTCTTCCACTCCGCTCGCGCGGGGTAGACTGATGGCACGGGTGGGTGGAGCGCAGAGGAAGCGGGGAAAGGGAGAGAGAGAGGTCCCGTTCATTAAAATGTGTTCCAGCCGGCGGTAATTACGCGTTTAATTATTTAAACGAGTGACCCGGCATTCACCAAGATTTCATCCCTCCTGCCTTCTCGCTTGCCCTGGCTCTGTCTCTTTCTCGCAACCACCTCCCACCCTCTTGCCCTCACTGGAGCCCTCCTTCTTCTATTTCGTCTTTTAACTCGCTCGCGACAGTCCGACTTATATCCCCGTCCGCCGTCCTCTGTGTCGCTTTCAGCATCGGCACTTGAACCCCGACGGAAACGGTATCCGACAGAGAGAGAGGGAGAGAGAGAGAGAGAGAGAGAGTACCGACTCTCTGACTGTCGACTCGCTGGCTGGCGCGAGCTTTATCTGCTCGTAAAAGGCGAGCGCTTAATTAGGCACGCCACCCGTAGCTGATATCTGCCTACTCGCGAGTCACCCGTTTAACATCGTCGACAAATTGCTCGCTCGTTCTCGTGTCGTTGCGCCCGATGAACAGAAATCGCGGAGATTGATCGCCGTTCAAGGAGAAGGGTCTAAGAAAGTCGTGAGAAAGTTTCCTTTTCATACAGCTGAAGAGGAGGCTTCTTCTTCGTTCGCGCCAATTAAAATCTTAACTAAGTAATGCGACTGGTTTATTATGACGTTGTGTAGCAAACGATATTAGCGATGACAGCAGTACGCTTCACAGTCACGACTTGCCTCCTCTCAATAATACGGAAATTAATAGGCAGGTTCCACTTCGAGTCTCGGTTGCTTCGAACTTCCGAATATTGCGCTAGATTTCGAAGATAATAATTGACGGTGTGGAGTAAATGGGATTTAAGGAATTGCCGGTGGTCATATGTGTTTTAGGAGGCGTAAGAATTCAAAATCGGCTGAGAGTGGACTTGTACCATTTAGTTTCTGTACCTACGAATTATTATTGACGACAGATTCGTGATTTAATCTCATTTGCATCCTATGCGTCATGAATATATATTAGTCTACATATAATAAACGACGCTAAATATGTCGAATATGTGTACACAATAAATTAATATACTTGAGTACACACTTGTGCAAAACTGGCTGGACCATGTGTACTTTGCATACACTTCATTTTTGATAAATTGCCGCCAATCCCCGACGCTCTACTTTTTAATACGCGATTGTTTCAAACGTATTAAGTAATTGATCGATTTATTGTTTTCGTCGCGTCTCGTGGCAGCAACTCATAAAACTTTTCGGGGAACTTCGACGTTTCCGAACTTTACGATAGCTTCTGTCTGGCGATATGGGAACATAAATATCCTGTCAAAAGAACATCAATCACCACAGACATTTATCAAGTCGATTCAATCGTGTGCCAATATACGCGGTGGTCCCTATTTCTCAGCGGAACTAAAAGGGGATGGTATTACGTGAGAAAATATAAATAAAAATTTAAAAGACGCACTTCGCATATCGCAAAAGCTCAGAATATACCCTTACGTAATGCGGAAAAACAATTACCCTCCAATATAATCTTCTTATATCTTAGCATTTCATCTGAAATAAATGTATTCAATGCATAATTACTTTCGCCACGAAGATTTACCTTCTTTCACGCGTACCGCGAATCACGGAACACCCTTTTGGAATCTGGAAAAAGCATACGGGATAATAAAGTCGTTTGAAACGAGAGCACGATTTACACTTTCGCGTGTCCATTCATCGGAATGAAAGTCGTTATCCGCGGACACTTACGGGTCTGAGCGGCTCTAGCCGGGTACAAAGTCGCGAATTCAATATTATTTTCCTAAACTTTCGCCGCGGCGGACGACGCCGTCATTCAGGTGCGCAAAGTCGCCGGTGCCGAATGGAATTCAGTGCCGCGGGGGTCTTCTTGAAATCAAATGCGCGACATTTGCATTCATCAGGAGCGGCGTGTGCCGCGACTTTTTAACGTTCATTCGGCGCGGATGAATGGAGAACTGGCGGAAGCATCGGGCGACATAACGTGTCAGTGTACCCTCTTACTTTCTCCTTTCAGCCCCATAATCCTTTTCTCGATCTCTCTTCTCCCACGCCACGGACCTTTCCATTCCATCGCGCTTTTTTCTCTCGTGCTCTCAGCTCCCGTATCTCCGACATACTCTCTCACACTCTCTCTCTCTCTCTCTTTCCTTGTCTCATGCCGCCTCTGACAAGTCAGACCCGTCGCTTTTCAACATCGGTAGACCTAAACGCGTTGGAAATGGCATCGAGGTGGTGTACGTCTGCCATGCTGAGCCGGCAAACGTACCGGATGCACCTAAAAGGCATACTTAATTAGACGTGCAAACTCACAGATGTACGACTGGCGCGTACATGTGCCACGCAGGAGCATGTCCGTGCGAATGTACCTGTTAAATGACCGCTTCGTCCATTCCTATCTGCACCCTCCCGGCCTTGATACGCAAAGCATCAATAGGAAGAGCACGTTTACGTCTCTCCCTCACTCTCTCTGTCTCTGTATAGTTGTTCCTGTCTCTTTCTTTCTCCCCCCGTTTCTCTCGTCCGGCAACATTATCATCCCTCTCTTTCTGCCTCGTGGCAATGTGATATTGAAAACGGGCGAGCCGTGAAAGACGTTGCGGACTTATCTGAAATGACATCGGTCGACCCCTCGCATCCGCCAAAGGATTTCTGCTCGAGGAAAGCGAGAGAAAGAATGTTAAAGAAGCGACTGATGTAGGAGGCATAGAAGATGCAATGGCAGAGAATTAAGCAGAGCCGGGGGTAGGGTTGGCGGGGAGCAAGGAGACGATAGTAAGAGTCTACGTTATGCATAACAGGAAGAGAGAAACAATGCGACGATGAGTACTTTATTGTGCTAGAGTACCGCAAGCTCCCGCGGGAAATGCTCGACAAAATATTCACTGTACAAAGTGTACATAAAATATCGCTTGCGAAAGGAAGAAGCAAAACGAAGCGGCGGTCGTAAAATTAGCTGCCGCAATGTTGTAAACCGTGGGCTACGGGAGCAGAAAGCCACTCGGCAATTAGAAGGACGATAATAGTCGTGGAATTAAATTTACGCGGGGGGAAGCGCGTGAACGAGCATCTTCGAGGAAAGAACATTGTGGAAATGACGAGGAAATTTCACGATAAATAAACGGAGGAATACGTATTTCTTAACAATTAGTTTCTTTACGTGATTTGCAAGAAAGGAAGCAGAGTGTAAAATTTCGCTAAATCACGAAAAGGTCACATTGCAAATTTGATGAAGAGAAGCTACAACGGTAATATAGTGAGCCAATACAGAAGCATTAATTTTCTGTCATTGTACTCCCAATCGATTTAAGTGGGACGATTTTGGTTTGTTTTTTTGCTAATTGAATTTACACTGTATCTTTCAGAAACGGGAACAACCGCGCAAATAAATTGTTTAAACGAATATATCAGGATTCAGTGTACCGATGTAACAGAACAATTTAATTCATGTCGATGTCGCCGACAATAATAATCCAAATTTACGCTAAATTACAGAATAATGCCAAATAATGGTGATACGTGCATCGCATAACGTCCAATGAGCTCGAGTCGGTAAAAGGATTTTAAAATTGAAGACCACAGCGTTGATTACTACGGCGCTAAAACGAGAATAACAAAAACTAGATATATACGAAATAATTGGATCGGAGTTCGATAGAACGATTGTTCACAGCATGAAAATAAATGTCTCCATAAACGTAACTACCAATTCCAAGCTGATACGTCTGCAAATCTATGCAATAACATAACTGCATAATTCGTTTAATAGCTTTATCGAAAGTAATACTTCCAATTCGTGTTATGTTATAATCATTTACGCTCATAATACAGCATGTTCCGTTTTCAATATTTGCTTTCAGCATGTACAAGCCTGTAGATATAAACAGCTCTGTCAACATGCCCCATAAAATCTGATATCCGTTACATCGTTGTAATTCCATTGACAGGAACGACAGTGGCAGTAACAGTCTGAACTCGCGCTACGTTTCGGAGTGTCGTTGAACCGTAGTTGTAACGACACTCAAACGACCGGAAATTTCAATGAAAGAAAATCGCGAAGTTGGTAACCTCTGCACCGAACCGAGCGAGTCGGAAGTTGCAAATGGACAGTGAAGTTGAGTCAATTTGGAGGGACAATCTCTTCCGGGGGTGGAAATAAAGAATCCGTCGGCTGTGCTACGCGACCGCTCCGTTCCTGAGGGTGAAATTATGAGCTGGCAGGTTGAAAGATCACTTGTTTCCGCAGTGAGGTAGCTTTTCCAGCTCGTGAATTCCGTCACGCTTTTTTTCACAATATCTACATCCTGTCTCATCGACGAAGCCATAACGATATGAGAAATCCAGGAATTCTGCTACTGCGAAAACCATGAGATTGCAAACAAGTGTGTTTACTCACTCCCGCCATCAAACAAAACAATAAGCAATTTTAAAGGATACTCCACCGATGCTTACAAACCAAATACATTACCATCTACTTAATTCGCCTCGTTTGCCTCTCATTCATCCAAAAACTTCACGCAGCCCTTCCTTCTCGTCCCTCGACAGGATCGTTCGTGAAACAGAAGTAAGAAACGTGTAGCAACTTAGTCAGAACTCCAGCTACGGAACAGCCACGGTAAAACTGTATTAAAATCACAGCGAAGTCTTAGCCTCGGCTCGAACTCGTCGGGCGCGAAGATTCGCTTAATCCTGATCACTCGAACACGGAGACTGGCTCGTTCACCTTTTTTTCCCCCGCGCGTCGCTCGTCGCGAAACGATATTCGAAGGAGCGTCTTGCGATCGGCAATTTGATTAACAAATTCGAACGTTGGGGCGGAGGACGGGCTCGATAGGAATGAGAGCGGGCAAAGGTGGCTGTGAGAGAGGCGAACGAAGAGTTTGGCGCGGCGGGGCGGGATGGACGGGCCCGAAACTCAATTGCCCACCCGTCTAAGTTCGAGAACGGAAACTGCCATTAATACTCCCTGGAATTGTGAGCGCGCGCGCGCGCGGCGCTTAGAAGAGGAACGTAATAAACCGGAGGGGAGTAAAAGTTTTTACGACTTCGGCTCGGCCCACCCTTAAATGTTTCATTTTGATTGTTCGCTATAAATGACGTACGTGTCCGCAACGTCCCGATCCGATGCGTCGCTTTTACTTCAGTTCGACTCACGAAAATTTCAGATGAACGACTCGGATCTCTCCTCCTTCTTCCCCCTCTTTCTCGATCCTCCCGCTAATCGACATAGTTTACTTCTCTCTCTCTCTCTCTCTCTCTCTCTCTCTCTCTCTCTCCCCGGCTACTAGCCACGAAAAATAAAACAGAAATGGTCACCGTTTTGTTCCTACCTCAATATCCGAATCCTACCAAGATCCAGTTTGCAACGCGCCTTGTTCCCGACAATTACGACGCTCTGTCGAGCGACCGAGTGACAGCCGGCGAGATATTAAGAGTCGGGTCACGTTCGCGAGGAATTCCGTCTGATTCGAAACACGACGCGGGCAGATCGTAAGGCGGCGGGCGCAAGTGACGCTTAATAAAAGTGTCAAAACGCCGGCGCAGGTGTTTCACAGAGAAATTATACGCTCTCCCATTTTCACGTGGCGGCCTTTGAGGGTGGTTCGTTAATCTGCACGCGCCACACGGAACTTCGCGCGCTCCCGCGCGTCGCTCTTCATCGAAAGTTTCAACGTGCACGCCCCGCATATTATCTATTTACGCGACGGCACCGCTTCCGCAAGCTCTCTCCTATTGCCAAAGTACTATTTACCGTCTTCCGAAATCGCGATACGCCTGTTCAGCAACCCCAATAGCTGGTACTGTGAAGTAAGACGGCTGTATATAGTATAACGAAGTTAACAGTGGCGCTCTTCAGACTTTAGGAAGAATTTATGTCACTGGTTTCCTGTCAAAGATTTTTCTGTCGCTTATTGTTTGTTGGATACAATACACTTTGAAGCGGGTGCGAGAAACGTACAGATATTATATTTGGAACGTCGATAAACCACGAATAAATGGAAAAAGAAAGAGGAGTAGAGAGAGAGAAAGAGGGGGAGTGGTAAGCACTCTCACAAATGATACGGGATTTCTATTTTCCGCGAGCGTAGTTTCGGTGAGACAATCATCGTTAAAAGCGGCCGCACAAGGAATCCACGCTCGTCTGGTCGTAAGCGCGATTTTAGACCGGCGCGGGATCGACGCTGGCATCGGTTTACCCCGAAGGAATTCAGCCGAACAGCCAATTGCACGTACACGCGCGCGTTCCCATATTTACCCGCAGCATCGGAACGGCATGGCGGTGGCTTACGTTGTAGCTGAAAAAGGAGACGCGGGTAGAGTGTCTCGGAGGCGTGGTAGGGAGAAAAGTTGAGGAGGGGGTGGGAAGAAGAGAAGAGAGCGTGAAAGCGGATGGGCGAGGGAGGAAGCATGTGAACGTGCTGGAGGGATGTGGAGGTCGCAGAGAGAGAAGAAGAGCCGACAAGAGAGAGGGAGGGGGGGAGTCGGGCGTGCAAAGTTAATTCCAGCGATTTCTAGGAATTTGCGGAAATATCGTTGGCCGCCTGGATGGAGATCCGCGCATATTGGCTTCATTTGCACATTTCGTTTCATCGCGACCCTCTGTGCCTCCACATCTCGCCCGATCCCACCCTTTCCGAGGCGACACGACACCCTCACCCTCGGCTCAATTTGATCGTCACGTGCGTGTCCCACCGCCTTCGCCAGCTCCTGGCAGCCTTATCCCTTCGTTGCATTCATGGCCCTTTGCACCACCCGCCTTTCACCTTCCACGTTCCTCGAGTCGAGACGCTTAGACGGAGAATCCCAATTTTCGGCACCCCGCCGACGAAAAAGCTCGAACGACGACACGAGTCAAACGCATCAGAAGAGTCTTGTGGTGAGTCTACGTCTACGACGACGTCTGCCAGTCCCATCTGTCCGCACGCTGCCGCGTACTTGCTTCGTAGACGAAGGACGGATGCAAAAGTCTTTCGCGCCAAGAAAAAATAATCATCGCAGTCAAGATTTCCTTTTCAACATCCTGCCGCTCGCTCGCAACAACGACATTCTCTTGTCATCCGTATTTTATGAGTACGGTGAAAAAATTACGTAATTTTTCATTGAAACTGTCGACCTATCGTTGCACAATCTGTTTCATTCTCCTTTATTTTTCTTCCAACACGATGTGCGCGAGACGTTTCTCCGTAGACAGTAGACTACGCGCATAATAACACGTGCTCGTGTTTCCTCGTCCCTCGTTTATCACCGTTCTCGTCTACTATCTCTGGCACATTCCGCATTCCGTCCTTCGAGTTATCAGGAAATCTCTTCTCACTTCGGAACCCAGCAGTTGATTAAATTCAATGGTACTTTCACCCACGGAGAAGCTGCCGTATCCGATGGTCCGCTTACATCAGAACCCTTGGGATCGTATGATGATACCATTTGGAAGCTTGAGAAGTCGAATAAAAAGAAAAACGCGTTTCTCTCAAACCAACATCTTTTACAAGAAGCAATTACGTTTAGCAATCTTAGAGTGTCAGGACACTTTACAAATACTGCGTACAACGTGCAGGCTTGTTTTTGCGAGTGATTACCATAAAAATCGAAGTTTTGAATGGAATCATTGGAACGTGCCTCTTGCAGTCGGGGTAAAAATCCTATAAAACCGTCAAATCTGATGTCCATAAATTTTATTGCGGCTTCGTACCGATCATAAAGTTATGATCGTTTTATGACCGTTTCGAGCACCGGAGGAGCCACAATGAAGTTTTATTCCTATCTTCACATGCGTTATACCGCAAATACGATTCCAAAATAATGCTAGGCTGTTTCGTCTGCAGTGACGCAAAATCAAATATCAGTCCGTATCTACTTCTTTGTCCTACAGCCCACGTTTTGTGAATATTTTCAAAAAGATACAATAAATATAATCGACAACGTACATATACTTGACGATCGCAATGGTTAAACCCTAGTAAATGTTAATTCAATTAACGTATTCAGGTAACGTTAAAACGTTCTCCTTCAAATCGATACCGTTTGTTGAGAAGTTATTTGTACACGGCAAACTCGTTCCATTCCGACGAAAGTGTTTCTGTGGAATTGTGGAAAGTAGCTTCTCTTGTCCGGCTATTTAAACCTTTTATACCAACGCTCTTCTTTATTCAGTTGGTTGTGCGGTATAGCACTCCCGTCATCTTTTCTCCCGTCTCTTCTCTGTGCCCTGTTTCTCTCTCTCTCTCTCTCTCTCTCTCTCTCTCTTTCTCTCTCTCGCACTCTTTCGCTCGCTCATTCCTGCAACCATCAACCACTTTCGCTGAATACTCTCACTTAGTCAATAACGACCCTTTTTTTCTCCATCCCTTCTGTTATTTTTCTACCCTCCTTATGTTTCCATCTCCGTCCGTGAGCTGCTTTTTACCTCGAGCGACATAAAACACGCTTCCGCTTGGCGTACTTTTTGATTTGTTGCCATTTGAAACGTACGACCGTGTGCGAAGTTATTTCAAGCGCCACAGTTAGTTCACGGTATTAGAGTAGTAGTTTATGCAAGCGGATGTCTTCAATTACATCCTTAACTTTCACAAAAACGTAGTTTCTTATCCAGAATTTACGTAGAATGAACTAACGACTTCACAATGAACTAACGCTACACCATCAGTATCGCGAGCAGAAAATCTCGCAGATGATTAATAGCCCTCGCACGGTCATCGTTCCGGAAATTGAAGACGCGTAATCGCGACACTCGGAATGAAAACGGAGAGCGCCGCTATTCCGAACGCAACGCCAGGCATTACGAAAATACTGTAGGGTAGTTCGGGGCAGTGTCACTCGCGAGAATAAATGGAGCGGTACCGGCGGAGCTGAAAATGAATTTCTCGACGTGGCGCTAATCTTATCACCGGTGGAAGCGCGAATACGCAGCAGACGTGTCCTTCTGCTCTCTTTCCGTCTCCTCCACCCCCTTGCCAGGTGTCGCGGTGCTCAACGTCATGAGAACATCGTCAGTCGACGCCGAGCGTTACCGCTAATAATAATCAAAGATTAAACAAATAATTCGAGGGTTTATTCTGTTTGGGCGGTTGACGAATTGAAATGGAGTTTATCTGTCGCTAATATATTTTGACGTGCACCTATACGCGTGGCGCATGGTACCCAATTACCGAAGATAGGGCGATACTCAAAATTACCGGTCGCTTTGTATTTATATTAGTCCCGGCAGGACGAAGTTGAAAGTTTATATTCTATCGTCGGATGTCAGATATTGATTAAAAAAATTTCATGTAAACCGTGATGCTACAGAATAAAATCTTTGATGTCGCGACGTATGAACAAGCATTTAACATTAATAATTTGAACGAGTATGTCATGTGGTACGATTTCTGTTAAGAAGTCTCCGAATGCGATATCGTTTTCGGAGCCCCGAAGAGGTCAACCACCCTTGGTCATAAATTAGGCGTTAACCAGACGTGTTTTCCATATTTCTCGCAGTGCTGACAGTGCCCGGGTACGATGTCAGGGTAAACAGATCGCCCGTGGTCGAGGGCTGTAACGCAGTACTGTCCTGCACCGCTCGAGAAGACGTCAAGGAACATCTGACAGTTACATCGTGGTATCGCGACGACGCCATCCTTCTGCCTGGAAGCACAGACACCGGTGAGTGGTTACATCTTTTTACCCTTCAACTGCACATAGTTTTTAATCTAAATATTAAACCTGCATTAATTCTGTAATTAAGTACTTTTTCGTATTAGAAGTGTTGTTAAGACCGAAGGACAAAAGTCAAGAGATTCTCTGTCTAGAATTACTGAATCAAACACCCTGAAATTCCGCGAGAAGTGCATTTCTTCTTGTTTTTACACAATTTCAATACGGACCGACATAACAAGGTTACTCGACCTGTTAGAACCTGAGAAAATATTGGGTTTACACGCTTGACGGCAGTTCGAATCCGTCGCAACGTTCCAGCGGACTTTCGTAAATACGCGCATAAGCCCGTTCCAGTATGCACGTACGCCGCGACTATCCGTCGGTTCAAAGCGCGGCGATTAAGAAAAATATTAGTTTTAAAACGGCAGGAAATATTTTAAGCGCCTCCCACAGCGCGAACGTCTACTTTCAGTATCGCCGCACAGCGCGGAACCGCGAAGCCGCGTTAATGATTCGCCGTGTTAATATTCGTCCTCGGCGTACGGAAGTTCGCGAATGGGAACCTCTCAAAATGTTTACCAATCCCCCCCACCAACTCGCACACCCTTGACAAGGCGTCACACCCTCATTTCGCGAGGACACGTTTCTCCGGCAAACAGCTTTCATGTCAGCAAACTACGCGAGTGCGACGCGGAAGCGGGCCGCGAGACTAGCGCGACAGCCGCATTCGGGATGGCAGATATTTCGAGTTTCGATGATTGGACAAATCCAGGTCCTAGTCACTGCCGGCCGCACTCCCAAGTGCGGCCCACTTCAGCGCAACGTTTGCTGTAGATTTAAGCTGCTTCCAGCCCGCTCTCCCTGCCGACCGCGAGCGGTTCGAATGCCGCGCGCCACGATGCGCGAATTAATTTTCAGGAAATTCGGGCGAAAGCCGATTAAACGTTAGCGTGATCTTAATAACATGTGAAATTATCGTGCGGCGAGGTCCCGCGGATAAATTAATGCGCCCCGGATGCCCGAGCGCAGATTACACTGCGAATCAATAATTCGTTTTACGACGTTAAATCAATTGGCGCGCCGTTACACTCGGCGGAGTCGCACGCTCACGATCTATGTACCCGCGTCATCGGGTTATTAGATGATCGCATGATATCCGCTCAGCGAGTGTAACCTCTGTCGCATTTCGTTCTACCAAGGAGGTCGTTGCTTCTTGCCTAATATTTGACAATAGAGAACTTGATCGAATCATTATCCGCGTACCTTTGCTATAGCCCGATTAATCAGACGATGTAACTCGCGGCAGACTACATTTCTCTACAGCGTCCTATTACTAGAGAAGCGATTATTGTACGAGTACAGCTGCAAAGCCCCTTAACGGATTACAAACTGCGCGTTAATAACCAAGTTCAGTGTCATAATTCTCGTGAGACACGCGCATCCTCGTTACAGTGGCGCGTCGTTGCACGATTCACACTCAGCGCACGTAACTTACATCCCTCAACATCCCACGGACGCGAACGTTCGTCGCAAGAACGTTCAATCCCATTGGCAGAGGACCGATCGCGGGCCGACTGCATACGAAGCGCCTTTACGACATCTGTAAAAAGTTGAGCGCGGATAAGCCGGCCGTGAAGAAACTTTCGTTTCCGCCTCCCGACCGTCGTCGTCATCGACGTCAATTGCACGGATATACACATCGCGCGAGCACGGTCGATCGACCCCACCGTTTCCGTTACATTTTTCCCGTCCGCCCGCGTAATTTTTCGACGACTCCGCGGAAATGTCAGTCGTAACTCGCTCGACAACATGAACCCGCGCGGAACAGGACGCGGATCGTTACAGCGGCATGTACTTATCGGACGCATGTGTCCAGAATACATACGGCGCCGGGTGGAGACTTCGACGGAGCATATTGACGCGCAAATAGTCAATACGCGGCCTGGTAGACTGCCGGCTGTAATCATCGGACAGTGTGCGCTTACACGATTTGGCCGGTATCAATTTCTATTTGAACATACGCACGACGCGCTGATTATTAATTTTGCCCGGATCCAGTCTGTCCCGTTGTGCGCGTCATCGTTTCAATGAATTTCATTGGCCACCGTGACGGTCGCTCGCGTTAATAAATGCGAAGCCGCGCGCACCGTTGCGGTTTCTAAAAGTCGCGATAATTGAAATGCCGCCGGCTGGCATGAAAGACCGATTGTTAGCGGATTACGTGGCGCGGCCGAAAAAATAACGCTCCACACGAGAACGCAGCGTGCCTCGCTAAAATCTCGGATCTCCGTGGGAATTCAACGTCGACGTAACAGACAATGTATCGCTCTTCTCAATGTTCTTCCGAGTTCCATTTTTGTAAACTAATGTCCTAGGGAAGTCGGTTGCAATACAGCGATCTTTAAGTTAGATTATTATGATTTTTATTAAAAGCAGTAGATAGACATTTTCAGACGTATAATTACAAAAATAATTATTCACTATAAAATATACGACTCTATGTACCGTCATCGATTCACAAACGGAACACGCAACGCTCGTTCATCAAACTCGGCAAGATTCTCACCGCGTCATTCAATCGACCGCACTAACTAGCGCGTCCTTATCGCGGGATAATTCGATACCACCCACACCCTTATGAATTTTAACGCCGCGCTCAGCACATCGGCACCGAGAAACGTGGAAAACACATATATCATCGCGCGCGCGATTAGAGTGGCACACGGCGCCGCGCGAATATTCGGTAATGGACGTTCGGCCGACGCGTTGTATCTCGCAATAATAATCGCGAACAAGTCAGGGGCGTATGAGGAACGCGATATTGATGATGCCAACAATGAAACGCGAGCGAACGCCGAACGACGCCTTTCCACTCTGCCCGGTCCTGCACACAATTAGATTTCTCCGTTGCCTTTATCGAGAGAGCGCGGAATATCTATCCTCGATATCGTATCGAGTGCCGAGACTCCGCAGACGGAGTTTCCTTTCGCGGAGAGGAAATCTTGCCGCGCTGTCCTGCAGGCAAGCGTCGTCGGTTGGCCCGACAAAGCCAGAAATTGCCTTCCGGGACGACCTTCCTGGAGAAATGTAATACCGATGACGCGACGCAGACAGATCCGACCGCGCTAAGATTGTTTCTTCGACGAGATTGCACGGAATACGTCAGATGCGTCTGTTTATTCCGATCGCTCGTTCCTTCGACTTTCTTCCTTGACAGACGTCGCGCGCATCTTTGCTACGACAGGGTATTTATGTTTCGAGACTCAATCCCGGTTCTTAGACGATTGCGTTAGAGTTAGGAGTCTTATGCAAATATGACGGATTATAACGGCGCTCTCTGCGCCAGACGGATCCAGTTTCCATTGCAAACGTACGTCCGTCGATGCAAACAACGTGTTGGTAGGGAAAAAATAAATATTGAAAACGGGTTGTGATACAGCTGGAGTGATGACGCGGTATCTAGATATGTAGAATAAAGAAAAAACTGATATATGTCTATACGTACGTTATTCGCGTCTGCCCCATGCCTCTGCGTACCGCGTTCCACGTTCGTCCACTCAATACTCCACCAATTTTTATAACTGCAAATCATACATCCGACTACTCTGCAAACTCATCTGAATGTCCACTAAAACATAGGAGACGAGTTGACGTTTATTCTTACCGCGAACACGCGTACCGCTCAGAAGTGTAGGAACATGTCCGGCAGATGAGTACCTGACTACCTACCCGTATACGCGTCTTCGCGAACGAGAAACAAAAAAGCGAAAACGCGCTACCGATACGATTGACGTAATGACGTACGCGAAGCGGTCTAAACTAGCAGCAAGAACAAAAATACAAGAACGCACACAGAGAGCGGGTACCGTATTTACCGATGTACTGACGCTCCCAATAGACAATAATAATCCGCGAACCTTCCTCCGCGAAAGTAGTCGGCAGCGAGCGTTGGACGATATCGCGCACGCACATGCGGCTGAGCAAACCGACGCATTTGCGCCGTTAAAAAGACCGCCGAATAAAAAACGTGCTCGCCCCGGAAGCAGTAGCGGCCGGATATTTAACGAAACATTTACCCGTTCGCCGAGGCGGATAATTAAACTAGCCCCTGCGCAAAGAGACTGGCACGTCGAGAGTAAACACGCGCGATATCCGGCCGATATCGCAATCGCTCGCCGCAGCCCCCGCCAGCGCCGCGGATAATTGAGATTGTCGCGCGGCAAAGCTGCTCGGAAAATAAGCGCAATGGCGGAGGAACAGATGCCGGCGTCCACAATGCGTCCAGCGGTTCAGAGATCATTATTTCAGCTACGCTTAGCCCCTTTTTGCTACCGCGCCTTCCGTCTCGCGGATTTGGTGCACGCTGGTGCAGCGGTTCTCAGCCGCCACAAGTATGTGGATTTTTTTTAGTGAGTGATCGTATTGAAAGGTTTTAACCTGTTTCGCGTATGATGCGTGGATTTAGTATCATCGTCGCCATGTTACCGTAAAGGGAACATCATCCTTTCTACTTCGTCAGCCCTGCCTTCCGCGGTATACAATCAACGTTCTTCACCCTCCGCCTTCGACACTCTCGGTTTACCCCAGTTCACCCTTACACCGTGTCTTCGGTTCGCCTGCAAATAGCTGGAATGCCGTCAGTGTCTGGGATGACGTTGGTTAAAGGGGGGAAAGATAGGAGTCGGGTGGAGAAAGCCCGCGTGACACGTTCGTGGATGAGTCGGTGGTACTACAAATGCCGATGCAAACGGGGGAGGATGAGAAATTGGCGATACCCTCGGATCGCGGGATCCCGCGACGTAGTGCATCCGTGGGATTGCAGAAATATCTCGGTTTCGTTGTATGCCCGCTAACTGGCGACGACAAGTAGAAACAATAAGTGACAGCGCGGGGGTATTGATTAACCCTTTCAGTGCTAAGAGACCGGTTATAACGTGCGTCGCGAGTATTTTTGTCTCTCCGATGCAAAGGTCTAGTCTGACACTCGATTGGGTTAAACTGGTCGGTCGAACGTTTCGAATAAATTTGTTGTGGTATGCACTTATAAACGGCCGGACGTGTTTGTTTCGTCATATCTTCCTCGCAGTCCGCTGAATATATTCACCGACGAGAAAACCTGGAAGCGATATAGCTGCCGGAGAGTGTGGAGCATAGCAAAGAGCAATAACTGACAGTAGAGTGGGTCACTCTAATTAATTACGCGAAGTACGACGTGCACGCGTCCACTATGACACCTAAACCTCCATTATTTCTGCATACTCGGTAGTTGTACATGAGAACGGCCTCGCTTCGAATATTTCCTCGTCGCTCACACGTTTTCTCCACGTTCCGTCGCTTTTGATAATGAAAGCAGTATCCAGCGCGCTATAACCCAGAAAACTGTTCATTATTTTCCGTTAATGGAGACGACAAACAAAAACAAATTCTCATCATTTTGCACCAATCTCTGCGTTTTGCGTGTCAATTGACGGATTCATAAGCAGAGTAAAGGAAAACTTGATGAACCAAGTATTTTCTTCTCGCTCCAAACAGTCTTCACAGTTACCCCTAATTATGACCAGAAGCAAGATACCAATGATCTCTGCATGAACAGTCACTAAGAGAACACAGAACTGATCGTTATTACTTGAGAGCCTCTGCGCGCATGCATCACACGACCGGATCAGGGCGAGGTAAAAAAAAAAAATCGAAAAGCAAAATGTCTCCCCTCCCGTCAAAAGGAACTTTCAACGTCCGTCCATTACCCGATGAGCGAGAAGAACGAGACGGATAAAGAAGGAATTGAAAGCAAAATCCCTTTAATCTAGCCGATATCCATCATCCCTTCATTAGCCGAAGACTCGATGAATCAAGAGACCGCGCGATCGATCCGTCGAACTCGCGGAGCGGGCTCGACCGCAAAAAGAGCGAAGCGTCTGGCCTGGACGGTTGGAATCCGTAAGAGTCCTGAAGGAGCGCGTCCATTACGAGGAGAAGATTCGCCGGCACGGAATCGGAATTACCAAGTCCATAGAAGCATCGCGATCTCGAAGGCAGCTGCGATGTATCGAGGCAAATACCGCCGACCCAAGGACGTACGCCCTCTTCTTCGCGGTCAGCACCCTTCAGCACGCTTCGTGGGCAAATCGAGCGTTCGCTCACTGGCCTGGCCGACTCCGCGACTCTTTCCTCTCTCGCTCGACCTTCGACGGGCTTCGCAGTCACAAAGAAGGCGGCTACGATCGCGGATCGATCTGAGAGCGTAGCGAAAGGAAGAAATGGGCGGTGAGGCGGATAAGGGTAGCGGCCAGACGATACGGAGCTGCGTTGCGGCGTTAATGCAGCTCATCCGCTTGAAAGACTCGGACTGGCTTGGGTCGAAAGATTGCACGGCGGACGTCGTTCTTCCATTTAATCCGTACGCTCGCCTTCCCCTCTCAAGTCCAGCCCCCGTCCGCAGCGCCTTCCCCTCGTCCTGGCTCATTCCCAACCCCTTTCCCGACCCCTTGTCAACCCCTTGCCGGCTAGGCCGGCTCTGCTCGCGGAGCACGGAAGTGGCTTTATACTTTTAATAATGGCCCCGCCAGGAAATAGCTGCTCGACCCTCTTCCGGTTTTTCAAACAGTGAAACGCACGAGGGAGACAGTGCGCGCGGACAGCCGTTCATGGACTTTCAGAGCCCTGACACTGTCGGGAATGAGAGACCGTCCGGACGGACGATAGTCATGTTTCTTTCTTGTACAATGCTTCCTCTTTGCTCCCCCTTCTTCTCTTTTGCTTTCTTTATCTTTCTTCCCGAGCAGCTCTCTTATGTTCTGCGTCCTTCTCGCTCGCCTTGCCCGTTCGTCGTTCACTCGTGCCGGCGAATAGGATTACAATGGCCGGATGAGTGTGAACGTGAGAGGGCCGAAGGCCGTGCCAATTTCATGATTTCGGAAATGAGATTGGGCACATCGCAACTACCGGCTTCAGCGATTTCGGTTTGTTGTTTTATACTTTAACACACGTGCTACTCAAGCAATATGCGGACACCCGATAAACCGCCCTAATCGCGTCTGTCGGCGCGACTTTGATGAAAATAAGACGCGCGCAGCCAACAACCCTCGATTGTCAATCAATGTGCCGCTGAATTCTTTCCACGTCCTCGCGTTCAATCGCGACTGACCTCCCGCGGTTACACGCTCCATCGCAGCCATGCAGAATAATAATCCGCTCCGTGACGTTACAAGACAGCCGACTTTCTGACGGGGAACGTCGACAACGGGGTCAAAGTTCTCCCTCGTCGCGCGAGCCGCACGACGCGTGCACTCGAGCGTTTTAATATCGAGAAGGGCGAAAACAAATATGGCAGCGAAGCAGGAAGATGAGCATGGACGGAGCTGGCAGGGTTGCTGGACGGAGAGAGATGCACAGACAGAGAGCGCAAGAGAGAGAGAGAGAGAAGAGGGGGTGGAGAAAGGGTGATATGGAAATTCAGGGAAACGCGTGGAAATATTCAGAGGCGGACATCAGTATGGATACGACGAGAAGATAGTAATATACGGACGTACACGATGCGGGATTCCCAACCGCAAACTGTAGATTGGTTGCAGCGTTGAGATACGTGCGCGCGGATGAATCGACGTTCGACCTCCTTCCCTTCTCCGTCTCTATCCGCCGAGCAGCGAGCTGTCAAAAGTGTCACGAGTCGCGAGCGGCGCGAGGAGCACGGCCGAATGTTGACTGGAACAATCGGAGGTGCATGACGAGCCACACACGCTTTTCGGCAACCTACTTCCGAATGCCGTTTGCTCCTATTTTTAACGCATCCCGTGTGCCGGATTTTAGCATCGGATTCTTCCGGACGCTGTGGAAAGAGTCGCGTTGGGAGGCAGTGTTAATTAATGGGCGCACAATAATAAAGTGTAAGCGCATCCAACACGTTAAGACATAAAAATGTCCATAACACGTTCGCAGCAAAAGAAAATATTTTTGTGTTTGAAAGCAATAGGTAAATTTCTATTAATCTCACGGTGATTGTATCTTGGTTTCGTGAGCATACGCGAAGCACTCCGCTCAGCGTTCATCGTCACCGTGAAGAAATCCTTTGGCCCATCGCGACGATACCTGGCTTCGCACTCGCTGGGAAGGAAAATTCGCCAACGACGTCTGGAGAGTTTCAGGTGCGAGGAACAACGACCCTCCGACGTCGGCCGGCCTCTCTCCTCCACTCTGCTCCATCAGACAATGAGATGTCAACATTCCAGGGCGTTTCGCTCCCAGTGGGAGTATCGTTTGTCGCCGTGGAGAATGAGGATGAACATGGCGCTGGGAGATAGAGAGCGGCCTTTGATGTGCAACAGAATAAACGTAGGGCAGAACAAATTACGTCCTCTCAGCCGGCATGAGAGTGCTACGAAGGAAAGTGAACGGGTGATGGATTTTTTTTTAAGGATCCTTCAGAGCTGGATCTCGTGCTTCTCATTCGGAATGTACACACGCGCGAACATGTGGAAGAGCCTCCGCGCTGGTGCAGTAGCCGCGGAACGGGACGTTTGAATAATGAGCATTATGACGGAATTACTTGTTTGGCCATCTTGCTTCCTCTCGCCAGGTCGGCAATTCCGTTTTCCTCGGTTTCGATCGATGCCATTGGTGGCAAGTGGCAATTGTGTCTCTACTTGACTGTGAAACACGGCTGCGTTAATCAAACGTATTTATCATTCGGTTCGCAGTGGTGCGGTACAGTAAACAATTATATTTTAACGTATATTTATCGAGCAACTCGCAAACTATCAAATATAAAGGAATACGGTGCGCAGTAGAGCTTGTGTCAGCGTCAGGCAATTTAATGTACAAATATTAGTAATGTCATTCATTTATTCATTCACTATTTTGACTGAAAACTTGTAGCCACGATCAAAAACGCGAAATCGTCGCACGTTCTCTGTGCAGATCACTGGCAGGTACGACGAAGCGCTCGAATTTACAGAGAAAATATTTCTGCCGACTTTTAGCGTTACATTTTACCGTTAAAGTAATAGCTCCAGATACATCTTGCAAATATTACGCCGTTGATTCAAACCGACCATAATGATCAGTTCTAAGGGCACTGGTGGGAACGGAAAGTAAAATAATTCGCGGAACTATCGAAATGTAAGCTCCACAATGGACACAGGAAAAAGCTCCATTCAGCGGAGTCCCTTCATTCATCCTCGTCGAGATTAAGTTACTCGCAGCCCTGCCGCAGTGCACGCGTACGTTCTTTTTCCTTTTGTCTTATGCCATCGTTCATCATTTATCCCCGTGACTCTTTAAAAGTTCAACTATCGTCCATGAAAGTTTTGAACCCATCCGTCCCAGTACATTATCAATTTGTTCTCTGAAGAATATCAAATGATAGAGCGACATCAAAGCGTCGCATATCTGGGACGTACAACCCCTATAACGGTAACTACATAATTACGAAGCCCATAAGAATGCGTATAAAGAAAAACGAGCCTCCCGAATGAATATTGCCTACCGTCGTTGAAAAATACAGAGAGCAGCTATATCGCACTACGCCGTGTGTGGGCTTGAAAAAATCTAATTTCTCAAGGGGCCTTGCAGCATCATGAACCAGGCGAACGCCCCGTGTGATCCTAAAAGATGTCGAGGGTAAGGCAACTGGATTATTCATTGTATTTACAGGATTATCCGCGCTCGTGAACGAGCGCCAGCACAAGAATCTATAACACAAACACCTGGACGTACGCGCGCACCGTTGCACCCAGCCAGACGCTTGATCTCCCGAACAAAGCTCACGTTATTCTAACCCTCACGATATTCCGGCACGGAGGCACTCGTTGACCCGAGATAAAAGCGAGAGAGCGCCGGATAATCGTTCCGATTTCCAACGTTCTTCCCGAGTCCATTCGCCCGGTAAACTGCGAGCCGAGAAGAAAGCGCCCCGGCGCCAGCAGCGGGCCCGAACAATCGTCGGAAAATCCGGAAGCCGACCGGTGGCGCGTCAGGGAAGGCTCTGGAAAATTTCATAATTCGCCAAACAGACACCCCGAATCCGCGCGGTCGCCTTTGGTCTCGAGGTCCTTTGAAAATTCCATCCGACACTCTGGAAGGCCGCTGCGAGCGTTTGTCCGTTAATCGGCAGCGGCCAGCGAGACGCGGAGTGCGCGGGCTAATTGCCGGCGTGGCCTCGTCAGAAAATCCTACTGCGCGCGCGAGTGGGTGCGCCGCGTTCGTTTGCCGCTCCTCTCGGGGCATTCGACGTATTAACATCGTTACACCCTTGCCAACGCGGGGGCCCGAGATATACTCGTGCCTACGGGCAGAGAGAGAGAGAGAGAGAGAGGGGTGGGGGTGCCAAATGCTCGGCCTCTGGAACAAACCCTCCGTTCGTATGCTTCACACAGAGCCTCCTACACGTGGCACGAAGAGAGTGCATGCGAACTTACCGGGGTGCCGATACAGGCTCAACTGTTCGGATCGTCCTGTACACGCTCAGGCATTCATGTCCCATACATATTTATGCCGCTCGGTTGCACGTAACGGGTACACGCTCATATGCGCATGTATGCATCTCTCTCTCTCGTGTACGTGCAGGTACGTACAGACATCCGCCTCCGTGGCACGTGTGCATCGAGTATATGCGCGAGTCCTCTGTACGACGCTCGGCATATCATGCAGAGCATCGCATCGTGTCGGGGCGTGATACGTTTGTTTCGTAACTAGGTGGGTATATAACATCGTACGCACACAGGTTTGCACGAAAGCACCTGCACCACCCCTTCCTTCGTCCAACGTGCCCAGCCCTCACACCCTTCATAAGCCCGACTACGTATGCTCGTACGCTCGCGGTTATCACTGCGCATCTTGGACCGTCCTGGGACACGAGAGACACGACGTTCTGTGTGCCACCGAGCCGTCGTCGGCGAGGACGATGAAGATGACGAGGACGGCATTGACACACAGCTTCGGCAGCGTTGACGGTATCGAGCTCGACGCCGATGCCGACGCCGACGCCGACGCCGACGCCGGTTACTAAGCTCCCGCTCAAATGCATTGACGCGGCGCGTCGTCTATCGGCCCGACATCGTTGTTTCTCATTGGCAGAGGTGAATCGGCTCCTTCACGCGATGCTTAACCCTTACAATAACGTGGAGAGACAGGTGCGATACTTCGATATGTCGCAGAAATTATATGCGATTCAGAGGGACGACTCTAAATGCTCGAATCTAGACAACGTTGAGATGTTAAAGATTTTATCGTGACTTTCAACGATCGTGGCATACAAGGAGCGCTAATAGCGGAACTGATTTACATGCATTATTGAGAAACTTTTCCAGTACGTATGACCGGCTTATTTTGTATTGCAAAGCTCACTGTTAACGTAGTCTTTGTGTCTCCATTTGCAGAATGCAGGTAATGAAAGTAGAAATGACGACTGGCTATGCTACATTTTTGCAGTTTTCCGTATACCAGTAATATACGACGGGACGATTGCAGTATAAACATGATGTATGAGATTATTCTACATACGTAGAACAGACTTATTTAATAATAACGCCGACATTGAGCGTAAATCCGTGGCGAGCCATTGACATGACGTATCTCCGAGCATCCAGCTGTTACAACAGTTTCGACGATGTCAACGTTGATGTCGTCCTGTAGCACTTATACTCCTACCGCGCATAGTGTCCCTCCATCCCTGCCCACCCCCTTTCCCATATCTCTTCTGCGAAGAGGATGTGCCAGAGATATACGTGCATCGTTCCGACCCGTGAAAAATGAGACTCTGACAGGTTGTCACGCGATATAAACTTTTCTTCCTCTCGTTTTTGGAAGGGCGTAATATTTCTTAAAAGCGACCCGCCGAGACTGTCGAAGAAATGCCGAAATATACGTGCGAGCTTAAATGTCCGCTCGACGTTATTATACCAAATCATGACAGAATAAAAAGAATACGAGACAGCGCACGTAGCACACGTTCAGTAGAGACGGTACAAAATATTATAGTTTCCATCATTATTAATCGGTAATACGTTTTGATATACTGACAGGTATGTAAACTCTTGAATGTTCAAGGATGTTTGGTTACTTAAACTCTTGAACAGTGATACATTGTAAAATTATATCATGGTAGTATCATTAACTTTAACTTATTATAAGCATGTGCGTTACGTACATAGAATAATGGCACAGTAAAATATTAGGAATTCTAAAGCCTGCCATTCGATATCGATTGCCTCGCATAAGCCCTTTATCATTGCGAATTATCATCCTTCTTCGTTATCCAGCCTCAATTGCCTCGCCGTTCCGTCAGACTGCCGACACGCTTGAGCAGCACGGTAACAGCGAAACTCGTGTGGGCACCGAGGGACTCCTCCGGGAGAATGATGAAAAAGCGCTTCTTGGCTGTCGGACAGACATGAAGCAAAAAGAACGAGAGACGAGTCGTAGTCATACGACACACGGACCGAATCAAGTCCGACAAGAAGAAGTTCGAAGAAGGTCGATAAAGCGTGCCTTTCGCCGCATTGGTCGTAGCTTCTTCTTTCATAGCCCCCCACACACATGCATACACCGATAAACCCGTGCACGTCTCCTCGTCCGCATACACCGTTTGACGAGACATTTGTACAAATCATAAGAGAGCGTGTGTCATGTGACGTGTGATCCGTGTGAAGGTACACACCCCTGTAGAGAGGAGCTTACTTGAGCGTGTTCTACTGAGCCCTTCGAGCATGTGACGTACCTACACATGTATATACTTCACTTTGCCGCACAAATACATCGACAAACGGTTTTTCCATCCGAACGTGCACGTAAACCGGCACGTACACACACATAAGTAAGTTAGACGCCTGTATGTCGTACGTGTGCGCGGCTCCTATGAAATCCACCAAGGCCAGAGCAAGTCTCGCACGTCGTAAGTTCCGTACCAACGGAGGATGGCGGACGAAGTTACCGGGAATACGGGCTATTTATCTCTGTATTTTTATTCCGTCCGCGGAGGTGATATTAAATTGCTTCTTTCGTGCCGCTCACCCGTCCAGGATCCTCTCTCGGCCTTCGGGTAGTATTTCCCTCTCTCTCCCCCGTCTCTTTTATCCCATTGTGCCTCCTTCTCGCTCTCTTCCACCACCTTCTTGTCCTCATCCCGTTCCATCCTTGCCGACTCTTCAACCCCTCGTACTCCAACCCCACTACCTTCTACGATGCCTCTCCTTACGTCTTTGCCGCCAGTTTCTGTCACGTAGCGCACATACTAACGGAACGTGGAAGAAGATGGAAAAGAAAGCTTTGTCATTAGGAAAGCAGCGGAAATGGGGGAAAACTGCGTGTGTATTAAGAAAGACCCCAAGTATGGGTATATGAATTTTGTACCGAATGTACAAACCTTTGTGTAGTAAAAATGTGAACGAGCTGATTGCAGATTTTTTGAATTCACTTCATAAATTGATGTTGGTAATTATATACTTACACAAATAAAGAAAAATTTGATGAATTCTGTGAATTTTTATGTAACACTCGGTACGGGCAAGCTCTCAAAGAAATTAGATTTTCGATGCAATAGATACTGCTTACTGTCGAACGTTAATTTAATCGGAAGACTGACCTTTTGTATATTGAGCTCCCTATTCTTATAAGAGACCCAAATACATATTGATTTGAAAGGGTGGTTCTGAAGTAGGAAATAAAGATTTGTGCATTTACTCAAAAATAGATCATAAAACATTTAAAAGAAGAAGAGCAAAGTATGACGACTAAAAAGCGAGAAATCGACGAAGGGATGTCCTCCATAAATAGTAGGAAGTGACCTGAAAGAAGTGCAAGTAGGTTATTGCCTTACAATATGCAACGGCATCGAAGGAAAAGGGAGCAACAGCGCCCAACGAAATTCGATCGCTTTCAAATCCGTCGAGAAGAGAATTCCGTTATCGGTTAGCGGCTTGGAACGTGCACACGCAGAGGGCCAAAATGATGTTATTAAATTTTTGCTTTCTACAGACATCAAATACATTCCATCGACTTTGTCCGAAAATTGATAAAAACTGTTCTATCTGAGCCAAGTATATTCGGTTACGCATAAAAAAGACTTGTCAATTTTATTGAGATAAACTGCAAATTAACTGTGGCATTAGATTTTACATCGAACTGTAAAATATCCGTTAAATGATTCTGGGTTCTGGCGATAATTATTACTGAAATCACACACTCTATTAGCGGAACGAGGCTGATCAAATCTGGCAGAGAACGGGTTTGGCTTGAATTGTGGCGGAAACCTATCCAGGATGAGAATTGTCGGCGCAATTGTTTTCAGCATCCGCGCTTTTGTTCACCCCTGGAGAACTCGTAAATTTACTGAGCATTGATCGCGAAGGTGACAGAACGTGTCAAGCGCAAAAGTATGCTATTTCGAAAGAGACTTCGATGCAGCGTCATTACACAATACTGCAACAATATTACAGCTGCACCGAACTACGAGCAAACTACAAAATCGCATACCTAGTACATTCCGCAAGCATGACATTACTCGGAAATTCAATGAAGAAAGCAGTGAGCTATTGGCCCGTACATGTTACACGGCCACCTTCGACCCTCACGTTTGCCGGCAAGAGTCGTCTTCTCCGTTGGAGCGTGCACGTGCTGGACCCCTTGGTGCTCGGCCATGGTGGTGCGAAAAAATTTGCCGAGGATCAATTCCGACTGGTCAGTTCGGCCGGAACCGGCGTCGATGCCGACTGGCTGGCGGCTGAACTAAATTGAAAATTTCACGCCTGACGTATACCGTGCGCCCCTGATTTGACGGGGTCTCATCGACAGATGCCGACCATTTTGCATAACCTTTCGCTTCGGGGAGCTGCGGCGCAAAATCGACGCAGAAAATATCTGTGGATATCGTCCAGACCGTGGCGACGGGCAAAATATTATTTTGCGCATTTGCATTGGCCGCTCTCAGACGGCATCGGATCGGGGTTCTGCTATCATCGCTCGGTCATGGAATATTAATGCTATCAAAGCACTGATGGGACATTTATTTTCTCAACGGAGCGACGGATCGAGTGGCATATGCGTTGAGACGATAATGTTACTTTGTATAACGCTGTTATACTGAACTGTCGACAAAAATAATGCTTCTTCTGTATTCATGAATCTGATGATTAATGGTACAACTGTCAAATTAATCTCATTACAGGGGGAAGATTTGTCGTGACCTCACAGGGTGACCTGCACATAAGGGCTGCCAGACCTGAGGACGGAAGGGCGACTTACTCCTGTTTGACTTTACACGCTCTCACCGGTGAACGCAGCAGAAGTGAACCAGCCACTTTGACGGTCACAGGTATAATGCCTAATATTCTACGGCTTCGGCTTTGTAACGTAGAACATTGTAATGTCAAATTCTACGTGCTCTAAAGCGCGGACGCGGTATATTCTACTATATGATGAAGCTCAGACCTTCTAAAGGCGCTTGATTTTTTCGACTGCAGAAAAGTTATAGGGCCGATAAATAGAAGAAATTATGCGTTTCATAATATACACTTTGTCTACATTATACCAGGCGCACGTAACATCATTTCGGGAAAGAAACTTGTTAGAAATATTATAAATCCGGTTAAGTGAGTGCAAGCAATCGTTCCTGAAAAGTCGTGCACTACCGAATCGACAGCACAAGTACGAGAACGCACTAGACACTGATGGAAACCAGACGAATCGTGGCGACCATTAACGTACACTCGGAACGACAAACCGGTCCTTTAATGAAACGCATTGGGAGCACGTAATTGCATAGTCGCCGAGGAGAAATCATTACGCGTCCAGCCCGGCTCGCATTAGAGGATTGTCCGTTTACACACACGGAATGCTGGTTTTGCGCAGCGAAGTCATTCCTACTTGCCAACGGTGCGTGTGCAAAATTTATGTTAAACAATGAGAATTGAAGAGCATTCGTGCACTTTTTATGTCGTCGTGCATACGCGAAAATCTTACCAGCCATACACATTATGCCGAACGGATCGAAACTTACGGAGTTTAAAAAACAAAGAACAAAAAAGAAGTCGACAGTTGACCACGCACAGATCAATTTTACTCCGTGCGCAAAACGTGACGCAGCACATTAGCACAAAACTTCCGGCAGTCCAATCGAACGAGCGCTAATACACGTACAATCGGACGAGTCGCATAATGAATAACTGCAATTTGCAAAGCTCGCGCGCGGCTTAGACTGTACCGACAGAGCCTGGGGACGGATTGATAGCGTGAAAACCATTACACGCGAGTAAATTCCAATCCACCTTGCTGGCGTGTACACAAGCCGGCCACCCGGCGAGATCTCACGTCCACCTCTAACTCTTTTTCTCGCCCTCATTTATATTTCGCAGAGCCGAGCGGTCCCATGCCGCCGAGATTGATGCAGAGGTCCCAAATTGCCATTTCCGCGGAGAGCGGCTCCGACGTGCATCTCACATGCTCCGCCCAAGGAAGTCCGCCGCCGCAATTTACCTGGTATCGCGATGTCAACGGTTGGTTTAATTAGGAAACTGTTTACCCTATTGCCTGTGATAACAGACGCCACGGCAGCGGCCAAACTCTGCGGCGACGTACAAACATCGTTTTCTCCCGATGATACTGGCACAGCGCCGCTATCAGGAATACTCTTTCGACTACGCGCGACATGTAAAATCGAGAAGCATGGATAGATTGGCGAATAGGGATCAGGGAATGGAATTGGCGAGCGTGCAAATTTATCCAGACTTTGTCGCACAATTGGCGTTGTTAAGATCTGCCGTTGAAAATAGCTCGACGGAAAATGGTTTGACTGTGGCAGTGATAGGAGCGGCGGCGTGTGCCGCGAAAGGTCGCGTCGCTGCTGCCCTGGGGATCAATGTTCACGTACGGATTTGCAGTCTGTCGGTGAACGTTTTTATGGAGACCGCACATATTTCCGAGGACCCTGATACGAATCAGCGCGCGTGCTCGCCGATGCCTCTATAAATATCATTTGCAAATTGAGAGACGTGTGATAGATCTATCATTAATGTGCTGACCATCGCGTTGGCTGGTTCACTGGTTCATACGTGCAGCGAACGGACTCAAGGCAACTCCGTTTTCCGAATACAGAGAGAGAGACATGTCCTCGTTGCAGGACACTCGATACCGGTGGAATCGTTCGGCCGGATCCAACTATGGGGCGACTTGATGCAAATTCGCCGAGTGGATGCCCAGGACGCAGGGAGGTACATTTGCCGAGCGAGCAATCAGGTTGGCGAGCAGCGAGCGGAAACACACCTGTCGGTCACATCCAAGCTTAACGCACGTATACAGCCGCGCCTCCAGGTACGAGCTTCCTCACGGCTCTTATTTATACATAAACCTTGTCGATGCGCTAAGATTGACTGACATTCCGGCGTCACCGCGATGGGACACGATGACAGTCGTTGTGTCCTTGCCATCTTTTCGCTGAAACTGACGCGGGGCGTCAGTTGCTGTTCGAAGTCGTTGACAGATCGACACTGACGAATGTTGAGCTCGAAGATAGGTTATTTGATACTAGTCAGCGACTAGCCGTTCTTTGTTTGTATTTTATTCTTGTCCCGGACAAAAATCGGTACAGATAGGATGCTTTTACAGTTTTACCCCTCTCGTTGTCAGCACCGTGAAACATTTTACCGTGGCACTCACCCATTTTACACTGTCAACGTAATTCGAATACGTCGAGGAGACGGCAATATTATCGATCATTGACCGCATTTCAATTACCGTACTTCTTACCACTCGTTTCACCCGCCATTCCAACAAAACAACGACAGTAACCGTTCTTTGAAAATTCACACACGGCATACATATCCCTCCCTTAATATCCCTTTCTACACGCGAAACAAGCGCGCTGCATAGCGAAGCTTGTGCCAACACATTTGCAGAATAATTGCAGCTGACAATGCGATCGGCAAAGGAAAAGCTTACTTTCCCCGGCGTTCACGCTATTTTACTTAAAACTCCGATCGACGTGGGCACACAGTGCAATGTACACACGGAAGGATCACATTCCCGATAGAAATTAGCCCCTGGCAAATAATGGCCGTCGAGCGGCAATTCAAATCGACCCCGCACCGCATCGCATTGCGAGGGGACGTTCACCCTCCCGGCGCGCTGCTAAATTTCCCGGAAGAACGGCGACTTTCGAGTGGGCCACGCCACGACTCTAAATACGTACGTAACGCAGGTGATCAATTCCGGAGAGACCGCCACTATGAACTGTACCGTCGAGGGTTATCCGGTCGAGAGCGTCGAGTGGCTGCACGACGGCGTACCGGTATTGACCGCCCAGGACACGAGAATCAGATTGTTGACTCCCCTGGTACTCGTGATAGGATCCGTCGGTCGCAGGGACAAAGGGATGTATCAGTGTTTGGTGAGGAGCGACAAGGAGAATGCTCAGGCGACCGCGGAATTAAAGCTAGGAGGTGAGCGAGAGTTCGAGAGCTTCGGTCTCGAAAGTCTACCCAGGAAAATTCGCACTGACGCGTGACGTCGGTGCAGCCGTCAACCGCTACGTTTTTCCGGCTCATTGATCCGGGATCCGTTCGTCCACGCACCGGCAAATATGCACTTGCTTACTCACGCTCGGTCCTCACTTTTTGCTCCACGCACTCGCGTAATTGGAACGTAATTAAAGCGATACTTAGATGAATTCGCGAACTTCGAAAAGAGCGCTTCCGAGAGATTCCTCCGCAGATTTCGTTGAGTGAATATCCGCGAACACGTGGTAACACGTTGTTATCGTCGTGTTAGCAGGCTGGCATAAGAAAACACGGCGGGCAAATTACAGCGTACTTGGGCGGGGCGATGAAGCTAAGCGTGTTCCAACAAGTGACGTGCAGGACGTTCATGAATAATTCAGGACTCGAGGTTACCAAAATGAATCGTTGGATTAATCGGTTGACAGGCACGTGTTGACGTTTCGAGTACCACATGCGAGCGCTTTATTTCGGTTGGCCTTTTATTACGTCGAGCAGCCCGTGCTTCCGGTCGAACGATCAAACGCAATCGACTTTTCAGACACCGTGCCAGAACTGCAGTATACCTTCATCGAACAGGCACTGCGTCCTGGGCCGCCGGTGTCCTTGAGATGTTCGGCAACTGGCTCACCACCACCGTCCTTCACATGGCTCCTGGACGGCGAACCCTTGAGTGAGATCGCGGCAGGTCATAGGTTGGTGCTTTAGAACGTAACGTCACTTAAAATGTTTTCCAATTTTTCAAGCTTTCCCTTGCCCGTAACTGCATATTAAACGAAACATATGAACCATCGAAAATAGCATAAATAGAGGCACTTTCGAAGAAATTGAGCTCTTGCCGAAAACGCAGTGTTCGCGATATTGAGAGGTTTACGGTTCGTAAATCGTCCGACAAGCACCCTGCGATTTTTCATCGGACCCACATCCCTCATGTCACTGTAGAAAAAAAAGTAAGAAAAAAAAAAAGATTCGACCGTTCCCGTTCACCGCGGCGAATCCATTTCGAGAAGCTTCGCACTTATCCACCTCGCAATCCACTTCGCACCCGTCAAGAATCACTCGTCCGCGCGGATATTGGCGTTAGCCAAGGTATCCGTGAAATAACAGTCCCGGAGTCTGCCTTCGCGTCGAGGCGAGAGCGTTCCATCATCTAACGAGAAACGGATTGTCCGTGTAGGTACGCGATCGGTCAATACGTGGATCAGTCTGGCGACGTGATCAGTCATCTAAACATATCGTCTGCTGGCGCCGAAGA
Organism: Priocnemis perturbator; assembly: GCA_963942575.1. NCBI lineage: Eukaryota > Metazoa > Arthropoda > Insecta > Hymenoptera > Pompilidae > Priocnemis > Priocnemis perturbator. Next base: position 10,492,261 of record OZ012653.1, read on the forward strand.
CGGCGGCCTTTACGCCTGCGTGGCATCCAACACCCTCGCCACCGTCGAGCACAAAGCGAGGCTCAACATTTACGGTACTTGTACTAATAGTGGCCATTATGTTAGCTTCGCGCGGCGCGTCTGGAATCATCCATCCGTCTCAGCCATCCGTCCTATGCGTCCATCCGACCGTCCGTCAGCTCATGCCTCTTCATCCTTCCATCCTCTCTGCTGCTATCAAACAGCCAGAGCTTCTCCGCACCTTTCTCCGTCTCCCCTGTCTTTCCGCTGATCCACGTGCTCATCCATGCGAAATGTCAACCCTATTCCAGCGTGCCGTCAAAGGATCAGTAGCATGAATAGTTATATTACCAGTTGCGAACTTAGTTCGTCCGGGTAGAGCGTGAAACGTTCGGACGATGCGTTGGCTTTGCGGAGCGAAGGATACTCCAGGAATAACTGTGGAGACGCTGTTAGCCGGGACGCGCCGTGTAATCCAGCAGTCGTGAGGATTCCGCAGAAATTGTTGCGAACGCCGACTGCGCAATCTGATCCCGTGTAATCTTTATGGAATCACGCGTCCGTATACGATGCAGTGAATAACGTAAACTTCGTCTCTATCCTATATCCGCGCCGTTTTCACGATAATCTGGGAAGCATAGAAGCACATTCTAAAATTGCGCAGAAATATATCTGAGACATTGGCACGATACTTTGGACGACTTGCGACATGAGTCCTTCCCGAGCGTCATGCTCGAGACGAAATTTGCGCGTCCTCGTTCGAAGATTTCACCGCCTCCTAAGCAAATTTCGCACCGTTCGCTGGGATAAGAAAGTAAACAGATCCCCGACGACATCGTAGAGTAAATACGATTTTAGGGCCACCCTATATTCGATCGATCGGCCCTGTTCGCGCCATAGCCGGCGTGGACACCACCATAGCCTGCCCTTACTCCGGATATCCAATCACTTCGGTCGAGTGGTCGCGCGGTGGCGTGGAATTGCCCCTCGACATAAGGCATCGCGTGGATGGAGAGGGACATCTCACGATCACGACGGTGGACCCGAACGACGAGGGGACGTACACCTGCATGGTGCGCGCGAGATCAGGGGAGACGGCTAGCAGGGACATCAGACTCACCGTTAGCAGTAAGTAGACATCGCCGACAGCATTCTCGTAGGGCATTAGGACGTAAGGGCCGAGTACTTTCATCGATGATTAGCTGGGTGTTGTCTGTGTGAAAGATATATATGTGGAACATATATACGGCCAGCGATTGATTTAACGATTGATATTGCTGAGATGTATAAAGGAGTCGTGAGAATTCGATTCGACGAGGGGAGAAGTTCCAGCGATTATTAAATACCGCGTAACGGGATAGAATCCTCTAGCCAGACGGAGAGATTATAGTCGGACTAAGTCTGAGCATAACCAACGCTTACTCCGGTCGCAATTCAAGCTTGTAACTTGTTTGCACATAACCAGAATCTAATCTAGGCACGGTTCACGCTTGTAACAGACTTATATGATGAAAGCAGAATCGAAAACGACGTGCGCGGTAAGCGTCCGCCCTCCGGTAAAAGCAATTTGTTTCACGAAAACCGAAGCTTGCTCGCACGAACGTTTCTTTACGGACTCTTTCCCAACATGAAGAACGGGTGCATGTTACCATTAACGAGAACATCGCTCTAAGCTTCAGCATTCGTTTCGCTCGTTTCACTTATTTCGCTACCGATTTCGCTCAACTACCCGGAAAGTCGACGCGGTCTGTTGCAAGAAAACAAATTGAAGTCAAAACCTTCAGTCAGTGTTGATCGATTATCGCAGCGGTTTAGAGACATCTTATTTGGCGATGGCGCAAAAGAGCGGGCAATTTCATCGGTTTGTAAGGTTTCAAAATCAATGATGTTGAAATTGATCGGCATATTTTTATCACTTTAACATACCCTAGTAGCACACAATATTAAATACATATGTATGTAATGTTAAAACACGATTGAATCTCTTTTTAATATTTAAATATGTAACGAATATTCATTTTAGATTTAAAAAGAAATATTTTTTTACAAATGTTTACCAAATATTTATTTTAGATTTAAAAAGAAATATTTTTTTACCAATGTTTACCAAATATTTATTTTAGATGTAAAAAGAAATATTTTTTACAAATGTTTATTAAATATTTATGTTAGATTTGAAAAGAAATATTTTTTTTCTGATGTTTACCATATATTCATTTTAGATTTAAAAAGAAATATTCTTTACAAATGTTTATTAAATATTTATGTTCGATTTGAAAATAAATATTTTTTTCAAATGTTCATTAAATAATTAGTTTGTGTCTAAAAAAAATATTTGTCTTACAAAATGTTCATTAAATATTTATTTTATGTTAGTAGTACATACAGTCAGTCTCAGAAACATTCGGACACTAAAATATTTTGAATTCATCCCTTCGTATCTCGGTCATTTGTCAATGTATTGTGGTTTTTCTTGTTTCACCTGATTCGTCTTTCATTCAAGTTAACAAAAATGTGTATTTTTTATTTAAATTTATGCGTGGTTTATTTTATATTAAATAATGAATTCACTCATGTCACGTTTTCGGGTTGCAAAAAGATTCGGACACTTGTGTTTCTATCATTGTTTAATTCGACATGCACTATTTTTAAACTTTTGCCGCATGTCCTTGTTGACTTAATACTTCCCTTAACCGATGTAGCGTGTGAAACAATTTTTTTTGTTAATATTTAATCGTATATCACGTTCATTTCTCCTTTGATTTTCATTTCAAACTTATTATTGTTTTTTTCCATTTTTCCGACGACATTTTCCAAACATTTTTTCGCAGAATTGAAGCGCAAGGGTTGTGAAGACCGATGAAGGACTTTGAGCCAGTGGTGCAACGCAAATTGTTGCTCCCTGTGTGCTTTTTCTTTGGATTTGGTGCCTCGATAGAATGTACGACTTTCGTAGAACGCCATTTTCTCAGGAACCCCTACTAATTTTTTTATTCTTGGACTGAACTAATGAACCTTATGCATGAGAGAACTAATAAATTCCAATTTTGAAACCCTATTGTTTAAATTATAGATTTTACAAGCTAGTAGTATGCTACGGCAGAGTGTCCGAATCTTTTTGGAACTTTTCACTAAGGTGTATATGAGCGTCCGAATCATTTTGCAACTTTTCACTAAGGTGTATATGAGCGTCCGAATCATTCAAACAAGAAAAACCACAATACATTGACAAATGACCGAGATACGAAGGGATGAATTCAAAATATTTTAGTGTCCGAATGTTTCTGAGACTGACTGTATATGATTAAAGTACACTTCAGTTTATCGGATCATATCTGTTCTGATTTTATATGAAATATTTTTTATAAAACTCTATGGAAAAGATGTTTTATAACAAAAATTTTATATACAATAAGAACAGATCGATGATAAACGCGCGTGTGATTTTAATATTTGTGGGCTTAGAAAATTAATATTATGTACAACGAGATGTTTGCATGGCTCAGTGAGGAAGCACAGTATCCAGTAATCGGTGGTAGGTCCCGTGTTCAAATCCCGGCTCATCATAAAAAATGTTCAATTGTATACTATAGTTTGATAAAAATACCAGAGAAAGAGAAAATTATGCTCCTATTAAATAATAATGCGCAAACAATCAAATTCGGTCGTTCCTAATTTTTTTTAAATTTAAACATTATTATTTAAATATTAAATACATATTTTTTCAAAATTATTTATGTATCAAATGCATATTTTGCAAATATCTATTTTATATTTATATGATATTTTTCTGACCATTTATTTGACATTGTTTTTATATCTATAGAATATTTGAAACTAATATTTATTTCATATTAAAAAGTGTCGCCAAAAAAATATTATTTTGATATTCGAAAAAGATGTTAAATAAACATTTGTGTGCTACTAGGGTAATTGCTGGCGGAAACAAAAAGTGAAGAACGAATAGCATGCGTCCCGGCTTTAAGTCATGGGAGAATTATTCTGGATCGGCACTGATTGGATCCGGACGTTGATTGAAGCCTTGTTTGTCCGTTAATATATAGGTCACCCGGTATTGTAATTTCCGCAGGTCCACCCGTGATGAGTCCCTTTGGATTTCCGCCGAACTTGCAGGAAGGCAAACGTGCTCAGGTCACATGTAGCGTCACTTCCGGTGATCTTCCGATCTATTTCTCCTGGTTGAAGGATGGCGAACCACTACCCTCGTCTCTTCGTGTAAGCAATTCCGCGCACGCCCCTTTAGCACTGGCAACATGCATTATTTCCCTTCCCTACGTACTGCGTGCCATCGAACGTATTTATTGCCTAGAGAACATGACTCCAGTAGACGACAAATGCTACTGCACTTACAGAACAACGTTTCTCTTAAAAACATTTACATTTTATATTTTTCCAATATCGGCTCCATTAATTCTCTAAAAACACTCCTGTCCTACCAATCCGGATCTCTCAATGACGAAAAATGTGAGCAATTACAACCTCTTGCAAATCTACAAAAACCATATAATACCACAAAAGCACAAAAACGAACATTAGCCTTGGAAAAGGATGCGATTAACTATGAATCCTCGATGTTCCTAGATCGAAGAGAGGGGTGCGGAGTTCTTCAGCCTGCTGGTATTCAAGGAGCTCTCGTCGCGTCACAGCGGCAAGTACACGTGCGTGGCGACCAACAGTGCAGCTAAAGTGAATCACACGGCGGAGCTACTGGTGAAGGTGCCACCGCAGTGGATCTTTGAACCGCAGGACGTAGCTACCCTATTGGGCAACCCTCTGAACGTTCACTGTGAGGCGAAGGGCTTTCCGCCCCCTATTATCACGTGGCTTCGGGCCAGAGGCAGAACGTCCAACGACTATCAGCCGCTAGTTGATACGTTGGACGGAAGGCTGACTATCTGGCCGAACGGATCTCTCTGGACAGCGTCGGCTGGCCCTCAGGACGAAGGCCACTACCTTTGTCGGGCTAACAACAGCATCGGCTCAGGACTCAGTAAGGTCATCTACGTTTCTGTTCACGGTGAGTGTCAGTACGGCTCTTAACGCTTTCTCGCCAGACGATTTTCAAGCATAAATTCTGTCTAGGATATAGATTTTGAAGGGTGCACTTTTATTCACTATAACTTCTTATGAGCATTCATTTACGGGAATGTATTGTGTAAGGTGTAGTTAAGCCAGCGGATGACGGGATGAAGACGTATTGTGTTTGAAATATGACACCGTTCGACCGTAAATATTAGTGGAATACGTACGGATGCAATATCATGTTTCTTGCCAGCGGAGTATCGAAGACGTGTGCATTATACTTGAAACGATAACAGTCATTTTATTTTGTACAGTATTAATAATATCGACATTAACGACTTCATGATATTAAAGCGGTGATATTTTAAGTAGCAATTGGCAATAGCGCATTAAAATAACAATGCCAAAATGTCAGAATAATATTTGTTCAACAATTGCGAGGATGGGATCAGACATGTAATATCCGATTATGTGACCGCAGCATACATCGAACCGGTTCAGATTTCAAACCATTTATGATATATAATCTGCGCCGTTAATGGCTCATTAAATAATTTGAATGTGTCCTTAATATGAAAAACGCGTATTCCATCCAGAACCAGCGCGATTCGAGTTTCAAAGTAAGAACGTGACGATTCGTCGTGGTGAATCGGTAACGCTGGATTGCACCGTAATTGGGGACAACCCCATTGAAGTTCAATGGATGCACAATAGCGACCGTCTAGATGCAAACAGCCACCGAGTGAGCATCAGTCAGATTAAAACGGACAACGGCCTCAAGTCGCAATTGTCGATTGGAAGTAGCGATCGACAAGACTCGGGAGTTTACAGATGCACAGCAAACAATGCCTACGGAAGAAGCGAGCATCTGATCTATTTAGCAGTGCAAGGTACTTTAACTTTTGTCCAGTATATTCTTCTTTTCACGTTCAAAAACGACATATGCAGCACAGTTGAATTTACTCATAGAGAGCCATTAAGAACAATATTATATGGTTTGACATTATGAAGGTTCTTCCTAGTAGATTTCCGATGACAGTAAGTGAATCTCATAAAACAAATATTTCCCACGTAGAGAGACCAGACCCACCGGCTTCGCTGGAAGTAATAGAGATCGGGTCACGATCAATAAGGCTACTTTGGAAACGATCTTTCGACGGCAACAGTCCCATTAGGAATTACGTAATACAATACAGATCCCTTAGTCACGGTATGAACGACGATTGGAATCCCGCGAAAACGCACAATGTCACGTACACGCCAGGCACTTCAAACATGGGCAACACGATACATCCGACGCAAAACGGTACGTTTCAGATCTTGTGAAAGCTTTCTCAATCCCATTGTCGCACGCATTTACTCGTAACTGTAATACTGGTCCTAAAATAGCCGGTTTTTCTTACATGAACGTATTCGGTGATTCGTTTCTTCAATGATATTGTATTTCGAATTGATGGTATTTACAAATACCATCATTCCAGGATTATCCCCTTTTGAGACGACTCGTGACGATCAAGAAGTTGCTTTGGTGGGTGGTCTTCATCCTGCTGTGACATACACGTTCAGGATATTTGCTATAAACTCGATCGATACTAGTGCACCGACTGACCCTGTTGTGGCAAAAACTCAAGAAGAAGGTAAATGTTAAAATGTTAAATAGTAATAAATCGCATTATCATTAGTACGAGTATTAATATGTCGCTCTATATTTATTTTTAAATCCTAGCGCCAACTGAACCTCCGCAAAATATCAAAGTACAATCAGCTGGACCTGGTGAACTTATGGTCAGCTGGCAGGTACGTCAAATTTCCACATTGACAAATTGCAGAATGTTATGAATACCACGAATTCATTCTTCACGCGTACTCGCTCACTTTTCAGCCACCTCCGAAAGAATCGTGTAACGGAGATTTACTGGGATACATCGTTACGTGGTCAGAACATTCATCTTCGACATCCGGTGTAGACCAAAGCAAAAGTTTAACAGTAAATGGTTGGGCAACAACAAAAGTTCAATTAACTGGACTAAGAAAATTTACTAAATACGACATATCGATTAGAGCATTTAACAGCATCGCCAGTGGACCTCCCAGTGATCCAATTGTAGGAACTACTCAGGAGGGAGGTATGTTTAAATTCTACAAATTAACAAATATTTAAAAGTAAATAATCACACAGAATGATATATGTTTATACGAAACGAGGAAACTATACAATCTAATTACAACGTTATTAACTAAGTACGAAATGTATTCAAATTATTATCCGAATCAGTGCCGGAAACACCGCCGACTCAAGTAGCTTGTGTTCCACTGTCGTCCCAAAGCGTAAAAGTATCATGGAGCGCACCACCGCCTCATCAGCATGGCGGAATAATTCAAGGCTACAAAGTTTACTACAGACCTGTGCCAACTGACAACAGTAAGCTCTTTAACTTAATCAACTGTAAAAATAAGTGTTTGTATGTGTACACTTTATTCCACTATTCGATCCTATAGTGGATATATCTACCGTTGGAGAAGTCAAGAGGACATCAAGTTTGGAGACTTATCTACACACCCTATACAAATATACCAACTACTCGATCAGAGTGTTAGCTTATACCGGGGCCGGTGATGGAGTGTTAAGCCCGTCTATCTTTTGCACCACCGAGGAAGATGGTGAGTGTTTGTCTCTCTCTCTCTTCACATCAGATCCCATCTCAAACATTAAAGCATACAAAGATAGAATATCACAATTTTCATATCTCGATGTATACTTTGCCTCTTCGTCTTTGACATTGTAGGGTTGACTTTATCAAAATCATTTATATTTTATGTTGTAATGTGAATTTGCAGCTAATTGTATTCTATTCACAGTGCCTGGGCCACCTGCCGGCATCAAAGCGTTGGCCCTCACAGCGGAGAGTATATTAGTATCATGGTTGCCACCTCTTCAGCCAAACGGAAACGTCTCCAAGTACACTGTATACAGCAGAGAGGCTGGCTCTAGCAATCACAATACCCATACGATGCACGAACCACCGTCTTCTCCTACCGATACTCTTACAATGGAGCTGCGGGGTTTAGTGGAAAGGTACTTGGCACAGAATGTTCTTTGATTAATTATGAACATTAAGCAAATGCTTATGACATTCATTTACTCATGTTATAGGCAATCATATGAATTTTGGGTATCAGCAACAACTGGGCTCGGTGAAGGAGAGCCAACTACAATAGTGACGCAAACGACAAATACAAGAGGTTTTAACACCGATACTATTTTATTATTTAAAATGTTAAGTTTCCAATACATATAATGATATAAATATTTTTTATAGCTCCTGCCAGAGTGGCGTCATTTTCGCAATTGTTAAGAAGAGCAGTAAAATCTTCTATCACTCTGTCCTGTTTGGTTGTTGGAAATCCTACGCCTCGGCCTATATGGACTTACAGAAACGGTCAAGTCTCCACAGGCAGACACTATGAACTCACTGCTGATGGCCATCTTAACATTCGCGGTAACATCTAGTTGTACCTTTGTTTTACAAATAGAAAAACATATTGACATATCAATATGTCAGGGTTACAATGTAACACTTCACTGTGTTTTAGGTTTAGAACAATCTGTAGCAGGTAATTATACCTGTTCAGCCAGCAATTTATTTGGAGATGATTCTATAACGTACACGTTGGTCGTCGTAATGCCCCCACGAGCGCCTACTTTGGAATTACAATACACAACAACGAACAGTATACGACTTCGATGGAATCATCCCGACAACGGCGGGGCTACTATTCAAGGTAATTAAGCATTGCATTACTTTTAAATACCTATAGCACATGGTCCACAAATTACATAACGTTTTACCAATGAATTGTAAAAAAAAGCGAAATCTGTTATATTTAAAGTCATTTAAACCTTGTGCAGGTTACGTATTAAGCTACAAAAGGGACCAAGGTGGTTGGGAGGAAATTGCACTATCGCCTGAACAAACAGAATTTATACTAACCGGTTTAAAGTGCGGATCGTCGTACCTAGCGCACTTGACGGCACATAATCGTGTTGGTACCGGAGATCCAAGCCCTTTGATAAGCGCAACAACCAAAGGAACAGGTAAAGATCTACTTTCTTTCGCTCACAATTGACACCACCGTTATGGTTGAGTTGTGCAAAGTGAATTATTCGTTGTTCTGCATTGTATCGAAAGTTGATTATAAATATTTGACGATATAACAAAAATAAATGTTTTACAGTTGTATCACGTATTTATACATATCATTCACATATACAATACGTTCTTTCAGCTCCACTATTGCCAAAAGAACGTGATATTATCTCGGCGAACGGAACATCGGTCCGACTAAATTTACTCTCTTGGCCAAATGGCGGATGTCCTATTCAGTATTATACCGTTGAGTACAGAAGGCGCATAAATACCGAACCCTGGATTTTGGTGGCTAGCCGCGCTACTGAAAATCTGGTGATACGAGATCTAAAGACAGCATCCTGGTACAGCTTACGCTTAACAGCTCATAATGACGCCGGTTCTACCCAAACGCAAATGGAATTTGCTACGACAACACTGAGCGGTGTCAGCATCGGCCCACCAAACGATTTAATTATGGAGGACGATGTTAAGAAGAGTATGCCCAATCACAAAGTACTCTACGTTGTAGTGCCTCTGGTTTGTGCCATCGTGCTTATCATCTCGGCGGTCATTCTGGGATACGTCATGCTCAAACGTAGCGGCAGGTGAGCGACATAACTTATACATTTGCATAGCATTTGTAAATACGATCAGTTGTACGATATAATTAATGCTATATTTTATTACTTGTTACATAAGATAATTATTTTAACCACTGTTTTCGTTAGTGTAAACAAAGTCGTGTTCCGAAATATTTATTTTACTACTTTTAACTATTCGTATTGAATTTGTATCGTGGAATGAATATAACTTTGCGTCTTCCGTGTGTGACATTTGGTTTAGCTTTATTTGGTAAACATTAAAAGACTCTTATTTCCCCATTCCATTGTCTACAGTAATTCTCAATACAATATAGTCCCTATAACTTTCCAATTCTTTGTTGTAACTTTAATGGCAGCAAGAAATTACGATCTAAATAAACTGAAGATGTAAAAAGGATTGAATAAAATAACATCAAGAAATTTGAATACTTAATTTAAAATCCCCACACCACCTGCCGTGACAAATTTGACACTGACTACTTGTCCGATCAATATACAGAGCGAACTACTTGGGAGACATATTGCCCGGTCAACAACAGCAGCAGCAAACAGGATTGGGATTGGTTCAGCAACAACAGCATCAGCAACATCATCATTTATCAAGTTGTATGTCCACTGTTCAACTCAAATCTACCGCAGAACGAGACAATAGACGTAATCATCAGGTCTACACAAGTTCGCCTGTTAAGCAGGATAATCACAAAGCAAATGACCATGGATCAGGTACGTTTCTGCCTTTATACTGGCCTGTATCAATATATATTTACTGGAAATAGACATCAACTGATCGTACATTAGTCTATGTCTTCTAATTAGTTAAAAGTGACATGTACAAAAGTATGGAGATCCACATCTATTGCTTAACATAATTGCGAACCTGGATGATATTTTTGCGAATTGGATGCTGCAGAGATGTACGAGATCAGTCCTTACGCGACCTTCAGCGTTCCAGGAAGGGAAAATCGTTCAGTGACGACGGCTACGTTGGATTATACTATGCAATTCAAAACGTTCGGTCATCTGGAGAATGAAGATATTAACACGATCGACTACGAAAGATCCACCGTGGACTTCGAAAGGTAACTGGTTACCTTTGTCACTTTACATTTTAGCATTATATACGTTTCACTCTTTATTTATTCATCTGCTCGTAATGTTTAATAAGCAACTGATACGTCCAATGTCCTTCGCACTACAATGACCTTACTTTCACCTTTTTCATTCCATTGCACTTCTACACACTCACATTCTTCATCTCACCTCTTGTTAATATTTTGCCCAAACGTTTTAGTAGTTTTACAATGTATCATCGTTTATCTACTACCCCAAACCCCGAAGGCTTTCCGCTCTCTTTTCTTTCTCTTCCTTTTTCTGGTGTTCTTTCACGCGTAGGTCGAAAACTCCAAGGTGGCACAAGCAACGCTACTTTCCGAGCATCGCGGAGGCAGAGAGCAAACTTCGTTCGAGTCGACAGGGTTCCGGTAGTGACACGTCCGGCAGCCCTTGCGGTGAATGCGCCGGGCCTAGCTATAGAGTACCAGTGAAGCCTTGCAGAGGTGAGGACATACTTCCAACTAAATCGCCACCGCTTATGTAAATCAAAATTAATAAGACGCGCAGGGAAAAAGTGACGTTTGTTACGAAGCAGACCTGCCTCTCCTTAATTCACGATTAGCAATGATAAACGCAACAGTTGACGACCATGAAATGGACTCATGTAATTGACGAAACAAGAGATTTCATATGAAATCATTCATCCGTCACAGCTATTACTCAGTCGTCCTTCTAATGTCTCCAGTGTTCTACTATTTGCTCAGTATCTGACTATTACAGATGTATTTTCGCGAGGCGTCGAGTCGAGTACAGAGTCCAACAACGAAGGTTCGCCGTCGCTGGCGAGACGACGAAGCCGACAGCCGAGCCGGTCCACTCGCAGGTAGCCAAGGTTTGTTTGTTTCCACATAGCACTCAGTCCTGATTAATCAACCCCGATCTCACGGTCTCATCAGTTTCATGTCGATGCGACGAAAAGGGTGGAAAAATGTGCACCCTTTAAGAAGTAATTTCAAGAATATGCGCGTAACGAACTCTTCGAGAACACGTCGTTGGCGAACGAACGACAAGCCAGACACTCGCGAGACTACGCCGAGTTGATGAAAATCGGATAGGATCGATCGAGTCGGATGACGAAGCGCGCGTTCCACACGGTATACGTTTTTCCACGTACTCGCTTGAAACAGAACACGGTCTAAGCCTCACCCTCGATTCGGCCAAATCGTGTCTTTTCTCTTCGTCGTGGCGCCAGGACGCTGAACGCTTCTACCGCGATATAAGAAAGTGTCTCCCCTTGTTTGGATTTTGGAGTTTGCATAAACGGATTTGAAAGAGCGAGTGAGCGGGTACGAGAGGTGCGCACGCGGAGGCTGTTTCGAGGAAAAACGTTGTTCATGCATACATTCCATCCATCCTCCATATCATTCGCGTGTATCAGAGGCATGAACCTAGGGTTCACGTCGTTCTACCCCACATTGGAGCCTAGTTCCACAAGGCTAATTTAAAAGTTTCCGAAGAGATTGAACAGACTTTCGATTACGTGTTTAGTTGCATAATAATATTTAATCCTTAAGATACTACTATTCCGAAATTTCATTTATATGATTTAAAATTTTAGGGGTGGAAAATCGATATGTATACATAGAATCTATAACGTTAGTTTCGAATAACCGAACCGCAGCACTTTCATGATTCCATATTGCAAACAAAACTCACTCCACAGTACACAAAAATCTTGCCTTATTGCATTTGCTTTATTCTGGCGATACAAATAATCGAAACTCCTGTTTTTAAAAGCAATGGAAGCTCTGAATCGAAGTTCCTTTAAATGGAAAGCGACCGTATATTTGAACAGATAAGTAATAATTAACGGAAGAAAATAAAGTTCAATAATTCCTCAACATCTATTCGGAAATTTTTATCAATAGCCTCGCGGATTATGACGTGTCTCAATTAATTGGCCGATATAAGGGGTAGTTCTTGTAGTCGCATTAATGACTAAAGAGAAACTCCGACCACCGGCTTAATTAAAGCTACCGCAGAACAGGAATCGCGAGGCAAAATATGCTTACACGCCGAAAAGTCTGAATGAACAAACTGTACAAATTTACCACAAAGACGAGTTGAAATTTACGTAAAAGTTTATGCATAATTTTTCATATACACGGTACTGTTCTTCCCTACCAACAAGTTCTTAACGCTTTCATGTTTTGGCATCTGCGCGCAAACTTTTCCCCTCATGATCTTGCTCCACTTGCAAAAACTACTTGGCCCTTTCTACCTGAAATATTTCATTTCAAACTATTTTGACATGGTCACGTCTTCTACATCCATTCCTATAACTATACAGTTGTGACGTGAAACGCTAGCAGCGAAAACATGCTCCGACGCTCTACACATCAAGTAACCAACTGAAGCAGAACGTCAGTTCTAAAAGTAAGAATCACTAAGATTGAAATTAGCCATGCAGGAGAACTAGCTATTGCAAGTCTCGTACACTTCCTGATCTGCGGCAGCTAATCGGCTCGGCGAAAGAAACGAACCATCCCCTGTAAGCCGTCTCTTCTGATCTCTGTTATGCGTAGTTCGGTGGAGGACATGACGCTGTTGCCGCCGAGCGGGTTCAGCGACAGTCGTGAATTGAGCGACGTGGAGTGCGACCGTGACCGTGATCGTGAACGTGAGCGTGGCGACCGCGATTGGCAAGGCCTGTCGGTCGGTGGAACCCGCCATGGCGGCAGCTTGGGTAGACTTCCAATCGAGGCCGTCGAAACTATGCTCGCTAGGTATCGACACGAACCTCCGTAGACCGTAGTAAGCTGACACGTTGAGATCCATACTTCGCACTCTTTTTCGTAGATAGTCGAACTGTGCCGTCGCACAGCTTCTCTTTGTTTTCACCGGTTCAAGTATGATGTTGCTCAAAAACATGGCGTTGTTCAGAAGATCATTGAAATGAAGAGGCGCAATGTTTTTTTTTTTTTTCCAGAACCTTATGGATTTATCACATTGACCATGAAAACCGCTGAAGGTTGCTCAAGTAACGATGCATCGAACACTTGTATTCCTTTGTAGATGCACAGCGTTATGGAGCTATGACTTTTTGTTTAATATCTTGTCATTGGTAATGCGATTGCTTCGGCCTGTTGAATGCTGTAGCGCTAATAATGTCAAATAGCAATGTTCCGCATCACGACATTATGCACTTTAGATTTCCTGTGACTTGAGGTGTCAAAACTGGATTTATAGGGAATAGAGGATATAGAATGATAATAATAGCATTAATAAACTACTTCTGTTTTTCTCTGTTGATAAATTTAATTGTTCATAAAGAACAGAGTGTTCGTGCTCTTTGAAACTCAACAGTCACCTCAATAATGATATATCGTCAACCTGGTAGCTAAATAACACATTCTTATTTAATAATTATACCAATTGATGCACTTCCCAAAGACAATCCAAACAAACCAGACAATGAACAAACCATCTCTTTATTGAGCAACATCGTCCGATCGAGCATATACAATGCCGAAAGTGATCTCTGCAATCTGTCGCAGGTATCAGCAGAGAAAAGAACAGGAACGCCAAGAATTCACTATACACGTATGATCGAGATTCGCTGGCTCGACTACAAATCTTCGCGGGACGATGTAAAGTCAGTTCGCGTTTAGGAAACAATTGAAGCCCCTGGATTGTCGTGCGAGAGATGCGAGATGCGAGCGTTAACAACGTCTTACGTTTAAGTCAATAGAAAAAGGACTCCTCGAGGACTTCGCAGTTTCCAACGCACTGACCATCGCAGCACTGAATGTATCTATGAGAGACGCGATCCGATCGTTCACATTATAAATCTTCGTTGTACCGCAATTTGTTACGTGCTCACACGTATACGCGACAAATTCGCAGTATGTCCAAGCACATGTATTCGACGTGAAAAATATGGCACCGACGGCTTATTTGGCTATTTTTCGGATATCTAACGACAGGGACATCCTAGTTCCTGGTGTTAACATGTCATCGTTGTGTGTCGTACACGATTAAGTGTATATGCGACAGAATGGATGTTCAAAATAGGTGGTAAATAGATAACGGTAACTCAATTCGCCATTTCCTAACGTCTAACGGTTAGAGTCTCCTGTTTCGTTGTTAGAAAATTAATCAACACCTGAATGAGCGATAAATAGCGTTGATTCAAATGAACATCGTTTCTTCTTTCCGTTTACCACGCGGCAACTACAAACTGCCGGAATATATCTCGAATATGTAAATTGTCGTTGTACAATTAGAAGAACGACCGCGGGTGGAAGTATGTAGTAACGTCTCACTGTGAATACTGAAATCGTGCGGCGAGTGTAATATAATAATACTGGGTATAACTCGCGATGAAATATCAAACATCGTCGAATACTTCGATATCATACACTGACTTATTGTAGTTCGATGCGCTCCTACCTTTTACACATTCCATTGAGAGATCTAGTTCGAATTTGTCGACCACAAACAATCAGGACCACTTTACAACTGAACTTAATGTCTATAAACGTAAAGAATTCATAAAACTCATCCGGAAGCCATGATCGAACATCACTACTGCCAATCTATTAACATTCGATACGCTCAGTCGCCGGTGGCACAATGGAGAATAATTGCAACACATTTGCCACTGTGATTTACGAGCTTTACGAATATCAGTTCGTACTTCATGCACACGATGCAAATACTGAGAAAGAGGACCTAGCGTGTCATTAATCAATAAGTATGTAAATACAGGCACCTTTTCGTACAGATAGCGCGTGACATAGGGGGAAACGTGTTGGATTTTTTTTTTCGTCCCGCAACCTCACGCCAAATCCTCTATTGCCAAATGATATTCCAGACTCACGAGTACACGTTGCATGGTGTTCGTTTAATCCGCCAAACGAGAATAATCTTCACCGAGGCTTTATTCGCCGGAGAATCGTGTCATTTCGATGTAATGCGAACAATGCAAAACGATGCTCTGAATCTGTGTAGACGTACCATTTTGGAGAATGCGAAACAGCACGTCGACACGCAATTTCTCTAAGTATGCACACAAGAAGTGACCGACAGAACATATACTTGGTTAACACATTTGTACCAAAGCGATGAAAGTATATAAGTCAACAACGTAATTACAAAATGAAAGTTATCATAACGGTATTAGTTGAACGTGAAATGGAGTGTACTACGGTTGGTTGAGCTAATTATCTGCACGCGTATATACGATAAACAACTCGCTGAATAATTTGCAGAGCAAACTCGGTCAATTTAATTCCGAACAGTCGAATTACTCAGTATATAATGGCTATTCCGAAAACTGGTAAGCATGAAGCCTTGATTCTGTTCATACTAATACTAATATGACTATCGTATATTTAAATTATTCTCTTGATGATCCACTTCTGCATTGTCAGACTGATTAAAACTATGTAAACTGCGTGTCGACATATACATGTATATGTGTGGATATCACTGCATACACACGACGCCAAAGACCGTAACGAAAGATTACGTTAAACCAACACTCGGATATAAATAGTAGGAATCCGTTACGATGTACAAAATAGTTTACGGATCGTTTAATGTTTAAGCGCAATGTCTTCGAAGCGAGACTTATTCTAGTCAGATCGGGTATGTCCTCCAATGTGGACTTATTGTAAAGCTATGATTCCTGCAATGCACGGCATGGGACAAGAGAATATTTCTTACAATTAGAGAAGATAAATGAATACTTGATGTACAGTTTTCATAAATACAGTTTTACTATACATATACTTATCCAAACTACAGGTACGGGGAAGCCAGTAATATATTATTTCTCGAAATTTGACAAAACAATTTCTGCAAGAATAACTTTTTGAAGAGATCGGAAATTGATTTATGTATGAAGAAATGCTTTCACAAAATGAACAAACCTCTTGTATAATAAATATTGCGTCGTTGCACGACCCATTGAAAGCATCTATATATGTGGAAGCCGTGCATTTCAGGATCATTATAAGGGGTCTAATTAAAAAAAATAAAAAAACATGCAAAAATGGTAAAATATTAAAGACAGCGCCTCAGGAGCGCCTCCAGAACGTTATAGCCGTGTACGTATCCGGTCCTTCCGAAATGTGAGACTGAGGCTAACTAACTACGCTTACGTTGATTTCTGCCAAAATGTCTTATAATTAGTCGTCTCGTCGTCTGTAAGAAGCAATGAGCCGTGAGGCAAACTATGAGCGGAGACATACTCTATATATTTCTCAACCGAGGGTATACTTTGAGTCAGACTAATAACGAAAATGTCACACCGATGCGTGTATCCTATGACCGATTTGCATAACGACAGGAGGCTATCGACCAACTTTTTATACGTACGCTTACCTTAATGGAACGTTTTAATACTTAACTACTATTTTCATGACATATCAATGAACTATAATTAGACGTTTCTGTAAGCTCAGTACTTGAGAATCTAACAATTAACAATCACTTCGTTTGCCTGTAAATGACATATAAACGATTTTACAATTTTAAACTTTGTATAATTACGTAAATTTTGCTATTTTTACACGGAGATAGTAAAATCAATCGGTGACACATGAATACCATTAAATATCTCAAAAAAGTGTTAGAAAACATAATAAACTGCTATGTCAGTAAAAATATCTTATTGAATCTGTATTCGATTTAACTTTTTCTAATTTTAGACAACCCAATAAACATACTTCTATCTTACGGACTGTCAGATAGCCAACTGTCCTCGTACAAATCGATCATTAATACAGACTACACCTTACGTATCTATTAAAAACTGAATTCCAACAGCGACGCAAACTAAACTGCCAAAACTTGTGTATCATCCTATTGCAAATAAGAGAAGCGTGTCGCGACGAACAAACAGGGTGACCATAGTGTCGCAATTTAGACTGAACGAACGGTTAACGTTCATTGAACTTTGAACTTTCTGCTGAAATTATTAGTAAGTGCAAACGAGCACATTGCGTTCTTATGCTATAAATACCACGATTCCAGTGATACCAGTGAACGAGAGTCATTTTATTTATACGTCACAGTGAAAGTATCAAATTCTGTAATTATACACACTTACTACTAAATGTATGCGTATACTGAAAGATTTAAATAAAGTCTGAAATACGGCTCGTGTATTTGGCTGAGTAAAGGTCTGGCTTATGTGTTCTTCTTATAGAAGAGGGGCAGCATACATTTCCTAGTGAATGTCTAAAATTGCTGAATTCATGCTTTCAACGTAACATATGCACGCCGAATGGCCGAATATGTATGCATTTTTTACGCGCCTGCGATGATTTTCCGTCGCTTTCTCGTTCCCAGCAATGCAAGACTCCGTCTTTTTTCATTGGAATAGCGATTTTGTACAATCCGTCGAGGCGTTGATTGTTACTGCGCTTGTTATCGAACAATTTATGCATTACATTTCACGAAAGAATCCATGCGCTTAGTTCGTTTTATGCATAAGGGACGTGGGAACGATGATTCTTAATGTACAGAGTATGCCTCCCGCGTGTTTATAGTCGTACATTCCTGCGCGCGAATGTATTTAAATATGTACAAACAGTATCGTGATTTTAGTCATCCGTCGGGTCTAGATTGCAGTCGAATCTGACGTTTCTAGTCAATCGCGGTCGCACTTCGAACGAGAGGTAGAGCTTTTTATTTTAATAAACGAAATTGGCTGAACGCAGGCAATTTTGACTTCTGCGCAATCTGAATTGCTATTATAACATTTTTGTCTCATGAATTGAAGTTTTACAGATATTTGTTTACTTAAGTAAATACAGACCCTTGTCTTTAAGTGTAAGTCCAGAAACATGTAGATATGGGTAAGATCACTTTTCGCGGCCCTAAACTTATTTCCTCGCGATAATTGATCCGCGCTCTTCTGCTTGCCTAGTGTTCGCTGAGCTTTTTACTCGAATTCCCTTTCGATATTAATGTACATTCACAACTGAAAAGGGAATGGGTTTCCTTCTCTGTCTCCTGTTGTCGGGCTTGCAGACAAACGATCTTTCTCCCTTTTCGTTTTTTTACTGAACAGTCGGATCTGCGCTCAGCAGATCCCACGGATGTATGCTTGGAAACGTGTGTGCATCGCATGCTATGCACACACGTTTCCAAGAAAAGAATTTGTGCCATAGCCTGACTATGCGACGAATCCAGCTAGTTGTATATGAAACCCTGTGAATTTTAGTCTTCATGTATCATATCCTCGTATAAAGAAAAAAATATGTGGAGAGAACACTGCACAAGGAATTACTTTACCATCAACAATTTGGAATGGAATGGCGTTCGGGATGTAATATTAAAACGTCGAAAGCGTCACAAAGTACTCAGCTTGTTAATAAAGAACAATGGATATTTAATTGCGCATTCTTGATGTTATTCAACCCATTATTGTCCTTGCCAGCTTCACATATAGATGTGAGCATTTGAATTTCCCGCCAAAATTTAACATTTTATGTTTTGGCGGGAAAAAGGAATATTTAAAATTTTGGCGGGAAATTCAAAAAATGTAGTTTTGCCGATTCCGCTCGTTCTGAATTCTCTGGCAAGATTTAACATTTTATATTTTGGCGGGAAAATTTATTATTTGAAATTTTGGCGGGAAATTCAAAAAATGTAATTTTGTAGATTCAGCTCGTTTTGAATTTCCCGCCAAAATTTAATACTTAATATTTTGGCGGGAAAAATTAACATTTGAAATTTTGGCGGGAAATTCAAAAAATGTAATTTTATAGATTCAGCTCGTTTTGAATTTCCCGCCAAAAGTTAATACTTAATATTTTGGCGGGAAAATTTAACATTTGAAATTTTGGCGGGAAATTCAAAAAATGTAATTTTGTAGATTCAAGTCGGTTTGAATTTCCCGCCAAAATTTAATATTCTATAAGTAGTTTGGGCGTTTCTCCGTTATGCCTGGAGCCACCGTATCATACATAAAATTTTTGCGGGAAATTCAAACACGTTACGCCACCAACAAGATACAAGCTGCACCGAGAAGATATAGATTTTTCCATCCTAAAACAAACCCACGGTCCCATTATTTATTATAATGCTTACTGTACCAGTGTTTGACTGGTTCTAAACACCATCAGTCATTATTCAGTGATCCGAAGATTCACGGGACGGACGAGCTTGCGTATTAAAGTTTGGAATCTGATTTATTCTTTTCACAGCAAGAGTGCAGCCGGCTACCAAACTTCCATATCAAAGGTGCCAACGCTCAAAGCGCTACAGTGTATGCTTTTATATTGCTTATGCGTGTGAGTATAGGCTTATACTGAGCTTATACAGCAAATACGAGCCAATGAAAGCACTGCATTCCGTCACGGCGACCCGGCGCTATGGAAGGGCCTGCCGGAAACGTAGCTCCCACTGCGCAGTTGGAAGCCAACTTTCCGCGCTACATTGTGTTCGCTCGTGTCTGTCAACGATATCGTCAAGACCGTACAACCAAACTCCGATTGTCACTTGCGAGGTATCTATACGCGCCTTTCAGATTATCCGATCAAAAGGTGTTACTTCCGTTGGATACATTTCACATTTCAATACTCTTGAACGAATCCCATCGTCTCCGTCGACAGTCAGCACATCGTCCGTTTGACGTTCCAGACGTTCGACACAAGAAAGTGGTAAAGTGGCACGTGAAACGTCGAATTTGTATTTTTCCAATCAAGCCCTCAACGAGGATCACGAACGGCCGTCAAGATGTGCGCGAAGATGGCTTTTCAACACAAGGCGGGCACCGCTATGGAGTGCCTAAGCGTATGTAGTCCTTATCCGAGACTTCTCATTGTGTCAGCCTACCTAGGATGACATACTGTCATCTAACACTGAAACGCAAACCAGGGATATTGTATGCATATCTAGTTCAAACAGTTTTGCCTTTTTCTGATCTGTCAATTTATAAATCTATATTGGAGTCTTTGTTATCATTTTAAGTGCCTATGTTGGCTCAGTTTGCCAAAGTATATAGAAGAATTTTTTGTGGTATACAAAGGATCATTGTTTGGAGTTTGTGGCATGGCAAACATTGTTGCGGTACCAAGCCAACTACTTATTATTACATAGTAATGTAGGATGTAGCGAAGAAATACATATTTTTGATTTTTAGATACCGATTACTTTACACAAAGAAACTGAAGTAAACGGGAATGGAGAGGAAGTGATGAAATGCGGATTCAAAATTGGCGGAGGGATTGATCAAGACTTTAATAAGAGTCCACAGGGTTACACAGATAATGTATGACAACACATTACATTAGGTTGATCGGTATAATCGTTTTACTGATGTTACACATTTTTTTTTTTCTTTTCAGGGTATATACGTTACAGAAGTTCATGAAAATTCTCCTGCAGCTAAAAGTGGCCTGAGAATGCATGACAAAATTTTACAATGCAATGGGTATGACTTTACAATGGTTACTCATAAAAAGGCTGTGTCTTACATAAGAAAGCATCCAGTATTAAACCTGCTAGTAGCTCGCAAAGGCGTAACCAGTACTTAAAGAGCATGCCAAACAAAGAAGTCACCTGTTTACAGCATATTTATTTCAGTCTATAGCTTGATGAACAATCCTTATGCGAGTACTACATGTCTGCCAAATATTAGATTGCGGGAGGATTAGAACAAAGTCGTTTTACATTCTGTTATCCATTCTACTGATAACAATGACAGACCCCTGTAGTTATCTCTGAGGTTAAAGATACAACTCTAATCTGCGTATACTTTTACCGACGTTACGAAGTCTATTTATGTTGACGAACGCAGCACCGGGTACATTGGATGTGTGACATTAACGTAATAGACTGATTATATGTGCACAAAGCACGTGTTACGATTCGTTATTGTTGTTAAAGAAAGTATTAATTGTGCGTATGCATTATTCGCATATAATTGTACATAAAAGGGAACACCTAGTCGCACAAAAAGTATAATGCATCACCGATTATTACAAACCGGTGATGTCGTGTTATTTACTATAGTTGAATGAAGAAAAATGTCTCAAAATTTTCAAAACGTTCTGCGATATAATGACGTCATCATCGGGTAGAGTTCAAGTGCCAAATTAGTAACATTGAACAATATCCTTGTCTTTCGCATGTTCCATTGTCACGGTCGTCTAATGTGCTTGTGCAAAACGATTTAGAATGGAAACATTGTAACCATTGAAAAACCGAACATAAAATGCGGAAAGTATCTCAATCTTTTTACCAGCAGGCTATAGCTATTGTGCAGTTAAGTCAAATAACTTAATACACTAAGTACTTCTATAATGTAAAAACGAAAATGCCAAAGTATAACAAAGTTGAATTAGTTTACATACACAACACATTTTCTACGAATCTTATTATATTGACATATCTGTAATTTTTGCTACATTTACACGAATTTAAAATTTCAAACTCTTAACGTACATTTTACTCGTACCATGAGACACGTAATAAGGTATCAATTACGTCTGATAGCATCACAGTTTACTCTTTCTTCATATTTAACATTGAGCCCCCAACAATTTTGCAATATTTACAGTGATTGCATTTTTAAGCATTTATAATATTATTGAAATGTTGCAAAAGCATTTTATAATATAATTTAACTTTAGTATAAGAAGTTTTCAAAAATGCGAAAAATACATTGTGCGATAATTTCGTTTTGTTAGACGGGAAACACATAAAATAAACAGTGTCGTATGTTTCTTTAAAATTAGTATATTGTCTAAGAATAGACAGTAAATGAAGAGAAAACAGTTCCTACGCAGTACTGTCAGTTTCTTTCCCGTTGTCAATTATCTAAAGAAATGCAAAATAAAATACATAGAAATTATGTATTTACAAAATTGTGCACTATGTTATGTTAACATGGCATCGAAAATTGTGTCCGCTATGTTAATCATCGATCAAACATACATACAGGACGTTATGGAGTTACGAAGTTATGAATTGTTGTAGACAATGTATGAAACGAATGGAAGTCTATGTTCTTCGCAAATCTTTCATTCGAAATGATATAATAACACATGGAACAAACTGATGTACTCCAATCTTTTGATACGCAGCGTTTTAATTATTGCCTCATTAAGGTCTCTCTACGTATAAATATACATGTACAAGTCCAATCAATTATAATCGTTTGAGGCCATTTACACCATCAGTATTCTTTAATTATATTTTCGAACATGATCATTATGTACATCTATGATATATAAAATGTTTTCAAATCAAGACTATACCTACAAATGTTTTTGAAGCCTTTAACATTATCCTGTCAGTTTGTAACAGGCATGAATACGGAACTGATCTTCATTCTGAATATATCATTGCGTAAACGACGGTAATGTTAACGCAATTTATATACATATGTACAACTACATTATCGATTTGTTATAACATTTTAAGTATGAATATAGATATTGTGTGTGTACACATATTTTCCATGCATTGATTCATGTATTGCCATATATCAGAAATCATATACGCTCCTTCCTGGAGGAATATACGTCCTGACATTTTCTTTCACAGCGATACGGAACCGTTGTACATCCGAATCTTTGAATAGTTTATAAAATCGCTGGCACGGATAGCATGCCTATATGTGTGCGTGAACTAAACAATACACCTTGTATGTACTATGTTCTTCTTTCGTATTGTGTGCGTTTACATTTTTATAATCTTCATCTGTGCGATGTTAAATGTATTAGAAAACAGGAACGTTGTAAGAATATACCAAAGAAAATGTTATAAATATCTGTATTGTTAATTGCTTTTCCTTGGACCCAAATTCTCTCAACATATACATGCATGTAACAAAAGTAGCATAGGTTTACCGTGAATTTTCAGTTAGTTATGAGACTTTTACGCAAAGTACTTTTGAGATCCTCTGACATGTAAGCATGGTTTAGCAACTTTCTTTACTAAAAGAATAATTTATAAGGAATATAATCGTTATCCCGTTAAAATTCATCATTATTCTAATATTCGGTGCTTCATAATTGCAATTATTTCGGAACCATCAGAAATACGCACGCAATTATTTAAAACCGTCTAAGCAATTTTCATGAAGATCTTTCGATTCCGCAAAGAAATGTCTAGAAAAAATACAATTTAAAAACAAAAGCAAACGAATTTTGCGACGAGTGATTCAAAATATATAAATCTACACACAAATTCAAATAAGTTTCACTGTAATTGTCATTTTGGTGAACACAGTTCCATCTTCCATCCAATGATAGGAAATGTTATCGGTTAAACTGTAGCGACTGTTCAGGCAAAGTTTGACTGAGTTCGGCCAATCACAAGCGAGAGCTTGCCGCATCGAAATGAGACGCCAGTTCGAACTAACGCGAAGTTGCCCACGTAAGGTGACGTGTCTACAGCGCACCACGTGGACCGTATACATATGACACGTCGTTGTTGGGTGCACTTCAGGCAACAGCACACGTTTAAACGAATCGGTAAATAGGCTTCACTTGACGTATCGTGCCTGTGCGAAGCAGATTGTTTTTCCGGCCGTCTCTCGCCTGCAATCGAGAACACGTATGTTCAGTAACAAATACGCCAGCGAGCGACACTCTTCCATCGTTTCGGCGTTCGAAAGGACTTTAAGTTAACGCGAGGCTCCAATACGCCCGTTACGCTTCCTGTCGTTAAGAAAGTATCAGCTACCTCGCAGTCATGGTGAGTAAATGCATCTCCGTGCGAGCAGATTCTTGGCGAAACATCAATGGGACTCGCGTTTCGAGTCTTGCGCCATGATTTTCGATGCAATAATGATTGTCTGCTGGATTTTCTTTGAAGCCCGCCGCACCTAGTTCTACCTCCGTCGGGTCTGTGGGTCGTTCACCCAGCAAAGCTATCGCTCCACGCACGAGCGGTAGCGGAACGGTCAGACAACGAAAAACTGCCCCTGCCACATCCACCAGGAACAGGAACACAGGCACTAGCTCTGGCGGTATGTGGAGGTTTTACACAGATGACTCCCCAGGCATCAAAGTGTGAGTCTTTACTTCCGTTATGTGCTTTTAACGCATTCTCTTATTCGTTGGTAGCATTCTCGTTGTTGCTGTTATGGTTCAATCGATAGTCCAAGTCATTTAGTTGGGTTGACCTTATATTATTTAATTGAACATAAGGTACATTGATTGTGGTTTGCGTATTACGCACTTTGTTATTATATATTATACTCCATATGTTTAGGTTCTGCTCTTTGAATGATACGATTGAAATTATTTGTTAGTCATGATTATGTTTGATTATGCTACATCCATCTTAAATTGCTTATTTTGTAGGTTGAGTTTATCGTTTAGATTATTCATTCAAGTATTTACCCTTTACAGTGGCCCAGTACCAGTGCTGGTGATGTCTCTTCTGTTCATCGCATCTGTATTTATGCTTCACATTTGGGGAAAATACACTAGGTCTTAAGAGTAAGGTTTTTTGTATGAGAATCGGACTAGTGCATTGAATGGACGGTGCGTGAAGTGAACACAAAGTATGTATACAAATTGAAGGGTGGAAGTTGTTAAAATGTAATTTTTGAAGTTGAAATCGTTAATGCATTGGAATCGAGGTGAGGTCTTGTGATCAACTATCATGTTTGTAAAATCATTTCATGAATTATAACCAAGGACTGATTCTTAAATCATGCGTTCATGGTACATCATTGTTGTGAATGCCGGTGATCATATTTTTTTGTACTATAAATCAATCTGTCATGAAACTACGAATGTCATTCGAGAAAGAATGAATTTTCATGAGCACCAAATTCCACATTTTACAGAACAATGGTTTTTGGATTGGTATCTTATGCATTATAAGTTTAAGGTGTTTAGTTCTTACCGCAATACCGAAAACACTTGTAATACATCTATAAATGATATAATGTATCATATTGAAATAAATGTAACTTATTCTTAATTTTAGCGTCTACATTATCAGTAATATCCATGGAGATCGAAAACTAATACAATATAAAGAAAATGTGTTTGCCTGTGTTGTCATATGAAGTAGCCGTACGTTAACAGTCAGGCCATACGAGTAACATTTTCAAATAACAAAACTATCCTAAATTCCGCGATACCTCTCCGTCATACTAATTAAATCTACATTTCCCAACAGCAAGTAGCGCCCGCCCTTATCGATTGGTCGACCGACTGGCGCGAACGACTGCGGTGTTCAGAATACCTACAACATAGTACAGCCGGAGCATACCGTGTAGAACCGAAAAAAAAAGGCAATGTAGAACACCTACAACCGGCAGTCATATCCACTATCAAACAACAAAGCTCACGCGATGTTACAAAGTACGCGTCTCTCCACAATCACCTGTTCTACAAACGTTTAAAAAACAAATCTTCCCAATTCTTCGTTCCGTGCCCAACCATCATTCATTGTATTCACAGCTTTACCCTCTCCACACGCTTCGACGCGCTCTCATCCGTGCGCACCACTTTATACGCTCGTCCAACGCCATGTTTGACTCAATGTATACTCACCGCGACGCGCTCGCGCGCTTCTATCGATTCGCGGGCCAATAGGCGCGGATTGCAGTTGCAGCTCTCGCAGCTGGAGGAGAGGGAAACGAGAGTTTGATGCAAAGAGGTTCCGCGGAACGAAGATGTTCCAGGACAAGTAGAACGAAGAAGGATAGACGGACCGGGCATGAGCGATTCGGAGCCGTGGGTAGGAGCAACGAGAATAAGGCACAGCGCGTGGGAGTGAGAACGCCACAGAGAGAGAGAGAAAGATATAACGTTGGGAATTTGCGCGCGTGCGGGGTGCAACGTGAAAGGTGGAAGAGGGAGGGAGAGAGAAACAGTATCGTGCATCCTGTCTTCAATGTGCTCGGCGCTCTCGAGTATCGTCGTAACACGTGACCGCCGACAGACCCTCTCATTTTAGACTCGACATTGAATTTCCCCTGTAGTCGTTGCCGCTCCATGCCGCGGGCAGAGTAGGCAGGCTGACGTACCGTGGGGATGCGCGCACCGGAAGAGGAGCCACTGCAATGAGATACATGCCGCCGCGCGAGGTAAATTTGACTCCACACTCTGTGCATTGTTTCCCTCCGACTCCAAAACCGTTTCTACTTCTTTTTCTTATTCTTCTTCGAAAGAGAGGGGGAGAGAGAGAGAAAGAGAGAGAGTGTGTGAGTGTGACCGGACGATAACGTGCATCCCTTTCGCCAGTCGATTGGGGATAGGGGGGGCGTCGAAGGGTGGCTCATCAAGGTGAGAAGGACCCTTTAACAGGTGTTAAAATGGGTCGAGGATTCTTGGCGCGTAAGAGACTCTGTTGCTTATCGCCTTAGGGCAGCAATTTTGAACGGGCAATTGCGTACAGTTCGTTTGTCAGTGTTTGGGGTCGGGGGACACACTGAAGTGACAGTCAGCTGATTTCAGTCACACGGAAAGGATGTCGGTGTGCTCCGAAGTTCCTTCGCTTGTTGTGTTACTTGGATTACGCTGGCTTTCTTGAATGCGTTCTATATTACGTTTGAACTAAATACGTATACGGGTTTACGAGCTTTTCGTATGTGCGTGTCTGTCGAAACTTCATGTCTAAGTTAAATCATCTATCGAGAAGGATGATGAAGTTTGGAACGAATTTTGTAGTTTCTATCTAATGCACCGATTTTCTCTTCTGCAATGCGGCAATGCGTATAAAGTGATTGCTCTAATGGCATTAGAAGATTTATTATAGCCGTGTCTGGCCATATCAAGGATTGTACTACTGGTTCTCACGTAGGGCATGATGTAAGAAAGGATTATGACAATTATTCGCGTGTTTGTCAATTAAAAATGCAAATAATTACTGAAGCAATTATAACAACGTTTTATAAGATACATATTTCGGCAAATACAAGACGCGAAGTTTTCTTTTGCTTTCTTTATAAAGCTCAGTATCTTGCTTTCTCCTCAACATAGACAACGTCATGTCGATCAAAGATATTTGTGGCAAACAAATAAAATAACAGATAGCAGGCATTTCTCTGATATAATTTTTAATGTTTTTACAGATTTATTCAGAGTCGTTGCAAATTTTGTCATGTATTAATTTTTTAGCTATTTCAATACTAGGACTTTAAGCAGTAATTAAACGGATTCTAGACATATCGGAAGAAAGTTACACATCAACATCATTTACTATAGAAAACATTCAATATCGTTACATACGTGCAAGTTAAAAAAATAAACTTTAGTCAGCGTTTCTTATGCAGCACATTCTTTGTAATTATGTATCCCTATCAGTTTTTTTGGTTTAATTGGCAACGCGCAAGAATCGCGCGGGTAATCAATAAACCCGCGACGAGCCTTGAATTTCAATCCATTCGAGCGAATTGTCGGTTGCTTTCAGATCTTGAGGTGAACTTTCTATCGCAACGTGAGAAATTGATCGACATCGAATGAACGATGGCGGTGGATATTTTGGACGAGGACCATCTGGCAGTGAGCGCAATCGTCACAGTTGGAATGCAATTGATCTTCTTCACGATTGCCGCGACCTTTCAACTGGACAAACTCACGGACTTTGCCGGCGGGACAAACTTTATCATCCTCGCCCTACTCACTTTCTTTCTCGGCCAAGTGGGCAAGGTACGCTAATTATAACCGTCAGCTTCCGCTTTCAACATTATGCTAGCAATAAGCTGGAATGCATGTGCATCATGACTTTTGTATTATTTACAACACGTGTAATATTTAAGTTACACGCGTGCCTCGTAGTAATACATAATTAATAGCTATTTGAGTCTCCGAAAATATTTTCACACTGTATGGTAGGATATGTAAACGTGCATTAGGAATATACAAATGCTTTAGTAGACATCGCAATTTCGTGAAGGATATAATTCATGGCCTGTTATACCGGTAAGAAACGATGTAAATTGAAATTTCACCCTTAAGTTTTCAACAACAATGAGTGCCGTTCTCAAAGACGAATATTAGATTTGCAGAATGATTGCATCGGGACTTGTGTAACGAATTCGAAGAATAATATCCTTACGTGAAACACGTGACGTAAGTGGGATTTTATTTAATCGCCGCCTGTCAATTTATCGGGATAATGAAACGCTTTATCTCTGCTTCCGACGCAGCGCACAAAGCGCGTGACCCAGTTTGGAGAAAATCGGAAATCAAGCATCGCTACGAAAATAAATCACCATCACACGCACTGGGCAGCGAGCGTTGTAAATCTCGGAACTCGGCACACCCAAAGTTCGTATCGCGATTCGCCTAATTTTAGTCGCTCAATTGTCCATCGAGTGTACCGCCCCGAATGAATGACGTAATTGTAAACAATGCGTAAATTTAACCAAGGACGAAATCAATAATCGACATTTTCGTAAAATAATGACAGAGTACTATTCTGCAATTTGCAATCCAATTATGCAGTGTTGCTAGTCTGTTATTATTATCGTGATGATAGTGTGATACCACTGTTATCTCGTGATGAGCTCTGAGTTTTGAAAATTTGAACACATCCTATTTGGGTCACTGCTTAAGAATTTAGACCGCGATTCCCTTGTTACGAAGTTCACTTCAGTATCACAATAAGATGCAACGAGAAGCCACATATGCCATCCTTGCACAAACAGTCGCAAATTATGTGGCACGCAAATTTGATTTTGACACGTTTCGTTGTACGTCTCCCGTCGGTCACATAAATCACAGCGTGCCCGGGTGCACAACACACACTTCATTCTCAAGTATTATAGACACTGCGACATTTATCGTTTACCACAGCTGCGGCGACATTCACTCCCGCGGCCACTTGTTTTTCCCTACAGACATCTTTGAACATGGCACGGCTCGCAAAGCATCCTCTCACAGATATATAAATCATGCCATTGCCGAGTATTATAAGCACGGTGACATTTATTGCCTGCCATGGCTGCAAATGACATTTGTTTGGACCATGTCCTTTTTTTCTTTACGCATGTTGTGTGTGCGTCATCGTTTGACGTCCCACTCAATGTGCAGCAGCATTATACACATCTTGTATAGGGTCCAACCGGACGGAATCCACGGTACAATCAGGAAGAAGGGTGGCTGGAAATGCAGTTGAAAGAGGATTTTTCTTCACGTATTACATTTCACATTATATGATATATTGTCTTATGTTTTCTTACTTTTCATTAACTACAGACGTACGATAGTCGACAATTGATGGTCACCGTGTTCGTTTGTCTCTGGGGTGTACGCCTCTCTGGATATCTGCTCTACAGAATCATTAAAATCGGACGTGACAAACGATTTGAAGATCGTCGGAGTAATGTTATCCGATTTGCTGTCTTTTGGACGTTTCAGGTCAGTTACTTACGATTCTTTCTAATTATTCGATAAAAATATATTACTGCGTGTTTCTAACGTTACAATTTATGTAATGTCAAGCTTATGTACCAAAGAACATGATCTTTCGAAATTTGAATCGAGATTGCGCTTTGTTTAGGCTGTTTGGGTATACGTGGTCAGTTTGCCAGTTATAATCATCAACTCACCGCGACACAAAATACCGCCAGCGCCGAAGACTATGACCACCCTGGACAGTGCTGGGACCGGACTATTTTTAATCGGTTTATTGGCCGAGACCTACGCTGATTTACAGAAATTTGCATTCCGGCAAGATCCGGTTAACAATGGAAAATGGTGCAACGACGGTAAGTGCCAAATTAGCATATCAAAGTTTTTAATCATTTTTCTACCACGTCCTAATAAAAACACTAATCATAATAAATTACATAGACACAATTAGTATTGTAAGCTTTTATAGTCTTAACCAATCGCGTAAAAACACGAGCAATCGAAAGTGATATTAATTAACGAAAGTGATATACGTATTCATAAAGAAGCGACACACTTTCGCGGAATGAGAAAGGGGAAATAGAAACAAATGCCAAGTTGTATAGATGTCAATAACATAGCTAGAATATGTTACATCTAGTGCGCACACAATATATGCATTGTTGTCATTTCTTTTCAACGCCCTGGAGAAGATCACAATGCCTTTATCGATTCGCAGGATTATGGAGACTGTCCAGACATCCCAATTACTTTGGAGAAATCGTTGTGTGGTGGGGAATATTCGTGATATCTTTGAACGTGATTGAGGGTGCTGAGTGGGTCGCCATTGCATCTCCTATCTTCACAACGATTATCATATTGTTTCTTTCGGGGATGCCGTTGTTAGAGAAGGCTTCGGATGAAAGATACCGAGAGTGAGTACTCGTACTGCCTACTTTTCTGCTATCATCTATGACACGACAATCATTTAATAAAAACGCCCCTTCTATTGATATGCAATGACAAATACATCAACATTAGTTGTCACACCATTACCAGAACCCCTGTTCGTTACAGCAACGCTGACTACCGTTACTACAAGCAGTCAACTTCGCCGCTGATCCCGATCCCACCGGCAATTTACGTCGAAGTGCCACGCTTCCTGAAGTTCTTCCTCTGCTGCGAGTTCCCTCTGTACGATTCTCTGGACGCGAAGCCGCGTTCCGCTGTCACCGAGTCCACCTCGATCAGCCTCGCGGCCTCCACGTAGCTGTAGCCACGCGCCGGACGACCCACCTCGGAGTCCGGCGTGCAGTCGACAACCACGGCTACCGCCAGTACGGCGTTCTGATGACTCTGACGACTCTACCACCTCCATTTCGCCGCGATCCAGTGAATCCTGTTATGAATATGAGCATTTTAATCCCGCTTCCTCGATCAGTCTCAGCTCTGACGGGGAGGAAGTGGTGCATCCGATGCCAAGGATGATGCTCAGCACACTCGTGTAGAGTGCAACTGTTCGCTCACTGTCGATGACACGGTAACTTGAGTCGTGTGCTAATGAACTCTCATCCAGAGAAACTGATTGTTAGTTTAGCCAGGGTCTTCGCGCAGAATTTCGCTGTAAAATCCAGGGATACTTTCAACATGACATGCCAGAGAGATTTAATATTAACTGCAGGGGTTTTACTATTTGCTGGAAGTTGGTAATAGTTTGTGGCACTGTATTGAGCGGGAAGTGGCGTGTTTGTACTATGACGCACATTGATGCCAAAGAACCCGATTCGACTGCGGCTGTGATCCCAACATGTCGAATATGGATGGTCCCGTACTATGGTGCTATAGTTGAAATGTTCTGTTGCCCCGTACGTCATTGTTCTTAATGAGTATATAATTCTGATGCATTCATACTCTTATGGGCAATTGTTTTTGGTTGATATTTTCGTGAGAGAACACACTTATGCGTAACGTCAACACTGTTAACCTGCAAGCTCAAAAATTCGTTACAGTCGATCAGGTATTCGAATACTAATCATCGGCGAAGTTTCAGTGACTGAAGTTAAACAATAGCATAAAATGCCATTGAGTTTCTAACTTCAAATATGCTAAGTATGAAGTATATCAGTTAGAAACATTATAAGAAATGTGGCGAATTGAGGGAATTGCATTTTTGTTGCAGTATAGACAGTTAAGATACGTGGATATGTTAAAGCTTGGATATCTGAAATTTAGGAAGTGCACCATGCACTTCAATGTATGCCAAAGAAATACTTGTCATTGTCTCCTCATGCTTCTCATGATTACAAAGGTGATCAATTTGCTCTTTATTCAAGTTTTTTTTTTTGTATGCGCTATTGTAAATGTAACAGAAAGTAACATGATTATGAGATGTTCCAAACGCGGCTGCATTTATATTAATTAATTTACAGTACTTGTTTTGTACATATTGATTTATTTATTTAGACATTTACATGTTTACTAAGAAAGATAGACTCGTATATTGCTCTAATAGTGCAGAAAGAACTATTTTCATTACGTTTCGTGGGTATGTAAGCAATGCCCGCCATTAAATATATCAATGTATGTATATGAAAACAAATGTAGGGGACGATTACGAATGTTAGATTACCCTATTGTCTTCGTCGTCGCCTATGCTCGTGAAAGCTTTACGCGTGAGAAAATTGTTTAACCGGCTGGTCCGGCAGAAATTAACGATATGGGTCGCGAGAACGACCTGAACGAATTAGAGGTTCGATAGTGCGAGCAAAGTTAACGCATGAAATAGAACGATTCTAGTTCGATAAGCTGTGATACGAGTGGCGTCTTTCTCAAAAGGATTACACATGACGCTCCATGCATTACGTCTACTTTCTTAAGATGCGGCTGATATAACCGCATCCCGTCTTGTCACCGTTTATGTACGTTTCTGTTATTTTTTCGATGCTGTCGCTCCACTATTGCGATGGCCGAATTCAATATTCGTACAAGTGATAAATTATATATAACGTCAGTCCATTACACGCGCCACATATAACGTGTAACTTGAGTATCAACATTGTACAGTATGCATTCCGCCCAATGATCAAAATTCAGGGACTTTAAACTATCACTATTCATTTGCTGTATCGTTTACACATGATATTCCGTCAGAAGGAACACTGGATTTCAATATTGTTTTTGATGATACTGAACGAAATATTGGACGACATAATGATGGGCTAAATCAGTTTAAGCAACGTCAACGTTTAACCTTGTCTAAGATTTAAATACTGTCGGTGATTTTTAATGATAACTTATATTAATGTCGGACTTAATTTCTGTGACGATACAACGACTCTGGGTGTTAAATGATTCGTTATGTTGAAAAATGAACATCTTTCAAATATGAATGACAGTAAAATATTCAAGATATGCTAAATTATTTTTGATTTAACGTATCGCGGAATGTCTAAAGTGAATAAGCACTGCCTATTTTTCAAAATGACTTAATCAATGCGTTGATGCTTCACGCGAAACGGTCGGTATCATTAAAAACCATAAATAAAGATATTGAGTTTCACGTAATATGGTCGGTACATTGATTTCTTTAAAAAATAAATGTGATAACGTAATTAACGTTAATTCTATAAAATTATAACTAATTATTCCAAAAAGGGCATCTAATAATGACGTTACAGGCGTGAAATATTAATGTAACTAAAGTGTGCTAACTCAAGAGTTGCATCACATTGAAGACTCGATCCTATAAGAGCGTGAACTTATTTACGGATCTGATTATTTCAAATACTAACTCTAACCGGGTCCCTGATTAAAATTAGAATAATACTAACGTAAACACAGTTACGATTTACTGGTGTAAAATTAGCCAACATAGCATTGAAAAGCAATATGTGTATAAGCAAATATGGACCTAGAAAAAGATTCGAATGGCATAGACAAGAAGAAGCTATAAATGCAGCTTCATCACTGCATAATTACTTCCAACGTGTCGAAGATGGCTACAATTGTCACATGTAAAATAGTATGATTCCTTCGTATTTGACCTAAATAACGGACTTAAACAATTAGAAAGCATAGTACAATACTTAAACTTAATAGCAAATTGCTCGACACTTGGATTATGATAAATTCTTCAGATACGAAGGAATTGAAGTGTCAGTTCTGAAGTACTCATTTCTCTTGTGAATGCCCGCTACTAAGCGACCGTTTCCACTTTACGAGGTAATTAACGTATATCGAAGTAGCTCGCGTGTTTCATAAATTCCATCAATGTCATCTGTGTGAATTTTCTGCCCCTCGTCAAATGCTTATTTTTCCTCGCAACAACTTGCGCCAACGTTTAGCCACGAGTGACAGGGGATACGCGGCATTCTTCTTCGTGTCACTTTAAACAGTCTTTAGAGGACACGCCAATATCAGAATCTAGTGTTTACCGTGTTTAGAACTGTAATTACACTACCTCGTGATGCGCTGGTCTCGATCTGGAACCGAGTCCATTACAAAGTTTTAAAGCGATAATGAATATATGTAAGATACACTTAGAGAGAGAGAGAGAGGACAGAATGCTAGCGTTAGTGGAACAATCTAAATGTATCGGTTATTTTTGCGAAAAGATCCATGCGACGTTTCCGTACTATACATTTGTTCGGTAATTCAGGCGCGCCTACGCGAATCAACGAAAACTTGTTTCTTCGAATGATCCAGAATGAACTAATGTATTTTAACAATGATGTTTAGTGAATCGAGGAGTGTGCATAACACATTACCGCTGAGTAGTTTAACACTTCTCAATGCCGTTTTGGATAACAAGAGTGTTTGTGTTTAGTTATTGCATTGGAAGAATAGGATATACTAAAAATTGCATTAAATCATACGACTTTGCTGCTTTAGCCCTGCATGTCTAGATTTCTGAAATCTACGCTGTTACATACGTAAGTAATGTACCTACACAGAGAAAAAAAAGCATCTTACGGTAAAGTGTTAAGGACACTCTCGACTTATCGTCACGTCGATCACTCGATACTTTCCGTATGGCAAACGAGATAACGTAAAAAGACTAATACCACTCAAGCTCATCGGTAGTTGACATATCTAAGAAAAGGATAACAGACTACAAGAATTTATCTGATTCAATCGACATCGTAGATACAAAAACGTTTCGTCAGGGACCATCTGTTGAAGTACACTTACGACTACTAGAATATTTTGGATATTACTCGTGTATCATGTATGTGCGTCTATTGTGAAATTGAAGACGTTAGATAAAATGCTCTAGCAAATTCTTTAAGTCGTAGTTTGCGTACATTTAAAAAAAAAAGGAGCAAAGGATAGGAAACAGATAGATCATTAGAGCAACATAAGCAGGCGGCAGATGTGTGTGAAGTAGTATAATTTGAAGTGTGCAAAACTGTAATGCCGAACTATCAATGTTATATTTGTAGAATCAAATCTTCAATTGAAAGTAACTGACATTCTGTCGTAAACTTTTGCGAGACTATGAGCTCAAGCGCTGCATCTGCTCCACCCGTAGAACTTTTAGCCAAGTGAAACTGAAACGGTTGATTTTCAAGACTGTCAGACCCGTAGATCTGGAAAAAAGCCTTGTGTTCATTTCCTGCATGCAATTATATATTCCCCATTAATAGGTGACGCTCATTATCCGCATGCAATCATGTGTTCGCCCGCTGTCCGGCAATCGTGGTTCGTTGATCTTAGAAGCAGGTCGCCGCAAGACAGTATAATCTGCGTAGTAAAGTCTCATTAACTAACTGGCAATTCTTTTCTTTGACGGAAATCACATAACGGAGCAATCAAACGCCGCAAATGCAATGTAAGAGTTATGAATAGAAGAAAACATGTTAACGATACTATTAATCGTAGCAATACCAAACATATCGATCGATATTACCGAATAAGGATTCAGCGAAATTTGTTCAGAACAAAAATCGCACAAAGGAAAGTAATCGTCAGATGAGAGAATTCTCGATATCGTACTAATTAGTGGCCAAATTAAAGCATTTAGAAAGATTTTCGAAGTAAAGTTACGATATATATGTATATATGCGTTGTTATGTAATCCTGCAAAGTTTAAGTAATAAACAACAGTTGGTCCAGCGACGAACCACGCGTTGTCTTGTCATTTATTTGACTTTTGTGTCCTGTTAGCGAATGGGGCTGCAGAAAAGTTACAGTATATTGTTTTAATGAATGTTAATGAGCGTGCTTCGGCTGTTCTTTATTTCAGGTACAGTTTATCCATACCTAACCCAACACGGTACACAAAAATATGATTAAAATCATGTGGAGTACATTGTTTAACTTGTCAATTCCCCAATGATTCAATAATACTGATTTTATCAAGTTAGGTTAAGAAGATAATTCTTATTCAGGGTGTCCTAAACATTTGAATGTTAAAGATTTCGGTACTTCCTAAACGATCGGTGGTACGTGTCAGCCACTGTCACTTTTCCAGTAGATTATTTAGCAAAATTATCTTTTTTAACCAAAGCCCAACAAGAAGTTGCTTCAATCAGGTGATTGAGGGTAAAATAAATACCACATAATACACCAGAAGCTAGAATACGCTTAAATCGAATTCTGACGGAATAATGAAGTTGCGACGCATTTTTACATAAAGACAAGATGGCGGTGCCACCTATTACACGCCGGTTGAAATAAAGATCGAAAATTGTAACTTCCGGAAGGGCAAACCGGAAGAGGATAATTAAAAGCTACGGCCGTGACTTCCGGTAATATTCATTAAACATGACGCTTGTATGACTGTGTCAACTTTGGGGATTATAAGCATCATGGACGTTTGTCATCATAAACGGTAAGTAAATCTACACTGAGACCTTAAAAGCTAAAAATGTTGTATTTCGTTGTTCTCTTTCGCAGAGAAGCAATCCATGTAAAGTTATGTTAAAATGAGTTCATTCAAACCCATTTCTAAAAATATTTCTTTTAATTAGTACTTATTTATGCAATATTACTAAGGACTGTGAAAATTTATAGGCAAAATGTTTTTTATACAAAGTCATCACTTACCTCTCTCTTTTACATATCAGCTAAAGAATCTACTTTTATAAACATTTGCACAACTGCAACCAGGACTGAATCTTGTATCGGTTGACATAATGCAGAGGAGGATAACAAAAACGATAAACTAAAGAGAACAATAAAGTATATTGATAAATTTCGTAAAGATCACGGTATATTTATAAACACATTTTATTTGTTTGTATGTATATCGTTAATAAATGGTGATATAATAATGACAATGAAATGTATAGCGCCGAGCATAAAACGAGCAGTCATATTATAATTATTATTAATATTCCTCTTACAATAATCTTACTGTACTGGGTGTGCCTACCTACTGTGCTTGCAACGTTATGGTCTTGTCCAAGAGGTTTCCTTCATTCTTTCCATTTAATCCTTCGCTAATTTAATATTTATTTACTCGTAATCGTAATAATTCATGATGATGATGTAACCCACGGGTGTAAACGTATGCATCGTCCTAAGTATAAACAGCTCCACACACTAATTTTTTTTCCATTTCTTTATGTAATCCATAATCATCATTAATAATAGTAAGCTACTTAAATATAATGTATATCTCGTGTGTCTTCGTGGAATATCTTTGCAGCTGCCGTTTTTTGCAGCGCGTCGTAGAAAAAACTTCAATTCCCGTTCGATAACATTATACATCAAATGTCGGTTTCGATGCGTGAAAGACACTTTGTATTACATAAGGTAATCATATTTTCTTCATATTTCTTTCTTTTCTTTTTTTTCTTCATTTCCTCGTTAACGTTTAAAAGAATCGTTCTAAGTTTAACTACGCGGGGGCAGCGCATCGTTTTGTTCGTCATCTTCTTCATTTATAATCTTCGTCGAGTACCAAAAAAAGAGAGATCAAAAACTCGTGTCTGCGCGCATCATTTCGTTAGAAAGGAAAGTGTAAGAAAAGTTTCGCGGAACGCCGACGGCTCCGCGCGAACACGTATTATCATCAATATGTAAAATGTCATGTTCTTTCGCGCAATATACTTGTATGTGCCTTGGACTGCATTCTTCGCGTTATACACAATACACATAATATCTATAATAATAATATACAAATAATAGCGTTCATTAATGTGTTTCGCATATGTCGATCGCAAATGAGTCTTTACTCGTCAGGGATATCGTTAAAAAAAAAAAGAAACAAGAGAAATGAACGACGCCTTAAAAGCAATCTACCTGGGGTTCAGGTGTGTAATATACATATATACTATACACACGTGTATACTATATGTATATCGCGAGGAGCGTATACATACACTATGCACGCGTATATCCTCATTTATATGGGAATGAATCCACGGTGAACAATGACGTTAAAAGTGATTTCTTTTTGTTCTCTCATCCATTTTCTCACGCCCGCGACTCAACGTGAAAAATTGACGCGAACGATTAACCGTCCCTCCATACGCGATGACACAATCCATTCAAACTCAAACACCTTGCACTCCGTGTTCAGGCAACTCTAAAATTCTTTCCCTCATCGTTGTCAACCGCCAATTCGGCTTGAGTCGATAGTGTATTGAGACGAGAATTTAGCGCCCTCGATCAATGGGCACACGGCGATGATCGACGAGAAGGCAGTCAAGAACGATCCGAATCGACGAACGAAACGCGGAGACCGACCGTTTTAGTACGTTACTCGGCTGAAGTTTTAAAAAAGTCCGTCATCCTACACAAAATGTCCGGTTGTTAAAATACGTCCGTCGAACGGTGACTCGAAAAAAGCACGACTGTGTTAAAAGAAAGAAGAAGAAAAGACGTAAAATGGAGGCGACAACGACAATGAAAGAAATGTTAATAAAGACGAATACACGTCACATTGCTCGAAACGCAAGGTAACTTTGCACAGCAAGGGCCAAAACGTGGAAAGCAGCGATACAAGACGCTCTCTTTTCTCCAGCATGGAAAAACAAGGGCGTGGAGACCGGTATGCGTGTGTTGTCACTACGTATTCTCACCTCCTCTTTCTCTCTGTGCGCGTATCAGTGTGTGTACGTGGTCATAGCATATGCAAGTTGTGTGTAGCTTCCTTCCGTGTCTCGAGTGTTGTGTCTTCATGGTACACACACACCGTGGCTCGCTACCCTCTGTGTGGCGGTTCGCTCTTTTTCCTTTTTAACTACGTATCGTATCCTAGGCGTACATCATTGCATTTGGCCACTGTGTTGATAAAAGATCTCACCTGCGTCAGGCTATTGCATTTGATATATTGCAAACCCTACGATTCTAATGACTTAATGAGATTAGCCCCGTTTTGTCTCGCTCTCGCTCTCTTTCTCTCTCGCATACACACGCATACACACACGCACACGACAATCACACATTTTCACCGTCGTCATTGCCTTTTGCTAATTATCATCCCTTTTTATTCCATTTCGTCTGTCAATAACACTCTCGCTTGCATTCATTTACTTGTGAGGGGAAAAGGGCCCGCCATGTCAGACATTGATACAGATCCCAATAGCGTTGTTATCGTGACGATCATTATTATTATTACTCGTGTTTACTGCAAATTCTGAATGCGTGTCAATGAAGAAAAATTGCATAACGCGCTGATTGAACGTATATAAACGAAGTCATTAACATTATACACGACATTATTAATATCTATACGAATAAGTAGAGAGCATACTTCCTACATTCCCCCTCTCGTTATATCGCGTCAAAATCACCCCTCCTGCGGTTCCAAGCAAATCAGACACCCACGCTCTCTACACGTTTCCGTCGATTTTCTCGAAATTCACATGCATACACGCATTTTCACACACAAACAGATATTAACCGACAAACACGCCCTTTTATTCACACTCTCTCTCCTCCTTCCGCATCTTTCGAAACGCATTCTCACTCACACGCACTCTACCTCTTTCTCTCTTGCTCTCCGCATTTGTTTGTCTCTCCCCAATCGAACACACCGTCAAATTTTTATCTGTTAAATCCTTTTAACGACTTATTACTCCCCGCCACGCTTGCTAGCAGCTTATTTTCCATCCTTCTCTTTTTCTTTGTTCTCGTCGACCTCCTTGCCCTCTTTCTCCACTTCCTTCTCCTCTTTGTCCGCCTTCTCCTTATCCCCCTCCTTCTCCTCCTTGGACTCTTTGGACTCTTTCGCCTCTTCCTTGCCCTCCTTCTCCTCCTGCTTCTCCGGCTTCGGTAGATGCGTATTCATATCAAGAGTGGAGCAAATCTCGTCCCAATCGGGGAAGCATCGTTCCTTGACGCGCGAGCAATGTCCGACTAGATTCGGGCAGTTCTCCTGCATGTAGTCCCGGAGGCTGTACGGCGTGTCTTTGTCGATGTACAGGATTTGGGCGAGGTGCGCAAACGCCACAACGTCCAGCTGCGAGGAAACAAGAAAACCGAGGGATGTTAGTAACAGTTGGCGCCCGGCTGAAGCCGGCATATTATCTTCTCGGTTAAGGAACATCCTAAGTTTAGAACGAGGAGAGTGTCTTTGACCTTTTCCGTGCCGCGGATCCTCTTCAAATATTCCTTGCCAGTTCAAAGACTCTGACTTAGCTCGAGCGTTAGCGTTCTCTCAATGGGCGTCTTGAAGATTACGTATCCGATCAAAGGAACTCGAATTCAACCCGATAACAGGAACGTCGAATAGATCTTGAACGATTTTCAGAATAACTTGATCCCGGTGTCGTACGTTAGAACGCGTTAGTAATAATCGTTAAGCCCTTCGTCGCGACGTGCTACATAATTGTAATTCAAGTTTTGCTACATATTCAGCGGAAAATCGTAACTCTCTCAAGCTCGTACTTGTTGAATTTAACGCTCTCCGTAAATGAGCTTCTCGATCGTGCACTCGGATCGATACTAATGAATCGACAATTAAGCTCACCGTAGTTGGCTCGTCCCCAAAGAAGAATGGCTTATCGGCGAGCATGTCGGAGAGCACTTTCAGATCGGCGCAACCAAATTGGGAGACCTCCTCAGGAGTATGCACACCCATACCTTGAGCCTTTACTTTCCTTGCACCCTGTAACCAATCCCACTACATCTCACTACAGATGGTCACAACGCTTTGTTCTCTACTTTCAATTCCTTGTCTCTCGATGCTACTTCAGCCAGAGGTGTATACACAATGGCGGACACGTTGCAAGGCCGGTATTTGGAGGACCACTTTGCGATTCATGCAGAGTGCCATGAATGTGTCCGCGCCACTCGGCATGAAGTAGCGCAACCGTTAAATTATAATATGTAATGACAAAAGATGTGAGAGCTGCCGTAACTCTAGGGCGACGAATCTAAACCCCAATGCCACTCGTCAACTATTTCATTATTCATTCGCATTAACTATGCTGTGCAGTGAACCATAAACTCTAGGTGAATTCAATTGTGCTACATGGTATACTGTCAATTTGTAGGATGTCAAGTCAGGGAAACGTACTGTAAGCACGTGTTAATGATGATGGGTATGTGATGTAAATTTATTGATTCAGTTCATTGCTTCGACGTCTTACTCGTTTTACATCCGTCTTATAGCATTGAGTGGTTTGGCCGAACGCCCGTAGTAGTTCGCGGTAAGAATGAAATTTACAGACGAATGATGAAGTATGTATAATGAAAAATGGAAAGAGATTTGGGGAATTTATGCAATATACAATGACGCTGATTTGGGCTGATATAGAAATGCTACGTGAAATATAATGTGAAAATTGCAAAATAGAAGGTCAATCGTCATTGAAATACAACTATTCGGTAGCAGTGAAATGAAGATATTCTCGCATTACTTTCGTCAGACTTGCATCGATCAAAGTGACTGCAATGATGAATGTTGAAATTGACAAAAATGTAGCAATTCTATTCTAATTCTAACATCTAATGTCACATGCCATACACCGAACGGGAAATGGGGGCAGTGCGAAAAGTGAAACTTACCTTGCGGCCGAATGTAATTTTGAAGAAGAAGTTTAGAATACCGTTGGGAATGCGCGTGCCAAGGGCATGCTGCAAGTTAACCTTGTAGCCCTTGAGAACCTGATCAAGATTCTTGGTGCGCCAGCACGCTACCACCCAAACGAGATGGTTTTCGATCATCGAGATCATCGCGTGCGAGACGCTTCGTTGTTCAGACGTCAGGCAAGCGTCCAAGTCCTTGCCGAACTTTTGGCTCAAATCGCGCAAAATGATGGTACTGTCCGCGATCTCCTCACCGTTCAGTTCGACGAAGGGCAACTGGCCCTTCTTGGAGCGGAATTTCATCTTGTGATCGACATTCTGAAATGCAAACAATGCACAAAGTTAAATATGGCGATGACGACAATGTACGATATTAATGGTGGTTCGATTCATTCGCCGGGATGAAGGTAGTTCGATTTAATTTGAATAGGAATTCCAAGCATCAGCCTCCAGGACTAATCTCGGAATCAGAAGCGTTACGAGCAGTGATCTATCTACAGCGAAACGCAGATAAGACGCCGGCGATTGATTCATAATTCATGTTAAGTATAGCCCGTAATATGAGAACGGATCACTAAGAAAGCACAAACTGATAACGGCGAATAATCATTCGTCAAATGTTGCTTCATTTACGAGGAAAAATAACCTTGATACGTACTAACACGCGATGTGAATAAAGTCGATCAATGTACTGTAATTTTCTTGTCTCCCTCCCACTTTCGATTGACTATCCTTTTTTCTCGCAAATCATCCCATTCTCGATCGAATCGCTAAAACGCTATCTGCTTATTGCAGACAACAAGAATAACTCGCACATCCGATATTGGCAGCGATTAGGACCACTACCAAGAAAAGCATATTATCAGCGTGTCTAATGAGAACGCTGTAACCGAAACGCTCGATTTCCGACAGCGTCAGTTTAACCTCGCAACAACTGCCATTAACTTTCCACGAAACGGAACATTTGACATTCGCTCGAGCGAAGCAGCCCGCGTACACACCTACTCCACTTCTACTCGCGGCGAGCCGTAAAAACGCAAATCCACCTGCTCGCGCCGCGAGGTGGCCTCTCTATTTATACTGACACACGGCCAGTTAGATACATCGTAAACGTAAACCAACGTATCGCATATCTTCACCGGCAGGTGAATCAGCTTACTTGCGCCAATGTCAATAGGAGATATCACTTCTGCGAACGCGGCACGAACAAATACGTGAGTGAAAATTGCGAGACGCACGGTCGGGTGGGAAAGAAAAAGTTCCAGGCGACAGGCAGCAGAGATCGTTCTCTCCACGAAACGGCAACACTTCTTCGGACATACAGTGTACGCGGACAATTTCGTTCCCTCTTGCGCTCACATTATTCTGCCCCGTAATCGTTTGCATCGACGAAAAAGCGCGTTACATCACAGCCCTGACAATTTGACGAAAAAGTCATGCTCGCCCACTTCACCTACATTCGGACCTAGAAACGGCCAGACTTTTCTTTCCTTCTCGATTCCAAGAAAGTTACTCGAGAGCAGTTGAAAGATTTGAAAGGCGACACCGTGCGCCAGAGTCGCGCGGCACATCCGTCGACGCTTGATTGCATATCGTTGAAGTTGAAAAGTCTGTCCGGCTTCTTGCGAGCGAGACCTCTGAACCCTCGCCCGCCGGAAGTTCTACTGGACGCTAGGTAAAAGAAGCAGATCCGTACGACGGTAATGGTCGTGCGTGTTTCGGAACAGGAAACTGCGGACGCACGTACGTCGGCACGCACTCCGATGGTGCAGCACCCGGCTTCACGGAGAGTGTCAGTACGCGCGTGCTGGCACGACGGCACTGTCGGTGGAATCCGACCAAATTCCGCCAACGAATGAACCGTTAACGACTCGTGACCGATCGCGATGGAACACTTCCTCTGCGAAAAATCCGAACGTTACCCGCATTCCTGTTCCGGCTCGCGAAGGCCTTACGCAACGCGTCCAAACGTTTTCTCATGCGCCTGACGCACGAGCCTCTTCGTCCCTCGGCCAGTTTTGCTTTTAGTCTCGTTTAATCGTACGGTTGAAAACGCTCACGAGCAACTTCCTCGTCTCTCGCCTGACAACCGCGACCTATGGCCACGTCTCCCGCCTGCTTTTCCGTGCATTCAGCCTCAACTTAGGTGGAGTCGTGCCGCGCCTCCGGTCTTGTAAGAATCTGTGCAAAGAATAAGTTGCACACTTCCGTGTGGCGAGGTAGACGCGTCCCCGCGTATAGAGCCGGCAGAACTATTACTTCGCGAACGCGTTGTCTCACCGCGCGATCGCCTATTATGCCACATTGACACTATCAATCAATATGCGCATATTAATAAATCCATCGTCGGTACGCTGGGAGTGTAGGCTGCCGTCAATTACCCTTCCCAAATTGATGTCTCACGGATCGTTCCATTTATTAATAACGTCACGAGCACTTAC
The DNA here is from genome assembly GCA_963942575.1 of Priocnemis perturbator. NCBI lineage: Eukaryota > Metazoa > Arthropoda > Insecta > Hymenoptera > Pompilidae > Priocnemis > Priocnemis perturbator. The sequence continues at coordinate 10,536,837 of OZ012653.1, forward strand.
GAGTGACATTATCGGTAATTGAATAAATGTTTACACACGACAATTTAACAGTATACACGTACAGGGGAGAAATGTATGATGAATCTGCATAAAGGTCAAAAAAAGACTTAGCTTTGAAGATAAAGAAATCTCTACAGTCGGCATCCCACGATTGGCTAGATCTTTGTATGATTCAATGACCGTCGCGATCCTTCTATCAAAATCCATTCACCGGTCGATCTTCAATGCGACCCAAAAGTGCCCCAACCCCATTTCCGATGGTTTGACGAGAACGTTTAATTCGTCATTGGTCAGCAAGGTGGACGGATCAGCGTGACGACTTGATGGCGATGCGTGTGCCCGGACGAGGAAGCTACGTGACACACGCATGTACGATCGCACGCGGCTATGCGAACTGTACGACCCATGGGAGTGCCAACGTGTGAGTGATAATAGCGTTGATGAAGTCGACAAGGCGGAGGTGCAATGTGTCTGGTCGCTTTACAATGTGAATGCATTGGGATGTGTCGCTGACTAACTGACGGCTCGGATTTACGTTCAACGTCAGAGCGATTGTGGGATACGTGAAGAAACGGGAGGAGTTTATATGCTCATGGATGTAACGGTAATGAGGTACAAATTCAATCAATAATTAAGAAATACTTCGAAACTTCGAACGGTTTCAAGGAAACAGGTAGAGGATAATGAAGAAAGAAAACGGGAAGAAAAAGGGAAAAACCGACAGAAAGAGAATTGATCACCCAATACAATACGCGTATACAAGAGGCGACACGCAGGCACGTCAATAATCCGACTGCATCGAATTTACAACGACGAAACGACTCAATCATTAACCCGTACGCGGAATTGGGTGAGCGGAAAATTAGGCTAACAAACTTTGCGTTCGGACGGCTCACATAAAGAGCGATCGAACGGTGCGCCGCGTTACGACGCACGATATAGGTGGCGAAGTTGCTACGAGATAAGAATAAAGACAAATATGTCACGCGACACCCCGATCGATCTCGCCGAGGTTTGCCCCCGTGCGTATATCAGCAGAACGGAGTGCGCAGAAGAGGATCGAAGTAAAACAACGAAGCCTCGCGGCAGCGAGAGAAAAACGTATCTTGGTAAGGGAAACAAATGGCTCGCAAAAACTTGCCTGGCTGTATGCGCCAGTGTACCGTCAACGGGCTCCATATTACAAGAGATATGCACAATCTGTCCGCCTTGCCACGACCAATTTAACGTGAGCAGAGAGGGCGGCTACCTTCGCTGCCACCCCGACTACATATTCCGATGCGATTGAGAGCGGCGCGAAAGAGGAGGAGGGTATAGGGACACGCTGCAGCAGCTGCTGGAGGAAAAGCTGAGGCTCGCCGGAAAGAAAGGACTCGGTTAGCGCGAACGAACGCGACGGGCGAAAAAGCAGTCGAGCTTACCAGCTACTGCGAGCCTGCAGGAGAAAGAAGCAAACGGTGTTCGCGCCTATGCGGAGACGGGAACTGCATGCACAGATATACGCGTAGATAAGCGAGAACGGAGAGAGAGTGAAGGATGAAGCAGACGCGCAGGTAGATACATAGATCGGCGAAGAGGACGTGGGGAGCGTAGGTAGAGAAGGACAGGGGATGAAGTACAGGGAAGAGAGCGGTAGAGGCGTAGCGAGGGCGCATATGTAATACATACGCAAAAGCTGAGCACACAGTATAAATATATAGATAGATAGATAGATAGAAAGATATAGATAAAGAGGGTGGCACGTGAAACGGGCTGGAGAGAAATATACTTTGTACATACGTACATATATCTCCTATGGAGAGGGAATACTAGATACATAGATAACTGGATATAGAGAAAGACGGACGGAGACAGAAAAGCGGGGAAAAAGAGGGATGAACAGCCTTTGCCAGAGAGGGGCAAACAGTGCCGCGGCGCGCACACGCACGTTTATCGAGCATGTATACGGGCGTATGCGCGGATATATGACGAACACGTACACGGCAGAGGGAGAAAGAAAGGTACGGAGAGTGGAGCGGAGAAGTGTGTACGGTGTGGAAGGAGAAATCGGTGTAGAGAAACGCGTATATACATAGAGAGCACGGTACACAGAGCCTCGACCGTGTGAGAGCGAGAGAGAGGGAGGGTGGTTGGGTGGGTGGAAGCGAGAAGAAACGAGCAGAGGACGATGAACCCTGGCGGGTAGGCCAGCTTCCGTCGCCTGGCAACGTCCCCGCAGCCGCCTCCTGCCTCCGACACCGCGCATACAACTACGTACAATCACCGACGTCACGAATACTGCCGGTGGTGGGTGGTAGTAGTAGTAGTAATCGTTCCCGTCGTCGTCAGCGGTGCCGGTCTGCGTCGTTGACGACGACGTCGTCGTCGCCGCCGACATCGACGTCGCTGTCATCATCGTGCCAATAGCGATAACTTGCCGCACTGGCGGTACAGTTGTGTACGAGCAGAGATGAATACGGTACCGTACACGAGGTACATACGCTGCCAGCGAAAAGTTTAGCGCCACTCTGTCGGCTGGGCAAGACTTTCAACTAAATCCTGAGTATAGATTTTTCGGATCCCGCGCTTATTATGACGTCGCGTTCAGAATTCGTGGTGCGGTAAGCGCGTTCGGTGCGATGCGACGCGATATGAATAGAGTCGATTGATATAGTCATGGGAATGGGGATAGCAGTAGTAATAGTGATGGTTGCCATCGTTAATAGAATAGTTGTGCACGAGGCTGTCAGCGTTGTGGCAGCGGCAGCAGCGATAACTTGTCACCGTGATATGAACAGTATCAGGGTTCGTCGTATCATTTCAAAAATACTACATAGCATCGCTACCTATGCCACTACGCGTACATCCGTACCAGACCAGCCCCAACAATTTCTCGTTGCGCTGACGCAAAAAACAAAAAAAAAAAGAAAATGACAGCCGGCGCGAAAATCAGAAAGCGTTACAGCACGAGCCGATCGGCTTTTTTGCGGCTCCTTCTTCCGCCAACACGTAAAATGTAACGAAATTGCATAATATCGAGTTCTCGCTACTCGCATTTCAGGCAGCCTTAAACTTTCCGACAGCAGTGTGTATCCGGCGCGCATGTAGTCGGTAGCTCTCCTACTACCACCTATCCGGCAGGCCAGCGGCAGCAGCAGCAGCAGCACCAGCAGCACCAGCACCAGCAGCAGCGGCACCACCACCACTAGTGCGGTAACCGCCGTCGTAATTCGACGTGGTCGTGGTCGTCGTTTGCTGGTATTGATCGTCGGGATGCTGCTAAGCTGCTCCGGCGAGCGGCAGTGGTACAGGGACACGCCGGCAGCACCCCGAAGGACCAATGGGCTCCCACGGCGCGGGCCGAAAATTGAAAGCACACGCGCGCAGCTGACTCCCGGGTACAACGAACCTTCGCATCCTGGATGCGAAGTGCCCGCTTCGCCGGGGAGAGTAGAGGAGAGAGCCCGATCATGCCGGAGACGCACGCTTTTTTGCCCCGGCTAAGGGTACGAAGACGAAGCGAGGTGTAAAACCTTTTTACGACGCAGAGGGACCCACGCACGCTTTTTCGGCCCCTGTTCGTTAGGATTCGCCCGACAGCAGAATCGCTCTTCTGGAGAGATTTCTCGTTTTTTCGGTTTTTTGCCCCTCCCCCCTTGATCAGCCGACTTTGTTTAGCCGTTCTTAGGCGACAGCGAGAGGCTGCGCGTAATATGCGGAGTTAGTTCTTCGAGGAGAGGGAGAGAAGTATGTTTAACGATAAACGTAAGAGTCGAAAGTCGAGGTGTCGATGGGAGATTACTTTAGTACGTAGCGTGAATGCGAATTTTTATCTGATGAGGGTGACGAGGTGCGAAGTTTTCTCGAATCGGCACGCGGAGCGAAGGTGAAATGTTTCAGGAAGGTGCCGCACCTCCGTCATACTTAGATAAGTCATTTTTCATTGAGCTTTTCTCAAGTGTAGTGTATGTCGGTGCTTGGCTGGCAAAGGATTTCCTACGATATTCGAAGCACGCACTGAAATGACGAAAGTTTCCACCCCAAATGCAATTTTCCACTCAACCGGAGTGGGATACGATACGGGATTTTTTAGCGGTCGGTGCCCGGACACAAAGTTTTGCGAGCGCTTATTCATTATTTCCTCGATTATTGGTAATTGAATTTCAAGAGGCCCGTCCAGCGCTTTTATTGCGCCGCCACTTAGTCGGGCGTTTATTTCGCTAATACTACAGAAGCTGACGAGTTGGTTTTTATTAGAACTTACGACCGAACGGTGTCTGGAGGCAAAATACGTTCGGAGATATTCGAATCGGAAGACTCCCCTTACTTAAAATTCTTCTCATTTAATATACGCTCCCTAACGTACATACGCACTATTCGCTCTCGATAGGCGGAATCTGGTTACGCTTACATTCATTCTCTTGATTCCAAGCATACTTGAGATCGCTAAAAATAGACCCCGAAGTATTTTCAAAGAAATCTCCCCCATTCGGGATGACGCAAGCGACATGAATCATTTTTTAACTGAACTCAGCCGTGAATCTGACCGTCGAGCCTCGCCAAAAGTGCCCCGGGAGACGCCAAGATGGCGAGCGAAGAATTCTCGTCTCGCACAAAGTACGAGTGTCGCGGCGGGCTCGCGCGTCTCGTCGCGGCGTTCGCACTTCGAGACGACAGAAGTACACTTCGCCACATCCTGTGATCCGAAACGTAATCGCCGTCTCCTCTCATTGAAAATGACGTAGGTACTCTGTGCCACTTGCCTAGCTAACCGTTAACGAATGACCCTACCCAACCGATTACGTTCAAGGGACTTTGTCAGCTAGTCGGGCCCGACACTGTTCCGTGTACCCCCATAAATACCGCGTAATGGGCTCCCTACCGAGATGTTCAGAAGTTGTAAAATGGGTGTCGCCGTCCCACTGGAGAGATTCGTTGATAGCCGGCACCCTGTGACCAATTTCACGTACGCGCAACAACACGCGCGTCAGCCCTAAGCTAAGCCCATAAAGTGCGAGCACCGCGTTCAACGCTTTCGGGGGCAACCCTCGTTTAGAGCTCTTTAGATCTGCCCATATCCCTCCCGCTTTCTCTAACCCTCGCGCGCCATGTTCAGGCATAATTTTTGCGACCCGCGGAATTAATAAAAGACCCCGGCCTGACCGGTGTGACGCAAATTCCTGCAATGTGAGCTACACAAGTGTGTATATATGTGCGCTCGTTGACGCTCGATCGACATCGACGTTTTCGGAGCAACACCGTTCCGATTTCGCGAAGTTCAACGTATTTTTGGAGTCGATAACCGAGTGACGTGTAGTTACCTAGTAGTCACCGAGGCTATGTATATCAAAGAAATTCCTCTGATACTTTCTCTCCTTCGCCGGCGCGGCTTGAAATGTCCCGATACGTTTCGTTCACGTGTCCGCCCGAACAATTTGACCAAGGCAAATCGAATAGGAACGCCGTTGCTAAATTATTCGCAAAGCGGAGGCTGGTTTCGGACTCGCTCGCATTCCACGGCAAAATTCTGCAGTCGCACACGGCTGAATTAATTGAACGGCTAATTTATTCGAAACGAACAAAGCCCGAACGGCTGGGGACGATCGTTGTCATATCGTTGTCGACACTTTGCCAATCTGTTAATAAGGACGGTGGAAGAGCGGTTTACGGCCGCGTCCGAGCGGCAACTCTCCGCGGCCGCGGCTGTCGAGGAGGCGTGAATCTTAAATTTTGCCCGCTTGCACACGCAAAGTGTCCACCTCCTTCGCGCCTACATCAGGAAGCCGCGAGTTATATATACGCCGTCGTTGCCGGCACGTGGGACGCACTCTGCATCGCTTATGATGCGTATGAATTTGAAAAGCCGCTATGAATCTAAATTGCGTGTGGAAGAAAATTGGACTCGCGTGACGTGTATCCCTCGCGCGCCTATCGTGCCACAGCGACCGGCCATTTCGACATTCCTCGTTCTTCTCTAGATTCCGCACCGCCAAACGTCGATATAATTCTTGCGTACTTGCCGGCTGCATTTTTCGGTAATCGTGCAAGAGCGCACCGCACAGCTACGCAAAATACCGCGCATCCGTGCCATATTTCGAGATTTATACTCGATCTAGAGTTAATATTGCCCAGCATTCCTCAGTTCATTGCCCCATTTCTGTTCGATATATAGCACATTCCACGTTACGTGCCGCGCGCAACCGTACACGCGCAGCTATGTGCACAATATGCGTCCAGAAGGCATTGTCGTGGCTTCCTTGCGATTTAAATGGACGACTCCGCGGCGCGCAGTCACGTTAATTGCAGAGAACGTCAGTTTCATCGTTGTCATTCGAAGCTGCGGGCACAATGAGAAGAGAAGAGAGAGAGAGAACGACGGAGAGAGAGAGGGGGGGAGACAGTATAAGACTTCAACTACGGCTCTTTGTTCTGCAGCCAACAAGTGCTTGACAAACCGACGATGACACCTTTAATGCGTGAGAACTCACATTCCAGGCCGACTGATCTCGTCAAGTGTGCGTCACGAAAGTGCAAAAGCCTTGCGCATGCAGCAGGCAGCCTACAGTACGCTCAACGTAATTGTGATAAAGAGAAATTGAAGGCGACCTCGTGCCACGAAAAGGCCGCGGCCCGCGGCTACTACCTCGTCGAATCTCGAAAAGCGCCTCGCTTTGTCCACACGGTTAACTGCACCGACTGCTAATGACGCACAATTAATGCTGCCTGAATAATTAATTATCGTGCCTCAATTGATAATAACCCGCGATCGCAACAGAGATATTTAATGGCAGTCCTGCCCGTGTTGCGCCGATAATATCAGCTGCCGACGAAAACAGTTATAATTGTAATCCTAAAACGCTGGCAAAATTGTCGCCGGTGCCGTCGAGTGGATATTAAAGTTCCATGTTCCAGTAAATAACTAATATCACTGTTGAAAAGTAACGTGACGTCAGAGACCGTGTAACCACAGTGACACTTATCCCATTATAATTGACATTCCGACCAGCTCACTGCTTGTATCCAACAATACAACTGTCAGCGAGCATTTATCAGTTTCAAGTTTTCCCTCAGAGAACGCTAAAACGATCGAAACGGTCTCTAATAAATAATTAGAGAATAACATCCGCCGACTGGCAAAAAGTGACCCGTTCCGTTTTGAGAACGTTTTCCTGGACACGATCGTCGAGATGATTTTTCTCTGCAAACAGGTTGAACTAACAGGCATGTCCAGCGTGCCGAGTGCATGCACGTAAAATCACTTAAAGACACGTCCCGCGGACGTATGCCTTACAAACGACTAATGAACGCCACGTGCAGCATTTGCACGTAGGTGAAACTCGCGCGGCGAGATTCTGTCGACGAGGGGCGGGAAAGAGAATGGGCGGGGAGGGAGGGAGAGAAAAGAATTTAGCCGAGCGCAGCAACGGGAATCGTACAATGCACGTGCCGATAGAAAGCACATTTTCGTTATTATCGTTTAAGAGGTGGGTGGTTACGCGTCTCCATTGTTCGCCCCGCCGCGGCGTGCGATGTAGTCGGGAGATACTACATATCGAACCTTCAATTGTCTCGTCGATCGAACTCAATTACGATTGACACGATTTACTGCGCGCCGTTATTGCCAGGCTATTACGGAGCGACGCTTCAAAGGGATGCTTTGACAGGGACGCTCTTGGTTAAGCGTATAACGCTTGTTCCGCGGACGTTCAGCCTCCAATCGCACGCACGCCATGTAACGAAAAACGTACTGGTTGCTCTCACATCACGGCGAAGCATTTCGTCAATGCAAAAGCGCTCGGTATATATTGTACTGTACAGCTTTATTCCCCTGCAAGGACGTCAAATTGTTGAGAAAAAAAAAAAAAAAGATTACGGTCATCCGTGTACTACAATTTACGTGCACAGACATTCAGTTACTTTCTTCAACATGGTATCACGGTCCCGTTCATATTTCAATTTAAAATACAGACGCGCGCCCTTTCGGTTTGATCTACAAAGAGACATAAAAAGTTGATCGTCATGTTTTACTGACCATTAGGTGCGTACGTTTGTACGTCTGCATCGAAAAAAATAAGAAGGAAACTGCAGACATGTAGACGTAATAAGAGTAATGAAAAAATTGCCAGCGCGCCATATACGAGACGACGACATAAATCACTCGCTGATCGGGGAATGAGACGAAAAAAAGAAAAGAAACAACTCGCTTAACAAGAGTTTAAGGTAATACAGGGTCGGTCAGACGCCGTTAACGAGTTAAGTTATAAGTCTGCAGCGTAGCGCGATCCTGGCGACCGATTATACATCGGCAACGTATTATTACGGCCGTCCCACGCCGCGCTGTGTGACACAATGTGTAGTTTCCGCAGGGATGTAATTATAATTCATTGACCGGACAAAAAGGTCACTGATTGTAAATCTCGGGGAAACGAAACTCGAATATCTTGCTATTCAAACGAACACCGTGTTAATGGCAATATAATAACACAATCAGAGGACGTACAGCGTATACGTATAGTCGTATGCAGGTATGCCAACGAATGACGCACGTACATATGCAGCTCTCATATACATATACAGTACGCACGTACGTCATCGTTTCCGAAATCGAATGATTTAGTGAATAAATCGGAATTAATGGAAAATGTTGCCGGTGCATGGCAGTGAAGGTGTGATGCATGAGACAATGAATAACTGTTAATCCTTCGCACCTGAGGACACATGTCCCGCTACACGTATCTGCAAGACGTTTCAACTACCTCGTTGCCTTCAAAGAACTCGGCAGAGCTGATTCTGTCCTCTTAATTACAAGATGTACTCGGTCTTATGAACAAAGGTTCTGTTAATAGATACGCGACGTGTGGCGACATCGTCGCACAAGGAACATCAGTAACAGGAAATTTATGTAAATATCCACGAAAGCGCACGACAGTTCTTCCGCTTCGCGGAGCAAATAAAGGATGTTGCGTATTAAAATTCGGCTGGGTTTATACGGGGTACTGCGCGGGAGGGAGTCGGCACTCGTATTTACATTGGCATCGTGCCAGCATATTGTCAGCGTTAGTTTTTTTCATAGTCTGCTCACTCTGACGAAGGTTACGCGTACGGTGGATGCAAATTTCATTGTAATCCACGACTTTCTTTCTCTCCGCTGAAAATGAATAACTTCGGATTTGTCAGCCTGTTGCGCAATCCACTGACCATTGCAAGCAATGCATCCCACGTTGTTAATTGATATGCATATATGACGCATGAAGTGGCAGTGTAGTGTGAATGTTAACGATGCGGAATATTCTCGACGACTTCCTGTCGATTTATTATACGACTTAGAAAGTCTTCTCTGGTTCTTTACTGGTGAACAAAGATCTGACATTTTTATTATTGAGCACATGCTTACGTATGTGCTATTTTCTCATTATGTGCCGCATCGATTTGCGTTAGAACATAGATAAAACTCTAATATTTCACTTGCCGTTCAACGACAATCGGAAATTGCCGCCCGAAACTGCGAGAGATCACGCGCGTATGCATTAGCGTGAATAGACGGACGCTTCATTCACGTTTCTAGTTGCGCCCTGCGAGCGATAAGTGCACGTCCACCTTTATCTTGGCCAGCTGCCAAGAGATTGTCCCGCGCATCCACATTGTTACTCCGACGTACGATATTCGTACAGAGAGCTTGTGCGCCACGCTACACTGTTCCACGCCGACAACAAGGCTCCGTGTAGAATAACACGAAGGCTCGACTGAAGGAAAGTGAACATCGGACCTGGACACAAGCGCGATAGACTAGACTTCAACAAGCTTTACAAGTACATTGTCGTTGGATAGTGTGATATGTCTTCAAAATTTAAGAACCGTGCATACTAGAGTAAGTAAAAAATTTATGATTAAATTTTGACATATTTACTTGACATTTACTTGACGTTTCGAGAAGAATCAAGTAACAACAGCGTGTACATATCTCGTTTGTGAGAATAAAAGCGTACTTATGAAAACAGAAGTGCGAGATCTAAAATGTGCGTTTTAAAGGAAATAACATTGTGCCCCGCTACAATATATTAATATGTTGTGTCGCCGTACTTTGTGCAATACTGAACGCGTATGGGAGACCGGGGCAAAATGGTATAGCCGGGCATAATGGGACCGGGGCAAAACGGGTTTGGGGCAAAATGGAATATTGAAAATCAACACTGCTGGTCATTGGGGCAAAACGGGATCGGGGCAAAATGGGACCCAAGAAACTTCATTTTTTGCTATCCCATTATGCCCCGATCCCATTATGCCCCAGTGCCGTTTTGCCCCGGTACCGTTTTGCCCCGCTATACCATTTTGCCCCGGTCTCCCCTATAATACTTTGACACTATGTAATCGAAGGCACGCAGTAGATAGTCAGACAGTCCTCAAAAGAAATGAACACAATAAGTAGCTATAACTACCTACTTCAACTCATCGTGGATTCCAAACAAACGAACGCGATATTATGTGCACGTTACGAGATAAACAGTATTTACCTTTTATCTTGGCAGAATGCCAGGCATCGTCTGCACATTCTCCATTGTACCGCGAAGGCACGGAGAAACATCGTGTAGTGAAACAACAACATTAACGAATATGTGATATTATTACTACATTATTACTACGTAACGCTGCGCATAATTCAATTCTGCATTATTAAAATAATCAGATTAAAGAGGAGAACACCTGTTCCTCTGTACTATCAAGCCTGAAGTTAGATCCACGACGTACAACTCGTGTTTGCAAATCTCGCTCCTAAAATATTGAAATATTAATGCATATCCGCATTTCACACTTGCACAAATCGTTTATTTGTACATTACAAGTTGTTACCAACAGAAGCATGTCTACTTTCTTATATACGTTAAGCAGACAGCAAAACTTGCACAGTAACCATGTACATACCCACTGACCGTAGATAGCAATTAATTTCTACCAGAAAAAATAGTCTTACAAAACGTGAATAATGAGGAAGAACAAATATTTCTAAGCGCTACACTCGACGTACATATTTCAATATCTCACGCAATATGTACCACCGTGCGCGCTGCACAGTGCACGGCTGTGGCTCGGTAAATATCAAACTAATTATTCAAATGTACCTGCGCCGTCGCCCCGTGCATCGAGAACTATGTCACGAGATCAGCACGTAAGCCATAGCGTGTCATAAGCGTGGCGTGACACGAGGTAACGCGCGCAGCCGCGTTTAATTGCGCGAAATTAATGTTAGAGGCGAACGGGCGAAAGGAGTAGAGCCAGGATCAGCAGCGGAAGAAAAAACAAAGTGCACGTGACGCGCGGCCGGCGGGCAAAATTCGCGGGCGGGTATTATTACTTGTTTGATTGATTAACGCATCGGGGAACGTAGGAAGGCGCGTCGTTTGCGCGATGAGCTTCGCGAGATAAATAGTATTTACCTTCCCGTTGGAAGAGCGCCAAGCAATCGCTTAAGTCTCCGGTATTGTGCTCCTTCGGAACATCGCAAGACACCGTGTCAAGAGATCAACGCGTTAACGTAGCACATAGCCTGCCGTGATGCGTCATTGTATCGCCGCGCGCCATGATCTGTGCTATTGTCGAGCGACATTAACGTGAAACCGGACGATAAAGAATCGCTTCCCGCGGTAGTATCGGGGTAAACTAGCGTGACGTGTTGCGATAAAAATTGCGCTTATAATGAGCGGTCGTCCGTTCAAGGCGTGAAGCCGTAAAGAGGAGTCTGGTGTTTGCGAAATACGCGAGTGCGATATTGGTTTTAAATATGCAGTACTGTGCGCTGCGGTCAATATACGTATTCCCTCTTATTCTGGCACAGTTCCAGGCAATCGTCAGCTTGCTTACATTGTGCGCACATGCTCCGCAGCGTCGTGGGACGCATCAATGAATGTGTAGCCACTGTAGCCCAAAATACTGTATTCTCAGACGGTGCCGTACACGCACACATAGTAGGCAGGATTTGACAGATTGACTGCTTCGAGCATATCAAGTTAACGCTGCTAAATGACGCCGCGACTAGGGTATCAAAGGCAGCATATTAACGCGACAACAACATTGACTCAACAAACTAATCGAACCGTCGATACTCCCACTTGGCGCGTAGAAGCGTCGCTGCTCCTGGATGAATGCATACGAAGGCGGCAAGAGGACGTTTGCATCCCCGCGATTGAAGATAAATTCGCACGTACTCCCACCTTGGCCTGGCTCCAAGCTCTCGGCGTCCATTTACAATGTACTCCGAGCGAGCAAGAGAGACACGTTGTCTCGCGGTCAACGCGTTAATCGCGCGCGTAGAGTGTGATGCGGAATGGCGTGTGGTGGGCACGGTTCAAAAGCGTTCGCACGCAGCGCTGACAAATCCTGACGCGGAAGAAACGACAAAGGTGTATCCCCAGACGAGTGCGCGCACGTGTTGCCGCGCCACGCTAGGCCGGTCGGGAACCGGCATGTGAGCCATCAGACATCGATACGTCGTGTTGAGGTAGGCCGGCCACCGACCTCTAACCGAGTTCCTCTTTTTACTCGCGCGTGTAGAATGCTCAGGGCTTGGATGCTGTCAGTCTCTCTACTTACGAGCGTGTCACTGCGAGGGCTCTACAGATTTATCGTAACGTATGTACCGTGTGGTTGCAGATCCAAGCTTGATTACAGAAGAGGTACGGCGCACGCGAACGCCGCAATTGTGCGATCCGTCTTATAGACTGCTCGGCTGGTGGTCATTTCGGATTGATTGAGCGGCTAGATGATATGGATCCAAAGCTTGCTCGAATAAGACGACGCTGGAGCTACTTTGGCATGGCTTGCATAATAAAGTGTTTGGAGCACAGAAGTTGTTACGAATAAGTCTATCTGATGTTTTGAGATTCACGTAATCATCTGCATATCGCGGAGCGCTCGACGCGTGTGCCGTTAACAGTATGAACTCAACCGATGACAAAGGCCATAATGCTTCTTTCCAGACATTACGCGATTTACAGGCATGCACTGTAACGTATATATGAGCCCGAGAGTGACAAGGCAATAGTTCAATGCACAGTTCCAACTGCCGTACACAGTGGGACTGACATCGTTCAAGCTCGACGCTGTATAGAGGTAATCTGTTCTATAAACTGCGAGGCAAGTCGAGTGTCTCCCCACTCGAATAGGAGAGCGCTGTCGCAAGTTTTTACATCGCGCGACGTCAGTCAGCGCGAGCCGACAGGAGCAGCAGCATTGTCCGGCAGCGAAAGAATGAATTTATCGGTACAAGCAAGCCGCGGCAGCTTATGGATCTTCTTACCGCAATTGAGCGCTCTGGTCATGAATTAATCATTGATAATGGACATCCGTCTGCCGTGCTCCGTTAACTCTTAACGGTCGTACTCCGTTTTCCTCTCCGTTCCCGCCTCTGCTCTCTTCCTCTCTCACTCTCCTTCTTTTGTACTTTTTCTTTTCTGCACGGGATAGCGATATTTGCCGGTTCCCATTTTCAATGACGCCGCACTTCCCTCGTCGACTCTCGTCGCGACGAACGGAAGAATGGAACAAAAATCGACACCACCCGCAACGAGGAAAGAACGGGAAAGTGCGATGAGAAAGGGAGACGAAGCTTTTCATGCCGCGAGAAAACGTTATTAGCGCTCCCCGTTTATCGAGCAACGGTGCGCGCAATTCGAGTTGGAAATTCGAGCGGAGGGAACTGATAACGGCTCGAATTGGATTCTTTGCGCGGAAGTTCCGCCGCACGAGATTCTCCGATTATCGGATTTATTAATCATTCCAGGCCATCCAGTGTGCACAGACACTCCGGAGCATGTGTGCGCGAAGAGGCAGGTACATTTATGATATCCGCTTCTGCGCACACGTATGCACGGGGGTGCATACGTGAAATTGCAATTAAAACAAAATGCAAAGCGCACAAAGCAGGCCCGTACCGTCTGATGCAATGCGAATTCATAACGATTGTTCGACAAACGTGCGCATAAATATTCCCGGCTCATTCCCATCCCGTCGAATATGTTCGAAAAAAAAAAAAAAATACAGCGCGTCGAACGCAGGGAAGACCAGGAAGACAAAACGCTGCGAGCGCGCGCGTGCGTTCACTTATCGTCGCATATGTGCACGTATGCGCGCACCGATTTCCCCGGCAAACGGAAAGAACGCGTGGCCGTGTGTGGTGGGTGATAGGGTTAAACGTAAAAATAAACGGCCACACCGCCTCTAGCAGCGTGCGCGGCGCTCTCGCAAGCATGCGGGGCGCCGGTTTAAAAACTCTCTCGCGCCTATCTCGAGGCGCCCTACACAGAGCTGGACAGCTGTGTGGCCGGCTAGAAATAGAGGCGCTATTTTTATCGGCGTCGAAAAGTGAAGCACGCCGTGTGTGCCGGCTTCATTAAACGGCGCGGCGACATGCATCATTGCGATCGTCCGATTGCCTCACGCGCCGCTTAATCGATTTTCAAACAAAGCTGTCAACTCCGACGAGACGAGGGCGGATACGTCTTCTGAATGCAGCTGTCATTTATGCATCAGGTGTGCACGTACGGACGTGTGCTATAACTCTTGGCGCTGAGTAGCTATCTGTACGCCACGGGGCATGTCTCGAAGCCCGTAGTACGAGTGAGACAGGAATATTTCATGAAAACTTACGGAAGAATGTCATGTAAATGTCGGATGTAAAAAGGTATATTCTACATGGTTCGTATTCGGGAAAAAATGTGATGGAACCACTTGTGGAGAACCTGAACGTTAGCCAAATCGGCACTCTGAGAGATCAAAGAATACGATCGGTGCTCAATGTTTTACATCTGTTACTAATAATAATCAAACCTCACACTTCGAAGCAGACACATGAAAGCGAAGTGGGAAATAAAGAAATGGAAACGTGATACGGCGCGATCTATTTTTAATAATACGTAAAATTCGTTTAGCAACGGGTGAATCGTGAAAGAGAGAGGGCATACACGAATTAGGGAGATGTCAAACAATGAGGATCATTCATGCCTTGTAAAGGATCTTACGAAACGGCGATAAAACGTAACGATGATATACCCCGTCGTTGGTATAATAAACCAGCCGAAGGAAACAACTCGTTCGAAGTTGGGAGGGGCAGAACTGGACGATTACAGCATCGTGCGTGTATCAGCGATAAGAGACCTGCAGAAGAGACCAAGAAAGAGAGAGAGAAAGAGAAGAGAAGGGGAGTGAAGACGGACAAATGGAAAGCAGCAGATGGATACACAGGGAAGCAAGAAAGATCTATGAAGAGAGACCAAAGAGTACAAGCGACAAATTAGACGGACAGTGCAGTTCCGTCGTATCGATAGGAAAATAACTATATGTGCACCGAGGAAAAGAGAAAACAGACAAAAGTACAGAATGTTACAAGCGAAACTTAGCGAAGATTACTTGAAAACGTTCCGAACCATAATTTTGAAAGAATCACGACAAAGGCTGACTTATATATATAGAATATCGACCACCACCGGCGCGAATAATAAGAACACTTACGGAAGATCATGAACAACAAAAGGCCTCTCGCCGACCTTATCAATCCAATAATTGTACACGAGATAGCCGAAAAAAAAATCGAATATAATAGAACGACCCGCTGTTGATTAAAAGGAAAGAGAGCTGAAGAGAGAGAGAGAGAGAGAGAGAGAGAGAGAGAGAGAGAGAGAGCAAGGACAGAAATATTACATCAAAGAGAAAAGAGAAGAGGGAGCTGAAAGAACGAAAAGAGGGAGACAGAGAGTGATCGAGATACCACGAAGAGGACGCATTAGAACGCATCCATTCTTCAAGCGGTGCAATGAACCCCACCGATCAACGAAACAAATTTTCTCGCACTCGAGGGAGGAATGCCGGGCCGCTTGCGGAGACTCTAGCAATGGTCTTTCCTCGGTGCGTTCCTCCGCGATAAGATAAGTAGTAATGAGGCTCAATTGGAAGATTAATTAATTAAGACCCGCGGCAAAGGGGATAAATTGGGTACATTGCGGTGGTATGCTGGCACGACGATGCAAGCTGTACCGAGAGACGGAGAGGAAGAGAGCGCGGAATGGGAAGGAAGAAGAGAGGAGGCGGAGACAGAAACGGAGGGAAAAGGATTTATGATAGCCGTGGGTTAGAAGCTGGAGAGATCGACTGATCTGGCTCGGTCAGTTCTGTGCGACTTCAAATGACGGAGATAAATTTAAGAATTGCGGGGGCCCCCGGTCACGGTGCGATTGGTTTAATTTCATTAAGGCTGCCCAACGTCCGTGGCCCTAGTTAAGTAGCGCGGTCCAGTTTCCGTTTGGGAATGGCTGGAAAATTTAGGCGTCCTTACTTCATTCCAGCCGACGACGAAGGCGTTGTTAATCCCTACGCTGATTGTGAGATCACCTTCGACGGAATAATAAGTTGGGCCGAACTTATATGACGCGTATGAGGCTAATAATAATCGAAAAAGTTCTCAAGAAACGTCGTTCTTATGATGCAATAGTATAATGCTATCGTGATAGCTGTGAAAATACATACTTGAATGACACTCGTTTGCACATTCATGCGCGTTCTGTTTTACGTAATCGAGTCTCTCCTTCTGCCGACGCACTAAAATTCTTTGAAGTACACAGTGATCTTTAACACGGACCAACGTAATCGGCTTTCATTCGGACAAGAAGGCGAAATGCGAATTGACTTTTGACCGCACCATCATGTGAGAGCGATATTATGTACGTTAATTGCTGTCCTATTTAGAATTATGCTGATACGCACACAAACTTGATAAACCCGATCGCTAAAATCGCGGAAAGGTTACGTAGTATCTGCATGTGTAAGGTCATGGTTCGAAAACGTTAGCGAGTTCTCGGTGGTATTTTAACCAATAATTCGTTATTTCGGTAAAAGTTGGTCACATTTTATTTACTTTCAAAATCTGTTTTACTTGCAGTCTACCAGTGTTCTATATGTATATAAATGTTGTTTGTAAATTTAGAACATTTATAAAAAATTGATTTGGAAGTGTGGGTCACGCAATCAATAGTCTCTGTGCACATATAGTAAAAGGGTGTAAAGTTATTGCAAAAAAGTTAATGGAAATAAAGTATAAACAATTTGACTTCATTGTAGTGAGGCTTTTAACTTATTTTTACATTTTACTCGTGCATTCTATTGTGTGTATAAATAAACACATTATTGTTAGATGCGAAAGATCTAATTATAAAAAGACCTTGTAGTCTCTTAATCCCCAGGATACTATCGCAAGGTTTATCGAGTCGATAAACCTCTTCGTCGCTAACCTCGGTAGATTATTAATATCAATTGAATGTTAAGTCACAAACATGGATTAAAAGTCACCACTCCTCTTAAAGTCCGTTACATGCACAATCTTTCGCGTTGAGCGACAAACATTGTAAGAAGAAAAACATATGTTCAACATGATATTCAATTCGTGAACGAACGATCGTCCTCAATGAGAACCCAATGATACATATGGATGGTCTTTATCGCTACCGTTACTTTGCACTGTACTTAACCATATCGTACACGACACATTCGATCCATGACTCACAATTCGGCATATAGACACATCATGAATATGTACTTTGTATCGTCTATTCAATAATGTAGACGCATGTTTTCGTTTATAAGGTACAATTCCTTCTGATGCACATGGTCCTTCTGTTACAAGGTTAATTCAATACAGACGATTTATATTAAATAGACACACATATATAACACGGGACCTATTATGCAGACTTAACGCAGCATTGTCCTAGAAAAGGAGACCATCATGGTACAATGGGAATACTGGTCTACAGTGTATAAAAAAGAAATTCACGAACGCAACTCTCAGACCTACAACTTTACGATGCAGTTGTACCTACAATGTCCACGTTTCCACACGTGTTTACAAAGAATTATAATATAAATATGGAGAAAGAGGCCATAGAGAAGCGATTGAACGTAAGACCACCGACAAGTAACGGCCGTCCGTTCGCAAAGGGACCCGCGAATGCCATCCAAGCTGGACGTGCACACATATTCCGCGCGATTGGCCGATGCTTAATCGGACTCCTCTCTCGACGGGCAAAGTGTCCACTATTCTTTCCTCTCAACAATTTTTCTCTCTCTCACTCTCAATCTCTCCGAGCCCCCTTCTCCATCTCTCTTATACTCTCATCACAATATCCCACCACCCCCACGCATCTTGCCGCCTATGTAGCATCCTACCTCCTTCCCTCTCTCTCCCTCTCTCTACCTTTCTTTGTTCTTGGCGAAACAGATATGCACAATCGCGACTCTACGGTCTTTCCTTCTCACTCTCTCTATTTTTCTCAATGCTATTTTAAGGACAAGCGCTGCTACCCCCGCATTCGCTTCTGCCGGCTTTATTTCCACAGCGTCGTTATATCGCACGACGGTACTCATATGCGTATACGTATGTACATATGTACACGAAGGACGGAACGTACTCGTATGGCCGCCCACTGACGCATGCACGTATGGTGCAAGCTTGCAATGCAACGAAATCAGAGGCAAGCTTTCGGATTCATTGTTAAGGAGCAATTTGCACGGGCCAGCGACAAGTTCGCGGGATTGACGCCGATTGGATGACGATTTGTGCGATCTGTCGAACATCGACGATGCGTGCAGCAAGTGAATAATAAATTGCTTGATAAGGTGGCTCGATCGCCGTTCCGAGCGATCGAGTCGCAGCGCATTAATAAATGTAATCTGTCGCTGGGCAATGATACGCCATTTGCGCTCTTCGCGCACTGCGCACTTTAACTCCTTCAATCTAATATTTATGGCCACGTGAGGATAGACTTCGCTATCCTACAGTGTTTCAACATTTCTTTTTATATATTTTTTTTTTTTAATCGGAATGTGATGCAATACTGTTGTTAATGATAATATCTCGCAATATTCATATCGGTAACGCAAAGCTCGGCTCGGATAACGTGCATAAATGAAAGTGTGATTTAATAAGTACGGCTCAGTTATAAATTGTCAGATTATAAATATTCACATATCCACTATTACGGACGCATTTGGCGTGCTGGTAATCGGCTCTTTGTGTCTGACAATATTTTTTAATGAATGTTAAGCACTTGAACATTCTATAATGCACTATTGAGCGACAAATTATCGATCCTTTCTATTACGCATACCTAGTTAATCTGGAGTATCGTGTACCGTACAGAAACGATCAGTAGTTTCATCGAAAGGCAGCATACGCGAAATAAATAATGTCGCCAGGGACGAGTTAAGATCTGTTTTCAGCACTACCACAAATACAGTACTGTATGCGCAACCGCAAGATACAAATCATATCGATCATTAACACACCGCTTAAACCTCTAAATCTCGTGAAGCTAAAATTGTACCGCGATTAAAAGTACTAGCGTGACAAAAGAGGAAAAAGTAAAGGTCAAAACGAAAATCAACTAAACTACTTATTACTAGCAACAATTCTACGACCTTGACCGCAAAAAACATACATGTCGAATAGACAGCCTCCTCCTTTTTCCAAGTCGGTCGACGAAGTCAACAAGTTACATCAACAGGTACGGTCAAAGAATCTCAACATGCAATGTGCCCATGTACTCGGCGTTTTGTACTTTACATGAACATCCACCCTCTTTCGTCTTTCGTGAAGCCGCGTCGTTGGGGATGAAAAATTTGCCCGGAGAAGAAGGGGAGACGAAAAGCGTCTAACGAAGCTAGCGACTAACGACAATTGAAGTGGAAGCGATAATCGCCACAGAGAGGTGTGTCGCGGTTAGACGAATGAGATATATCGAGCAATTTCCGCGTACAGTCATAAAATTGTCATGGCTGTGTCGCTGTGTGTAACCCCGTTGTGTCGGCAGAAGGGAAATACGTGTAACGATCGATAGCGCGCGCGCGTGTGACCCTGTCACGTACTATCGTGTGCCACTTTTTTTTCTTTTTTTTTTTGTTCACCGGCAAGTTACGCGACGAATTACCCGAAGCTTTCATCGTGGATTCTTTTATGATTCCTTGGAAAAACCTACGCGCGGGCGCGCGTTAACTTCGCGTTACGAGGGAGGAGCGCGGTCATGTGCGACGGCTTTATGAGGTTGGAACAGTTGGGACGTGACTGGGTGAAAAAAGATTGTCCTAGCACTCGACGCTTTGTCTTTGAATCTAGGAATTTCGTGACGTGCTCGCACTCGACTTGTGTGTATGTGCAATTATTTTTATGGCACTCGCCCGTACTCGTAGGCGGACGCGAGTAACGTGTCTTATGACAAAGCTTTCGGCTCGTTCGCGTGACGGGTCGGAGTGATCGATTAAGTTTTACGATGTCAGGGCGACGGCGGTTTTGATCGTAGACGTTGGCGACGAAGGAGGCGGCCAGATGCAATACTTTTCTGTACTTCGAGCGTCCGGCCGTGAGTCAACCGCTCGCGTCTCAGCCGCAACGGCGACACCGCAACGTAACGGGATCAGTAATATCAAAGATATCGCGTTACAGATTACGGGCAAGGTGTATTACAGACGCGTATATTTATCCGATCGGTGGACGTCCGTGGCAGCCGATCGTCTGATCACACTGCTACGAATCCTGTTCGACAGATTTTTCCGTTTAAACGCAGTCTGTCTGCACGGCGATATGCATGATGGACTGATCGATTGACACGCTATCATCGATCGACAGACACGACTTGATTCTCGTCGTTCGTCCGAGCGCTCGGTTCGATCCGCAGAACCCATTGACGCAATTTCGTAATAATTAGACACGGGTTTTGTTGGAGGTTACGAAAGGGTATTTACTTTTCACCTGGCACGGGAATTAGTTTAATTTTACTCCGACCGATGTTGATTATTGCCTTGGAAATTGTGGTCGTGGTTTCATAGAAAACACGCTGTTCGTGCACCGAGGTAAATTAGATAGCGGTCGAACCAATTGGTTGTATTCCTCACCGCGAGCGTAGTTCGATTCCATTACGCGATAATTGGAGTATCATGGACTGTCGAGAATTATTTACGCATCGTACGCGCATTAACGGTACGACGCCGGATGGAAAAATCTAGATTGTGCCCGTAGAAAATAAAGAACAGCGTCGACAGAGGCATTAACTCCAATCTCATCGATCGCATAGCCAACTTAATGAAAGAGGTAAGAAATTAGTTCACCGATCCACCCCGAGCACCATAAATCAAGCATAGAATAAAGCCACGAGGGACAAGGTTTTCTACGTAGTATCTGCAATGGCGTCGCGCGTACATTTATTGCGTGCACTTGCTGCGAATGTCTCTTTCCCGAGCACATGACCTGTGTACCACGAATAAAAAAGAAAAAGAGTGCAATTTGACCGATTACGACCAGAGTCGAGAGAATTGTTCGATGATTTCAATCCGCATTTTCCGACGGAACTGGTGCATTCCACGCGGCGAGTAGCCGCACAGTTTGCAGAGGCGCAATTTCAGGATATGCCATTCCGGTGAGTCAGTCGTCATGAATAATTACACGAGCGAGTGATCACGCCTGAAGATAAGAGACCCACATGCCTCGCTCGATCATAATAACCCACGACTTTGGAATCCGCTAATTTATAATCGTCTCATTAGCGAGGGCGTGCTCGCCTCTTTTAGCCGAGACATTCATTCATTCCGCAGCTCGCGAGCGCTTCTTACGAAAGTATCGCCGCTGGAATGCGCGGAATTCGT
The DNA here is from genome assembly GCA_963942575.1 of Priocnemis perturbator. Lineage (NCBI taxonomy): Eukaryota > Metazoa > Arthropoda > Insecta > Hymenoptera > Pompilidae > Priocnemis > Priocnemis perturbator. The sequence continues at coordinate 10,558,491 of OZ012653.1, forward strand.
ATACACCGATCGCGATCTAAAGCGGAGTGCACTCCGCTTCTGAGTCCGCCGCACGCGGCGGCGGGCGGGCCGATGGAAAAAATAGTTTCGACTTTTTTGTGACTCAACCGCGCGACAGACACGGGCACCGAATTAATTAAGAAATTTGTCTCTGACTCACGGGCTGCGACGATAAGTTTGCTTAGGGATCAGTTACGACAGTTACGTGGCCGGTGTAGTGTGCGTTGCCGCAGTCGAAAGCAGCAATTTCTCGCGGCCGCTCGTTGAAGTCGTAGATCCTCGTAATTAAGAAGTTTTACGAGGTGCCCGAAACAGAGCCTTTTGAATTGGCCGAGAAATTAGTTGAGTGCCCTTCTGAGGTCACGGCGTCGGTCGGTGCGGGTCCTCTCGTATAACGTAGATTAATATAGATTAATAACAATAATTTATGTCCGTTCCGTTTAACAACGGAAAAGTTAGTTCTTACGACTGACGGTTTCGGAATTCATAATAGCATTGCCCGTCAGCTGATAATCTCGATAATGTGATCTAATGAATCATTTTAACTCGCGTTAACGAGGTCATTAAGTCGTTGTCAAGTTCTAGTGATCGAATAATAAAGCCGAAGTACTCGGAACGTCATTTAAATTCCCCGCGAAACTTAATAGATCTCCGTTCTGACTCACAACTAATTACTTCATCCCGTATCAGTTACGTGTTTGCGGTAGCGGCAAACAGTTACACAATAAATGGACCAACATCCGGCCAGTGAGAATCTCTCCCGTTATCGTGAAATTTAACGATATTCCCTCTGACTCACGACTCACGTCGCGATAAAGAGGCGCGAGGATGACGCATTGTTGCACAGTAGCAGTTTTCTATCGATCATCAATCCGCCACGGCAATTTGCGACGGGACATAAAGAAAATTCTCAGGACTCATTGTACCGACTCATACAGCTTCTCGAATGTATTTCTCAGCAGTTAAGAGAAGGATCGAATGTCGGGACGGGCAGTTTCACACACACGCACAGACACACACGCAACGTCAGGTTAATACGACTGAAGTATCCAGACTCCGTTTGTCAAACATGTCATCCAACGAGATTCGCGATCGCATTCTGACGCACGGCCGTCTGTTTGTTCGCGCCATTTACGTCGTAGCTAAGACCGGCTCAAGAAAAGTAGTTTGCCGAGCAAGACTATCGGTTCACGCCGCGGTTCTTTGCACGCGAGGTCTGTGTGAGCGCGAGTTGTTTTTCGCTCGGCTAGCAGCCGAGTCATTCCGTTAGTTCGGGAACGACCGACAACGGTTTTAATGCATTTGCTACGGAAAGTACAGGTGCGAATATATTGACACATATTCCACGTACCTCGGGTCGTTCGATAGAGAGTCAAGAAGAAGTAGCGCAGAAAGGCATAAACGAAGCATGAACAAAAGCGAGCCGGGAACATAATTTCAACACATTAACAGTCGATATGCCGACAACCCATCGCATAATACAAACAGTATAACCTCGAAGCGTAAGAGTGAAAAATCGATCCGATCTAAAATAGTCCTCGCGAATACTCCGCAACAGTCAAAAGTTGAACACAACCCAACTAACAAGACTGGCGCACGACTTAACCCGGATTCGGGAACGAAACGTATCATAAGCATTATCTGAACCGAACGACCGCGACGCCGACGAGGGAAAAGACGGAAGAGAGACAGAAGCGTGAAACAAGTGCAGTCTCGTCGAGCTCCGTTAACGCAGCATCGGCATGAACGTTGTTTTCCATCGACGGTCAGTGGAGTCGTCAATACGTATCGCATTTATTCTCCCCACCGTCGCCTCGCAGAGCTCGTGGTTTCCGTTCGAGAGGACTACGTTGTCCATTCGAAGACGCAATATACGCGATATGCACGGCTCTCCCATCGCTATATAAAGCAGGCTCGTGGCTCGTGGACAACGCGACACGTTCGTGTTCGGCCTATTCATTCGCCTCTTGCTTCTCCTCCCCCTCCTCCTCCTTCACTGCCTCGCCCGCCACCCTTAGTCGTCAACAAGGAAAGGCACACGTTTCGTGCATAACGATTCCCAGCCCACGGCCGACGTATCGAACGAGCAGAGAAGTGCCTGAAGGAGAGCGAGATCGGTCGGCACGAGGTGGAATTGAAAAAATGCTACTGGGACAGCTCATTCGACTCGTTCCTGTGATTCCTGGCGCGCATTTTACGCCCGCGCCGCGTCGCGCCAGGTGTTCGCGGTTTCGTGCTTCACTTGGATAAACACAGATTGTTGATGAGACACGGGGAGGGGCGCTTTTGACGGCGCTGAATGCGTTAGATGATTTGTTTAAGAATCAGTTTCTATGAATGATCTAGTGGCGAATGAACGTATATGCGTATATTTAATAGAATGGTAGGGTTGGAGAATTATTACGGTAATAAAATGTGTAATATGTAAAGTTGTGAAAACAATTGGCAAGAGATTTGTCGAAATACAGAGATATGACACGTAATGACTACTAGTGATCGTCGGTTAAACATGATCGCTAAGCGTCGTTCATGAAACAGAACATTAATGACCAATGCCAATTGCAATATCTCATCACCGCCGCGGTAAATATTTACGCGCACATATATGCATATCAGTGTGGAAACATGAGATAGAGGGTGCAAAATCATTCAACAGCAAACTCCATAACGCTGAAGAGACGCGCACTCGTGACGAACTAGAAAACGGCTTGGTTCGAGCAAAACTTGATTCCAGGTTGACTTTTGAGACACTTGCGGGACACAAGTTTTCGTTAAGAAAGTTTGGCATCGTGGCGGACTTAAATTAAACTTTATTCGTCTCAGGGAGTCGATTTGTTCGGGTAGTATTGTAGTATGACAAAGCATCTGACAAATAATTATATTAATAATGATTATTTGATTTTATTTTGCAGTAGTGTCAAATATTTTCCCGTTCGCACTATGATATATTTTTCGTCAGGGCTCGTAAATGCCACCATGAGCAAAATTCTCACAATCGCATATCCGCGTTCATTGAAGATTGGCTGCTTAAAGATAACCGGTGAGGCATCGAAAAAATGCCAACTGATTGCTCAATTTCTGGGACAGGTCACATCTCCGCAGCAACAATCGTACAGATGTTCCGCGATGCAGGATCGACACACTACCTCACCTTACCTTTCCTACACGCTCGACCCACGCGAAGACAGATTGTTACTTTAACAGCTTTAATGTCTACTTACTGAGCTAAGCTATTTCACAGCTGTGCAGAGTTCAACTTTCAACATACACTCAGCATAAAAAGAGTGTTAATCATATAGTATTTCAACGGACTCGTGTTACCGTTATGTTGTACTAAGTCTGCAGAAAACTGGCCAAATGCCAGGCAGCGGCGACACTGTTCCTTAGCGAAGGAAAGGATCTCTTACGTTTCCTTGAAAACCATATCAGCGCGATCGAACATCCTTGTAAAGATATGCAAACGAGCCGTGACGTGCAAAAGCGTCCCTCGACGCGCGAAGTAATACGAGCCAGCCGCGGAGTGAGAAGACGTTCCCGAACGGACTGCAAAACGACGAATCGCGCGTCCGAAAAGTTATCGTCGGGCCGCGCGATAATGAATTTCATCGCAATTAAGCCGCTCCTCGATTCGTGTAAACGCTCTACGCGTTGCACATACGCACACGCACACTCGCGCACCGCAGTCTCCTGTCCTCTCTCTCGTTCTCACTCTCTCTCAGTATGTCACGCAGCGTGTCGGTGATCTCGCTTACCGCGGTACACGCAGCAGGTAGGGTACACACGTCAGAAGAGGAGTGGAGAGGGAAATATGCGCCTACTTTACGCTTGAGGCAGGTCGGGGCCTTTAAATCGCCGGAAATGTGCAGGTAGAGGAGAGATGTGGGTAAAGCAGCCTACCCAACCGACCAAACTCTCCTTCTCCTCGTCATCCTCGTCGTTCGGCACCTTCTATTCCTCTCTCCGCGCCGTCTCTCCCTCTCTCTTCCCTTTCCTCCCGTCTAATGTCATATTTTCTGCATTTCAAAACAACCTCGCAGAACGCACCGAAAGGCAACGTCTGCGGTCGGGCCGAGCGAATGTTGCGGCGCACCGCTTTAAAATAGGGCCGAGAGCATATTTATAAATTCGTCGGCTGCGAAAAAATCGAGTCGAGCTACGCGAGGCCGGTGTCTGGTCGGCGGAGTGTTTTGCGACGGGAGAACGGAGAATAATTTAAGAGGAAGGTCGAGATCAATTGTGCTCCAGCTAGGAATTTCGCAATCTGTGGCGACGCTAGTTTCCAAGTTCGGTAGAAACGATTCTCGGGGGCATTGAAAGCTATTGGTATTAATGATGCGGTAATATTGAACGAACCCACGATTGCTGATCGATGTTGCAAAGATAATCGATTGCTATCGCGTCAGTATTTGAAATACAAATTTCATGCAGTCGAATGAAGGTACGCGGTTTTTTTATGTCACGCTTTTACGAATAATCGATTGACAGAGGAGCCGTTCAGTACGCGTCCTTTCAATTTAGCGAACAGAAACGCGACCTCATAAATATACAATTGACGAATGTGCCTGGGAGAACGAGGTAGCAGTAAATCGATGAACTAACCCAATTGCGATTGGCGCAATAGACTAATCAAGTGACCATTTAATCGACTACTCAATCACGACCACTTGAAAGACCGCCGCTGTGTGTATCGGTCAAAAACCTGTTAATCGACGGTACTGGCGACGTGATCAACCAATCATTATCATCTGACACGAAGCGTCATCCCGTCTGACTAATATTTTCACCACATTTTTAGCTAATAGGCAACAACTCCAAAATCTAAAGAAGACATTGTTAGCTACTCGTACTTTACTGTTCGATCGACTTGTACATGTGAAATCTCAGGAACAGAAAAAAACACATCCAGACGAATCACATTCTTTCGCCTTTTCTATCAGTTCACAATCTGAAAGCATCGGATGACAGACATGCAATTATGAACAAGTCAAAAAAGTCGCATCACGGACAGCGTTCCGTCTAACCTAGATATAACTACTTTGCCGCTTCCCTCTGGACATTGCATTTAAATCCTGTGAGTCAGCTAATTCCACGGCTCGTTAAGCGTAGTCTCAAGCGACCCAACCCACAACTGTAAGTTAAAGGTTTCGACTCCATCCTCTGAAACATCCTTTAACAAAGAACTCAAACACTTGCGAAGCATACCTCTCAACGCTCACAATGGCTATACCTTACGCGAGCCGACTCAACAACTATGATCCCGAAAGGCAATAAAACATGATTTCAAGAACGATCGCCGCATAACTGACAAAAATCGAATACATAACTTCCATCGCACGGAAAACGTATCCTACATAAAACATCAGAATTCCCACGTTATACCCCGAGTTACGAAACAATCTACGCTTCTACGCGTTCATACCTCAAACATCGTCGATAATTTCAAAACGACTAAAACGCGTAACCATTAAACATTCCTACATCACAACGCCCCACCGTTCATCCAGCTAGACACTATTAACTTCCAGCGCACGACTTCCTAGTTCTCTGTTTACGCCGTTCAAAATCATTACCTCGTCCAATCGACCATGTTCGACAAACGCTTCGAGGGGAGGCGAAGGCTAATTAGCAGGATAAATATTTAAGGTGAGCCGAGCGATGATGAGCGAGACGCGTGGAGCGATATCTTACGTCCGTTGTCCACGAGCACCTACGCCAGTGAAATGAGCGAAGGTCAGAGACGCGTGCAGCTGCACCAGTCGCGGAGCAACTCCGGCCGATCCCTTACCCTGCCCACATCCCTCTCTCGTCGTCCCCGGAGCCAGTTCACCCAGAGAGTGTGCCTTGCAACCTGGTCTCCTCTCTGCGTCTCTCGCTCTTTGCGGTCCCAAACCCCACCAACGGCGAAGGTCCCCATGAATTTTTGTATCCTCGGCCGACGAGCGCTGCCCGCGCTGCTTATATCCGACCGTACGCGCGCGTATAAAGTGCTTCGGCAGCGTCAAGGCGAAGACGATACGATCGGCCGGCTTCCCGGCACAATGTCCCCTCTTCAGAAATACATTTATCGTATTTGTTATTAATCCCGCTCCGTCCTGCGGCCTGCATGACGCCTGAAGGACGCGCGAGGGATCGAAGGCTCTGGTCGGCTGACTGCGACTGATGCTATGCGAATCGTTTCAGTGCCCGTATAGAGACGGCCGCGGCGGGCGTGTGGATAGAGGTGGCGGGAATAAAAATAGGACGAGAGGACGACGAGGACAGATTTATGGCGGAATGAATATTTAGGAAGTTCTTCGAAGCAGTTGTTCTGAGGAATTCGCGGGTCAGCGCGTCGGTCCTGGTCATTGCTTGGATCCTTTTTTTTTGCAGAAGAAATTGTTTCGACGGAGTGTTTTGATGTAACCTTTGCAATTTGTGCAGGGGGCTTAATAGACGGGTACTGAGAAGTCGCGCGGGACTCGGTTGCGGTAGACACGTAGTTTCCGTGGCATATTTTTTTTTTTTTTATTTTAAATCCATTTACTCGAAATACTTCGAAACGCTGCGTCCTCTATTTCCATCTCCCGTTATTGCGACGCCTCTAAATTTACAATCCTTGTTTACATGATGTGTTTTCTTTGTTAGCTGTAATTTGAAAGGTACGCCGACGTACCAGGTATTCGAACAAAAAGTTGTCAAATTTACGCGGAAAAGCAATTTTTGTATTGAATGACATGTGTGCTTCGTCGGTGTGTACAAGTTCTTTTCGCGCATTTTTCCGCACAAAGCCATGGAACGTTCTATCGAATGAACACATACCGCGGCCACTTCCGCTGCACACACATAACCGACATACTTCGTAACCCGTTTCACGGTTCACACATATAATTGTACGATTTACCAGATGTTTACGTTTGCCCGCGATATTTCACGCACCGCAAATAAAATGACTAATCAAAAATTCAGTTTTCCTGCTCAATTATACAATTTCCACGGCGCGCAGCGAGCGCAGTGATTCACTGCCGACATTTCCCCCGCGATAACGCGCGCACAGTCCGCATCGTTGTAATGAAAACGTCGCTAATTCATCGAACGGCAATTATCGACAACACCTGGTCGCATCCGCATCGAAAACGGTTGACATTATCGAGTTCACCGAGAGTGTACCGAACCGTGTCAGGGTTCAATTAAAGAACCATCCTACCAACCTCTACGTAACGAAGGCAAGGATGTACCGTGGAAACTCCCATAGAAACGTTTGGCAACGCTGGCAGTGAGTTCTCACACATTACGGGTGGGAAACGAATGCGAAGGTCTCCGAGAGTATAAAAAAGTTGTACATGAGCGCATATGCACGATTTGAAATACAGGCGAGCGTCGTGTTGCCTGCCCGACTACCCCGTGCTCATTCTCCCTCCTCGCCACTCTCTCCACCCCTATGTCCCGTCTCTTCCCTCCCCCCGAGCCCTCTTACACACTCGACACCGAACATTACTTACTCCGGGAAAGAATGCGGAAATGAAAGAATTCAACGTTTCGCGCCGTTTCTTCGTTCGCCGGACGACGGGTTCGCGTGGAAGTTAGGAAAAAGCGCCGCTGCGAGAAACTGCATTCTCAAACGGCGATAACGTGTATTAACGACTTTCCGGAACGCGACGGCGCACTGTTAAGAGATTTCCGAACGAACGCGCCTGCCGCGCTCTCCCGTTTTTACGACGTCAAGCTTTGCTGGGCTCTGTGTCAAAGTTAGAATCTCGCCTGGTGAAGAACGTTCCTCGGAGTAATGTCGCAGAATGTATAGGAGCTGGCGCATATGGTCCGCAAAGATAGGGACTTACTTGTTGCATAACTTAAGCGTATTATTATTAGTCAGAGTGTCCCGTTTAACACTGAAGAAAGCTTAGAATTTGTCAGAGGACTTTATCAATATTAACTTTCCTTTCAATCTCATACTGCAATCATATACTTTCACAGAAAATTCGACTTTTTAATGTAACATATCCCGATCATATCATATAGTGAAACCTGTAGAACGGAGTTGCACAGTGTATAATATTCTCAACTCCACATTGAAACCCTAACAACACATACCATACAAATACTACAACAGCACCATACGAAACGGCCACGTTTAAAACTCGACACCTAAACTAAGAGGCGTCCGAGCATCGAAATCTCGTGTAAAATTCAATGACGCGAGCGTAAATAATTAATATGCGATATTAAGCTGGCAGCAGACGAGTCACGATCCTAACGGGGCCCCCGCGATGTCATCGGGTTAGGTAGATGGTAGAACGGTACCGGTTTCGCCTTATGCTCGTTACGCATAAACAATGTCCATTATCTCACGCAGGTAACGTTCTCCCCCAGTTTCCGCGGAAACCGAATTTTTTGACCCCAGCCCGACGTGCACTCTACTCTCTCTCCCCGTTCCATCTGGCCAACACGCGTTATCCGACACGCATTCGTGCCGGGAGTCGGGAGGGGAGGCACACGGAGAGGCGCGCACAATTTCGCGAGGCTCATTGCCGCAAAGTGAGACGCGCGCGCACGGCCTCGATCGAATTTACAGGCGATTTCTGCGAGCGAGATCTGCTTTCTCTCATTACAGTACGATGAAAGTATAATGTCTCTGTTCGCGGCCGGCCGGGATACGCGGTTAGAACGAGCATATCGCGTCCACGACGTTCAAATTGAGCGCCTTTTGAGTGACGTGCTTTTTCGCAGAGTGCCCGGCTAATGCTCTGCAACGTCTTCCGTGACGCGCGATGCCGGCCGCGAGCTTCGGAGAAGGAGGAATATGCCGCGAGGATGGGAGGGAGGATCGACGGAGAATCGAGCCGAGTAGGAACTGTCCCGATACGAGTTTTCGTACGTGCGACAGCGGGTAGCGTTATGCATTGCGGTCACCGGCAGTAGTGAGTAAATCGGGACCGGAAACGAGTTTAACGCGTTGGAGAAACGTCGGAAACAATCGATTGTCTGGGCACAAATGGCTCGCTCGGCAACTTCATGCGGGGCATGCGCGTGCAAGCGCGGCGAGACCGCACATATGCACGGTCTCTTTCTCTGCTCTCTCAACCCTTCCTAGTTCTTTAACCCTTTCATCGCGATCCTCGCGCTCAGACCAATTGCTCTGTCAAGGAGAAAGATTGAGATACGTCGCGCATCAAGAATTAGTCCGGATTTTCTGCGGATTTATTCTGCGCAGTGGCGTACATATAGTGCGCTCCAACCTTCTTTAAACGATAACTGAATTCTCTTCTGGATTATTAAAATCGCAAAGGAGACTGCGCGAATAATGTGAGTGCTTCAAAAGAACAACATTCTATTGTCGTAGGTCGTAGGATATACTGTGGCAAGGCAGTTTACGCTCTTAGAATTCTCGGTTTGCTTGGGACTGGTATGTTGGAGAATAAGGGAATGCCTGCAGCTGAATTTGCGATTATCAGTCAGCGGCCTGTCGTTAGAATGATACGCAGACAAGAATGTAATTTCAGGGATTGCACGTGAGAAGAATCCGGACGCGACGCATTTGCTTTCCGCTGTCTCGTTGGATTGATTTTCCGCTGACGGCAAGAATGTTGGAAATACATTTCGAAACAATTCAATCGGGTCGACACGAATGTATCGGGAGGATTTCACGAAGGTCCATACAAAATTGTACTCTCTCGGCGACGTCGATGCATTTCACTATACGTTTCATCAACGCGTATCGAAACGATCGATGCAAAGCTATATTCTCAAGAAACTTTTTTCGCTCCCCGCACGCTCGCTCGTACGATAAGACCAATATCAATAAAAAACGCTCCAAAGCGATCCGCACCATCTGTAGCGTATTTAATCACGTAACAGAGCGTACTTATTTTCAGTGAGCTCTTGAATAATCCTCGCGGATGGCCGCGTGTAGAGCCCGACGAACGAATTTTTTTCTCCGCGCTCCGCCTTAATCAAAGGGAATTAAGATCCAACTCGCATCGCGTCTCATTCCCAGGAATTGATCGCTTCTTCACGATCACGAGCCCGAGCGCGCGCCGGCTAACTTTTCTTTTTTCCCCCCCGGGTAACTTTCGCAATGAATAATCCGTTGTGTCAAGAAAGCGTGAGAGGTGAACGGAAAAACAAAGGGGCTCCTTGTGTTCGGCGGGTTTTTTTTTTTTTCATAACCCACATTCGCCCATTAGCAGAATCTCGTTTTGTGTCGGGGCGATCGCGAGGTGCACGCCTCGCCCTTCGGTGCAACGAGGGAAGGAGAGAGACAGAGGAAAGAGAAGTGAAGAAAGAATCGGCCAACGACGGAGAACTTCCTTTTCGTTTTACAATGCAAAGCACAGCGCGTCGTCGCATTCTTACGTACTCAGGCGTGTAGGCGTAGGCCGGCCGCAGGCTTAGCGCGAGCGGAAGAAGAAATGCGCGAAGTCAAACGTGGATATTCCGTTGCATGACTCCTTATCGAGCAAGGGGCCAAACGGCAAGTAGAAATGCTGTTTCCCCACCGTTAGAAAGCAAGGCGATACAATTAATAATGCATGCCCCCCCCCCCCTTGCCGCGGTCCGAGTACGCAATATTTATACAATTAATAATGCATGGGGCTCAGGTATTCTGGGTTTTAAACACTGCATGATAATCGGTGCCCCGGTATCGCCCTGAAATGTTCAACTGGTGTAAGTGAGCACAGTGTCGCCGACGAGTGTGCTGCCTAAAGAAACGCTGAGGCTAACAAGCTGACGATGACGCCTACACTTCATTTTGCGGGTGAACAAACCCTCACCCTCGTTTCCCTGTGTACCGTGTCGTAACAATTGAACTACGTCATGGATGAAGACGGAAATAGTTTGGCAGATATGTGCCGATGCCATTATTAGGAAAGTGGTCGAAGTCGAACATCTAAATGAGTTGAACTTTTCACTTGTCTGGTTATACTTCGAGCTTTACGTACAATCCGAGTACTTTTACGATCGTAATCAGACGGAACCTCGTCTTATTCGTCTTCCATTTAGAAATGTTCTGTTCATGGAAATAGAGAAGCTAACCAAAAAAAGAACAAAGGCAAACGACCTACGTTCATGCGATTTATTTGTTATCTCACTTATATACGCCGCTGCTAATTGATCGATAAAGACTGACGGAGTAATTAATGGTGTGCAAAGATAATTGGTAGAAAGTGTTTCTGGTAAACGACAGCGTACGGTATTATTCGTTCCAGAATGAAATTGGCCAAGTCGGCCAATTGATCCGGACCACTACGTGCAACCTTATTTATACCTATCTTGATAATGATTAGTTCAATAGGAACTTCCTCCGTAATACCTGTGACCTCTTTTATTCTAATTCTGTCATTTTACTATTCGAATAAGAGATAGCCCGGTTATGAGAGAGCCGCTCTCTTCGCCGACCCTTTTATATACAGGAATACCAGCCGCCGAAACTCAATAATTTCAGTTTGCCCAGACTTGAGTCGCAAAATACGACCGTTTCGCATCCGAGGAGAACAAAAGTGTTTTCAACCTGTCGCTTGCATACGATCCGAGAACGATCGTGCATAATCGAGCGTTTCCTGGAAATGGCGCGCGCGCGCGCACGTGCTCTATACGTTTGCCCATAAAAAGTTCCGTCAACCCCCCCCCACCCCCTTTTTTTTGTGGTAGTTTATAAATTCCTTTGGTGTTTCGTTGCCGTTTTCTCACGTCAGCATTTCTCGTTCTGACCAGCCGTAGGAACGGAGCATGTCATGTCAATGATATTTAATTTTGCATAGCAATAGCGTATCCATATCGTATGATATACGCGGTGCTCCGCGTCGAACACCCAAACTACACGCGTGCAAATACCGTTTGCACAAAAATGGAATTGTACTGCCGAATTGTTTCCGATCCCTCTTGAAAATCGGAAACTCAATTTTCCCCGAGTACATTTTTCCGTCTATTCTACTAACGGTTAAATCGAACGTTAAAGCGTAATTAGGAGAACTTTACTGCGAAACTCGTTAGAGCGACGAACAATAAATCGTAATTAGCTCGAGTCGCCAGAAAGACTCGTTAACTGGAAGTAAACCGACCGTATAAAATTTCTAATCGTAATCTGGCCACGATCTTGGTCGGGACATGTGTTGTCGAAACAAAATCGTCGCCAAGGGGGGAGTGAGAGGAAGTCGGAGTATCTAGTTTCACGACCCATGCGAACTACATAAAGTACACACCGTCAAAATGTGCTAACAATCGTGGTATCAGCTACACTAAGATAAAACTTTAGAACGGTCACTGAGAACGACGAAACTACGTGCATGCACGAGCACGTATCGATCGTCGCAACAATATATTACTTTTTCGCAAAAATACGAAACATATCGAAAACTAGTCAATCATCAAATTACTCACTGATAAATCAAACTCGCAACGCTCTTACGTGCCGGGGAAAATCCTAAAACCCGCCTAAAATATGTGTTCTCTGCCTGCGCTGAACTGTTCGATTAACTACCGAGATACCGTACCTCGTACCCGTGTCGGGGAAAAGTGTTATGTTCAACAGATGTCGGTTGACAACCGCGGGAAACGCGGTGGGCGAAAGAAGACTGCATCTCGGGCGTGGAATGAGTGGTGAAGAAAGAAGAAGGGATATATGTACATACATATGTACCATGTACTATCGATCACCTGTAAAGCGGCTCCGAAATTCGTATGGATGGAAAACAGAAATATGTTGCGGTACGAATTGGCGAAAAACATACATATGTATATCGGGAATGCTGTCAACGATCTCTATCCGCAAGAGCGGCGCCTTTGTTGGAGGTGAAATCTACTTTTAGTCCTGAGATAATCTCTGTCGCATTTTCTTTCTCCGTTTCACGCTCTTTCTCTGCTTCCTGACTCTGTTCAAGTACGAGCGACTCCGAGACTTTCAGACGGAAGGTCTAACATGCTCTCTCGGATTAAGTGTCTGTGGGATAGTTCGCAGCATTTGCCCATTATGTGTAGCTTGCGCCAATATCACAAATATACCTTAACATATTCGGTGAAACGTTTACAGTAGGTTCCGCTGAAGTGACATTTAGGAAACGCTGTGGAAAAGTTTGCATTTTAACGCGCATAGACGACCTCTCGCGTGCATAAAGAATATTTTGTCCTTCGCGTGATCCACAATTGACGACATCACAAATTGCGCAAAATTGATTTTCAGCCATATATCAATGCCACGAATCGCGCAGCATAGCTAAAAGTCACGAACGCAGACTATAAATACACGAGGCAAGGCAGAGGGACAGTAAGCGAGTAGCTTGTAAACATTAAGAAATAAACGGGTAACGCCGTGGGATTTTAAAGACGCGATCATCCGACGAGGAAAGTCGCAAAACTTGTGTTTCTTCTGGCCAGAAAAAGGAGTATCGCACACTCGACAACTTTTCTGCCAGCTAAAAATATAACGTCAGCGTGCGTAGTGTTTCGGTGGAGAGGGGGAAAAAAGTGGAAGGAAAAAAAAAATATAATTTACTGCGAGCGAGAAGCGCGCATTCTGCTGCCAGCGGAATGCCGATATCGATTGCGGCATTGTACGGACGAAGCGTGCACGGTTAAACAAGAGGGAGAGCGAGAGCGGTACCGTGCGCGCGAGAGCACAGGGCGTGAGAGAGAGAGAGAAACGAACGGAAAAATGAGAGAAGGAGAACGAGCGCTTCTCGGTTAACATGTAAATCTCAACGTCGAGTGAGTCTGGCCCGTAAGCTCGAGGGTTCTGTACATCCTTCCTCCCTGCCTGCCACCAACCCTCCTTGCGAGCCCTCCGAAAACAGAGCGCAGGATCAAGGCTCACGAGGGCATTTGGCTGTGTTCAACTTGGAAGCCCTCCAATAGGCTTCCCTCTGTCGCGCTGCCACCCACCCTCCCCCTGCTCCCCCCACCGTAGCTACAGTCACCCCCTCCTCCCGTTATGCTCTCCCCACGCTGCTCAGAAACCCGTTTTAAAAGTCCGTAGGAATGCATGCTGACGGGCCTTTCACCTCTTTCCGCGAGAAAATATATTTTCATGCTTTTCAATCTACCCGCCCCGATGAACGACGACGCGTGCTGCCGAGATGTTTCCCCGCGGTCGGTAGCGCAATTACAAGCAAGAGGTGCCCCGGTACATGTCAGGGACCAATGGAGAACGAGCGTAACGTAGGGACATGTGTGACGACTGTCTTTCTCTCTCTTCCCTCCTTGCACGCTTCCACGTCCGTTTCCTTCTCTCCCTTCTGCGACCGTCTGGTCTGTTTGCCAGTCTAACTCGCTCTGTTGCTCTTTGAGTCAACTTGCGGGAATGACGGCGGTTATCGCCACTCGGATTAAAACTCCGGATGTAAACACTGGGTCCTCTCTATAAATATATTTGTGTTCGGGGATCGGCCCGAAGGTGGGGTTACAAGAGGAGCCTATGTGTACCCTCTGACTTAACGGATCGAGACGTTTAAATGAAAAGTAGAATATCTGTGTATCCATGATGTCTAGATAATTATGTATAACAGCGGACAGAATTTTAACGGGGCTGGATCGAACGCTTGCTGCTATCGGTGCATTATCGTCGGACGCGAAGTAGATAAGAGACAACGGCGATCTTTAACTGACAGTAGAGCAACGGACTTTCTATTTGCAATATTTCTTAACTTGTCCTGGTTCAAAGACGTCGGTCGGTCGGTCATTGACAACAAACGGCAAAGACGTTCCGCTCGAGTATGAATATATATATACATATATACACATACACCAATTACGACCGCAAATCAAAGTTCTAAAAGAATAGGAGGACGGACGTACGGGTCGCACGAGAAAAATTGAACTACTCGATAAAACGAAACGCGTGACGCGCGTTACGAAAAAGATCGGCGACGACCGGTTCGAAAGCGCTGTGAAAATATTGCTTCGATCGCTCCAAGGGGTGATAGGGGTCGCCATTTTGGAATAATTGGCGAAGGACCAGCCTCCGCCATACGCAAGAGCGGTTAAATGAAAAACAAATTGCTGCCGTACGGCATATATCTGCGAGCAGCGGCCGGTCTGAAATCCCTGTTGAAAGATTGACAGCGTTGCGTGAATCAATCGCACCGCACCGCACCGCACCGCACCGCGTCGACGGCGAGGATTCGAATCGTAAGAGCGACAGGCGTCCCGGCGCCAGCCGGCAGAAACGCGACGCCCATGCACAGAGTCAATGCTTTCCTCTCTAGCGCGAAGCCGATATCGATCGATATCTCGATTGAAGCAATTTCGAATCGGCACTTGCCCGTACGTACGGTAAACGGAAGGGGGGAGAGCGAAATGTAGGAAACAAAAGGAAGAATGACGAAAGATAGGACAAAGAGCGACAGAGAAGGCAACACTCACCTCGTACTTGATGCCGTTAAGTCGAAGCCACGTCTCCACCTTGAGGCAGTAGGGCGAGATGGAGGGCAGTAGCGGCGTTCGTGAAAACTGATACAGATAAACAACGTCCTTCTCGTAGCCGGCTTTGTGGACGGCGACGGCCTTCGCCGGTGCCGACGACGCCGTCGCGGCGGCGTCGGCTGTCTCCTCCTTCTTGCCGGTCTCCTCTTTCTTCGCCGCATCCTTTTCCTCCTGCTTGTTATCCGGCTGCGCCTCGTCCTTCAGCGACTCCTTCATCTCCTTCACGTCCTTGATCTCCTTGCTCTCCGGGCCAGTATTCTCCGTCTCGGTGGCCATCGTCATCCTGATGCCTTTCGATCTCTCTTTCTCTCGGCTTGCACCAACGAATCTGTCTGTCTCGCTTCCTTCTCGACGTATCTCCTCCTCTCTTGTAACAGACGCCGCAGAACTCTAGTTGTCTCGAGGCTATATTATCGACACTCGATGGAACGAGCCTAGTCTCGACGACAGCACGCACCACACAAACGTACTGCTCGCCGGCCGGTTCTTCCTCTCTCGTCGTTGCCCCGTTCTGTCCGCGATTCCTGTCCCCCCTCGACTGCGCCCAGTCTGCGCATGCGTCAGCGCCACACCCCACCGCCGTCGCCATATTTAATTGGTCCGCCACCCCTGCCCGGACCCGCGTGCCTCTCCCGCTCCCTTCCCTTCCCTCTCACTCTCCCGCGCCGCCCGCGCTCGACGCGCCCGTTCTCCCTTGCCTTTTTCTTCATCGTTTTCTCTCTCCCTCCGATCGTCCCTCGCTCTACCTCATCCCGCATGAACCACTCTACCCCAGCGACGTCCGTCGTCGTACGGCTAAACCCACCCGGCAACACCGCCGCCACCGACACAACAAGACAAGAGGGCCAACCCGGGCAGCTGGCGCGCTCCTCTCTCACCATGAAAATCCGGCAACGCCGCGCCCCAACCGGCGCAACAACGAACCCCTTTTCACGGATTACTTTTTCCCACTCTCTCTTTCAGCCTCTCTCTCTCTTGGGCGACGACTCTTGTGAAGCGGCTCTCCATGTATCCCACCTCCCTTTCTCTCTGTCTCTCTACACGAAAACGATGGACTCTATTTGGAAAACTACTTGCCGGAACTTGCGCCGCCCATGGGCGCGCAAGCTCGCCCCGGCCGACACCCGCCTATGTTCTTCGTTTCTCTTGTTCCCTTCTCTCTTTCTGTTCCCCTATGATTTAGTCCTCTTCATCCTTCTCCCTTTAGATCTCCATTTCGCTCCTACTCTCCGCGCCTCTCCCGCTGACTTCGCGATTTCCTTTACTTTCTTTTTCGTTCTCTTTCTTCGTAGTCTGCTTCTCGCCATCGTTTCCGTTCATTTACTTCTCTTGCTCGCCTACGTTTCCGTGTTTCTCTCTCTCCGCCGCGTCGCTTTCGCTCGACTCTCGCACCCTTCCTACATATCAATCATTATCAATTTCCCGTTCTCTTTACATTTTTCGTCATTCATCGATACCGCCGGGTTTCTTGCGGCTCTTTATTGTCTCAGGATATCTGTTCCGAGACTGTTAAGCCTAGAGGCAGTGCCAGCAGACGTGGCATCAAAACTCCATCGGAGTTCCCGGGGTGGGGGAAACCTCGGCAAGTGTGCGTGCGTGTCCGTGAGAGCTGCGCGCGCCGTTTCTCACCGAATCGCGCTCGGCTTTTAGAGAAGGACGGAACTATGCTGCGTCCCCTTTCAACCAGCAACGCGCGTTGCGTCTTCGTTCCGCACACAGGCCGGTGACAGTGGTGCCAGATTTCGCATAAGGCATCGCACGTACCATTGCGTTCTTTCAGCCGGAAGGCAAATCGGGCACCACCGCCGTGAGCAGAGCGCGATCCAGAGAAAAGTGAATCGAGGAGAGTTTGGGATTGACTCGTCGTACTCATCGTCGCTCGTCGACGTGATTTTTTTTCGTCGGTTCGCGCCTAGCAATGGTTCAATTTTTTTTCACAGAATAATTTTTTTTTTAATTATTCATCACACGGTAACAAACGATATTCATTTAAAAATATTTTAGTACTTACTACGGATAGTTTTTAATATTTTGTCAGCGGAATAGATGTGTCGTATTGGTTTATAATAGATATGGGCAAAATATATATTTCATAAATTTTGGTTTCAGTAACATTAATCTTTCTGTGGTAGTAATAAATAAGAAAGTATATAATAAATGTCAATTATTGCGTATTATGCGCTAACCGTGAAACAAGTAATAGGAGCACTTCTTGCGCTAGAACGTTCTGAGGGATCGTACTAACACGCGATTTTAACACACGACAGCGTACGTCAGGAAGAATTTGCTTGACACGACTCGACGACGGTGCGAATGTTTTTATGAGTTGTTCTCTATGATTTGTTTTGCATGATTTCTTTTCTAAATAGAAGGTGATCAAATTGTGTATATATTCTAACAGTTCTCAGCAAGTCCCATCACATTGATTTGAAACGTTTTTGTTACTTCGCACGTTTAGTTTAAGAACGCTCTCCCCATTTTGTGAAAGAAAAAGTTGTTCGGTTGAAGGCAATTCACCGTTCATACTGTAATCCATATGTACGTCCATTGTCGCATTCTGCCCACGAAATGTCGCAACGTGCGTATTGTCAAAGAAGGCATGATAAAACACGACAATAATAACAAAATCCTTCTGAATTGAAAACCGAAACTTTCATTGTGCCGCTCCCGACCGACCGCGGGTCGCAGTTGGACTAATTGAAATATCTGAAAAGTCTAACCATTCTTAGCATGTATTTCACGTACGTACTGAAATGATTCCCCCGACTTTTCCAATGTCATTTATTCATCATTATGTACGATATGTATTACATTTAAATGCACATGTACAGGGTGCACAGGTTGTGATAGTCAGCTTTGTTCCTGTAAACGGTAAGTATTACACAAAATTATAGAGGAAAGGGTTCGATGGGTTCGTAATATATATATTCTACGAGACATCATTCAATTCGAAAGTGCAACGCCGCACCCGACAAATGCAAATGCGTATGTAAGGTTTCTGTTTATAAAATTTAAGATACGTGGACTTCCACGCCACCCATGAGGTGCCACGACTAGCGCGTTCGGTTTTTTAACGTGGACCGTAGCCTATAGCCCTATTGTACCACATTTTATGATAATCATACAGCGTGCGGCAATACCTCTGTCCACTTTGAACGACGGAGATATTGAAGGTGGACAGAGTTATTGCCCCACGCTGTAGAAGTAAGGGTCAGAAAATAAAGAAATGAGAGCATTTTTGTGTGGGGTCGTCACACAAAAATACAATGTCAACATTAATATGAAATAAAATGAATAAAAAAAAATGCTCTCATCTTTTCTAGCCCTTACTTCTACAGCGTGGGGCAATATCTCTGTCCACCTTCAATATCTCCGTCGTTCAAAGTGGACAGAGGTATTGCCGGACGCTGTATGATTATCATAAAATGTGGTACAATAGGGCTATAGGCTACGGTCCACGTTAAAAAACCGAACGCGCTAGTCGTGGCACCTCATGGGTGGCGTGGAAGTCCACGTATCTTAAATTTTATAAACAGAAACCTTACATACGCATTTGCATTTGTCGGGTGCGGCGTTGCACTTTCGAATTGAATGATGTCTCGTAGAATATATATATTACGAACCCATCGAACCCTTTCCTCTATAATTTTGTGTAATACTTACCGTTTACAGGAACAAAGCTGACTATCACAACCTGTGCACCCTGTACATGTGCATTTAAATGTAATACATATCGTACATAATGATGAATAAATGACATTGGAAAAGTCGGGGGAATCATTTCAGTACGTACGTGAAATACATGCTAAGAATGGTTAGACTTTTCAGATATTTCAATTAGTCCAACTGCGACCCGCGGTCGGTCGGGAGCGGCACAATGAAAGTTTCGATTTTCAATTCAGAAGGATTTTGTTATTATTGTCGTGTTTTATCATGCCTTCTTTGACAATACGCACGTTGCGACATTTCGTGGGCAGAATGCGACAATGGACGTACATATGGATTACAGTATGAACGGTGAATTGCCTTCAACCGAACAACTTTTTCTTTCACAAAATGGGGAGAGCGTTCTTAAACTAAACGTGCGAAGTAACAAAAACGTTTCAAATCAATGTGATGGGACTTGCTGAGAACTGTTAGAATATATACACAATTTGATCACCTTCTATTTAGAAAAGAAATCATGCAAAACAAATCATAGAGAACAACTCATAAAAACATTCGCACCGTCGTCGAGTCGTGTCAAGCAAATTCTTCCTGACGTACGCTGTCGTGTGTTAAAATCGCGTGTTAGTACGATCCCTCAGAACGTTCTAGTGCAAGAAGTGCTCCTATTACTTGTTTCACGGTTAGCGCATAATACGCAATAATTGACATTTATTATATACTTTCTTATTTATTACTACCACAGAAAGATTAATGTTACTGAAACCAAAATTTATGAAATATATATTTTGCCCATATCTATTATAAACCAATACGACACATCTATTCCGCTGACAAAATATTAAAAACTATCCGTAGTAAGTACTAAAATATTTTTAAATGAATATCGTTTGTTACCGTGTGATGAATAATTATAAAAAAAATTATTCTGTGAAAAAAAATTGAACCATTGCTAGGCGCGAACCGACGAAAAAAAATCACGTCGACGAGCGACGATGAGTACGACGAGTCAATCCCAAACTCTCCTCGATTCACTTTTCTCTGGATCGCGCTCTGCTCACGGCGGTGGTGCCCGATTTGCCTTCCGGCTGAAAGAACGCAATGGTACGTGCGATGCCTTATGCGAAATCTGGCACCACTGTCACCGGCCTGTGTGCGGAACGAAGACGCAACGCGCGTTGCTGGTTGAAAGGGGACGCAGCATAGTTCCGTCCTTCTCTAAAAGCCGAGCGCGATTCGGTGAGAAACGGCGCGCGCAGCTCTCACGGACACGCCCGCACACTTGCCGAGGTTTCCCCCACCCCGGGAACTCCGATGGAGTTTTGATGCCACGTCTGCTGGCACTGCCTAGAGGTATCATTGCACCCTTACGCCCCCTTTTACCTCTCCCCCGTATTACCCATAGACCGAGGGACAGCAGATACGTGCGCGCGGTCGATACTAGCGTACACATTATGCAGATTACGAATTACTACAA
Source organism: Priocnemis perturbator (assembly GCA_963942575.1). Taxonomy (NCBI): domain Eukaryota; kingdom Metazoa; phylum Arthropoda; class Insecta; order Hymenoptera; family Pompilidae; genus Priocnemis; species Priocnemis perturbator. Next base: position 10,579,027 of record OZ012653.1, read on the forward strand.
GATGCCCATCTACCCTCTTTCGTCCGTCGCTCGGCGACACGCGTAGATTTCCATTGCCGTCGATGTCGCCCCACGCCATTTATCGTCGCTCGCAGAGTTCGTATTTTTGACGGACATCCTCCCTCTCACTGTAACACATCGGTCACACGTACGTATGTACATACATACATACATACCTGAGCGAACGAGCCCTAAATAATTACTGAATTGCTCGTTAGAACGCAATACATCGAAAGCACGTAATGAAAACATCAGAGCGATATTACGCGCTATCCATCGCCACAGTGCCGTGCTTTCAAATGCTTTTAAGAGGTACAGATTTCTTAATCTTGTCTCACGTTCGACGCCCGCTGCCTGTATTATTGGTTCGTACGCAAGCCGAGGGTAGGATATATGTACAATCGACGAAAAGTGTTAAAGTGACTTTCGTTCGGCAAGCCCTTAAACCAGATTACCTTTTCAGTGGGGGATTTCGTTAGGGTAGACCGCCGGATCGTGGGGCGTAAGCACTCATCTTGCCACATGCCAAACGGAGTAGGGAAAAATAGAATTACAGATCGCTCGTGGGGTGTTGCTTCTGTTACGAGTAACGGCTAAACAAAATAATCCGTTGTGAGCGTCGGCCTTTATTCAATGGACCGAATAATCTCTGGGATTAATTATGCGTGATGGCGAGGAAATAAATAATCGAGCGTGGCGTATATTGGTTTTTCGATTCATGAGTTACTCGTGAGCCATACAGCTTTGCATGGCAACGCTTCTGACGTTTACTCTTGCGATATGTTTTTAAGGGTGCCAAAATATGGATGTACAAAGGATATTCAATTAATATATTCAATTCCGTAACAATAATTCAGTTATAAAGCATAACTGTTTTTAAGTAGCACGGAACCACATTACCAGATATTTCCTAACAGCAGTTGTTTGTAATAAACAAAATTAGAATATATTAGTTACGAACCTTTAATAGATTGAGTAATTACACGCTATTAGTGGTCAATACGGTACTTCTGTGTACCCTTTGTGGGTCTAAAGAAACAATAAAATCATTAACTACGAAACGAGGAGATATCAGAGACCATAAATCTCTCAAAGAATATACTTCGAAAACTAAGATACGCATTTTACACGAAACTGCGCAGTCCGACATGAAAGCCGTATCTTTAACTCCCTCTTTCCTTCTCTGTCTTTCGCTTTAGGATTTACACTCGAGATCGTTCTGGGGATTCCCCACAGGGTTGTTTAGCGGTATACAGGTAGAAAGACATACATAGTATGTGCGAGGGACACTAGAATATCCGGCGATAATCCCTTAGGTATGGCTGTAATTTCTCGTATAATGTAGGCATATACGTTCATTGTTCTGCTGTTTCAAGAAAATGAATTTTAAAACACCGTTTCATGAATTACATTTTATACATAAAGTATAAACATTAGCAAAATATATTTACGATGTTCTTGGATCAGCGTCCAGAACTCTGTGACTTACGTATATCGTATTGGTTAAGACCCAGTGAGTGTGCAGTACATTTTATTCAAGTCTTATACAAGTCTTTATAAAACATTAGAATGTAAATAAAATCAATTTTTGGCTTATTGGCTAATAAATTGAAATCGCCTTGAATCAGGGGCATCGGTTTACGCGTTATAAGTAATCGATCGGTGCTAGTCCTCTGCAATGTTTGTCGGTATAAACGGAGAAACGCTAATGGTTTGTATGAAATTGAAAATTACATCCCGGACGCACCGCACATTTATAAGTATTAACTGTGTCGTTGTTAACCATTATATACATCCATAAACGGCTTATTTATTGAGCTATATCCTTTATACGTAACTCCGTGATATTCGTTGACGTTTCCCTTCCGCGCAATTGGCACTTGGAATTATACAATTCCATACGCTGCGGTGCAAAGGTTGACTTACGACAATGACGTGGAAAGGGAATCGATAAGGATTAATCTTGACTGAGTTTATTCGGATATTGCGCTATATGTATCTGGAAAAACAAGGCGCATCGTAACGCGGTATCACCTGCCAGTCAAATTACTTAATGCATCACGACATCGTTTAATTCTCGTTACATTTATGTTCCCATTCATTTTATTTACTTTAACAATATGTTGACATATCAAATTGCTTATAAACATACAAACACTATAACGCGCGAACATATATTCCCTTGCCATTATCCACGTACAGAACTAGAAATTGCAAATTAATGACTTTCTTCAGGATCCTTCCGTGAATTATTTGAGCAAGTTTGCCTTTCCTTCTTGATACGCAAAATTTTTTAGCTTAAGCTAATAACGGCGATTTTCGCCTAATTGCGAGAACACGTTTGAAACTTAATGACCGCTGTTAATACCCCACAAATGATATATTGCACTCCTACTCGCGATTATATATTACTAAACTAATTACTACGTACATAGATGAGACAGATAATGCTGCTCCTGCTGCTGCTACGTTGCCTTATGCATTTTAATACTGTGAGACTGGGAATTATTGACAATGTCCAATGTCGGATCCATTATGTATTATAACGTGAAACAAATATACTTGAAGGCTGTATCATGGTTAAACGCTTAAGAATTAGCTCTATTTTTTGTGTCAGCGCCATGTACCGCGTCATATATCTGAAAATATGCTCCGCATAGATGTTATTTGTGTTAGTATTTTTTGCTAGTAGTATCGAACATAATTTTTCTGATAATCGCTTGTCTTTTCTATTGCTGAACTAAATGCAAGTGTTGAATGTTGATTCTCAGAATAAAGTATTACTAAAAAGTGTGTGTATAAATATATTTATATATACATATAAACTAAAATTAACTTTAATAATATGCCTTTAAGTACAATTTTAAATATAAATGCGGTAAATAAAAGGTAACAAATCTTTTTATATCATCTCGATAGTTAGAATACGGCCACAATGAATTGCATGGCTAAAATATAAATTTATCAAACATTTCATAAAAATTTATGTGACAAACATTCATTTATAATCGAATTATGAGCCGCGATGTTTTACGATTCTACAAATTTGGTAACTTTAGTGATCATATGAGAGATAATAACAAGCTTTGTGTACATACATATCCACGGTACGGTATTTATACCCTTATCAATCTTGACATTGGAATAAAAAATTCTCTGTAATGTGAATCGTTTAAAAATGAAACGCTTTATAGTAATATCAGAGAATAAGAACATATTTACAATAATCACTTCTCTTTTATACGAGATTACACGCATTTAAACGTCGTCCTTATCGACATTGCTTCCATTTACGTCTTATTTGCCGTTCACTCAAGGAATATAGTACATACTATAACGTTAAATAAGTAGTTTGTGAATCAAATGTTGTCTACAATTGCGTTCAATATATAATTCACGCGCAAAAGGCTGACAGCGCAAATCTGAATGAAGTCGTTTTAATTGATAAGAGTTTATTTCCTTCTCTTCATTTATAGCTTTCATGATCTACCACACAATAGATATTATATGTATTGCGTTTAAGGTGACACCCGTCGCACATGCTGGCAACCGATAAAAATGCATTAACAGGATCGACGCATGATTAAAAATACATTTTATAAACAGATCAACCACATTCTTGAATTCACTGGCGTACGAGAGATCAATTACTTTCTGGAAAATCTTGCCTTTACAATGGTACTTCTCGTTAATATGAATATATCTTTTATTCGTCGAAACATAGCTTTGGCCGATTGAAGAACGTTCACGAAAGCAAATCAGTACTTTCAACTAAAAACGCCATATTGGAATGGGTAACATAAGTCCGGAATGTCAGACACATCTGACAGGGCAGTGTCAATGTGAAGGAGAGTCACTGAAGCTGTTATACGTCCTTACAGTGCAACTTGGCAATCTTTCACAATACTTTCATTCTATGGACAATGTTTAACGATTAATTATACATGATCGACATCACCGGTACAAGTGACCTGCAATATCATTTACAATCGAACGTATCGGCAAAATGTAATGTTGAACGTATGAAACTGTTTACAGCTTTCTCAGCTTTGTGAAGCACAATCAACACTGTCGGCGGGTTATAAACGCGGGCCTGCATTCGTGTACGTTAATACTTCAATTGAGCGCAATTAGTTTCTCTCGCTACTTATACTTAGATCGTTGAGAGACATTGCCTCTTATGAGATTCCACATTACGACATACTCTTAAATGGCCAGCATTCGTATGTTAAAGGCAGAAGTGAACAATAAATCAAATGTTCTTTTCCGTTTGCACTTTTTCATTTAGCCTCCTACGTAATAGCAACGCTACTGTTAAAAGTGCATACGTGAAAATTATCTTGTCTGCAATGACGTTGCCTTTCAGGTAATGTAATGTTAATTAAATGATGTTAAATTTCATAAAGTCACTCTCTGTATCCGTTAAAAATACACAATTGTTATATTTTTTCCATCTTTCGCAGCTGCACGTTATGGTCTTACTCGTTGCAGACATATGTATGTAAACATGTAGGTTGACAAGTTGCGAGCATTATCAACAAACTGTCGCAATTCATGTAAATCACTATGGATTACTACGTTCAAAGTATTAATTTCGCATAGGTCTCTGCATAAAATAATCAAAATCCTAAAAATGTAGTAGGATGCTTTTACAGAATACATGGGCTAGCTGCAAAGTACAGGATCAAAAAGTTTGTTTGAATATCACATTGACCAGAGTCTCTCAAACTGTGGCCGCGCAAATAAGTTAGGAGGCCTATTCACAATTAATATTTAAACTGTTGAGAAACTGAGCAATATGAATTTGGAATAATACATTTTTAGGAATAAAAGTGTCGCAATCGTAATGGCGTGGTTTGGTAAAATAAAAATATTTGAGGTCTTGAAAAGTAGAGTTTTGACCAAGGTACTTTAGGATCAAAGTTTAGAAATCAATATTAACAATAAGTAGGAACAGATTTCTCTCCTAGGGTTTCTCCACTCTCACTCAATTGTCTTTTTATACGTCCAGAAGAACGCCAATCTTCCAACAAAGTTTCTTGTCACTGAAGTTTGAGAAACTCTGACTTAAACGAATGCGCATTTTGTAGGTTCCATGCTAAATTACAGTCATGCATGCATTGAAGCGACTTATTCATCTGTCATACGCGATTTTAGCCTCATTAGTGCAGAAAAACTAACACTGTCTATGGTGGTCGGAAATATTCTGGCGCTGTGTACAATCGACTTACGAACGAAAACAAAACGTATAAGGATTTAGGCCAAAGCGGTAGAAACGCGTGTTACAAACGCGGTGTTCATGGAAGTAGGCAAAAAAGTAACTCGCTCGGAGCCAAAGCCAGCAGTGAAATTTTTAATACAACTACTTACGTTGGAAGTAATTATCACATCCTAGGAAGTCACTGTAAGAAACGAGTTATCCGGGCAGTAATTTTTTTTATAAGTACTCCCGATTACCTCGTTCGGTTTCAGTTTCAATAATCTGCAATTGTTAAATTTGTTGAAAGAAACCTTATTCGTGTTCGGCCGTTAGGTTAAATATTAAAATTCCAATCGCGGAGTACGGCCGATTCGTGTGAATGGGAGAACGTTTTGTTCCTCTCCCAGTATAGATGTAATATGTCTCTATTGTGCGCAGATTATATGTTACGCATTAAAATTAACGTTCCGTGCTTCACGTATATTACAAATACATAAATATATGACATTGACGCTATAAAATTCAGATTTAGTGTATTCATCTATCAAATTCGTGTTATTTCAATCGATTGACTAATATATATAATGAGCCTACGAGTACTGTCAATCGTATGTTAATGTGACATTTGTAAAAGATTTCGCTACTTTTGTCCATTTAATGGTTCCTGTCTATTTAATACTCAATTCCATATGTGGAATTACATTTGGTTTAGATTATAAAAATGACACAGAATATGTAATGCATATAAAAACTGCCGAAGTGTGCCACGTTGTGATTGCAATCTATAATCTGTCAATTGTAATCAGGCCGATCGAGATTAAGAAAAATCTTGTCAAGTCCTGCACCGTTTTACAATTACAGATACCATACTAATATCATTAACATTAGATCGACGGTGTGCGAAAATACAAAAGTTCGAAGCGATAAAAATGTCGGCATCACTTAAAATAATGCCGAACGATTACTTTACATACATTGTATTCATTAAAATAGTTATTGGTGTTACGAATCGGTAGTTACTATTTCAAGTACAGACATCGGTATGCTAGTGATCTCTACAATAACCGCTCTACACGTTTACCAATTCTAATCTATACTTCGTACAACACTGAAATTACTATAATTGATGACGCAATCTACATTGCTCTACGATATATATTATTCGAAATTCTCGTTACTATGTCAAGGCATGAAACTTCAGTAACAGTCAGCCTTGAATGCGTCTACTTCTTCCTACAACATTTCAAACGTAATACGTAAATATGTACCTCTCAACAAATATACGTGCGATAATGTACGAAAACGCATTTGCGGGCATGCAATTGGAAAGCCTGATTACAACAGAGATTATCTTGATCACAAAGAAAACGGGACACGTATGAGACTGCGTTATTAATGGCCATGTTATGTTCAGTTAATAGCAGTGCGTGATCAGTACAAATTCGGCCTATTAACGGTATACACGTAACATAACACAGTTGTTACAAATAACCATGGTAATTATGTCTAAGCATGTAGTAATTATTCCCTACAGACAAAGCATGTTTCATGAACAAACGGCTGATCCATTTTGACAGTGGAGTATTGTTAACATTTATTAGCTGCCTAACGTTCTGGTATAACGTGGAATTCTATACCTCAGGTGAGTTTGGCGAGGTCGCACTGATATGATCTTGTAGGCAAATTCTGAGATCCCGCTCATCTAACTCACTTTCAGTGTCAACACTGAAGCTTCTCACGGGCTGATCAGCCAGGCCGCTCGATCGTTGCTTCCAACTCTCTAGCCTCATGACCTAAGACACACATGCGGGGAGTGAAAATTATTGTTTACGATACAGAATTTGAATATGGTAATTCGTACAGAAGGATTCACCATCACATTTTAGTAAAAAATACGATGTTATTAAGATTGATGTAATTGAAACTCTGCTTAAAAATCTGCTTTGAAGGAATGAAAAATGTAATTATATTAGAAAATATTTGCAAACCTACTACAATTGCACCTACAAAGACATATCAAATAGTCAGAAAATGTTGTAGGACGCAGCGTCAAACAAGAAATTATTCCTTCGAGCTAATTGAATTTAGGAAATTAATAAGTAATATAAAACTGTCATTTGACCATAAAATGAGAATAAATGTCAAGAATTTACATATAACGCGCGGCATTATGCACAACGAATTATTTTATAATTTCAATTATTCTATAGTCAGAATTTCGCATTATGGGTACTCTACTTGGGATATGTATCACGATCTGCAACAAAATACACTTTATTTATATATGTGACATGCATGCACGTTATTTCAACTTGTAAAACAATTCAGGTAAAAGAATAAGGTATCCCAGTACAACAAATGCATCTATGACTTCTTCCGCCGTACTACTCACTAAACCAACGCGTTTTTTTTCTGAAAAGAATATATTCGTCAATGAATCTGAGATGATACAAACCATGTAAAGCATGCGGTTGATGTTCGTACGTATGCTTATAAATAATGCAATAAAAAAGCGTTAATTTGCTGAAAAATAAAGTTAGTGAGTTACGCGTGTTAAAGCATATGTGGCACACAATGTAACAATACAAAATAAAACCATGCCGTTGTGTGAGATGAAGTTTCAGATGTTAATGGATGCTTTAATCGGAGCTGTTCCTCGCTATGTATAATATCGTCCCTTTGTCTGTACACATATTTCTGACCAGTGGTCTGTATGTACAAATATTTACATACTGACCCACAAAACACACCTAATATACAATGTAATGCATGTCTTTATAACTTGTTCTCCCTGTAACAACTACACTCCATTATATTGAAAAAGAAGAAATCTTGAAAGATAGATACATAGATAAAGAATGTATTGAAAGTGATAGCAAAAATCTATAGAGTATATACATTTCTTTCGAATATTTGATAAACCGATTACGACTCTTCTACAAAGGAACATAAACACGCAGCCTTCTGATAACACTTACATACTACATAAAGAAATATCTCAACATTGGACACATGTTTCAGACTTTCTCCCAAAAGAAAAGAAAAACGCCACGTTACACGGTATAACAATTACACTATTAATTGAGAGAATAAATCCATCGAATTCCTTATCATCTCAAAAGACGAATTTACATCATGCTACGCATATGAAATGGAAGAAAGTAATGCTTACAGATGGATAAAGACTTACTCGAGCCAGCGCCAGGGCTCAGTCTCCGGGCTGGTGATTGGCGTAGGGAACTAAGGAGACAGAGATAACACAGCAATAGAGGGTTAGTTTTACAAAAAACTAGTACTTTCTTTTAACTAACGTTGAATATTGTTCGGTACCTTTACACACTAAGGAGCGATTCTTTAGCCATTCAAATTTTCCCGTTCGCGCTAACGCTGCACACAATAAATTCCTGAGAACGTAGGACAGTACAATTTTAAGTCACGTTACTCCAATTATATGTACTTTCACGAAAGCACACTTTTGTAATGAAAAAGCGGGGATTGTGTGCAAGACGCAATCTATTTATAGTACAATTTGCTACATCAATGTATTTCACACATACTCAGAATAAAGAGCCAAACGAAATCTCCGTGCTGTGCTAGCTCTCAACTTCTAAGGCGATGTTTTCAAATGATGCGCAAAGTACTTCATATTTAGGACATTGTATCATCAAATTCAGTAATTACGGTGGTACGTTGGTACTCAATTCGACAAAGCGTCAGCTAAGTATTTCGGCGTATTACTTAAATAAATATGTTCAGGATGTCTAGGCTATGATAATCCAATATAAACATGTAATGAACATATTAATATGGGGATAAAACACAATGCTACGTTAATTCTAAATGTGTAGCGAAACTTCTGATTTCTCTTCCAATGTGATACAATGGCAATGTAAAACTTATATCGTCGGCAAGTACGTCGTGGAACACGTTATCGTTTGAATCGCCAAAGTAAAATTTAATAATTAAAATCATCGAGATAAACAAATGATGCATGTGAAAGTGTTCATGCTTGATTTCTGATATCGATGTAAAATGCATATATTGTACTGTTGGATCTATGTGTATTAAAATTCAGTTCACAATGCGCAAGCAATTGTATTTACTTCACTGGATTTGTAACATTGTCATGGCACGAGTTCTTTATGTTATTTGTCACTTTCTTTCTGTAGTAAATCCTTATTGTGTAGAGGTACCTCTTCAATATTAAGTTATCATGTTAAGAGTGTTAAAAGCTGCATAATTGAATAAAGCTAATTAGTTGTTAATATCGATATAGATCAAATGTTATTTTTCGCATAACGGGTACTGAAAACATTAGTAAAGCAAACGAAGTAATAATGCCGGAAGAAAGAAGATATCACGAAAGTTAAAATATGTACATTGTTAAGAAAATGTAATAATGGTATACTTTCAAAACTGATCACATCAGCGCTCTTATTAAGAACATACCGCCGCAACATCGTAGAACAGTTGTAGAATTTACAGTTTAACAAAAGCGGCAACGATGTTAAGCGTGGTGGTTAGTGTTACATTGCAGTAAGAGGTGCGGTATGTGCAAATAATTTTTAGTGGGTGTATCACAATATTGAGAAAGCACAATTTACAATACCTTTAGCCCACCGATTATTTAATACATACACATAATGGTTAATCATATTATTATAACACATAAGGTATACAAGCCATTTCGAAAAAGTTTATAGGATGTAAAATCGTTAAATATAGGTATTTCATCATCTCAACCAAATCCTGAATGATATGGGTAATGATTGAAAACATGCACTGAAAATCAATTTTTGCTTATACCTCATAATTAACAGAGATGTAAATTAGATTCAGTTCAGAGAAACCCCAATATAGCTTTCCAGACACACCATTAATATTCAATAGGAATTAAATTTACAATGAAAATGAAACACGTAAACATTAGTATGATGGCAAGAGATACGTCAATAGAAAGTATGTTGCAACAAAATAAAGCATTAGAAAGAAAGTTATACAATTATTTTGTGAGAGATTGACATTAGACAGTGAATATATAAAAAAAAATAGCTGCAAAACACGCAAAATAAAGTATATCACAATGTAATAGCGTTATTTGCCAGTTCATGATGAAATCATGGACGTAGAGCGAAGGTATTGGTGAGGGAACGAAACACATTTCTTACATTTTATAACGTTTTCCCAGTTCAGTGTCTGAGTTCCTATAAAACTCACTTGTATGTACCAACTCACTTGCACCATACTCGTATGGGGCTAAGAGAACACAATTTAAAATCTAGATTAAAAAATTCTTACTTGAAACGCACGATATTTCAATTCATCCAATGAAAGCGGGACATTATATCCAGGTATCTTTATAAATATGAGTAATGAAGTGTCAAGTGTTGTAGTTATCATATTATTACAAATAATTAAATACTTCTAAATCTAAGGTTTACTCGACAGTTACATTTACGTATTTTATCATTTCCAACTTCTGTTAATCTACCATCCTATGGGTATACTAAAATCGATGCTATGAGTATACAATATATTTACTTTAATTACAGGGAACTACGAAACAGTCGCGTATCTACAAGCTTGCGACTACCGTTATGAAATTCAGTTATTCTCTTTTACGTGTGTATACCAAAATTTCTTAAAGGATTATTACTAATGCACCAAATATTGATATATGCCTAATTCTCAGTGGCACGTAGGTAAACATTTAACGAGATATTTAATTAAATAAATTGGTAACTAATTTAATGTAAATCACCTCGTGCATAATTGAAAGCATTTTTAAGTATAGCTTGATTGAATTAATGAAACTTACTTCATTTAGCTAAATAAACAGATTTACGAATGACTGTGTAAAAGAAAAACTACACCTTGTAGATTTTGTATGAAACGATGAATCTTGTACTAATTTCGTATTTAGTTCTAAGTTCTAGACTCTAAAAAATGTAAGAAAATTGAAACTACGGGAATGAAAATTATATCGAATTCGTGAAACAGATATATTTTTACATGTAAAAGATGATAAAATATTATATTCCTAATTTCTGAGTTGCCGTATTTTCACTTCTGTAATAATATAATAATTACTGAATATCGTTTCTGATTTCTGCTATTGTTAAAGAGCGGATACGGTATCGTGCTGTAGCGATGCTCTATTTACCTTAGATAAATTGTCACCCCTTACTGCAATTTATTCAATTGACTCTCAATGCTTTCATTAATGCAAGATACGATATATTTCGTTGACCGCTTACCTCTGCTTTTAATTCAGCAACCTTGTCCTGAAGCTCTCTCACTCTTTCACTGTCGTCTAAATTATTTCTAAGCTCGCCTTCCGCGTGCATTTCTTCGTTCTGTAATCGTAGAGCATCGATTATGACTTGAATTCAAGTTGCGTAACAAAAAATTGCATACACAGTTACAAAACCCATGACCTTTAGCCACATTACCTTTAGTTCAAGAAGCGATATCTTCTGTGTAAGCTCTGCCACTTGTTGAGCATGTTCCGCGTCACGTATCCTGGCCATCATGGCCTCGTCCTTCATTTTGGACTCTAAGTCCGAATACTTGTGTTGCTGCTCCCGTAGTTTAGCAGACAGATCTTTCTCTCGGGAGAGGGCAGCTTCCAACTCCTCCTTAAGTACTTTCCCACCTTCGTCTTGCCTCCGGAGCTGATTCGTTGCGACTTGCACCTGAGTTTCGAGTTCCATTACCTTAAGTCTAAGTTCCTTCACTTCGGTAAGAGCTTCCATCTCCCGTATTCTGGTTGTCATTAGGTCTTCCTCAAACTTCTGTACTTCGTGGCCCCTATTCTCCCAGAAAAGGAGTTTCTTTGGCGTTGAGTCGGCCGCAGGGGCCGACTGTGCAGATCGATGTTCCTGCAGATGCCTTTGCCACGCTGCGCTCAATTCCATCACTCTTTGTCGTAAGTCCTAAAAATTACATCATTAGATCGCATCTCGCTGCATAATGTTACAGAATGTTGACCGCATTTTGTAACACAGTTTTATCATTTCAATTAATTGCTGTTATTGTATTTTAACTTTACACGTAGCTCTTAACTCCGTTGATGTATTACGAACTAAAGTTTGAACTGTGAAATATTGCAATATTATTCCAGTGGATTGATAGTCTTGATAAAATCAGTACGTACTTTCAGTGACAGATTTGCTTCCGCTTCTCTGAGCTTTACAGCAATTAGTTCTTCCTGAAGATGAGCAACAGAATTATCCGGCGTCGATTCTCTCAGAGTCTTTTTATCCTGCTCCAATTCCTGTATCCTGGCACGGAGTTCTCTGATTGTCGCGTCATTCTCTGCTTCATGCAATCTGACTCTCACCAATTCCTCCTGCAAGCATTGTATCATGTCCTCTTTCTGGGACAATGCCTCTTGCTTGAGCAGAATCTCATCGATCGACGATTGTCTCGACGTCACATTTTCTTCTAAAAGGAGAGACAAGGATCTTAGTTCTTCATGAGCTTGCTCCAATTGATGGCTCGTTTCGAGATGCGTGTGTCGAAGTGCTGCCAATTCTCTTTGTACAACGAAAGCGGTTTCTTCTTCTTCCGCACGCGAAACCTGCCCTCTTACTAATCTGTCAGCGAGTTCCGCTGATTCAGCTTCTAACAATTCAGTTCTCTGTCTAAGCAATCGGTTCTCTGCCCTAAGTCTGCGAAGCTCCACCATCTCCTCTTGCTCCTTCATCTTTAACACTGTGTAATCTTTCTCCAGCTTCTTCATCCTCTTCGGATTAATCTTCATTCCGTACGCAAGAATCATTAAACCGTCAGGATCCTTCTCTGCCTTGCCAGGCAACTGTTTCTGGAAAAACTGTATCCCCGACAGTCAGTGCAATAATTCGTTCCATACCAGTAATTACATCATTTGTCGGATATTGAAATATCACTACATATTTAATATTTGAATTATTCACCGAGTAACCTTCTAACTACATAATCGGACGTGGGATCGACTATTGTATCATTCAGTAAAATGACTAACGATATTTTCGTCTACGACTGCTAGTAACTACAAAATGTTCACGACAGGTGATTACCTTCAACATGCCCTCCATGTCTAAACTGAGTAAATCTTCTTTCCCTAAATGCAGCATCGCCAGCGCTACTTTGAAAATAATTTCCATGCCCTCCGATAGAAAGACGTCGAAAATGCGACAGGCGAGCGGGAGGCTCAGGGCTGTGGTGAAAAGCGTGAGAAACCAGGATGACGCGTACATCGAGGTATGAAAACCTTGAGCTGTGAAATGAGCGTGTAGCTCCGGATGCGTATCGGCGACTAAATGTTCTAGTTGATACATGCACACCCCTAACTCTGCCATACTCGGTTTGAACATGTCTCGCAAACGATATTCTTGCATAAGCGCTACTAATACAGCGAAAGCTTCCTCCTCTGGCATTTGCTGCAACAATATATTAGTATACCTTTATTACCAGATTGTCAAAACATACTTTCTTTGATGCCGTTACTTTCTTTACATGTATGCATGTAGAATATACTATGTAGAAAAAAATGCGATGCTTTACCTGCATAAGGAGTAAGCCTACAATAAATCCCGAACCTTGGCAGTAACCGACTTCCCGATCATGTAGGCTGTACGCCTTCATGACATTGAACAAACTTTCCTGACCGAGGCCGTCCTTTTCCTTGAAAAAATCATGCTCGGGGTAAGTTCGAGCAATGTCCCTTCTAATTATCCTCTCGCATGCGGACGTTGCTTTAATATACTCCGCAAATTGCTTTTTGACAGGCGAATCGTGAGCGCCACTGAGCAGTTGCCAGACGATACCTCTGCAATAATTGCGGTAAAGTTCATAAATATCGTGCCACTTGCCACTTAAGGCATGTCGTATTGTGGGTGAGATGTTTACATAGTATTAAGCAAACAGATAACATAACGGTCGACTCAATGTAATTATTTCTTCAGAGTGGTTATTCACGTTCTATCTACGTTCTTTTTTAAGTTCGCACTATACAGAATTCGCTGCCATTCGTAATAAGTAGAGAATTACCTAAAATGATGAGGTATTCCTTGACGCACTAATTCCTTAACAAACTCCTTTCTCTTCTTCCAGTGATAATCCCAATCAGCCACTATGTGGCCCCATAAGGTCCATATATTCTCTTCACCATCGGTTGCAGTGTGGCGCCGGGGTGCAGCATCTCCGTTTCCACCGCTACCCCCCGACGCCACTGACACCTGAGATGTATCGGAACCTTTTCTACTGTGATTGCTTTGAAGAGAATTTAGTGACTTCGCATCCGATTCGATAAGCCTACAAAAAGAACATTACTCCGTCAAGTCTCCACATCTATATACATTGGACTATGTACTACTGCCACTCTTGCTTGAATACATAGTCATTACTTTCTTTAAGAAACAAAAAAAGCTCTGTACGTACAATGTATCTCGTAACGCTAATAAATGACTTCTCTTTGACGCGAGAATACGTATAGTATGCAAATTCTTCAACAACATTACCGAATGTAGCTTGAGAGTCTGGCGCTATATGTTGCTGACCAGACGTGGCAGACATTTTATTTACTTTAGAGCACTGTTTAACAAGCTGCGCGCCGTTACGCGGTATTCATTAGAGCACAGCGGCTGGCGGTTGTAATTATTCACCTATTGGCTTCCTCCAGCTTAGCTAATAGAGCCAGCTCGTCGGTGGGTATTTCCTGCGACGAGTTTATCCTCTCTTCGCGAAAGGAGCTCGGCGGCGTGCTCGGAAGTATCTTGTTGGCGTGTGCACCGTCTCGTTGCGACTGCGGATGGTGATGGTGTACGGAGGTGCACAAACACAACACGCTCATCACCTGCGGTCCATAACGTGACAGTCCTAATTGTCCCGCTGGCGAGATTCCGTTCTCCTGGTTCCTGAAACGTTCAAGCTGCGGCTTAGACAATGGGCTGGCGGCAAACGTGATTTCGGGCTTTCGTCGGATAGGTTGCAGTTAGTGACTGAGAGAAGCACTTTCAAATTAATTCGTTACGTACAAAACTTTGTAGGGTGTGGTACGTTGGATTTACGGCAAAGTATGATTTTCGGTAGGGCAAAATTTAATTGCCCAAACTCATTATCGGTACACATTGAATTCCTCCTTCAAATATATCAACAGTATCAAGAATCCGTTGTGAATAAGTATTCATAACTGCCTTTGTGCCGTTTTACATTAGAAACGGGTTAGCACATTTTTCCTCGATCAACGCGACATACAAAGAGCACTTCCATCTGATCGATGGAATATATTTTTACCGAAAGCAAGGAAGCGCATCAAGATCGAAATCTCACGGATAATTTCTTTCAAGCTTCATGGTAGGTCATGGCATGACTATAGAACGATAATATCAGATTATAGACATGGATCACGTGGCAAGCATTATACATCGACCGGCTCCAGTGACTGCAAGCTATTATTATCAAGCATTCTTTATATTCGATATATCGATGAGATCGGCCAAGGCAAGAGAAAAAATAAAAATTTAACTCGGGGAGTAAAAATTACGTTTTCACGAACGAATTACCGCTTGTTTCATGTCCTATATGCATGTCGCGTCCTTCGGCGCAGTTATCGACGACGTGGAATATGTGTCACACTACAGATAATGTACGCTAGCGACAACAATTATTTCCGTTTTTACGTCTACGCCGATGGTTACTAGCGTGCTGATATCGCGAGAACGGTTTGACAAATCGTGTTTATCAAAAATATTGATATCACAGTCACATAATTTGATGAAATAAATGGAAATTGAGATATTTCAACGATCCAGGTGACTAGTTTGTAGTGCATAGAGGAATGCGCTAATTTATCAGATGTGATTCATCGGGACTGGAATGATTCGTCCAGCATAACTCCATGCAGAAGTAGAATATCTTTAGCCATCTCGTCCTTTCACATTGTTCAGGAGTACGCGCTGATGGATTATAGGCGTGTTCATATATCGCAGTCTTTTTTGTGAGCTTCTTCGAATTTGTTGAATGAACAAGTAGCCGCTGTTACCGGTTATATATGAAATGCAAAGACAGTTATATTTATGTAACGCACGTTGCAGAAGGGATGCCAAACAAACGTAAAAATAAGTCTGTTGTAATTCTTATCTAACTAATACTTTAAATTTTATAAACTGCACCGATACTCCGTACTCCGTCTATATATATCCTAGAAATTGCATGGAATACGCGAACAAAAAGATTTTAGTCTTGAGTTTCATTCAACTTTCACCGTTTTTACATATTTTGTTATGTTCCGCTGTTTTTTTGTACAGTTCCATTTCCTTAATCAAACTGTTCACTTTCTCCCCTATTTTTTGCTGTAATCTCTTACTGTCCCTTCCATACTCTATGCTTTGTGTGACCTTTCAACGTGAGTAAGGCTCGCATATACTATTTCTTTTGTATGTTTGCATTTCAATTCGACTTTATGTACAGAGGCGGCCCCTACGTTTACGACCTAATTGTTTCCCCACTGACATTTGTGGCGGGAGTTATCGTAAGTCGAACCCTCACTTCCCACAGGAATAATGTCACGGCTTCTGGGAAAGTAGCACGTGCCGTCTGATGAAAATACGAAAATTGTTTTACGCGAATTAGAATAATGGAATTACTACAATGCAACTTTCCGAAGTTAGCATTGTAATGTGACATTTGCTTTTACCAACATATGCTATATCATTGCATATTGATATAATCCATGCTGCGTTAACAAATCAGAATGCGCCATGCTGTCACATCCAATATAAATCGAATCATACTGGGTCTCATACGTCATCAAGTTACTCATTACTCAATATTTTACGATACAAATGTACATTATAGAACAACTTTACAGTAGTTTTAGAAATCAAAAACATACTACTGTTACGGATCACGAGTGTATACCCAAAATATTACATCCTACCGCTAGTCGTCGCTCGTGTACGGCATTTATCAATCCAGCAAAGAAAAAGTGTTCAGTACGACCGGAATACATTTTACGCGCCGTCAAAATGGCGCGCGAAAAACATGCAACAATGATAAGATACATCGATGATCCTTTGTTGCCGTTCATTTCTTGTCGTACTAAAGACCAATTACTCTAACGTGCCGAAAACAATTCCCCAGTCCTGCATGTTCCGGACGTGCGGACTCTAAGACTTCCTACAGCATGCCGTTCGTTCGAAGTTCCGATCGAAAGCCGATTTCACCCTGCCGCGATATTTGTCCGCCCTCTCCGGCTTCCATGTCACTTCGCGAGAGACAATGCGGCCCGACCGCAGCGATTACGTCATTAGTCCCACTCCCCCGAGCGCATTCCCGAGCGTTCGTTAAACCTCCAATTAATTTGATCGCTCTACCTTTTCGATGTTTTGTTTCGTGTCCACCGCGCCGCAGCCGGGGCCAACAAGCCGCGCAGAACCATCGAGATGTTCCGCAACGATCCAATTCGATTCTTGACGTTATTCGCTCGTTAACTTTGACTAGACGAACATTTGGGCGTGCGGCATGCTTGCCGAGAATCCAGACCTTCGCCGAGACATGTTTTCGGATATCTCGGTACTTCGCTGCCAATCACTGTCTTACGGTCGATTAGCGTTTCGTTCGAGTCGTTTATTCACGAAAGTTCCGTTGGCTAACGAAGAGTAATCTGACGACGAAGTGATCGGTTCTTCCGTAATTAGTTGTTCATAATTTGCGGCATGCTCGGCGACCAACCGTTTCGAAACATTAAATCGCTGCTGTGTGTGGCGACGAAACGGTCGTCGACCGAAATCTACCCTGCGAAATTTTCATCGCATATCGATGTAGTTCTACTGTGCGGCTAACGGCGCTGACAAGTGTCATTGCTAAGAACAAAGAAAGAAGCGCAGCGCAATTTCTATTATGCGTTCGCGAGCCATGGAATAAATAGTTGTAGGCGCACAGATAACGTAATGCGAACGGTAGTTGACCCTTCGCGCCACGCGATCGCAATTTTGCATCAGTTACGCGCAACGCGGATGGCAGGACGTAGCGAGAACGTAATGTTTAAAGCAATACGAGTAATGGAGAAGCAACGCTAACCTTCGCGCGAAGGTTATTGAACTTAACCAGTCAATGATAAAACAATGGAAGTCGTGAAATAACATTTCTTTGTGTGAGGCTTCGTTTCCGGGAAAAGGAAAATAGGATTCATTTGGCCCCATGAAAATTCTCTCAACGTCGCATCCGATTTAACAATAATCTGCCGGAAACCGTAACGCGAAACGGCACGTAAGCCTACGTTGCGCGAAGCCGCGAACATTTGAGAGTAAAAATCTCGCGAGCACCTACGGAGAGCTACAAAATTGACTCTGCCATGCACTCTCGGATGTTCACGCAGCCTAACAAGACTAGTAAACTGTTAAGTAGCCAGCTAACACATAAAATTGTAACTAGCGTCGTTCAATCTACGATAATGACCGTAACTGAGAAATAAATTGTAACGACAGGTGGAACCGACGCTAGCTACAATTTGATCTGTTAGGCAGCTACCTGTCAGTTTGCCCAAAGATGGAACAATCCACCCTAAGACAACGCGCGTAAAGTCTGACACCTGACAGTCGGCGCTGCTCGTTTTGGCCAACGCGTCGTGGAAAGTCATTCCTCTCGGCGACGATACCGGTAGCGAACGTTCGCCATCCGCCCAATATCGCGATCGACCTGGCGGCTCATGGCTTGCTTAGTCGACGCATAATTTTCACGGTCGACGGGCTGCCCCGCCAGCTCTCGTTTCGCAGGAGCGCGGGACGACCCGGCGAGCGAGTTCGGAGTCGTATTAACTGTGCGAGCTGACCAAGCGATTCGCGGTGCAGTTATGCGGCAGAAGACCGAGAAGGAAGCAATTAGTGCGTGTGAACGAATTAGCGAACGAACGAGGCAAGTGAATAGAGAGGGTGGGCTCCAGGTACGGGACGCGACAGTGCCGTATGAGACGTTGGTATGCACCTGTCGAGAGA
Organism: Priocnemis perturbator; assembly: GCA_963942575.1. NCBI lineage: Eukaryota > Metazoa > Arthropoda > Insecta > Hymenoptera > Pompilidae > Priocnemis > Priocnemis perturbator. The sequence goes on from OZ012653.1 coordinate 10,598,206, forward strand.
GCATGATTCATATTAAATTGCACGGCACGTATGTGGTTGAACGACCTTTTACAGAAATGGAAAAACTAAGATTATGTTGGTTTGAAAATGAATTCGCCGTGTCCCCGGAATTTCGATGTAAGTGGCACCGATACACGGGACGGACCGGAATTCGAGGTACAACCGGAAAAGTGGTAGGAGGGAGAAAAGTAAGAGTCGAATATATGGAATAGTACTGCGAAAGTTGGATCGAACGACATATGTAATTATGTACATTCGGAGCTTTGAAAATAATGAGAAGGGAGATTACAACATGCGTTTCCCTTTCTATCGTTCATTTGCATTAAAAGCAATGCTACTGCATCGTATATATTAACTATGGATATTTATACTGTACAAGTGAAAATGAACACGAATGGAAAAAGGCGAGTCTATGATAATACGAATCATTAACACGTGCTCTAAAAGATTTATTAACCAATTATTACGTAACACCGGATTTCCTATGTTAAATGTCAGATTTTACTCGATATAATGCGATGTAGATTTTTGGTACAATTCCAGAGTGTTTGACGCAATTGCTGCATTGCTGTGAGCATTAGTGCAGTGAGACGTCCGCCCATTTCTGGTCGTGACTCTCAAACGCTAAGAACTGCAAGTGCATACTTTATGCAAGTATTACGTCGCTCTGTGCGCCACACAATGTTGCAATATCGACGTACAGTCCATTTCACAATTTCTCATAGTGCGTATCGCGCGAGTATGGTAACAATATAAAGCAAGACTTCGCTGTAATGAAAGCGCAATGCAAGATCTGGCGAAAGCCGACAATGAGACCACTACGCACTATTTGATGCACAACATGCACGCGTTTTAAAGAAATGAAACAGTTATTTTTATAACGTTTCACAACATTCGTCGTGGATCTTAAGGTAATCCTAGAACGTTTTGCCTTTCAGCCTGCTGCTTTCTATTGCGTCAGCGTTAATTATGACTGTCACCATAATTGAAGAGCTCATTTCAAAGTGCCTTACATTTCCCTTTAAAAAAAAAAAACCCAGGCAGATTACAGGGTAGAAAGTGCAGCACAGTGATGTCAAACATATACCTTGTTTTGTAACATGAAAAACGTATTTACATGTGTAAGCAAACGATTCACGAGTACGCAATTGTTGAATATGCATAATGCGTTAGCGATTACGACAAAATTGCACTCGCTGACGCGTTCTGGAAATAAGCTTTTCAACAGATGAGACGTTTTGATACATGCAATTTAAAAATTTGTCCCTCTGCACAGATTCGTGAGTACAGCGAGACTATATGAGCATTGACACATATCCGTCTACGTGGATCCTTTACCGGAATATTGAAAATGTATGCCGACGCGAATGTAGGAGGCTTTCCGCTCAAAGCAAAAGATCGATCATCATCGACTCGAATCGCACACCAATCCACGTCACGCAATTTATACTCTGCCGCCCCACGGCCCTCGTTTCCCCCGAAACCTTAATTCCACGGCCGTAAGCTGAAAGGCAAGCGAACGGAACAGGAGCAGAAAAGTGAAGCGCAAAGCCTCCGCAAGTACGTCCGCCGCACTACGTTCTAAAAGCGGGCACACGGAACGCCTCAAGTACCGTCGAAAGACCTCACGCACTTCGAGCCCGACTAAAGGATCGTCATCGGGTAAAAAGAGCCGAACGAGGTCGCGCGCGGGCGTATTGCAAAGGAAAAATCACTGAGCCGCGACATTCGGCACGAGGCGTTGCACTCTTCTGGCGATCACAGAAGTGGCCTCTTCGAGAGAAACAGAGGGAGAGCGAGAGAGAGAGAGAGAGAGAGAACGAGAGACGAGAAGCAAAATCGAAAGTCCACGATTATCTTGCCAGCCCCTGGATCTGACTTCTCAGAGCGGAAACTGCGATCGTTTGATAGGACGTCACACTTCTCGCCAGACCAGAACCGTTCCCCGCTTGGCAGCGGCGACCGACACACGACACACGAGACGAAGATTCGCGACACAGCCTGTGACCGGGGGCGAAATCGAGGCGAGATCGAGGCGAAAACGCGAGGAACTATCCGAGCACGACCGACGAAAGGAGTGCGCGCGCGATCGCTGTTTTTTCTTTTCAGGTCGCCGCCCGCCCGGTTAATTAACGTTGCCGAAATCGTCCCTATTATCCTCCTATCGGCCGTTCTCTCTGCCAGTGTCTCCCTTTCTCTCGTCGCTCGTGCCGCCTTTTTTCTATTAATCCGCCACGGTCGGATCACCGAGCACGTACTGGAAAGTACGAAATGTGGTTTGAGGGTCGATGGAGTTCGCGCAGGCCGGCAGGGCCGTCGCAAAACTAGCGTCCGACCCCCCCACCTCCACCCGTTTTCTGCCAGTCCAGGATGCGTACCGCGGAAATTCATCTCAGCGAGGTTCGGTCGAGTCGAAACATTCTATCGGGTAGTTGGAAATATCTCAATAAATCCTAGCCCCCGGATCTGCTGAAATCGACGATAGCTCTATGCGTGTACCTCGCTCATTGACTGCCCCTTTCAATACTTCTGTCGCATCATACGGATTCTTCGGATATTCCAACCAGCAGATGCTAATCAGCTAACCGTTTATCTATACGAATTTCATGAACGACATTTTGACTTTTAAAACGAACACACCACTTTCTGTTCCCATCGATCCGCGCTGCGGCAATATTCGTCCGTCGTCCGCCAGTGTCCTTGCACTCGCGCAATCTGCGATAGAAGCGAAATAGACAGACAGAGGTCGAGGATATTGGAACGTTCGTATCGAAGCCTTTGTGGCTCCTGCCAACTGGAGTTGGCAGGCAAATTCTGTCTAGCATCGTTCATCGGTCGGCCGATTTCTCTTGGTTCGAGAAATTTTCGTGGAAGGTTGCACAGGGTGCCGACTGAAAAGGAAGCTGTCCTGAGCGCCAGGATGCTCCACATGCGCACACCATCCTTCGTTTCGTAAGAAATAAATAAAAGGACTACCTTCGCCGAGGGATACATATCTTTCCCTCGTTGCTTCGTCGTGCTGGTCTTGTGTTGCTCGTCGTTTGTTAGGAACGTGTTCGATGGAAAATTGGGTCAGCCAAACTTATTCGCTAAACTCGTCGCGATCTACAACGATTCCTTTATCGTGACTATTGCCGATGTTATGCAAACGGGGTGAAAGAACAAAATACGTAATACAACATTTGAACAACAAAGGCAAAAGCGTGATACAAAAGTGGACAGGGATCTCATCCCACAGGATCATATGCCGATGACTATGAAAACGATCTAATTGTAAGTAAAAAGTCTTTACCGGCATACGCGATAAATGCTGTTAAATTCTTTAAAGACGCGTACCTATAACATGTTGTCTACTTTTTTTTCTGCATTATCGAAATTCAGACCGGTGCTTGATGGGATGTTGCAACCCCTACAAACAAAATACAAAATGGGATGCATCTTGCACTCGCAATGGAGACGCCAATTACATACGCTGAACGATATATCCTGCCGCGTGGTAATTAGCGGTGTACAGTTAAAGCGTGCTAATAAAAGCATTGAAGAAGACTGCGCGAAAATCTCTGGCTCGACGTCGGGGCAAAGGAACGTTTGCATCACGATGACATCGGACTTCATCGGGACAAATCGGTTCGGAAAACGGAAATATATTCAACAAGCACATGCAGGGAAACGTAGAGAATGTAATTCGTACTGACTAACTGATTCGTGCCAGGCACAACGCGTGCGTCATTCGTTATACGCTTATGAGGATGAAAATTCTGAGATCAGATAGAACTCTAAGAGATGCAAATGTAGAATGAATCAATTTGACAGATATATTCCGCTTGAGGGAAGAAGGTCGACAAACTCATTCTTTTTCCACGACACGGATTCTGTACACTAGTGTACACTCACCGCGGGTCTGTACCGTTTTAAGTGGAAGAAATAGGTCGAAGTAAAAGGAGAGGCTCGGTTACCGCATACGCGTGTGCGGGAATGATTCAATATCGACGATCAACATTCGACAATGCTTCGGTAAAATAAACGGAACTAAAACATAGAACCCTCTTAAGAAACCGACCTTCATGCCTTCCATCCGAAACTCCATCTTCTCTTTTTTAATTGAAAAGAGACTTGAACGAATAAAACAGACCTACCGCCAAGTGTCATCATGACGTTTCCAACGTACCTAGCACCCGCAATCAGTAAAACATAATTATACACGAATTAATACCTATCCGTCAATATCCATTAATCAGCCAGCTAATCCGACACTCTTCGGGCAGTTGTTATTAGTCAACCGGACTCCCGCTCGCACAATAATTCGTTCTATCAGCGCAATAATTACATATCGTACCCGTTGACGCCCCTTTCGTCGAGCGCGCGCATAAAAAATCATCGCTCTGAAGCGACGTTCGCGGTGAAATCCGTTGAACGTGCAATAAACGAACCGTGACGGAAGCATGTGCGACATCGATTTGAACGAATTTTACCGGAGCGACGCTTTTTGCCTGGAAATTCTGCGGGGCGCGTTGACCGTGAATCGAGCAATCGGCATCCTGCAAACGTTATTGCCCTGCTGGTACGTAAGCGAAAACCGTGGCGTACAACCGCGGGGAATTGTCACTCGCGGGCACAGTGGAAGTCACGCGTCGTCTCGCTGATTCTCCCGACGCTGACGCCGACGCCGACGCCGACGCCAACGCCGACGGTTCTAGTCGTCTACTCGCTCAACCCTCTTTTCCTCGCTCATTGTCCGCGCCGGCCCGTTTGTCTTTGTACAAGGCGTAATGGATTAACCTCTTTAACGTTAATCCCGAGTGGGACTCCGGCCCGGAATTCTATGTAATAAGTCGTTAATCCCGGAGGAACTGGAGGTACTTCCGGGGCTCTGAAGCGTAATCGTTTTTGGTCCTATTTTCCTAACGAATGTCAAGGGGTTGAGGGTATTTAAAGGATCTATCGGTGTCGCGATTCGTTATGGGTCTACTAATATATCGGATTAGTACTAAAAAATGGAAAATCTGCAGACTGGAGTGCGCAATTTACGGTGTGGAGTCTGATATCAACAAATATGTACTTGATGCGTGCCTGATAAAGTTTCGAATTCGTATTGCGTTCATTCAACGTGATGCTGATTCATTACTTTTATTTTACTTGCAAGGGAACTGAACATTGTGTCTGAATGTGCGCGGCTAAGATGACATTTTTGCGTGCGGCAAGGCCTCCGTATGTGATGTAAGTGTAACTTGCGGTACGTATTGCGGTAAACATAGGAGTAACATTACATACTGTCCCGTGATATAAATATCCTAGGAAAGTGTACGAATGAACAAACGCAAATATTTCGACCTTTCAGTAAAGCATCGCGGTTCATGCACGCGACATATCCCTTTAACAATTTTCGACATGAAAATGTCTTTGTCCACCTGCTAATTTCCCAAGTTACATGAATGTCTTTCTCAAATTCCTCCGTGATCAATTGGATCCAGTCCAACAGGAAAACATATTATTACTCTCGTTCGTTCCTTCTAATAGCAATGCTTCTTGCACTCTGTATAACGTCTAACAGACTATAGATAATTCATCTAGGGCCGAGTAATTGCGTGAGTAAGCACAAAGAGAGCGAACAAACGAACGGCGGAACGTAAACTATCATAAGCCGCTGAATTTGCAGGCTGCTTCAATTTGCCCCCCGCTTTATTTTTCCTCCGTCCGTCGATTCATCTTATTAGACGATCAACGAGATGCACAAATGTTCGACGGGATCATAGTAAAATGATGTTTCCAGGGTGTTGAACGAGAATAGGCGATTATTCTGACCTCATTTAAAGCCGTACATTCACCCGTCCGCCATATCGTGTCTTGTTCTACTCTTGAAAAATGTTACATTAACGGTAATTACGACTACTAACGACCCGCTCTAATTTCCGAGATGCAAGAAGATCTTATCGTTTCGGTTAACTAACGCGGAATTATATTTCTGGCCATATATTCTCGAAATTCTCATGCACCGCGCGTTAGAAACTGTTTGAGTAATACAGCAATAAGTTAGACGTTCTCAATAAACACAATTTGATTACCCACCGAAAATGTATGCTCTCGAGTTCTTTTATTTCACGTCACGGAAGTACGTTTTATTTAATTGCGGCACGCAATATCGTAAAGAGACTCAACTCAACGGTATTACGTGCCGGCATGAAATACAAACTAAAAACGCAATAGATACCTGTCTAAGTAACGGAAACGAGAACAGTACAACCCGGTGAACGTATCCCCCAGATTATTCCAAATTCGTATTACATAAGTAAAAACAATATTTTTTAAATCTTAATGACAATTGCTTTATACGAGTGCCGCGCTACACGGGAGCAAAAGTGATTTTTCAACAGTAAAAATTGCCAAGGCGTCGAATGGCTTAATTTCGGATAAGGTGAAATTTCAGAAAACAAGATAACTAAGATATCATCAATTTTTTCGAACCCTTTTATTTCTATCCACTGGTTTGTACCAGTGGACATTAACATTGGGATAGCATTGACGGAAGAACGCGAACCTGTGAGCGTTTCCAGGCGTTCCGTTATTTTACTCTCACGAGGCTTACACGCAGTATCATTATACACGGCCGATTATACACGTGTATTCGTCATCGTTCGTCAGTGGATAGACCGTCCCAATCATCGCTTCATTTAACATTGACGTAACGATTTCGATTACTTCCGATTCGTCATTCATTATTGTTAATCAGTAATTCGTCTACCCATTTAGCATTGACAAGAACTAAAGATCGCACAATATCAATTGGATGATCGTTCCCATTCTTTTAGCTCGACTGTGAGATCATTTACAGTACTTTCTCGTTTATTTGCGAATGAATGATAATTACGATGTTCCATTATTCGAAATTACGTTTCCTTAGTAAGATATAGTCTGTTTGGAGTTGATGGCACTTAGGTCAATATGGAGTTTATCTTGAAACGTATATACCCACCACATATACAGAGTGTTCCAACCGAAAGAAGCTGATTTCTTTTGAGAAAATACATCAAAAATGTAGAATACAATTAATTACTGATGACGTTATTTTATACTGTGATAAAATATTACACCTTGTTTAAAATATTGTATTTCCGTAATTTAATATATTTCTTCTAGGAAGCAAGCATCATTTGTTGCAAAATACAAGAACATAGTAGAAAGAGCATTTATTACAATTATATTCAATTTTGTACCTCTTATGGGCTATTAAGAGTTATGAAAGAGACAACGACTAAAACTGAGCAATGATCATAATGTATACATAACTAGAAATATTCTTAATTATCGCCAAAACAATTGAGGTTGCGAATCAATTAAATCTATCGGTTGCCTATAATTATATGAAAAAGGTCTATATTAAACATAATAAAATGACACAATGCGGTTATTGAATGTCAATAATTAAACAGTGTCAATTTATTACCACGATAGCAAATCACAATTTCTAATAGATCAATCAATCTAATTGAAAACCCTTTGAAGTATACGCGTACATATGAAAAATACACTATTGCAAAGCAGTTTCAACGCAACCAAATAAAGTCTGGAAAGATTAATCGTTGAATGCAAAATTGTTTATGCTACATATACACGTCTCAAACAGATGATACAACTAAATATCTGCGCTAAGCTGCACCTACACACAAAACCATTACTATTACATACTATACTTTATGGAAAGTAAAAATTTCGACAGTACACTCTTATAAGGACAAAACGTATGGGGCAATACCTTAGCACACATTCATAACACAGTGATTGAGTATCAAATGCTGCTTAAGAATCCACAACACAGATACGTCGGTGACAAATGCCGAACGATGGAACGAGTGAAAAGGAGTGAGTGCCGACGGTGGATTGCCGTTGCAACAAACAAACTGTCAGAGGCAGACAGACATGATCACTTATGGTCATCCGGATTCTGGTTTACCAAATACGTCGGGTCACTTACCTCTCGCGTCGCTCGTATTCCGCGTGTCGTTCATTCAGCGGCGCAGCACAAACTCGAATAAAGTTCCTCGCTGCCAACGGAATGGGAAAAAACGGTTTCCACAGCACGGCAAACACGTACGCGACTGTCACCACTCAAAACTGTCATCACGATAGATTTGTCCACGCACAATGTTGCCAACGAATAGGCGAGTCCGTTACTGATGTCTCGACAAGGGAATTTTACTTACTGTACAATCAGCGGCGAACCTTTTACCGACGCCAACGCAGTATGTAGGCGTACTTTTACTGGCCCCAGTCCCCAGTGTCAGCATATGGAATTATGGAGTCTGAACACCATTTGCGTCGCAGTGTGCATACGCGCTGTTGCGATGCTAAGGCCCTGATTGGGTCTGAACTGCGCACATCGCACACAGAGGTGCACGCACACTGCGACACGAATGGTGTTCAGAATCCATATGCTGACACTGACTGGTCCTTCCAATTCCAGCTTCCAGCCTATCGAGTGCGCACGTTGAAAACGAAGCCCGCTGATTGGTTGGTGGATCGTTGTGGCGTACTCAGCGTCCAAGCGCTCAACAATTTGAACAGACTTAACGCACAAAGATAATTGTTTTTGATGAATAGAAATAGTTAGGCAGTGACAGGAGTATGTGTAATATTGCACGTGCTTTAATTTTCAGTGATCGCGGATCTGCAACGCGGAGGAAATATGTTCTGAAGGCACAGTGTGTTAGCGACTACCGTAGGATCTAAGCTATACTATATATGCTGAAAGCTTTGTGTAAAACACTTCCGGTCTGCATCGTGCTCCGGTAGCGACGTCTGGTGATGCTATAATTATTTTGTTAGGGAAGTCTAAAGTGAGAAATGTAAAAAGAGAAGTGTAAAAATGGGTGAGCGATGTCTATTATGCGGAGTTATGAGAGACAAATTAACCTGTTTCGTGTAAGTGAAATAAAATAAAAACCCCCCAACATAACAGCGATGTCCATTCCACCAATGCACTTTTATTTGCGCATTGCTTGAGTTTGCAATTATGACGTTTTTGTACGTTTGTAAGGTTCCCAAAAAAGGTATCTTTAAGGCAACAGTGGGCTAGATTTTGTGGAATGCAATTGGAGCATGTTCTACAGACTCATAAGCTGTGCTTGAGACACTTTCTGGGCACAGACTGGACAGTTTCTAGTCACGGTATACTCAGATTAAAAAAGAATGTAATACCTTCTGTAATGCTTGTTGGAAAAAAAAGGTACACAAATATTGTTATTGTATACATGTATAAGGCTTTAGTGTTGTTTTAGTGTTATGAATAGATGATATAAACCTGCATATAACTAAATGGGTTACCGTTGATGGTTGGAATAATAAAATGCTTAATAAATTTTGTAGTGCTCTACAGGACTGTGGTGGATTTAATAACAAACCAAACACCTTCCAATGTCAATCAGCACCCAAACGGCTTCCGGGATGCCACCTAATAACTGCCTCTGCAAGTGGAGATGTCATAACGGATATTCCTATCCTAACTGGTTCCTGTGAACGAATCAATACTATAGAAACGGTGTGTGATGGTCCCATTAATTCTAAGACAGTCAATATAATACCGGACCATGATTACTGTAAAATTACCAAAGAACATTTAACATTTAGTCAGCATGTTGAGTATATTACTGGCCTTGTCTTAGGAAAGTTGAAAGACAGAGATACCTGCAAGGTGTGTTTAAATGCATGTTTCATAGAGACTCACCCAGAGAATGCTGCCAAAAATTCAGTCAGTTTAATTCAAACAACAAGTACGAGTGAATTACTTTTGCCTTCAACAGCCTTGTACAGAATTTGTTCGAGGATCGAACAGATCATAAGGGAACACCCTAAAGAAATATCTAAAAAAACATTCTTTTTATTTGTTTCTAACCGCATTTTAAGTGGTGCCACAAATATGATGCTTAATAGCGATATGGAGAAGCATTTGTCTGGACAAGACATATTTGAAAATCACCTGACGCAACTTATTAAATTGATTATTCATATGTATATTACAATACGCCTACATCATGAAACAGACAAATTATCCACAAGTACTAGTTATATACGGCACAAACACAATAAACTTTTATTTAAACACCAATAAAATAATTATTTTAACAAAACAATTGCACTATTTCTTTATTATCCTTCACCTCTAATCTAGTGACTCTTTCCATTCATTCGTGTCGACTATAGGACATGAGACACTCTTAACACATTGCTGACCGGTCACGAGTTAACTCGTGTTTTTGTGGCCAAGCGTTGGTGACCGGTCACGAGTTAACTGGTTTGTTTTCAAAACAATAGCGGGGCACATGAGGTCAATTTTCAGAAAAGTTGCCGGTCAGCAATGTGTTAAGTGGAATTTCGAGAGTGCTCATTGGTGAAAACACTAATTTAGGTTAAGAATGCCTTATGTCACATGCCGTATGCCGTGACGGTGAATCAGGCCCTATGATAAATGCTTCCTTCGTTTAACTTGCTCCATCCGATTTCGATTAAAGGAATTGCATAACAATCGTTCTTTTTTTATGAATAATATCGATTATATTCTACTAAACTATGTCGCTGCATGTCGAGCAAATATGAATATTAATTTATTGTTTTGAATTAGAAAATATTTTATAATTATTATTACCGGTAATAATATTATTTTTTAATTAAAAATCAAAGATGGTGTTGATTAATATTCTAATAAAATTGAAGTGCTCATTATTTTGCAATATAGCAGCGTCTGCAAAGAGCTTTTATTTAAGAATAATATACTAAAAACGATGTCTAAGTTAAGTATAGTATCAAGGATTGCTAGCTAGTACCTATATAGACTGCTGCTTGGACAAATTTAAGACCAATTACAAAATATTTGAACACACACCAATTTTTAAGATGAAATAACTTTGAATTAAATCATTTTTTTTGGTGGAACGAATTAAAAATAGGTAAATATTACTTCATATTTTTATAATTTCTAACTGTTTATCCTTTGTATTGATCAATATAGTTCACGTGGTATTCTGTTCCACAGTAAACATGCATTGATATCTTATGACATTTAGATGATACGAAATAATGGAAAATGAAAATACGGAGTATATCTACGTTTTGAAATATAAACTAAACTTTTGTGATAATATATGAACTACTGTCACGTTACCGTTGATGTATTTATCGTGCGCAGAAGTTATATAACCTATAAAAAGTCGTATTTTATGGCTGAGAAGATTCATAAAAAATGAGTCCTGACGAAAATAACGAAAAGTCAGAACCGCATCCTGAAGAATGGAAGGTGAAGTATATGTTTTTACTCTATTAGTACCTAACTACAGAATAATGCAAGTTTTAGTCATTATATAATGTTAAAATGATTATTTCTATGTATATGCTTATTTACATTAACTATTCACTTAGATACGGGAATGTTCAACATATAAAGATGAATATTCTGATTGTACAAGCATTAAAGCGCGTTTTCAGCAGTACTTTGTACATGGCGAGTTCATTGACTGTAGTCAATGGAAAATAGATGCAAGAAACTGTAAGAAATGGAAATCGAACAACTCTGAAGAAGCGTTTGTATGCATATATTTATGTTAAACTAATTTTCTTTTTGAGGAATAACCTTTTGAAGAATAGTTTATTTGATGAATTTTTCTAATATATTTCTTTATTATTCCTATATATTTTTCATATACTTTTAATTCATGTTCCTCCATAGAACGCTCTAATAGAAAGTGAAAACAACCGTAGGATGACTAGATTTAGGCATCATTATGCAAACAATGTTTGGAAGAGGCGAGAAAAACCACCAGAGGATTGGAACGCTCCACTTCCTGAGTGGATGAATGAGAAAATATCAAAATCCTATCTACATTACAGAGTCAAAGATTTAGAAAATGCTAATACTGAGAAAAAGAGCAGTTGTTGTATACTGTAGTATAGATCTCATTTTAGCCCATTTTTTCACACACCCTTAAAGAAAAATAAACATTTATAAATCATCAACCAGCAGTTTGTTTGTACACAGAATAAATGCACTACTTCCAGAATATTTTTCACGTCATATCATTAATTTCTCATATGTAACCCCTAGTTTCTACTACCTGCTTGATTTTTACTAGCACCAAATATTAGTACGATTGATTGTATTCCTGTTGAAAGCTAACAATAATCTTAAAGCTAGTTACTTTTGGTTTCAAACAAACTCTCAATATCAGACTAAAGATAAAGGGACAATATCTACTACGCGCGTCGCTCACAAACTCCCACAATGCTTGCAGCGGGCGATAAAATGCACGCGACCTAACGCGACCACATTCTATCGTACGAAGGAAGCGTGCCGTCAAACTATATAATAGGATATACACATCTCGTAGTGGAGCCCGGCGGGAGTTATGCACAGAAGCATAACTGGAGAGCGAGAAAGAGGGAAGGAAAGCAAGTGAGAGACGGTGAGAGATGCCCTCACGGGTAAACGTCACGCATTCTACGGCGGAGAGGTGGCAATAATGCATACGGCTCGGTCGAGGCTGCGAGCACAGAGCCACAGAGCCGTGTCAGACATGCGCAGTGAGACGTCCGCTTGTAATTCCGTTACGCACTTTTTTCTCACTCTCCTCGAGCGACTCGTCGATCCTGCGAGTGATCAGTCCGGAAAAAAGAAGACGCCGAAAGGGTCAGTGGGCGGAAAGAAGGTGGGAGAGGAACGTCGATCGCGGTGCATCGTATACAAATCCTAACCTACCCCCCTTGTGTCCAGCCGACTCTAAGTGACTCCAAGCAACTCCAAACGCTCTGTGTGTATACATATACAGGTATATACACACCCCAGACTCCCCTCTTCCTCGCTCGTCCGCCACGCGGGGTAACGGCACACACGGAACGGGCACGACAGAGACGCGTCCCTTCGATTATCTCGATTAACGACGGCGACTCACATAGACGCCGGAGCTACGCGGTTGAATGAATGACGTAACAACAAAATAAACAACCGGTCATCGACGAGAGACACTGTACGCATCGGAACGCGACAGAACGCCGCTGCCGAACGACGACACAACCACCGCTCGACAGCGACGACCAGAACAACGACGGGATCACCGGTGCGGCGTCATTCTATGAGAGCGAAGGAATAAAAAGTTCGCGCGTCCTTTCCTTTCAGATACTGTTTTCACCGTGCCCCGCCGTGGCGTATGCACATTTTCAACGCCAACTTATTCGCGTCTGACGTACTCGATCGTAGAAGGAGCAAGTGTTATTCGCGACAGTTACAGTGGCGAAGGTGCAGAACTTTGCAACGATCACGTGTACCTTTTTTCTCGTCATCGTTGCTGCTGCCGACGTTTCGTCTCGCAACAACTTCTGCGGATCCTTCTTAGCGAGCGTGTACAGCAAGAATGGAGGACAATCATTATGTCGACGCCGAGAACTACCGAGAGGCGTACCGCGACTTTTTTGACAAGTTCCTGAAATGCGTGAATCCTGAGGATCAGCTGCCCGTGAAGGTGAGCGCGTACAACGTGAACGAGGGCGAGATCGTCGGCGAAGTCGTCAATGTGACTCTTCAGTATATCAAGCAGGTGTAAGTAAACAAGGTGCATATTTCATTGGCCTCCAATTGTGTATATTCGCCTCAGTCCCCTCACGCGTCTTACTACGTCTTCTGCTTACCTCCCTCTCCTTTGTCTTTTCTTACTCTCATGCCCCTCTCACAGTCCTGCCAACGATTAACCTGAAGTTCACGGTGCGTGGGTGAAACGTGTGCGTCGTTGTTGTTTATTCGCCGATAGCAGTCATGGCGGCTCGTTCAAAATGTAAACAGAACCGATATGAGGACTTGAATAAACTTCGCGGAATTGCCATTTTTGCAATACGGCTATCCTAATCGCACGAATATTAATAGGTTGCTACGGAAGAGGATATTTGCCGATTTCCCAAACATTTGAGCTTGCTCACTAACAACATGGTGACCCTGTTTATTAAAATCGAGAATTGCGGTGACAATAAACCATACTTTGGCCACATACGTATACGCTAGCGAAATTGTATTTTCGTACTATCTTGCATGTTATCAGTCGCAACAGAGACCGTTGGAAGATAATCTCTGTTCATTGTCGTCACGTTCGGAGCAGAAACGGCAATTGCATACACATGTAAGCTCGTGCCCGTACGACAAACGGGGAAAATGTATGAAATACATCTAGTCAGATTGGTTTCCTTATATGTACGTCCTTCTGAGAGAGTACCACACATCTGATGTATCTTGCGAAAATGTTGCAAGCCCTCTCTTTTTGCCAAGTAAATTCTCTACCGCGAAACATGCTCTGAACATTATCACTAACTAAGGTAGGCGGAATGGCCATTTTGACCGTACCGTCAATTCAAACGGAGATTGTCAATTAACTAAAATTCAGAGTACACTTGTTCACTTTACATAAGAATTACCTGAATTTGTCAAAACGCTACCCTGCAGCAGTTAACGTAATACCTATTACTCGTTCTAGAATTGAGGCAATCTTAAAACTGCCCGCTTTGCCTTTCAACCTTCGTATTCCGTCGAAAATTCCAGTAACACGATATTTATGATATTCGCGGTTGAATGACTCAAGAGTCGTGTCAAACGATATAAAAGGAAGTGTTTCTACGCTACAAGATAATCTTCCACGAAGAATGATGCATTTGCACACAATGGAACATGATACACGAAAATCAACTCTACGTGTTACAAGTCTTACTTATGTTACTTTCGAATTCTAAACAATATTAAACTTGAGTTATAAATAATAGCGAATTGGATGTTCATAATTTATTATACGCACAGTTATCCTGTTCCTGACATTACGCCTTTCCGTAAACCACAATTTCCTCTGGAATCCACACGTTCTTCCGACTTATCTGACACACCCGGTATGTATCTCTATTTATTCCCGCGTGGATTGTCCGCCTTTTTTTCTTTGGCCGATTATGCAGGTTGATGAAGAAATCGCGCGTCTTCCGGTGAAATAAGCAGTATTCACATTTCTTATGCTGTTATAGTTTTATCACTTTCCAAAGAAAGCGTTCGTGAAATGTACATATTATTTTATAACGCGTGCCTAATTCTTCGGTAAGACAGGGGGCAATGTTAGAAGAAGAAATTAACAAAATAGGAATATAGGATATTATTTCGATCTAATGTGTACTTTACATTTTTGTCGTAGAAGCTGCCCGACAAGTCTACAGGGATACCTGGTTCATCTTCTAATTGAGGAAATTACGTCACTATGCAAAAACGATCCAGAATATTGTGGGTGGAGACAGGTGGAAAAAAGTAAGTTGCTTGCGTATATTCGACACATGTTCATTTATGACGACGTAATAACGAGAATAGTTTCGGAAAGTTGTTATTATACAACGTCGTTTTTGCAGCTTACGCACCGTTGAAACTTATGAAAGTCATAACAAGCAAAGTTTACGAGATCTGCAAAGCATACTGTGCCTTCAACAGTAAATTGGAATCATTACCGCCACCCCCTCCGACGCCATTTCCGTTAGTAGCGGCGGGCGGTGTCAGAAATATGAGAAGAAAAATGGAAGATCGACATGTCGTCTTGCACGACTTACATTCTATTTTTAATGTTCAGGTAAACTTAACAAATGCTGCCCATGAATCTTACATGCCGATATACATACATGCTTCATTGGGATCAAATTTTGGTGTGCAATTTGTGTTTCAGTCTGACTCGATAGCTAATTATTATGCTGTGTTTGACGGTCACGGCGGACAAGACGCAGCAGTCTACTCTGCGACACATCTTCATCAGTATTTAGTAGAGAGTACTCATTATCCTACAGATCCAGAGGGTGCCTTACGTGACGCGTTTCTCACCACTGATGAAAAATTTATAGAGAAGTCGGAGACGCAGGTAAGTTGTTACAAAATAACACCATTTTTTATACTTATAATAATTCCTGGTTGCGATGTTACAAATATAGGATCGGTAATTTGAATGGTGATTCAGATATCTTCCATTCCCCATATAAGATGTTTCCTGCACCTTCTTTCCTTAAAAGTTCTGATATCCGGACATATGTTTAATGAAACAAGTGCTACGCATTGAATACTTTTAGTAATAAGTTATTTTCTTTATTTTAGCGGATATTCGGTGGAACTACTGCAGTTTGCGCATTGATCTTAAATAAGAAATTATACGTTGCATGGGCCGGAGACTCAATGGCTGTGTTGGTGAGGCAGAACGGAATAGAGAAACTAGTAAAACCACACAGACCTAATCGAGAGGTAAGAATTACTGCACTATTCATAAGAAAAAAACCTTAGATTTACTCTCTGATGATAACAAAAATCGATTCTACAGGTCGTTCCCGTTTTTTTTTTAAAGGTTTTAATATGCCTAAAAGGGAGAAAAGACGAAGCATTCGTGCAAGTTACAAACTCGCACACAATTGCCAGAACAAGTATCAATCGATGCAAACCTTATTCACATTACTCTATTTCGTACCAGATGGTCAAACAATATTACATGTTCGTACATGGGGCAATGAATTCGTAGCCGTGTCGTATCTTGACCCGGCGTTGAGACCATTGGATCAGCAATAATGATTTTTCTATCGTGAATGTTTTTGAACAGAAGACCCCGTTTCGAGTCTATGATCGGCACGAAATTCGCTGTGTCATTTAAATGAGTTTCGCCTATCCGCCAATGATAGTACGCCAGATCTGTGGTCTGTGGCCACAATTTCTTGTTGTTCTGAAAATAAGGCAGCCAGTTTTCCGTGGTCAGTCTCTGGTAAAAGTCGATGTATGCAGATATCTCGAACTGTTGCTTCGTGTATTGCCGCACAAATATAATAGTTGATAGGATTCTGAGCCTGTTCAATCGTTCACGCAGGGCCAGTTCTTGCATCAGTTCATTGCACGGTGTTACAAATTCAGACGTGAGCTGGTACGGTCTATGTATTGGAAATAGTAGATCCTTGACAGCTTTCAAACGCCGGTGAAATGTTTCTTCGTCGAATGTCTCGCCAGTACACCGATAACCAAGTTCCGCTAATTGTCGTGCAATCCTTGTACTCCTGACGTAACAAAAATCTACCGGCGTCACGAGTGAGTCTAAATAGTCTTCATAACTCTTGAATTCCAGTAATTTTCTGTCACTGTCTATTTGTGATCCTATGACAGTCATTGTGCCTTGGATTTTTTGTACTTTGACAATTAAATATGATATGGTTTAACGGTTAATTTAAATGTATTTTATACTTTCAATTTATTAGTTTATGGAAACAAATGAGGAGTACGAGGATGAAATGTGTGAAATTGTTCCATTAAGCACAATATAGTATTATAAAATAGTACAAACTGTAACAGTTGGTATATGAAATACGCTTGTTTGGTGATATAGAATGTTGTCGTTTTTGTGCAGGCTGAAATGCAGAGGATA
Source organism: Priocnemis perturbator (assembly GCA_963942575.1). Taxonomy (NCBI): domain Eukaryota; kingdom Metazoa; phylum Arthropoda; class Insecta; order Hymenoptera; family Pompilidae; genus Priocnemis; species Priocnemis perturbator. The sequence continues at coordinate 10,615,638 of OZ012653.1, forward strand.
GAGAATATGGGTGGCGTGGTGGTATGGCAGGCCGGCATTTTGCGAGTCAACGGAATGCTTAATGTATCTAGAGCAATAGGTGAGCATATCTCTACGTGGGTATTGTTAAATTTTATAATCATTTCCGCAGTCTTATGTCATCATTTATATGTGTCCAAAGGTGACATAAGTAATTATTTCGCAACAAATGACTGCAATATAACGTGAAATGCATGATACTTTTCCATAGAAAAGTTTCTTATATTTCGCGAAGCAAATATGACGCATGAGCTACAGACTTGGCAGAACGAACGAAATTAATTTTGCTTTCACTTTACTCGCATCCCGTGGTTAAATAACAAATAAGTACTACGTAGCCTCTTTCGATTTCACATCGTCGATCATATAAGAATGATTTGAATTTTGTGAGTCATTGTTATGCATGTAAGTACTGTTTTCTATTAACCTTCGTTTATAATTAACTTCCCAATTTGTTAAAAATTAAAATTTGTGACACACGTATTGCGTCATATTCATAAAGAAACAATAGCATTCTACACCGTCCGGGGCATAATAAGAAATTGTTTAAATCATTATAAACGGAAATGAATCGGTGTGATGTGTGGATAGATAATTTATAGTGTGTTATAATATTGCCAATCGTTTTTTTTAATTATTTCTTTCATATTATTGCAAATACCTTTGATAAATCGTAAAGATATCTTCGTTGCTCATTAACATGCTGTGGCGCGCGGGCCACAATGCTTAGAAAGTGTCGCCATCTGTTTCTAACTAATGAAGTACAATCACAGTTATTCGTGCATAGTTTTATTAGCTCCTTGTACATGTACTGATGAATGATATTAATTTATAGACCAGCCAAGGTGGTTGCATACATCGATATACTTTTATGAGTAGTCAAAAATTGGAAAAATTATGAAGCATTACGCTCAGTACGTTATTAGACTACAGGTTAGTTCTTTAATACTTAACACTTTGATACCGAAAGTACGTACGAGTGTAATAATGTCTTAACATTTGAATAAAATTAAACGACAGATGGCGACACCAGTGCCATAATTACTTCGTGAAACGGCCACACATCTATGTTAGGAGTTCGAATATTTCGATGGTACAGGTCAAAATATTAACAGTTCTAACGTCTACTTATTTGTGTACAAACGTGTTAATCCGCATCGGTTTCAATATCGAAGAAACTAAAATTACGTAAGTTGAATATAAGCATCATACAAATTCTCTTTGTGCTTTACATGTGTCCTAACGCTATTTGTTACCTCATAATCCTTTAATTACGAGCATCCCGTGTATGTGTCGCGGTAGGTGCATTCTTTTAACACATTTTTGTCGTCCATTTTAATTCCAACGTAACGTGTCAGACTTTTGATTTATCAACACGACAAAGTTTGTGAGCTACATTTTGTTCGTGCCGTCTCGTAAAGTAAGATTTATGCGGTCAAGGAGGGTTCTTCTCACGTTTGCATATCGTTTATGGAGGCTGTTTAAAGATGCTCCACATTAGCTGCTTGTAAGGCTTGAAGTGTCTCGGAGTGTTATAAATTCGCGATGTAATTGAAGGACCCGTTTCATTAATCGCGAATCTGCTCTCAACGTTTCAGTCCCCAAGGACGCAGCTACATTTCAATCTGTTAATTTTTGCTCACCCGAGCGCGGTTATAGTTTATATCGTGTTTCATGTACCGTTTCGTCGTTTTTCCCCGATAGTGGCAATTTCATTCTTGCGGCAACAAAAGTCCCTTTTTCCCAACCCCCCGTCCCCTTCGCGTGTCGTTGTTCATTGTGGTTTCTGCGGCTCCTGAAACCCGACCCCATTAACACTTTGCGAAGCAAGTCGTACGCCTGTCCGGCTTTACACTCCAGTGAATTTCTTCAGAATGTATGCACGCCGTTACTGAGACCGAGGAGTTCCTCTTTGACATGATCATTAACTGACGAACACGTTACTCGCAATAAATCATATTTGTTGTATGACATTTTGTTATGACTGTTTCTTTTTAGGTCGATTTATTTTCCGAAATGGACAATTTTTATAACAACTTGTCAAACAAGTTATTTCCCCCCTCGGCGGTGCATTGTGGTAAAATAATCGTAACGGTATGGGCCAGTGGTGTAAATGAAAGATTGAATTTTGTCACCTTTTGACTTATTGTTAGACGCTAAAAACAAGTTTTGACGGAGAAGATTTGTCGCGATGTCATTTAATAATGTTTTTCCCGAGACTGGTGGAACGTCTGCAATATAGTTAGAATAGAATCGCCACATGGTACCGTGAGCCCGTTTGTGTCCAACTATGGCGCCCCAAGAGGCAGACGACCGGGAAAGAAAAAAGAGGAACGAAAAATTCTGGGCGCGTGTCGGGTATCCTGTTGGTTCCGTTGTGTTTGCTGACACAATAGTACGTGCAGCCACGCTCGTCGGGCAATGCACGCTTTAGCGGGTGGCTCCTACAATCGCATGTCCGGAATAATTAACAGCTCATTACACTGCCGCTGACCGTCAACGACAAGATGTACGTCTTCTTGTCAGGGTCAGAAACTCGATCGGCTGGTCTGTTCACTGATCGAGTAGTGTCAGTCTGACGATGAGCACCGAATACGTACACACGTTATTGATGGTGGTATAGGAAGGAAGTGCTTATTCTTACGTCTTCTACTATTCATTTGTAAAAAAGCTCGGCTTCGCTCGTTAAAACATTTACATACAACCTATTTAGTGATACGACATATGTTAAGTAGTTAAGTATTTAGTACCCTGTGTCTTCCAGTGAACGTTTACGATATGCCCGTGAAGCTATATAGTTCTGTTAGATAAGTGACACATTACTGTTTAAAGTACCAGGTGTATTTGACGTTCAAACCGGGCGCGCGATCGGCGAGAAGCGCAGTTAGCAACAATGTGGCAGGGAGTTTTAATGACATCCGGTATTTGTCGGCAACGAGCTCTACGCGCATACGTTACGTTCTTCCTTCAGCAAGCCATGCTCAACTATGCGCCTATATTTTACGTTAGTCCAATATTGTTAACGTTTGCCTTTTAGTTGGTTACTTTCTTCTAAATTGTACGTCTCGCATATTTGCCGAAACCGCCCACAGAAACCTTGACATTCCAACTTTAACGCTGTGAGAGGTGTCGCTATCTTCTGCATAGAATATACAACTCTGTACTTCATGTACTCCAAACACTTGTGCGGTAACGACCCAAGGAGAGCACGTCTGGCGCTCCGCTACTCGAGTGGCCTCTTAGCAGTAACTTGTATTCAGAAATGGCAAGTGCTCTGCGGGCAGCGGTAAGAACAAATTGATCTAGCATCAAAGGGCTACGTGTTATTTGTGCGCTCGCACGTGCATATGTCCCTGACACGAACCTGTTGAATCTCCCCTTCCACGATTACGTTTATTTCCTCACGGGCTTGGCACTCGACGGATGACATATATTCATGTTTGTACCAATCATTTTTATACTAGTAAAATCACTGTTCCTTCCTGGAATGTTTCCCGATCGTCTGCGTGTCTGTATACGAGACATGTGCTATCACGAGGATGGATACAACTTTTTTGGGGGAGCTATTATTTCTTCCTTAGACTCTGATATTGTAGATTGAGATTATGAGGTGAATTTTCAACGTACGTTAAATGTCGTTTAAGTCACTTCGTTGTCGGTTAATTTCCCTTCTGTCAAACACGCACTCTCGTGGAACACAGAAATGCAGACATTTGAATGAAACAGAAAGGGCACTGACCGATCGATCGATGAGCAAGGCATTATCTCTCTCGCAGTTAATTCGCCCGTAGCCGCTGTCCCCCTCCGCTGTTCGAACGTTTCATTGCAAATCCTTGCAGCGCTTTACTGTTAGTCGCGAAGAAGGACGAGAAAAAGAGAGAACGCGCGGGCGGTATCTCTGGCGTTGGAAATTTCAATTCTATCGTGACGTTAACGGCGTTATTTTTCATTCATCGTTTCAGCGTTCGAGAGAGCATAGTAGGGACCGAGAAGGTGCGCATATGTATGTGTAATAACCGGAAGCTCCTATGCTACCGTGGCGCCATTATTTAAATTAGCCGCGCTGTTCATTAAATAGATAATTAACTGTAATTATGAACCAGTTGAATACTGATATTAGCCTTGCGCGCGGTCGCGTGTTTTTCACATGCACGAGTATGTACGATCGTATTCTTTGCAATTGGTTACTGTAATGGAATTGGCGCAAATCAGAACGTCTTCGTCGTCCTTTCGAACGAAAAGTGTGTTTTATTGTTAGAGTGATTTCAATTTTACACGATGCAACGTGATTTTATTTTGTTTAAACTATCAAACAATTCTGGTTACTTTGGCAGGGACGATCTGGTCACATATTCACGCCGCCTCTTTTCTTTTCATTTTTCAGGAGACGTTCGACATAAACCATTCATAACTAGCGAGCCAGAAATCCGTTGTGAGACGCTAAATGGCACAGAAGATTTCCTCATCATTGGTTCTGACGGCCTCTGGGACTTCATCGATATCGAATTCACGATATCGCACGTTTATAGCCTGGTGCGGCGTGATCCGCGTGAGTAAAATTAATTTATTACTATCGTATAATGTAAAATCTTCAACAAAATTCTGTTGCGATATATCGTTTATAAGTGGGGAGAAAATAATCGTCGATAACACGAAATATCGTATCGATGTGATGGATAAAACCAATCTATAGAGCATGTTAATCTCATTGTGAGTTAAAGTATGTTATACCCGTTCGCGAAGGTTGATGAGCGTTGGCCATACTTACAATTCAGTGCACACGAAAGGGCTAGGTCAAAGACCAGTTACGATACTTGAGAAACGGAGAAAGTACTCGGAAGTTGTAAGCGTGTTTCTCGCGGAATTTCGTGCCAACAAGGAGGAAAGTTCCTCAGGATTCGTAGTCATTGAAATCCGTTGCCAGCAAAGTGTGTACGGCCGTTCCTTATGGCGCTGTCATGCTCTGTTTCATCGTCTTCAGGGACGAACTTCGGAATAGTATCTCCTTGCGTTTCTTCGGCAACGTTTCACATTCCGTCTCGTCAGTTCCCTTAATTCCGTCAGACAATGCGTAACACTGTCATTGGATATAAAGTCGCACATCACAACTGTATCAGACTGTATTTTCATCTTTGCAATTAAAATCGTACAGTGAGTTTTATTTGTTGCTAGTTCGAAGTAGCTTCTTTTTGATCCTTTTTGATTTCGTCGTAGTGCATTGAGATCATAAGGTGCGGAAAAGCTCTTTGCTCGTGACTCTGGAAGAATGTAAAATCGTTGGGTAACATTCTGCTCAAGGAGCATGAGACAGCGTCGAGGATTTTAGCAGAAGCAGCTGAACAAGCAGGTGGGCGAGTAATTGCAACGGTTTCGTGCAGGTGCGTTTAAGCTGCGCATCTATATTTTCAATTTGCCATTGTTATAGAGTAGAGAGCGTTAATGCCGATCCCACGTCGGCCGACTATCACTTTTCACATCTGTACCGCGGGCTAAATGTGCAACTTTTAAAATCGCATCCTATTGTCAGTACGAAGTACCGGAACTAATTCTCCTGAAATAGAAACCTTGATTCGTGAGACATCAGAAATCGTGTTGATACATGTAACCATTCGCCGAGCCACACATCCCAACATGGCCAGTTGGAAATCTCACATAGTGTCTTATAAAGTTACAAGCTCATAAATTGAGTAAAAAATTGTTTCATTAATTTTCAGTAAGCAATTAAGCAGGTCACGCGGAAATAATTCCGAAATAAAGTCGGCGCACCCGAATATGTTTTCGTGCGCAAACGTAAAATCGCATAGAACATTATTGTTAATTTGGAGCTCAATATAAAGAATGTGAGCGCCGATATACGTCCTTGCCGATAGTGTCGATAATTAGAAACGTGACCGGCCGTAGTTGGGTCAATTTGTGCGCTTGTAAATTACGGCCGCTGTCGTTGTTGGGAGGGAAGGCGCCCAGCAGGACCGGTTTCAATCTTCCGAAACGACAACAATGACGATCCTAAGCCTAATTGCGCTAACGTGTCGCAAGGGCATAGGCACGTGCTGCACCGACATGCACACGCACTCTCTCGTCCGGTAGAGTTTCTCCCACGGACCGTTTCGTCGAGTCCATCTGATATTTGACCGGGGGGTGCGCAGGAGATTTCTCCCCAATCGCCGAAGCAATTAGAGCCACATCGTAACACGGATGCTATCTCGAAACAATAGGACATTAAAAAAGTTCTTTTCGTCTAATTATTGCGCTCGCTACCGCTTCTTCATCTTTTATGTGCTGCTGGTTGCACTCGAATATCCTGCACTTCTGACTAAACGTCTAACGATCTTTCAATGGAACATCCTTTTTGGGTATAGAAAATTTCCTCGGCTGGCGTTCACTGAAATAAATATGATCGACTCCAGCGATCGCATTAACGCTCCCGCGATATCGACGATGAAATACGTACTCGTTGCTCAGCGTTCAGCGAATTGATCTGAATGATAGTTATTGAATGAAAGTACTCGTACTGAGATTTTCAATCGACCGTTTCCGGACCTTGGAAGTGGACCCGTTTCTTGCGGCCGACGAGCCTCGGGTCAGCGTTTCATTAATAGGAACATTGTGCGACGTGTCTGCACGTCAAAATAAATAAACAGTTACGCGAGGCCGGACGATAAACGTGTAGACCGGCAACTGCGACGGCGCGCGCGCTGAAATCGTCGAAAGAATGAGTTTTATTGGCGTCCAACCGCTTATTAAGCTACGGCATAATTAGCGCCTCGGTCGACTCGCGAGCGTATAAAACTGAATCGGAAACGAAGTAACGGGGGGCGGGAGGGGGCGCGAAAAAATTTGTTTTGCCGGACGTGCGCGGCGTGGCAAAAAGCGACACGCCGCAATCGATGTAGGCCCCCTAGGAACCGCATTGCAGTATCCGCGATGTGTGCACGGTATGATTGAGGAACGGAATAAAATTGAAAGCCTCCTCTTCTCCGAGCATTCGCGCCTGCCCCGGCTGTGCGGGAGAGACGGAAATGTCTGAAGCAGCGCGGCTGTCGAGTGCATCCTAGCAGGAAGAGTACGGCGACACGTAAAGCCTGCTTCCAGAATAGAGAGGCTCTATACTGACGGCCGCCTGGTCGTAACATTTTTACCACCCCCCGCGCATTTTCCGGCGTCAAGGATGGCACACATGACAAATTTTATTTCTCTCTTAATGCGCCGCATCAACTCGGCATCACTTTATTGCGAAGTTTACGGTTCATAAAATTGTTTATGCAGCTCCGTTGCGTGCAGGCCAAAATTGCATGCGACCGTGATATATGGCAGTGATTAAAGGCAATTCTAATGTGATAGAGCATGTTTGTGTGACGGGCTTGATTTTATCGTCATTATCGGTACGATTGGGAAGCGTCTCAAGTCAATTCCGGAATCCGATCTGAAGGAGCGGGGTCTCAGTGTGTTTTATTGGAGAGGAATATATGGCAGCGTTTAATGTTCTCAGTAAGTACGGCAACGGTTTAGTGTGTCGAGACGACCGCGAAATATTTCTTAGGCAGAAATTTGCGATTCATGGAGATTTATTCCTGTTAACGTGATATAATTCATCTCTCCACGATTAATCATGCAAATGTATAAGGCAGCGTCGTTCTTGAAGTGCATCGTAGCAGAAATAGTAGGATGGCACATAAAGACGTCCGTTAAGGTAGACATATTCTACGAATAAAAGGGTAACACTCGCGCAGAGCAATTTTATCGTTCGCCTGCGTCATCTGTATCCGAGACAAATCGTTCGAAACATTTCATCCGTGCGCCGTTGCGGCCGACGGGATTTTTCTCGGCGCACAGACTCGAAAATAATCACGCGGAATGCGTGTTTCGTATCGACGCGAAGCGTCGCTCGTTTCATGAAGATTTATTCCCGCTGTCGTGTCATCGGATATTTCTTTCAATAATTAATGCGAGAGAAAGATGGAAATGTCTGTACCAGCATGGCGGCGAGCGCATACTAACAGGAAGAGTACAGCGGTGCATAAAGACCTCTTCGAGGATAGAGACCCTGCATACGCACGCTGAACTCCGTACGTCACGCTCACCATACTTTCTTCAAATTCTCGATAGAAACACATTATACCGGATCGTCTCGCATTGACTACCAACTTAACTCTAGAACGCCGTTCTCCATTTCGAAGAATAATTTCTATTTCTCCCACGGAACCTCAGTCCCCCCTATGCTTCCCGTCGCTTCAGAAAACGTTTCGAAATACATTTCCAAAGTGCCACCCGTAAATACTTCTAGCGATACGAACTATTTACTTTTATCGAGTACACCCCTACCGGTGCACTTCCGCGATCATCGTGACAGTATCCTGTGGAAATTGAACTTGTCATTAGCGGCCAGGCGCAATCTTCTACGCGGCATGTAAGCTGCCGTCGCTATCAAACTAATGTGGGCACGACGCATCGCAATTATGAGGGTATTTATCCCCGGTCCCAATAGCGGAAAGGAGAACGTTAGGCGAGTCATCTACCGCCATCCCCTAATCAGCAGGGCTCGTAAAATCAGAATGAAAATGTCGGTCCCCTGACGATACGGCGACACACCGCGGGCGTTCCCTGATTATCCAGCGGCTCTAGCTCTCGCCGTGCCCGAGTGCCTTGCCTCCTCTTCCTTCGTCCTCTCTCTTGCCCCGAGCAAAAGAGTCGATGCCAGCAGGTCCTCCGACCATTCGCTCGTTCGTCATCCGTTTGCGAAGTCGTCTGTCAGGGGCAACACCGGCGTTTCTCACTTTACGGTCGGTCGCAATTCACCCGGGTCGCTTGACAATTTGGCAGACTCTCTGGCTCTTTACCCCTCGCGCACAGAGTCGAGCGTTTTCCAGCGTATCGGCGATTATCGGCAAATTTCTCGGTCTCGCGAGTCAACGGCTGCTTTTTTTTTCTCTCGTTTTCGTAGGCAGTCGAGTCCTTTAGAGAAACGGTTCGCGTGTTTATCGATCGCTCTCTCTCTCTTTCTCTCTCTCTCTCTCTCTCACTCTCTCTCTTTCTTTCTCTCTCTCTCTCTCTCTCTCTCTGGCATTGCTATTGAGAAAAACTTGAAGAGGTAAAGGGTCGGGGAGGGAAGTCAGTGGTACATAAAAATTGTTCGTTCTCGTTGAGACATTTCGGTATAGAGACACATTGAAATAAATCGGCTAATGAGACATCCCGCCGGTTTCTGTATAATGTGATTTGCGTTGTAGAACGAGCATCGTCGCGGACTATCGCAGCGTTTCTCTCTTCTTCTTTTTCGTCTCTTGCTATCTTTCTCTCTCTCTCTCTCTCTCTCTTTTCTCTCGTGTCGGTCGGTCTCTCGCCGTGTCGCCTCGCCCTCAACCGGGTTAACCAGCATATACTTGTTACACTTTTATGTAATCACGAGCAATACGGTCACAGACGGTGTTCAGGAAAGCGGGGTCCAGTGATTCGCAGTGATTTATAGTGTTATAAGCGATTCGACACGGAGAAGAATATTGTGCGTGCCCGGCGACCAAGTTATACGTTTCTCCTTGTCAGACCAATTCATCCACTGTCGGTAAGTCCCCAGTTGTTCGTAACTTCTATACCGATACGTACTACTCACAAACTGTCATTTCTTGTCAGACACGTTTTTTATGTCCTTCAATTTTCAACAAAAGTGACGCAATTCGTTCTTCGATAGAGTTTATTATGTCCGAGGCACTTCTTCGCGAGATCGTTAACCGAATGCCATGAAAATGCACTGGGAACTAAACTCGTTGAAATACTGCAAGCATCAAGGCGAGATTGCGACGCAAGATAACGAACTTATATCTTCGACGCAGACGTTCGGTTGAAAGAACGTTTCATGCCTATGCGAGAGGGTGTCTGCTTAGTTACACAACTTGACTTAGCTCTCATCTGATATGCCGTGCAATCATGAAGCTTAATTGTTCAGGATCGAGTAGGAAGCGTATCTGCTTAAAGCAATCGTGACAGCTGTTAAGTGCATTCGGTGGAAAGGTTGCGTTTAAAGACTTCCTTCTGACGTCACTTCCTCCCGTCAATGGCCGCAGGTTTTGGTCAGAGACGGAGTCGTCGGTGCTTCCTCCGATTTAATCGTCGTAATTACTTAAGCGTGCCTCTTTCGCGGAGCTTCGTCGCATAGAGAATCGTCGTCGTTTCGCGAAACCGTGATGCAATTCTCTCTGCATTGTTCGTATTAGCTCGGCGAACCAGCAGCAAGGGCTTTGAGATCTGTCCAACGACAATTGCGTGTCGCATTGATGGTCAAAGCAAATCCTACTTCCTCGCCAAATACGACCTCCGCTGCAAACAATATACTAAATTTAATACTTGATACCTTTCTATCTTGTAGAAACGTGTGATAATTTCGCAGTTGTCAAACTGACGATGAACTGAAGTCGTTCATTCTCGCATGCGAAGTTCCTCCCGATGAACGAATCTAGTAGTACATCACTCTGGTCTGTGCGCAAACGTAGATTTTGTACGACACTGTATTTCCGACTTCTCGCGCACTATCTGCAATTCCGTACTGCGAGGAGCGTCACGGCTCCAGGGTGTGCGCGGAATTTTTGAGCGTCGCTTTATTTGGCTGTCCAGATTTATTTTCGTACGAAGGTCCTCGCGTTCTATAATTAATATCGAGGATGCGTCGTCGTCGTGGTACAATGTTCCTTCGAAATTAGTATTCGCGCATCGCATCGGGGGTCTGCAATTATGTGCTCAAACGGACACACAGTCTTCCTTTTATTGTTAGTCCACGTAATCAGTGACGATACGTTTTACGGCGGAGACTAGTTACAGTCAGACGATTTACCCGGCTCGACTTACGGAATCAGCGAGCACGCAGAAAATTATAATTACCGATTAACACACGAAGATTAATTGCAACTTTCTCGCCCGAGGCTTTCTCTCGCGAATTTTCATCTGGAAAAATACTTTCGTCGGGCGCGTTTCGTTGCAAAGTTCCTGCGTTGCGTCGATAAGATAATTTAATGTTGAGGCGTCTTTTGTCGTCCCGCGAACTTGAAGTTCGGAGAGTGCGAAATTAAATTGCTATCTATAGAACGGGCATCCGTTGCTAATGGTTGTTAAAGACGACGCTGCGACGAAGGCGTTTAATTAAATTTCGGCAATGTCTCCCGGCCCTGCGACTGGCGTCTGTCAAAAGAGCCTGAGGCGAGGAGAAAAGCATCGCTGATCATCGTCGTGTGAAACAAATTTTCTCACCGCGCGGAGAACGGCGGCCGCTCATTGAAAGGAGCCCGGAAATCTCTTTCTCTGCGAAACTCCGGTACGTTCGTCTGTGAAAACACGCTTCTCGGTCACGAGCCGCGTAATTATCGCCCACACGCTTGTCGGCAGTGTGCTATCATTTTTTTTTTTTTTTTGTTTAAACTACTTTCATTAATGCCAGCTAGGTGAAGTGGGCGGCGAACGAATTTAGAATTTATACTTCTCAAACAACGTCAGCGCGTAGAATTGCATTGTATTTGATGTAACAATCTACCGGGAATGCATTTAAGACGATCTTTTGAATACCGTTGCAATTGAATAGCAATGCCGGCGCAGTATTGTTATAGCAAATTCATTTTTCACTTATTACCGTCTCTTTCCGTATAAATTCCTCTATTGAAAGTTCGAACTATTCTCTTCTCACCTCATTCTCCTTAACGGTATGCGTCATATTTATTCACGTTATCAGAACTCGGAACTTTGTTGATTTCTTTCAAGCAGAAGGAAACGTAGCGTTGTTCAGAGACATTCTATCAATGGGTTCACATTTCTTAACGCACGGCGTCCACTTTTTCTCCGCGCCCCTCGCGCGACACGCCGCAATATGTAGATGACTTTTAATTAGACGCACTTGGAATTCACTGCACGCGCGCATCCACTTGCAGTCGCACTTAGGCGCCGCGACGCGTCGGCGTCGCTCGGAATTTTTGTCATTACACGAATATTAAAGCGCGCACGCGAATCTACTCAGACGTGTCTGCGAAATTTTTGGAAAAGAAATCTCAGTCGACCCCGTACTCGAGACGTCGCTTTAAATAAGATTGCTTATTGCGTGTGTGAGGCATATTCACAATTAAGTAAGCTTATTCATAATACGAGGCATTGTGTAAACTGGTTAGATGTTTTACGGACTTTTCAGTCAACGTATTTGTTAGAGCAACAAATTGTTTTCATCAAACTGTTTTTTATATCAACTTTAGGCAATTTGCGATAAAGCGTGTGCTTTATGTAATGCCAGTAGGATAGTTACAACAGGTTGACGATGCATGCTGTTGATGCAAACATTTTAAAGCCTTTTGCATGAAGTGGGCAGCATTATGAATACGTTAAAGTGTACATGTAATAAACGGACATTCATCCGCAAACTACAGGCTAAGGAAGCACGTGTTAACTACTTCATCGGAGGTTTTCCCACAATTACGGTTATTCCTTGCGGGAACGGCGAGGTCTATTACTAGAATTGCCTGCGGGTGCCTAGCAACTTGTTCGATAGCATTAGTCATTGACGCAACAGTCCCATCATTTTTCCTTGCCATTCTTACGACGCCGGACACTTCGGAACGGACGTCGACCGATGACTCACAGAATTCGCGTCGTTCGCTGAAAAACTTTGCGTCAGCGACATCATTATTTTCATACACCGAGCTTGTTTGACTTCGCGAATCTTCAACTAGCTCAGCTGTATTTTCATAGTACGAGTATGGCATATTGGCGTCGAACGCGAAGGCGCGCACGACAGTTCAGTTTCCTCGTGGCCCAGTGAAAATTCCTTTTGCCCTCCTTTTCCCCGCGTCATTAAGCCTCGAAGCGTGTCGCGCAAACGTTGCCGCGGCATAATTAGCCCGAAGTCATCTCGTCCGTATGATTGCGCTTAGAATGGGATTTTCGTGAATCCTCGGCATCTGAACACGTACGTAGTTAGCGGGCGTACATGGAAAGGGTGGTTCGCCCTATGCATGGGCGCCGTGCTGATCCGCGCTTGCTTGCGGATATCCGCCGGATATCCGCAGTTCCCGGCGTCTATTATTTGCGGTGGCTGAAAAGGATGGAATCTCTTCTTCGGTCCTGGCCTCGAGTTACATTCTCTACGCGTTGCGCAAAGTCTCGTCGGATTCCGGCGCGTACAATCACTCGCCGTTAGCCGAGGCTACGGCGTCGCTTCCCGAAGGATGCTCAAATTTTGCACAAACTCTTTGCGCAAACATGAAACGACGTTTCCCTTTCTCATGGGACACCGTAATTGTGCGCCAACGCTCGGCGTACATTGCGGCCGAGCGATCTCCCTGCGACGGTAGCCAGTAGCGTGAGCGAGCAATGAGCGAGCCGATGAAGTCGCGGGATGCCGCACAGACGCGTCCTGGTCCCGTTTCCCCTCCTGCGCGCGACCAAGGAGGAGAAAGATTCGGAACGGAGCCTCTCGCGACTGCCGAGCGATACACGACGAGATCGCCGGCTGAGACGAAGGCGCGCGCGCGCATGGCAACAGCGCGAACGGCGTTAAAATATCGCAATAAGGCATTAAACAAAGGAATCCGGGAGGAGCTGAACCAAGACCGCGCGGTTACTGAAGCGAAACGCCCGGAGAGTATTTCTTCGTCTTGAAAGGACTCTCTCGTCGCGGGTTTCAGAGGGTACGTGGTTGGGAGGGGGGGACCATTCACGGAACTCCCCTGAGGAGACCTCGTGCCGAATTTGGGTTACGCCGGTCTCCGCGTCACCTCGGTATCTTTCGATCGAACGCTGCAACGCTCTGCTTTTCACTGAGAATTTTTATCATCCCGGCTGGACACAAACTGCCGAGTCCTTTCTCGAGCGCTGAGGGTGTGCTACTGCTAATATTGAGGCCGCTGCACCGATGAAGTTGCGCCCTCTTATGACACGCGCGGACGCGCAAGTGACATTTGATTCGTCAGTTTCTTGGCCTTGAATGTGTGCGGGTTGCATTTTGCAGAAGGTTTTTGTTCGGGAAAGATATAGCAGCGAAATCATGAGTATAAGAACATTTTGCGTCTTAACTGACTCATTACAAATATTACCTTTACGCCACGACGGATGCTGAACACTTAGTCAACCGTTTCTTATACATTCGACCCTGGACGTGAAGCGTGTCAATCATTAAAACGTAGGAGTTACATAAAACTCCCCTCTTGAAGGACATAGGGGACGTTTCGAAATCAACATCCCTGAAGAAATTTTCGATTTTTTTCTCGAACAAAGCTGAGACCGCTATATGATAAAAATTGTGTGAAAAGTGAATGACACTTGTGAAACGTAGAACGTTTTGTTGTACGTGTCGCTTGGTACAGGCAAGTATGTACATCGTCGCGGCAAAATAGAACAAACATAATGAATTTGTTAGCTTCCCTTCTTTGGCCGACCCTCTCTTACCGTTTTTTGGCGCTGGCTTTACCGGCAACGAAGTCATGAATGATATTAAAAATTTGTAGTGCCCTCGAGCTCGCTCGGCTGGCTGTTCAATAAATCAGTGCCAAAAGGTACAAGCCGAGAATGCCCGAGGCTACAACTGTCTCGTGATATAGATAGACCGACCAAGCGAATCATTCATCGTTTGCTCAGCCATTGTATCTTATTACACTTATATGATCAATGTGATCTACTTGTAAGTTTAATGCATGCTATTCATATAAAGGTAGAAGAAACAAAATTATCAGGTATTAACAATCATTTTCGTCTTTGTAAAATACCAAGATTGCGTTGGATCATAAAAGGAAGGACTCTAAAGCAGTTAAAAGAAGTATATTTAATGGATGCTATTTATTTAGCTCACAAATCCTTATTTTTTTAAACACGTGTTTTTCAATCAACATTGTGTTAGCAAAACTTTCTTATAGTGACGGTCAAGCTTATGTACTAATGTTTGGGGCTTTCAAGAGACTAAACTACACCTTCATCGTTTAAATAAACGTAATGTCATGATGAATTGAAAACAAATATATTTAGACTTTGATTCATATACATTACCTATTTTGTACCTAGCTGCGACGATCGTACGGCGAGGTCCTTTATTGAAACTTCCTGCATGGTAAATTGATTGATTTCATTCATTATGTCTCGACGGTCGTACTGCGAGACGTCGATGCAAACGAGACGTAATCGATCGATGGGTCAAATAAAAATATCGATGATGGTTCATTCGACCGTGATGGCGAGACGGTCTGGCAGACGATAGCCATTTGCAGCGTACAGTACAGTACGTCTTCGTATACCTCACGCCAAAGCCTCGTTCCCAAAAGGACCCATCGAAGGCCATCGACGAGGTTCAGGTGCTGGACACCCAAGATTCTCGGGCCAAATTATCATTCATGTCCTCGCCGATTCGTCTGCATTCGAAAGACCCACGGCATCTCGTCATTCCCGACGCTAAAGACCACAAAAGCCAGATCAATTTCCGTCGTCATACTTAGAAAAGAAACGAGCCCCCTACGTCCAAAAGCTCGATCTAGAATTCCATCACTTTCCACGACGGTAGTAGCATCTTCCTACCCGCGACTGTACCTTCGACTTTCGCCGCGCTCCGCATAATGCCTGCATTTCATACGTTACCGATGACATATACATGCATCGTTAAGAAAGCCACTGACTGCTTAAGGCGATGTTGAGAAGCACTGTTGTGTGCACGTCTGCTATCTTCACCGGACAAACCTATAGACTGGAGTAACCTAACCGCAACCCGGTGAATCACCCGAAGGACGGTCTCCACCTTTTCCCCCGTTCCTCTTCATCTTCTTCACCACCATCTCTCCTCTGCCCCCTCCTCTCTTTCCCCTAAACGCCCCATCGCATCGTTTTGCTCAGGACGACGTGGCTCGGTCTTAATCCTAGAGCGTTGCAATAACCTCTCCAATCCCTCTTGGCATCGACCCTCCCTTCGGTTTTTCTTCGACATCCTCCATTCGCCATCGCCTGGGAGAGGCAGAAGAAAATTCTGCGGAGAAATAGCCGCTGCGGAAGGGTGGAGGAAGGAAGGAGCAGAGCGAGGCCATTCACGAGTGAGCCGTAAAGTCGATTAGAGATGTCGATGCTGTGGCGAAGGTTCGAACCCGCGCAACAACAATTGCTGGCTGGCGATGCTTGCGTCCGGTTTTCAGCTTTCTTCTTTCGGACGATGATGGTTCTCTAGAGATTGCCACGATCGTTATCGGCTCGGCCTGAAGTTTCTAAAGATTTCGTTGCTCGCCTCCGCAATTACCGGCGGCCGAACTTTCAGTACTGGCTGCGCCATTTTTTCTCGCCCGCTCCCGAGTGGCGGCTGGTGCTTTTAGGGGACGAATGCGCTGTCCGTTGCTTGGCGAAAACGGGTGCACACTGAAATGTTGTCGGTCTCCCGTTCGGAATGACAGACGACAGAGATGAGTGTCGGTAAATGATAGATAAGTGTTACTTGTTTTTTCCGCCCCGTCGAGAATGTGCGTTCGTCTCGAGCAGGAGCAGTAACATATTCTTCTGTAATCATTACGTGCAATTTGCCTGCTTCAATAACTGTACGCATGTGCGTATTTGCTTAATGGCATAATTATGTATTTGCTTTAGAATGATGCGTTACGCGCGACACGGAATCACACGGAATTATGTGGGATAAGGTGTAATCACGAGCGAGCGGCGGAAATGGTGCTGCTACAGTTTCAAACTTTCGCGCGCAAATCGAAACCGCACACTTTCATTTTACTCCTCATCAGTGCTCGCACATTAGCGCGTTCGGTATTAAGAATCATGCCATCCGGTGATAAAACTTAATTAGTGGACAGAATTAACGATGAGGCACTACCTATAGTTCCTATCGGATTAGTCTCTGTATCCTCTAAGTTTGATGTGTCGATGACCCTCCTAGCGTCTATGTGGCATTCGTTATGGAAGGGCGAATCTAAGGTGTATGGACGTATATTCTTAGACTGCGAAGCTACCCTCCGATTCTCACACGCGCGCGCGCGCCCTGAATACATAGTAATTTCATTAACATTCTTCGCAGAAGTTAACTTGGTCTTCACGCGTTCTCTGTCCAAACTTTTCCAACTTCTTCTTTATCCGTTTGTGATCTGTTCATTGCAGCTTCTTACAGTTTATTCCATTAAGCAAATAAACATATAAATTTCAATGTTAATGCTGAGTCGTCGAAGGAATGAGATTTGAGGTACCATCATTAACGTACTGAGAGAACTAGATTGTTGTAGAAGAAGGCGGTTCAGTACCAAGTGAAAACGGTTGTTCACGGTAGGACTGACACCATCCAAGCTGGACGTCCTACACACGTGATAAATTCATTAGCAAGCCCGCCGCTTTACTCGCGCAAAGCCAAGCGGATGTGAGTCGCATTCGTAGTTTTCTTTATTTTAGAATGTATCCAATTATACTGTACGACGTTTTACATTCAGATGAACACACAGTTGAGCGGAGCTTGCTCCCATCTTGACAACCGGGAATAATTAATTGAAGTTCAATGGTCGACCCAGACACTTGTATTTGCTACTTCGTAACAGTAATAGCTTTTTCCGTTGCTACCAATTTATTAAGAAATACTCACAATAAATATTTATACCTAATTAATGGGCTCACCGTTGGTAGAATGAAAACTAGTGTAACGGTGAATCGGGCAATGAAAAGAAAATTAATAGATTACTGGAATAAATCCTTCCGATTGAACACGGCTGTGTGCCTCGGTTCGGTGATTCCGTGCAATGGATTTTAGCAATAAATATTCGGAAAGGAACAGAAGATGCAAATATACCGATGTCCCGAAGAACCAGAAAGAGAGCTTAGAATCCTGAAGAAGGGCATCGCACATGAATACTACGAGTTTAATGACGCGGACTAGAGTAATGGTAAGCGGATAACGTGAAAACGTATGCTCGGCAGCATTGTCGAAAAAAGGTTACACAGAAAGGGAGTAAAAGAGTGGCATCGTGTTCGAGACCGATCGAGGAGAGGTTTCCTTCTTCTCGGTATGGTCAAAGAGCGCAACTGGTTCGAAGATATCGTGCGGTCGCGATTAATTGCATTGCACTTGTTAACTGCACGTACGACCTTAATCTTCCGGCAGACTTTTTCGACGCCGCGTGTGCTTGCTCTGCGCGCCCCGAGGAGAGTTACAGGCCATAATGACGCGTTCGGTCTTTCAGCTCCAGTGCAATTTGCCGAGCGGAGCTTCCCGTATCTGGCCTGCGTCGATTAAACATTGCACACCTTCGTGCGAGTTGAGAAAAGGATTCCGCCGATAGGTTATCAGGGAACCGACCGGCTGGAGGGTGATAGTTATCAGGCGATGGTTTATTGCCTTTTTCGTGGAACGAACAAAATTAACCTTTTTTCTCTGTTCCGCCGCAAATTAGAGAAGCTCGGTAACGAAAACTGCGCTCGACGTAATCTGGCGTTATCGGCGGACGGACGAATTGATTGTTAAGTTGAAATGATACTTCACCGGGCGTCCGGCTCGAGTAGTTCTCGGCAACAGCGATATCATCGGCTATCTTCCCACATTACCGCGCTCTTGTTAATCTTTAATACGTTAATCGTGTCTTCCCCGTATACGTGTCCATCGCTGCGCTTCAGTACGGTGCCGAAAAACTTCAGACTCGATATTTTTCCGCTTTAATTCGTTTACCACCGGTGGTCGTGCGCTTGTAAATCGCAAACAATAAAAGAGTAGTAGAGCAATCGCGATTTAATTGCGCAACATCAATTGCTTGAAACGACGTGAGGTGGGTTTTATGAGTTTACGGCTTTACGGCGTTCGTCGCGTTCGAGTTCGGGTCGTTTTGACAACGTTTGCCCATGCGATTGCGGGGATCCTATTAAACGCGGTTAATTATAAGCGCCGAAAGCGCATTCTCATGGGATTAAATTCGCCAGGCCGCGCCGCGATCGTTGTACATTGTAAAACTGTAACGCGCTCGCGGACGAAACGCTTCGCGGCAGTTTCCTTTTTCCGTCGTGCCCCTTCTCGCGCACGATACCGTTACGTTACTCGCCGGCAAAATTGCCGCGCGCTCGTGTTTCGTACGAGCGCGGGGTGTAGGTGTAGCGACGATTTTTATTGTAATCAGTCGCCGTCGCCGACCGCGACTTCATTGCGCCTTTCCGCTCTCATGACAAAAAGATCACACGACTCGCGAGGACAATGCGCGAAAGACTGCCTCGCGTTACATATTCATGTAATCATCTGGCGTACTCGCGAAATTAATGTGTTATTCGTGACACTTTTTTTTTTTTTTTCGACCACGACGCTCGCTCGGAGTGGGATATGCACGAAGGCGAATGTAAATTCACGCGTCGCAGCGTCGTTTTAGCGCTGGAATGGTTGTACTATTCTTCGGCTAATTCTCGTTCGTTCATCGTACTAATGTTTAACGGAAGAACAGAGTGTTCTCTGCAATGGAATTATTGTTACGAGACTGGCTAACGTCTTTCACGTTATTTCGGTGCGCGGAGTTCCTTGCAACCGGATTTTTTTGTTCGTACGGTACTGGAATAAGTTTTCCGGTTTTATCACGTGTCTGTTTCGAGACTTCCGAGGGAAAATACGACCCGGTCAGTTGTTTTTTTTTCCTCCTTTCTCATGCTCTCCTCGCCGTAATTTGTCGCTTCGTGATACACGGCAGACTTTAGAACGAGTGGGTAATTGCTTTTCTCTCTTTCGATATTGCTGTCCGCACAGATAAACAGTGAAGGGACTTGCTTCAAGTTGTCTTCGGCTTCCAACTTTTTTTTCGTTAAGAACACTAAGAGACATGACGAAAGACGCATTGCCTGGCCGACGTGCGAGGAACGAAAGCGCGAAATATGGCTTTAATTACAAATCCCGTCTTCTGGCCATAGCTATTGCACACATGTCCGACTTCGAGTTGAATAAACTCGCAGGATGAAAAATGGTGTATGTAATTAACGAACGTAATTAAATGTTTCCAATTGTTCCAATGAACGTTCCTCTCTGAAGCATTGCACTCGTACACGCGTTCTATAATACGGTCATTTCATAGCATTTAATTTCCCATGTGTCAGACTTCCGTCTTTTTCAATACCACATTTGCATATTCACAGTAGCGTCTCATTCTGACAGAAACAACTTCGCTTAAAAGAATGTTCAATAGGGTAACAGCACCATAAAGGGGTTTTATGAGGAAACGATACGATAGAGTCACACATAAAACCGTCTTATTTAATCAACGCTTACAGCAAAGCGGCAGCGAAGTAAACGAAGAACGAATAAACTATCGAATTAAGTTCATTCGACTAATGATCAACTGTAATTTTCGTTCGCTCGGACATGTGTATGTGTGTGCGTGTGATCTTTTTCTCTTCCTTTCTCCTTTCTCTCTGCCCTCCCTCTTTCTCTCTTTCTCGCATGTTCCTGGAGAAGAGGCCTCTGGCTCGCCGCTTTTTACGCTTATGACGCCAGCGAGTTCCAATTTTAGCGGGCCGTGCGAACGGTTTGCAACATTCGAGAGGCTCTGACTCACGGAGACATTCCGTGCGTCTCTCGCTGGATGAATTTCATTTTTGACCGAGAAAAAGGAATGCGTTCGCTCGCGGAACGGCGTGCGACGCTTTCCAGAGAGGCTGGAGGCTGGACCGACGACTTTCCTGTCACCGTTTGTCTCCCCTCGAGGACAAAGAAAAATTCAAAACGGGGAGCGCCTCACGCGTAACACAGTCACTTCGTGCATACACTGTGTATCGATCGATACTGACGTTCTTTGCTATTTTCAGTGTTCCAATCGTCTATTAGAGTAACAGATGTACTGACACTCCCATAAAAAAGTTTTCGTGCATAAAAGTACGGATATATCATACTGTGTAACTCGATCACTGGTGCTGAACGACATTGAGACTTTTATACTTGCTGAATACTTAGGTCGCACAAAAATATAAGCGTGCATCGGTAATTATGCAAATGTCTTACGTGCTGCCTAATATAAAAATTAATCTAGAAGCCATTGTTGCTTCTGTTTTCTTGTTACAAAATAGAGGGTAGGTTTGAGGATGGTCGTAATATGCTTAAATTTACACACAACACCGCACCGGACGTGCATGTCGTTATGACGTTTGCAATATTAACACGTCCTGACTCATGGCGACATTCCGCGCAATGCTTGCCAGAGGAACTTTCTTTTTGACCGTGAAAAAGGAACGCGCCGACATTAGGAGGTATGGTCTCCGAGAAACCGCGGCTGACAGCTTGCCTCGGATCACGAACAAAGAGAATTTCGAGGCATCGTCCAAAAATTCGTTATGCCAAACTCTCAACATATCAATGTAAAGAATCTACGCGTAAAACGAAAAGTCATGCATCTTTACCAGTAACTTCACCGGTCGATCTCTATTTTCGGTGTCCTTTAATTTTTCGGAACTGGATCGTACAGAAAAGCGACGGCATTGCACATGCTCGATTTATTTTTGCATCCAAGATCATCTCCTTTCCGTTGGCTTCGCCGCGTGGCACAAGATGCCTTGTACATTTCGTCGATGCTTTTGCCGGGCGAGATTTCCTCGAAATATTCTTGAATAAACTTACAAATTACGGCGAAGTAGCTACAATGACGGGGCCGGGAGGAACACGCGAGCGCTCTAAATAATCGCGGCGTATCGATACGTGTCTTCGGGAGTACTCGCTCGCATCTATTTGGCGCCGAAAATACAGCGAACGTCGTTTACACCGCCTCGCCCCGGTCATAGTAGACTCGCCCGAACGATTTTAACAGCTGAAAAGCATTTCTCTCGACTAGGAAGACACCGGGGTCGTTGAACCAGCGCTTTCCGAGGGAGCGTCCCGTTGGGAACTAAACCCGGGCTTAGATGCGTTCCAGGTATCGTAAAGAAGGTTCCCCGAACACTGACCTGCCCGACCTGAGTGCAGGTGGAGCGACCAATTCGTGGTACGTCGACGGAGTGACTGGTAGACACCGTAAAGTGGCCACGATTCTTTCAACTTATACGTGCCCGCCACCGAAATAGTACCTAATTAAACGGCCGTTCGCGACATAAGTCAGATATACGCTAGCGGGGGGACTGTGGAATTTAAATTGATGCGCGGAATTTAAACGAGCGTACCGTCATATGTTTGCCCGGTTGTTATATATAACGCTGAATTCGTGGAAAGCGTACAAATACCGATAAGAACGTTGAGATTAGTAAAGTTGACATGTCGACTGATTGATAAAATTCGTTGTATTTGCTTAAGGAGTAAAGTAAACTAGTAGACTGATACGTCTGTTGAAGAAATTTATACGTTTGTTTTGATGGCAATTTGCACATTCACCAGTATTTTTGATGTTATAATTGCAAAGTATGGCTCTTGCTGCGAACAGCTTAAACGTGTGCAGGTCCGTTCTAACACAGTCCTCATTGTTGCACACGTAATTGTACTTAATTCTCGTTTCAATCTACCTAAAGGAAGTAATCACACATTTACATACCGATGACAGTGATGACTATTAATATGCACACCACTCATAAGCTCACAAGACTCCACAAAGCTCCAAGCTAAATATTGAAACAGTAAAGTAAGGAGTCCGTCGTTTACCGGGTACCATCAAAGTGAAATTCCCATTTAATTGCTTTGGATGACGAAACTGGAACGCGGACCACCTGCTGTCAATCGGGCAGACGTCCTGGTCATCGACGCGTATCGATTGAACCCGTGGTCATCGATCCTCGAGCAGCCGCGTCGATTTTTCACTCAAGTTTGTTACCGAGTACCGATTCAGCTGTACGCCCATCGTGGATCATTGATTTCACGATAGACGCGAACGAACGGCAGGTAGATTCCTGTCGGATTCTCTCTCGGAGAGAATGCGAGAGAGCGAGTGGGGGGAAGAGAGAAGGAAGGAGAAAAGAACGAAAGAGAGAACGCGAGCAGATCGTAACCGACAAGATAGTGGAATTGCAGCGAAGCATGCCAGGGATAAATGCCGCCACCGGTAACGTTACGTGTTGCTGAAGTGACTCAGTACATTGGCACCGTACGCGTTGCAACCGATTACATCACTTCATCGAGCGGCGCAACGATAGGGACGCACATTCAAATGCATTTTCTCGGGCAAATGTCTGGTTGTTTCGTCGCGTAATCGAGGATAGTTGCTAAACAGGAAACGGAATCGTCGATACATTGCCGCAACAAGTGCCTTTGCCGGCGGCACCTGTCGATGTCTCTAAATCGAACGCACGAGAGCGTCATATCGAAACAGACTTTCATTCTTGGTTTTATTTTATTTTAATGTTCGTGGAACATTCGTTTTTTATCGGGAATATGTTGCATTATTGGGAAACGTTGAAAGGTCGTCTGCCCAACACGTGACGGCCGGTCGTTGACGTGTCGCAGTGCTTTTGTTTTCGAAGTTAAGGATTTGGTAATTTTTGTTCCATTTCCGCTTGCAGCGTCGACCGCATTGGTCGTTAGCCAGAAGTTAAGGGTTATACACGACGTTATATAGCACATTCGAATATATTAACATGTAACTTAATTTCCGTTTCAAATTGAATCTCTTTTAGTAAACATCATTGAAGCTTACAATTATTCGAAATAATTTAGCGTGTCTCGCAACCTTTAATCGTCATTCGGCTGGCTCGACATTGTTTGCCCGTTTGCGCGCGTGAAAAATCCGCGAACGTTAATGCCGTAATTAGCATTCGACATTCGCCAACAAAGGCATGCGTAATGTACGCGACGCGCACGTCACGCGGGCAGTATATTTTATTACGCCCTCTCATTGAGGCCACATCGAAAAGCGGCACGGAGTTTCTCGAAATCACTTTCGTCTGAGCCGACGCGACGGACGCACTTGTCACCATGAACGGCGTCGGCGGTGTCGGATGATGTCACCCCTTTAAATTCTTCCATAGGGAGTGGTTAATCGTCGTGCCGCGCTCGGCATGTAAAAATATAAATTATGTGTACGCGCGCGAGATCCGCTATGTGCCGCGTGCGTTAATGTTTCAAGCATGCCCCGGCCGGAGAACGTCATGCACGACACCACCATCTGGCTAGCTTCCTTGTTCGTCGGAAAGTGTCAGGCGCCGAGTTTGCCACGCCCATTAAGCACGGTCAGCTTTCAGCGCAATCGAGAGAAGGAGAGAGAGGGAGAGCTTTTAGCGAGCGAGTTTTCCCTCGATCTATCGCGATCGCCTTCCTATCGGGATGAATCTTACTTGCCCACCTCACGGTATTCAGCCTGACGACCGGTTCTGACGATCCGCTTCGGCATCCTGCTAATTTGCAGCTTACATTGAAGCAGCAGATAAATTGATGATACATCGAGGCCCTGCTTTGAGCGTTGAGATCATTTCATTAATCTATACGCCGAGAGCATGTTATTAATTAAATTGTTTTATAAGTGAGCCCGTGGGATAAAGGATGTTTGTCTTCTGGTGATCGTTTTAATTTGGCAGCGCGAGAGGTGGGAAGCTGCTGGACGGTAACACGTGTAACGATTGCGAGAGGACAAGTGTAATACGTGTTATTGATATTCGGAGGGAATGAAGAAAATTGCGCTCTTTCTTGCGAAAGAAACAGTTACGTTTGTCCCTAATTTGCAGAAAACTATACTATTTAACCGAGCTGCTTTTTTTAAACAATGTAACCCCGTAATAACTTATATCTTCTTCTTCTGCTCTTATTCGATCGTTGACATCGGTTGAGTTGAATATTGCGATTGGTGATGCATTTCCAGTGTCTCTTAGAAACCATTTCTCCTCTCGCACCCGATTCACTTTCACAATCAATTGTAAAACAATGCCGCCGAATCGGTACAAATTGAACAGCCGAGGCTTCCGTAACGCTTCTGTTTACCGTTTATCCGGACTGACGGACATCGCGGCGTCCGCCAAGCCGCGTTTACGCGGAAGGATTTATCGCGGTCGGAAATTCGGGCGCGCGCAGATTCGCGACAGGGTCGTTCCTCCGCGACGCGGAAACGTTGCAGGCGTTCGAGGACAGAGAGTCCGGTCACGTCGTTTCTCGGGATTTTGCTCTCCTTATGGCAGCTAGCCTTTATGCTAATTCCTCTCGCGCGCAACGGGACGTCTAGTATCGGACGCGTCGGCTCGTAAATTACGAGAACAAATTGCCGCGGAGAAGGCAAGCGCGGGCGCGCGAAGGTAGCGTCGTTATTTCATCCACCAACGTGACGCCATTGTGCCTCCTCGCCATCGACGCGGCCCGTCTCTCAAGGTCCCTCTCCTTCGCCGTTTCTTTTTCTCTCTTTCCCTCTCCGGCTGGACCCGAGAGATGCATCTGCGAGCTTTATGAGCGGACAGCGCGCGCGCGGGCGTTTGCATTTTGTTCCGCTCTCGATTTATGCGCCCGCGAAATAGCGCGGCGGAGTCGCGGCCGAATCGTGAATCAAAATCGTTCGATAAATCAGCCCGCCCGATTCGAGCGGCCACGCCAAACGAGCTCCCCTTGTTCTCGGCACGCCGTGGAAACTCGCCGCGATAATCCGCTCGATTTCAATTCGCACGCGTATCTCCAGTGCCGGCTCAACGTTTTTTATGCTCCGGACGTGCCGCTGGAAAATGGAATTTTCCGACAACTGCCGCGTGCGCGCTGGAACGTCTGGGCAAGTCGATGTACTTTGCCGAAGTGGCTCGAGAAAAATGGTAACGGTAAGTCCGGCCGCGGTAAGAGCGATCGGATGATGATCGACGAACAGTAACGAGGGGAACGAATAGACGTTATTCGATCGTCAACGTTCGAATTCGAAATTTTCGTTGCGCAAGCTGTAACGCTCTCCGGCCTTCCTATAAATAAAAATTCGATCTCATAGTCGAGCGCACGGCATCATTCTGTCTCGTCTCTCGGAAAGGGAGCGTTCATATTTTTTTCCCTATCGAAGGTCCGCGCGCGTCGAAGAGACGATAGAGGTCCCTCCGCATTCTCGTAAATTGCGAAAACAAATTGCCACCGGCGCGCACGTGGTAGCATAGTTATTTCAGCCACCAACGTGATGCCATTGTGCCGGCGACGACATCACGTCGCCGAGACGTGTCGCGTCTTTTAAGGGCCTACAGGGTCGGGATACGTCTTTAAGCGTCAGCAAAGGTACACACTTAAGTTTCATACGAGTGCGGCTCGTGGGCGTACTCTTTTTTCCCCTGCAAATTTATTACGCGCCGCTACAGAACAGACGGCGCTTTGCCCGTCGCACGACACG
This sequence comes from Priocnemis perturbator, assembly GCA_963942575.1. Taxonomy (NCBI): domain Eukaryota; kingdom Metazoa; phylum Arthropoda; class Insecta; order Hymenoptera; family Pompilidae; genus Priocnemis; species Priocnemis perturbator. Next base: position 10,641,839 of record OZ012653.1, read on the forward strand.
TTAATCTTTAGAAAGATACTCTGAATAAAGAGTTAAAATGGCTCCTTATACGCCGTGGTCGCATTAAAATTCATCAAATCTGAATGCTGAACCCGTAAGTAATGTCTTAGCCGAGCATTTCATTTTCAAACTCTACTCAACACGCACGCTTCGCATTTTTAGACTACTGCGTGTCAAAATTACTTTTTTCTTTTCGAAAAACGCTTTTTACAAAAAAAAAGTATTTTTTCTTGCTTTTGTCAATAGGTAGATGTCCACATATGTAACATAGGATGTCAGCGTGTAAATTAGCAAAGCACAACAGGCGAACACGCGTCGGCCCATCTCGTAATGGAGACAAATACTCGTAAAATCGGTAGTCCAGTCACGCGCAGAAAGGTGTAGATGGAGTATGAATCATCGGCTATGAGAGAAATGCGACGGTCTCACCTTTCAATATGAACGTCGAATTTTATTACTCGATGACCCCACGGTGAGCGTTCTGGGATAGGTTGGGTCGACTCTATCGTTGGTGGATAAGGGGACGGGCGAAAGGCAGGGGGGGAGAGCTTGGAAATTGGATTGTTTGTCACGAGTTTATCCATGCTGCGCGCGCACCGTACGCGTACGCACGCCTAATTAGTCGTGTGGGGTGCGTTGGCATGGCACAATTATTTCCTTCATACGTCTCTGCGTCGCAGTAATGTACAATTTATCGTTCGTTCTTCAGGAAGTTGCCCTGTCACCGCACATTCTTGCCACAGATTTGACACACGTGGCATACTTGCATTCGAACATGCATACGTGTATGATATAAGACATCAGACCTCAAAGCATTTACGAAAAATCCTAGAAGACTTTCTTATACGAATTTATCACATAATTCTCCGTAATGTCGCGTCATTGAAATTACGTTTACGGCTCCTATTCATGACTACCCAAACATAAAGTGGTTTTGAAAAAGTCAGAATGTTCACTAACGCTTAAGAAAGAAAGAGCGTCCGTCTCTCGCGAATCCTCACTAATACGGAGCATACTCAAAAGATCCACCTAAATGCCGCGTACTTTGTAGACAATCCTTTATATATGCCAACATTCACGGACTCGCTAACAGTCGCGCGCAAATGGAGAAATCATAATGAGCCAGACGTCGGGACGAGAAAAATGGATGAAAAAAAAACAAGCAGAACGCGGTACCCCTCGTGAGGGCAATCACGATACGAATCCTCTCTCGTCCCCGCCGACACGCTGTGCGAATGTGACGATAATTAGAAATCGAGTCGGTGACAGGTGGTGCTTGCGCAAGTAGGTACGAGCCTGCGAAATGAAAACTGTCGGCCGTGCGAGACAAATCAATGAATACCTTCGCGGTTACGAACGATCGCAATGGGGTTGGGTTGCTCGATTTCGCGGCTAACGGTCATGAAAGGTACTTGTTATTAGTCGCCAATTAGATGGTAACTGTGCTTTTACCGGTAACGTCTATTTCCGCCATTATTCGCGCTGGATGTCGAACAAAAGCCTCTCGTGTCGTCTCGTACGATTGTTGCATCTTTTAGTATTCCATCGGCGATCGTTTTCAGACACGCATTCAGTATTTCGAAGGCTACACGTATGTACGTTACTTTACCTCTACAACGTATTGTTTTTTAGGTAACCAGGTTTAGGTGGTAGCGATTTTTGCGGTCACTTGCGGGTTACTGAGCGTTATCCTTTTTTTCTTTTCTCACATTATTTCATAGTGTTAACATTTAATATCTGAATATGAATGTGTAGTTTAATCGTGCCGCGATTAACATAGCCCAAGTAGACATCAGACTCAGCGAAACGTGCAATCAGATATTTTAGTCATGGTGTTTAAGTCGAATGGCCTAATTAATAGTGACGAGTTCGGCGTGTGTGAGGAAAATTTTAACGAGTCCGCCTTAAATCGCGGCTCCCTCCTCGCTTTCTCACAGAAAGGAGCCGGAATTCGTAGAAGTAAGTGGGTGCCGCCTCAACTGCGAAGTCGATGAACAACCATGACCGCGCAATCCGAGCAGATAAATGAATGGCGGACCCTATCGATTATTATACATTTTTCATCCTGTTTTATATGCCTATATATACAAAAGACGATATTATCCTTTTATTGGTAAAAGTTCAGCGGGAACTGCTCGGCAATTTAAAAGCTTATAAGTCCCCGGTTATAAAAAGTTACACATTCATTCGGAAGGATAAGAAAAGGGAACGACGCGTGCCGATAAACTTCTTCCATATCCCGCAACTCTCGCGATTGAAAGCCAGTTTCAGCGTCGCGACCAGAGGCCAGGATATTAGTTTTTTAATGTCGCAGTTAAATGCGGTGAAACGTTAGCATTGCGGCCTGGAAAGCTTCTTCTAGCGTCACGAATGAGTGTCTGCGTTTTGGTAACTTCGCGGAGTCGTCTGCATCCACATGCCACGTTATACCTCGATCGCAGCCCGCACGTGCGACACCCGTTGACTCAAGCAGATAATGCGATTCGCACGGTTGACATCTGACACATTGATGAGACCCGACGGCGGCGTATTTCTCGTAGGCTAAATGTCAATGAGACATTGAAAGGCGGGTAGCAAAGTGAATCGCGTCAAGCGAATGACAGCTGTCATTAAGCCGGCCTGCTATGGCGGTCAAGTAAACGCATCGATCTTGCCGCGAACGCGCGCAACGTACAGGTGCACCGAGAAAATTAACGTCCGCCTTGACGCCCTGATATTTCGGCCGGATCGAACGGAGCGGTATGCTAATCGGACTTTTTTCACGCAGCGCGCCGCGCGTCGACATCTTCGATTAACGATGAAAACACGAAAGTGCCGGCAAGTGTGAGGAGGTTCGCGCACGCTGAACAGCACCAGGAAGTCCGTGCGAGGAATGCATTCTGCAGTTCCGTTCGACTCCGATCGAACTGCCGGAGCCTAACCGAAAGAATTACGGTCGTTCCACTCGAGATAAGTCGAACAAAACTCTTCCACCGGCCGGGTCTAGACGTTCGCTTCCATCCACGAACGTGCATCCTCGGTCCAGTTCGTGTTATTTAAATCGCACGACGGATCTCAATTCTCCCGCCGTAATTACCCGCCAGTAGGCTGAGGCGTTCAATGGTCAGGCAACGGTCGCAAAACGGTCACTTGAGACGGATCGACGATCGTTTGTATATATATATATATATATATATGTACAATCTCATTTCTGAAGTCGTAATTTACCTTTTCGTCAAGTAAGGCCGCATTTTCAATAGCAGTTCTGGAGTAATGCGACACGACTGCCATTTCATGTTACATCCGTCTCATTTCGTCGGTCGCTTTCGTGTTTTGCATTATCATCGTACAGAGGTAATTGTAACAAAAATGACACGTTCCACTGGGAGATTAATTTCAGACGCACTAAATCCACAGTGCCTTTTTAAGTTTTTCAATACGAACTGTGTCAATAGCCTTTTCCATAGCACGAGACCTATGCATTCATTCGTTCGTTAATGTGGCACTACACATAATTGCTTTATGAGTCAATAACGCTTCGTGTGCCGGCAGAAACATTTTTCCACCTATTACCGGGAGCACGGAGTAAATAGACACGAGACTGGGACAGCACAGAGAAAGGCACTTGACTCGTGCAAAGGCTGACTCATTCGGCCGTGAATAAGCGTATTCTCGAATTCGTCTCTGTCATTGAAGGGGGAGAAAGAATTGAAATTGAATCTGGCTTCTATCGGCGCACTTCTCGGGCGCACTTTGAATATGTAAAACGCGAGCAACGCATCAGTTACCTCGCCAGCATCGAGTCCGGCATAATTAATTACTGAAGAAAGTAGCCGTTCGTGCGTGCATTTCTCGACTGAATTTTCAAATAACCTTCCCACCGCTGCTCCCTCGTATTACATATTTTCTAAAGCCACTTTCCTGCCTGCTGCATGAAAAAGAATCCCGATGAAAGTAGACCCGACTCGCGTGTGCTATCTTTTCTCGAGCGTTTTAATTAATTTTCCGCAAATTAGCAGCCTCTTCGTCCTGCGCAGCGAGAACTTCTCGATACAGCAGAACATAAAGTCACGGAATTTTATAAACGCGCACGCTCAACTTTGTAAGATCAGAACACTGCAATCCCTATCTTAACTAAATCTCGCAATGTTTTTATAAGATGAAACGTGTTAAAACATTGATGTCTAAGGAGTGCAATTACGAACAAAATAATAAGAACTGTACATTAGAGAGAATGCATGAGTTAACCACTTTATTGCTCAACATTCATCGCACAATTCATCTCAACCTCTTTCAAATTAATTCTTTAAGAAGAACTCACAAAAACGCGCTTATCCTCTTTTAGTCCAACAATAGAAGGCCGGCTTAAAAAAAGACGCGTAATACATCGGCCGCCGATCTCGAGTCCTTCGAGGCAAGTGCGGCAAGCCGAATGGTCTCGAAGTCGTACGTACGTTCTCCTGACACGCGGACACACGGCGTCGTGCAAACGAGGAAGCCCACCAGCTGGCACATGCAACTCGTGTGCAGTAACAGCGCACCGGGCCCTGACGCTCGGCCATAATTCTCCAATTACGTCGTGAGTCACTTGGTTCCCGTTCGCGCTGAAGCGAGACCCATTAAAGATCGAACACCAGAATGTATCGCCACCTTGAAAAGCCCAGGGCAGATCGTTATCCGAGGCGGCTTTAAATACAATGAGCACGGTACGGAGTAAAGAGTGGAGAGAGGGAAAGAGAGGAGGGGAGGGGGCCACACCCACGAAGAGACCTCATTACGCGAGTAACCCGAGGATCTTGTTGCTAATTATACTCATTAAAAGCCCTTTTGAGACGGTCGCTCGAGTTTTGACCTCGTCGCGAAGACGTATTCGAGAGCGACGTTCGCTTGGATCCAGCCGCCAATGCACGGCGATTAAGAACTTTGCTTTCGTCGGTCCGCGGCGAAGTATTGGAGTTGAAGCTGAGCGATTCTGTTTTATGGAAGTGTGCAGATTCTATTATTTTAACTTTTGATTCTTATGCATGTGGGGCGTAGTATGGGTTTTACAATGCAATGGTGAGGAGTAATAAGATTTTTGAATTATACGAATTTAATTATGTTACATTGCATCGGTCTCATCAGACGATCTGAACGCAGACCGACTGGATCACTGGGCGTGTTAGGTATTAATCTTACTTTAACGTTCATTTCGACAGTATCGGGGGGATAATTGGATCGATCGGCCCGCACCCGTCTCTCGTAAAATTGGATTCGTCGTGAAAGCGACTCACTATCGATCCCGTTGTGTATCCACGAGGCAAGCTATCGAGACGTGCATTTTGCTTATAATGGCTCGAAGGGGCTTCGGATTTTCCGGTCTGCCGGAACTGGCAATCTCGCTCAACGTTTTGGCCACCATCCAATCCATCCAAGTCTCTCGCAACGCCGTGCACACGGCAAACCTAAATTCCGACATCCGAATTCTGGGCTCATCAAATTTTCCTAAACAGTTTACCGTCAGCTTGTCGCGCGTGCCCTGAATACTTCGACTCAACGACGTCGCTCGTTTGGGAAAACTGAATCTCACGGTATTTTATGGACATTTAATGTTAACGAGCGCGACACTGAACGGTGCCAGCTCTTGGTGCACTCTAGATCAACGCTTTTCACAATATTCGGGTCATCCTGAAAGCTTGTCGCGGACTTCCACTTTGAGTATGACTCAACATGACAATAGTACACGGCCGTTAAAAAAATGTTATATTACTCTCCAAATCCTAACAGTTTCAAGCATTTGCAGTTTCACCCAAAAGTTATTCCAAATCTCACACCATTAATCCTTACGACATTGTAATACGTAGAACAGCACTTCCGGCAGCTTATTTACCCTTTTTCGCGATGCTAACCTGAACCTCGCGTAGGAAGCTCCGGTAGGAGCTCGTTTATTGGCGGTCAGTCTCTTTGTAGAATCGCGCACGTAACAGTCTTCCACTTCATGTTCTTTGATCTCGCGAATAGGTTCACATCGCGTGGAGTCCGTCTCGTTTGACGGCACGTGAAAAGGCAGTCGCCGGCGTTTTCGTTCATGCACGCCCTGTCTTCCGTAAACGTTCCTCGAAACCGCGTCTAAAAGAAGGCGCACATCGAAACGACATTAAATGGTATCAAAAGGGCGCAACGATATTCGCGAAGTGAAGCGAGACGGTAAGAGTAAGGGCAGGACGAAGAGAGAGTTTCGATCGTTATACGTATTTTCACGTATCGACGTCAGGTTCTCAGTGATTCATTCCCGTGGAATGCGATGTTGCAATGGTCGCCCCGTGCAAAGCCTGCGCGCGAGATAGAGAATGGAAGGAAACGTAAGGGAGAGTGTACGTGTGTGTGCATGTGCGCGCGCGTTACAGCGAGTCAGGAGAAGACCAGCAGGGAAAGCGGGGGAGGCACTGAGAGTGAAACGTGCACATAGGGACAGGTGGGAGAGACGTAAGACGGTAGAAGATAGTTGAAAAGACGAAAAAGAGACAGGAAGTGGGCGGCGGAGGTAGAGATCCAAGGGAAGCGGAACCTCGAGACAGCGAAAAGGTTTTTGAAAAATAATACAGAACAACGGGTCCTTCGAAAGGAACGTAGTCGAGGCAATACAAGGAAAAGAGAAGAAAAGAACGAAATAGAGGGAAGAGTACAGGGAAGTAATCAACGAGGGAGACATAGTTCGTGAAGATCAATTCAACTAAATTCGAAAGGGAAGGGCAAAATTGCATCGACTGTCGAAAGGTAGACCGGGTACAGTCACGGAATGCAGCCTGGCCTGAAACTGAAAGACACGATCGAATGAGCGACAGAGGTATGCGGAAGGTGAAAACGGACGACGAAGAAGAAACGTAGTGTAGAACATGAAAAAGGGAGAAGAGAGACGGAACTAATGCATGTCAAACGCAGGAGAGGAGTGAACGGAATGAGAACGGTGCAGGAAGAGGTCGGGGGAAACGAACGGAAGGTGGAAATGTGAGGAAAGGAAGGTAGAATTACGAAGGCCCACGTAGATGTATGAGAGACGAAGCGATCGGTGCAGTGTCTGCACGCTTCGTCGATTCTCTTCCACCACTTCCACCTACCGAGAAGTCGCCCGGATGTTACGTCACGTTTGACCCGGTGCAACTCGCGCGGCCCGTTCTGCGGACTTGCCTCCATGCACGCCGGTGAAAATCTTCACCGGTACACGAAACGATTCCGTTTCCTTTACGGAAGAACACTCGCGTCTCTTCCTTCCCTCACCGTGCACTTCCTTTCTCTGCCTTCCGCACGTCCGTCTTTTTACACAATCTGTTGTATAATGAACCTGCAATTGAACCGTTGATTCAGTCACTTTGCAGACAGACACACTTCCTGCGCGTCTAGCTAAAGGCGATGCTTTGAGAGTTGGCGAGAACTTTCGAAAAATCTGATTGAGCGACGGAAAGGATAATCGTTTTGGTAGCATCAGGTTTTATATGATTTTACAGTAATGACAGCAGCAATTTTTATTTTTCGTAGTAACAATTGTGCGTTTTTACGTTTCCCTTATTATTTGTTCAGACTTTCAAGATTAGTGTCGTAGAATAGACTACCATGGTTCATAGGTTATAGTCGAAGCAAAGCATCTGTAAATGCAGCCATTAGTAAATTTGCACACACTGTCGATACGTTTGTCCACGTGTAAAGGTGTAACTTTTCACTAGACTAGAATTTTCCGGCATGACTCATCGAACGATGTCGTGATACGCGTTGGATGACCTCACATTAACTTCCCCTTTAATAGACGCGTTGATCGTTTAACACCGGGTATTTGACGCTGAATCTTCAACACTTCGCCCACTATTTATTCCGACAGCCAAATTTCTGCTTCTTAAAGCCACACTTTTAGATAATATCATACATAGCATATATGAATCTACGTGACACGAATGATTTCAATGTAAACTTCCTCCCTTGATAGTCCATATTATAGATACATCGATACGCATTTGGCATGGTATAAGTGTCGATCGTCTGAGTCATCATAGTGACTTTGAATTTGGATTCAAGTAACGAAGGGCACGAAGGCGAGAGCAATTTCTGTGATCGACAAGCGTGATTCATCAAAGTGAAAAAGTTCGTCAGGATACACGTTCCCGTCCTTGGCCCGACTTCTTGCTTACGGTCCTTGATCTTCTTGTCTAGTGGAGACTGGCACAGTTTCTATTAAACAGCGAACGAAGGTAGACCTTTCGTGCGTCCTACGTTGTGCAACACGCTCGTTGCCCGACGAACATTCTCGCGGCGCAATCGTCAAAAACTTCGTGACCCCTGATACCTTTTCCTCTCTTTCTCTCTCCCTCCTCGCGAGAGGCGAGCCAGAACATTACACTAATTAAATGCATTAATCGCGACGGGCCCAACCCAAGAACAAGGTGCGCTACGCTTAAGTTTAAGTTATACGATCACGAAGGCCTCCAAAATATCCCCACGTGCTACGAATCTCTTCTCGACCGTGCTCTGCTCGCCGCTCCGTTCTTTAAGCATTTTTAATTTAATTGGCGAGTCCATTATGAGATTTCCAGTCTGGCTTTTGTGACTACGGATAATGCTTCGCAACTTTCCACGATACGACGTAGAATAGGGTTGTGCGCGCACAATGGCGTCGGAGTTGCACGCGTACCTTTTAGAGAGTTTGAACAACTTTTTGGCAAAACAGGTACAGATAGCGAAAATAATTTGACCACAAGTTACATTGAATGCGTAAATAGAAATATTCACGCGAACCAGAGAACGTTTAATTGAACGACAAGTCTGATACCGCAGTGCCCAAACATCAAGTATATACCATGATGATTTTGACACGGTCGGCTATCCATTTTATTAGTTCCCATTGTCCGAATCCGACTGTTCCACTGACATTTTGCCGCACGATTCGATAACATTGGAGGGGCCAAAAGAAGTTTAAGGCGCATCCCAATGTTCCCGGCTCACACGAACTCTCCTGGTAACTCGTGCCTATCGACCAGAACCAGAAACCGGTACCGGGTTTTATTCTCGGACACGGCAGATAAGCTCTCTTCTCTCCTCCCGCTCCTTATTCTTATTTTCCCTCCTCCCTCTCCTCGGAGGTATTAATCGCACGGTGGAATCGCACGGGTCACGCCGAAGTCACGCGCAATTACGTGTGGAGGCTGAATTCTCTCTCTCAGCAGAAAGAGACAGAGAGAGAGAGAGTGAAAATGAGGAGGAAGATAGAGAAGCAAACTTGGCCACTAACCCCAAGATGGGAAAATTGCACCGCGACGACAACTAATCGTCGTCCGCCGGACGGTATATTCAAGAATGAATTTGCATGAAATTGTATATCTGCTGATTATTTCGCAGCGAGCGTCGTATATAGGCACGTCGTGAGTCAGAGGAGAAAAGTCAGGAGAAACTAGACGCACGAGGTGCGACAAGCTGTCATATCGGTTTGCTGGCTAATGACACTTAAAACGCATCGTTTGAATAATTCTCCTCAGGATAAGTGCGGGCTATAAATTGCTCCTAGTTATCGCTGAATGCTTAGCAATTTGTTAGATCTTGTTTCGGGACAATCGAATGAATAGGCATCGCTCGGTATGGAATCGTGATGGGCGGACAATTGAAATCAGCGGCTGGAATCTCCGGCTGGGAAATTGAAATTATGTCCGACAGTGCGACACGTGATTTAGCGCGTACGTGTATATATATATATATATCGAATTCGTGCCGATGAGCCCGCTTAATACGATACCGTGCACCGAACTTTACGTGAGCAAATAAGCCAGATGTTATCGTTAATCTATTCCGCTCGCGGCATATGTTGCAAATATCAGATTCCGCTTGAATCAATGACCGATTATGACTCATGTCGACCTAGCTTTCTGGTACAAGCCGTCGTTCGCCAGAAGCGACCGTTCTTCCAGGTTGTTAAGAAACTCCCGTGACGTTCACCCGGGCCAAACAGATCGTTCATCGTTCGGAAAGGTGTTGATCCGAATATCAAGGAAAATGCTCCCGTCATCCATCAATGTCTCGTCGCATAACAAATCGCTCATCGTTGCGACGCGGTTTCGTTGTAATTCAGACGACTCGCGAAATTCCGCTTGCTCTTTCAACGACTACGTCCCAGGAGCAGGGGCTGTTAGTATATCATCGCGGAGCAGAGCGCAGAGTGTTGTAACGTTGGCCAACATAAAGGCCATTTAAAAGTCATCTGTAACAAAGCCTTCGAACGTGCACCGCGTGCACAATTCGCTTCGCATAATGTTAACACGCAGCAGAGATAATGTTGGGAATATCGAGGCACATTATGAAACAATCGGCACCACAAGGAGTTTGATTTAAACTGGCCAGATTCGCAGCAGATACCGACGATGTCTTCAAGCGCATGGAAGGTGATGAAACATAGTTCCGTGTAGCGAGTAACACTGACTCTGTTACGGTCGATGTTGAGATATACGTACTTGATATTTCTACTATTTGAGAAAAATTCAAGTGATTACAATAGATTGCACACAGGCATAAATATGTATTATACTTCCGAATACCAAGATGTGTGTCGCAGATATACAACTCATGAAATTAGTATTTATCTCTGTACAAGTATCTACATTAGTGAATATGCATATAAACATATTAACACAACCGTTGGTATTTAGGCGTATATGCGTATGAGTACAAGATCGGCACACCTTAATTGGGACAAAACGAATTACGGATATTTTATTCGTAACCCTTACAGCGTAAGATTGACAATCAGTCCCACGTATAGTTGACATCAGTGTATTCCTCGGGGACTCTAACGACACTGTTAGTTCCACTAAATTGTTTGTGTGCACCTTCAACCTATATTAAGATCTACGACCTAACATCTAGTCCGCTTTGCCTCTCACAATAGGAATGTCAATAGACTTGAACTAATGCAAACGTTATCATAACAATGAGCACTGCAGACTGGCGCGGTTTAACAGTGCTATTGCAGAGTGGGAAGAAAGACCGAGAGAGACGAAGAATGGGAACGGAAAGAGACCTCTGACAGTGAGCACATGTCAGAGGGGAAACCCCCTTGACACACACGGTTACCACGGGGGAGCAACAATCATTTCCCCCAACGTGTCGAGAATTTCAAGCCAATCCCGAAGGACTAGGCAGAACGCATGAAGCTCATTCAGATGTCGCAGTTTCACTGTTCTCTTTGCCCAATCAAGTGTCACGTGCCATCGGATGATCTAATTTCAAATTCGCCTCGTCACCACAGTGCACGAAGACACTTGGTGTTCCTATATATTGTGAGCTGTCAATGTTCATAGATCTGTAGTTATATTCATTGCTAATTCGTCGACAGAAATTGCACTTGATTTGATATTAGCTGATGTAGGTACCTACATACCGATCACACGAACGTTTGCCAGTGCACCGTAGAAAACCTAGGAACTCACAATCGCCGGAGTGCAAGCACGCTTCGTTGCCCCGTTATTGAAAAGAAACCTCTTTAGTGATTCCGCCTACAATCTCCCTCATTTGCAGGCCGAATTAAAGCCCCTGTCCCTCGTGTTCGTCGAATGAGGCATCCACTCTCTCGCGTGCGTTGATATCGAACGGACGAGATTCGATTTGCCGGCGGATCGGTCTCTTTAAAAAGAACTTTCTACGGGTGAAAGTGGTTGCCGCGAAAGGTTGGTTTCTCGAACGGTGGTTAGAAAAGGAAAGAAGGGAAGAGGCGATTTTTGCTGGTTTGCCGGTTTGCCGGCTCTATTTAACTGCGATCAAAATCGTCTCGCCCGTTCACGTAAAAAGGCTCTAATAATGGTCAATTATTCATCATTAACAGTACCGCTTTCTCGCGATCAACAGACGTTCCACGTACTCTTTCGAAACAATAGCCTCAATATGATACTACGAATTCCCCTAGACATCCAATATTTTCTAAAAATATTGTCCATTCCCATCTGTGCACATCCTAAGCGTACCGAATGACGTGCCCGATCCAGAATTGTTTCTACGTTACTTCCTCTACACATACTGAATATTAGAATATCTAGACAAATTCACAGAAACCAAAAACTAAAAAAAAAATAAAAAAAAACGATTGACTCAAATCTGACGCAAAAGAAAGAGAAGGACGTGGGTGGGGAGGGAGAGACCTGCTGCAAAGTGGCGAAGTCTGCCACGTGCCGCGTTTACAGGGCTGCGCTCGGTAGATCGCTATCTGCTCGAGACAGTCCGGCAGGGTGGGAGCGTGTGCGCACGCGCGTCCACCTCGTCGGGGGAAGCGTATCCACTGTATCCAGGGATTATACACCACGGTGTAGAGGGGGGTCCTCGGCCAATGGCCGAATCCAGTGGGGGGAGGCATTGGGCCCAATCAGGGGCGAGAATCCGACCGCTCTCGGCGGCACGCGAGGGTGGCGTGAGTCATCCGACGATGCGCGAAGGCCCGGTGGCGACATCCGGCGGCGAATGTCCGGCCACAGTCGTACGCGATACGCCACGCCCGGCGCAACGCATAAGCGCGCGTCCTCGGGTGTCCTCGCAAGGATCGCTTTGCGAACACGAGGCAAGTTCTACACTGGTTCTACACTCACTCACTCACTCACACACACGCGCACGCACCGCTCGCTGTCCTCTATCTGTCTCCGCTCCGACACATACCGGCTTGAGTTTGCGCCGTTCGAGGGAGCGCACAGGGAAACCCACGTTCGACGCCGCCACGCACTTCATCGTCCCGTGCCGAGGGAAACGGACAGATTATCACGAGCCAGAGAGTGTGTAACGTGAGATTTCCAAAGCCGGTCGTGGTCGCCGGGCCGTGCTTCGCGCCCTTGGCAGAAAGTGTGAGTCACCCCTCAGTTCGTTATATCAGTTTTATTTCCCGTCCCCGACATTTGTTGTCGTCCCCACCCCTCCCCCTCTAACGGCTGATCGTCGAGAAGGGCCCGCTTAAATGATCGCGGAACGACCACGGCGAAGTTTCTTTCGGTGACGGCCAGAGTGTGACAGAGTTCAGAACGTTTCGCCATTCGGAGTTCGATCGGAGTGTTGTGTTCGACGTCGGACGCGCCGTTTTTTTTTTACGCGCGAGAATTCGCCTCGTGTGGGAAATGGTAAAAGGGACCTTTGCTCGCGGAATACTGGTAGGATCTTTCTGTGTTTTCGGTAATGATGTAACTGCGAGTTACGGGTACGGGTTGACCTCGGTAATTTCGGGCGCCGACAGGTGAGTCGCTTGTGGTAAACCGATTGAACTTGTATGTTCCCTATAAGCACTCCCTTTCGATTCTTTTTCGACAGTCATTCGAATTACTCAAAGTCGACTGACGCAAGATTATGTACACGATATTATAACCTTCGCGACCGTCAGAGGCAGGAGGTCGAGTCCTGCTAAAAAAATTCTCCATTCTCATCTCGTGCAAGAAAATCTAAAGAATCAGTAACCGTCATTAACGATATTGTACAAAACAAAAAAGAAGCGGCGATAATCGGTCGCGAAATTACATCGGCAAATTGTATGACAGTCAACTGCTCCTCCCGGGTTGGCGCAAATTCGCGCACGCAAAATGGAATACAGTCTCGATACAGGACGTCGTCAAGGGTGAAGCTGGCAGATGTTTGAAGAAGGGGCGTGATTCGGCCAATGGGAGTCGAGCGTTTTTACGGCCTCGATATTGCGGCTCGAAATCAAACTACAAATCGACATATTTCGGCCAGGTCCGTGAATGTTCCTCTGCCGATAGGCCGCTTGAAAGGAAAGTGTGCAAAAGTGCACTGCGAAGGAAGGAAGCGCAGCGATGCAACAGGGAGCAGATAGAATTTATAACCGCCGCCGGGCGAATGCTCCTCGGTCGGTAACCCACAGCAGTTCGCGCGAACGCGCCATAGGCCACAAAACTACTAGAGGCGTCACTTAATTGGATTTTATGCCATCGTAAAGCTCCGTGATCCCGTAACCGTATAGCCGGGCTAGAAAATCCAGCAGCCGCGGTAAGCCGCAGTTTGATTGACAGGTAAGGTGACACTGGCCGTGGAAAAAGCGGCCGGAGAATCGTCCGTGCGAAATGAACAGAACCGAGTGCTTCTTTTTGCTCAACAAACGAAGACAGCAACTGTATACCGCATTTGAGGCATCGGATTTGCAAGTTATGAGATGCACTTCTTGGGAAGTGTAACAGGACGATTAAGTGCACGCACTACGTAAGATTGTACAGAAAAAGTCACAGCTAATGTCTGAGACTCGACGGATACATCGGAAGACATAGTTCACGCGCAAATGTCTAAGAATCGGTCAAACCGAAATATTTGTTAATGCGCGTCGATGCTGAAGACTCCGAAGACCTGCGGAGTTTTGCACGTAACATAGAACTATGTCAAGAACAGCTAAAACTGAGCACATACTATAGGTCACCGTGTTTGAAGGGCGGCAAGTGGAAATTCGTACGGATCTGGCCGGAAGCCGAATTTATAGGACGCCCGCGCGCTATCAATGCGTAAGAACATCGCGTACAGCCGACCGGCATTAAAAAGAAAAACTGCACGAAAGCAGCATGCAATGTGCAGGCGGTCAGGGCCGATGAGCAGTAGTTCAATGATCGTTCCGCGAGTCGAGGCTTGATTTATGCGCGAACCATCTGCATAATTCATATAGTTAGATGGAGTAACACTGAGATGGAGGAATGAAGAGAGGAGACTGTCAGAGACCTTAAGATGCATATGTCAATGCAGACGCGTCTGTGCGTGCAGAGACGGAGAGACTGACACATTCGTGCGCATAAAGCGGACGAAACGGTTCCATGACGTGGCATGAGAAATTCGTGGGTGGCAGCTTCGAATAAACTTCTCTATCGATTTACCCCGACTCACGAAACTGCCGGACGGTTTTGTCGAAACCGGGCGTTACACCCTACCGCCACGCGCTGTTACGCACTCGATGGACGCTTAATGGATCGATACGGCGGCACGCAAGTTTCTCAACGCCTTTATATATACCGTTCTTTCGTTGCGAGTTTCAGGATGAAATTCGAACCGGTCTCTTCGAGTGCCGAGCACTCTAAACTGCCTGCCACCGTTCACGCGTGCCTCTTTTTCCGTACATTGGTCTATATTCGTAAACGCTGCCTGCTTAGTGGCCCTCTCGAGTTAGGCCTAATATGTTCTCGAGCTATTAACCAATTAGGCCAAACTCGCGGAACTGTGCTACTAAGTGTACGGCCCAATGCCTGGGTTGAGAGGTAGCAAATTGGATTACATGATTTATTCGTTCGTTTCTATTCACGGGCGCGACCGTACTGAGAGTGTGTGAAAAATGATGTACCCTCTTCTGTCGGCGTATTGGAATTAGGCGTAAGCTGTGATGAAGAGTAGAGTGGTGCCAAAATTGGTTTGAATCATCTCACATGGGACTTGCGCAACGCAAGAAGTTTCATCCAATTTACGGGACGAGGGCTAAAAGCATTGGTTCTTCATGCTTTCCAATCCCTTAAATAAGTACGCTGTTCTACTGATATAATTTAGACGTTTTATCATTGTTAAGGTACTTCCTACTTAAACAACGTCCAATATTCATATTTCAATGTGCTTATTCAAACACCAGCTATTTGAAAATACGACTTCGTACGACCGGCACCGTTGCACGTCGCACGATAGAAAAACATGAAGCATGGAAGAGATACGGAGAACAACGAGACCGATGGAGAGTTTCCACGCAAATTCGAACCAGGCTAAATGGACGCTGTCGAGAACTTTTTAACGCCCTCGTCACTCGTCCATTGTCCGGCAGGCTGTTGTAACGTCGCCGTCACATGTGTAATCCAATATTTCCGTGTAATATAAACTTCTCCCGTCTACGTGCAAAGTGTGCTTTCGTCCGGTGGAGGCGGCGGTGGCGGTGGTTTCTCGCCATAATCCCACCGTGTCCGACTGGACTCTAACAAAAACTCGCGACCTATTGGTGCCTGCCGCGTTTCACTCGGCTCCGTTACGTGCGACGAATTCATAAGTATCAGAAACGATTAAGCTCGCATGCGCACGCTCTATGAGCACAAACTGTTGACCGCTCGTAAACCGTATTAGGAGCCGTGATTAGACGCTACGTAGGTGCCTCCAGTCCGCTCCCGTAAGTTGCCTCTCGATTAGCCGATGCAATTACGCGTTGAGTCATATTGGAAGACATTTTCCCGGCACTGGCCTTATAGAGACTTAACCTTTCCCCGTGTCGCTGGCGAAACGGTGCCTTATGATGCGCCTTTACGCTTCTTGCATAAAGTGTAGCTCATTACACTTTGGAATGTATTTTTCGGAATTTCATTCGACCAAACGGTTTTCTCAATACGTTATTGTTTTAGGACATTTCTTAGTTGACTGATATTTTTACGATTGCCTCGTTAGATGATTTTTGACATGTTGCAAAGTGGGAGGACGGGTATCAGATAAATCTTGTATGGAACTTTCGTAAAACAGAGCGCGGGTGAGTCAAGAGTTCCTGGCAACTGAACATACCTTACAGTACACGGGAGAGACTAATCGAATAATTACCAGTGAGCACGGACCTCAGGCGTGTCTATTGTGCCTTCATACCTGCTCTGATGTAGACCGTTTCGTCTCGCCTTTGAGCGCAAACATTACGTGGCAACCTTACCAGGAGACTCCTTTTTAACAGACTTCGAAAAACGAGTAGGTTCTCTATTCGACAGTATATTTTTTATTATTTTTTTAAGTTTTTTTGTGTACTTACAGATTATTGAAATTACGTATTGCGATCATCTCGCGATCGCCACTTTGCCGGGGTGCTGCCCATTCACTGGTGGCAGATAAATCTCTTGAGATTAAGTGGAAAAGGGACGGGCAACTGGGAACGGCGAGTCACTCCCTCGACAATCGTTATTCGAATCAGACGAGCTCGTTCGTCATCTCCGAAAATGGCGTTCGGCTTTTATGTGAGAAAAAGAAAACGAGAAACTGGGGGAAGGAGGGATAGAGAAAGAGAGAGAGGTGCCGCAAAACCTCATTCGCGAGTTACGTCAGGCGCGACGCACAGCCGCCAAGGAAGCGTAAGCAACGCACTCGCGGCTCTGAATCATGAGAGTGAGAAAAGAATTCCGAGTACATTTCTCAGGAAGTCGTATACCGACGCCGTTTGTCAATGCGGTTTGTTGCTGCGATCATTTGTAAACGACCAAACGTGGTCGTTTGTACAACCCGTTGACCAACCAGAAATTGCATTAAACTTTGGACATTTCTTCAAACCAGATAATTCGTGCTAAATTCGCCTGTTTCGCGGCTAGATTGTCGCATTCTTGCTTCCGTTCTACTTTCTAGACGAGCGTAATGATCCACCATACGTCGAAATTGATTGAACGTAGAATTACCCAAATAAAGCACATTACCGCGATCTGGAGTTACAGTGTGTTATCAAAAAAAACATGGAACGCTGTCGAATTCAACAGGATCATGAACGTTTCGTTCAGTGAGAATTCGTAGGTCGCCCAACGTAATAACGCGACCCGGAAAAAATTAATACTTCGAACTATCCGACTACGTGTAAAGATAAGGACAGACGCGGCACAATGGAAAGAATAAGGATACACACGGCGCACGGTACAAGATTGTGTCGCCAAGCGAGCGGTTAACGCTCGCCGCTCGCGTCCCGTTCAGTATGGCGAAAACGTGCGACAGCCTTGGCGTTTTAGTGCTTGGCAGGAAGCCACGAGATTGTTGCATGTCTCGCTATCAGCTCTATACACATGGATCTCTCATTCATGGCATTGTCGACGGTGGTACAGCGGCTACTATCGGTGGCGCATGTTGCGCCGGCAAATGCGCGGCCATAAGTGACCTTGATGGGTACGCGTGCATCCTGCAGGCAAGAGTGCACCGCTGGACACGGGCGCAGCTTGGGGGAATTCATTAGCCGGGGTGTCATTATAATATTCCAGAGATACGGCCTGGTCGCAGCTGCATAGCTCTCTTTCTCTCAACTGTAGCGCCTAAGAAACTTTCCAACCGCGGGACTGCTTTGCGCATCGCTCGTCATCTTGCATATAGAAACGTGATTCGCGTCCGCAAGCGACATTTTCAGACTTCAGCGTACGTACAGTATTTGCTTTGATTCATATGTCGGATCGCAGTCATGCAAATTTCCAGTTTATCCGCGCGGGACTCACAATCGGTACAAAACTCGACGCAATTCACCTTCTTTATAATCGTACCAGCGAATCTGAGATCTTCATTTGCGATTCGACAATGTGACGTGCTTTTATCAGACGTCACGAGATATCGGTGAACAACAATGGATTAGCCGTGAAGCTCGCCGGGAAAGTAAACAGTGTAATACGAGATAAAAGCTTCGTCTGTCGCAGGGCGAAAGTGTCGGCCGAAAGCTCCCCGAGACACGCTTTTAACAAAGTAAACTTCTCGAGAGACAGCGGCGGAGAGTAAAAGGAACGCGTTCAGCCGGGGGATGTGCCTACGACGCTTTTCCGCTGGAAAAAATCTCTAGAGCCGTGTAAGAACCGAGTAAAAGCCACGGCCTCGCGAAGGAAGCGCGCGGAAACTGCACATGGACGAAGCGTGACGTCCTGCTCGGCATTATATAAATCCGTATAGCGGCAAGAAGAGGTAGTTAACAAGATTGCCAGCCAGACGAACCTCTTTCCAGCGAGGTAACTTCGTTCAAAGGAAGCGGGAGAATAGGAGCAGGACGTGGTGGAGATGATGAGCAAGGCTGAGAAGTTAGGCAGGAATGGAGGCGCGAGGATACGTCCCGCAAACTCCAAATCGAATGACTAGACTGCAAATGTCTCAAGGGGGTGCGCACAAAACGTCACCGGCTTAATAAAGTCACTGGACCGCGAGAGCTAGCGCGAAGCAGACGAAAGGAAAGCCGATGCGAAGGCGAGGAACGAAAATGTCGTGCACAGGGGGAGAGGGCAGGAGGATAGGATTACGCGAGCGTCGACGCAAAACGCAACGGCGTAGGTCAATGTTCTTGTAATCAGGCCTGCATGACAGCAGGGTGCAACCCTCATCTACGAGAAGCTCAGTCTTTCGTGAACATATATTGTATTAATAGGAGGCCAGTTAGTCTTCGATTATTTCTTATATGATAAGGAACCTGCAACGGAAGATGCGGTTCGCAGCTTTTATTTATTACTACTGCCGGTACATGGTCAAAGTAACAATGCATAGTATATGCTGGTAAATAAGTCTTATCGTATAGTTCATCTTTGACAAGAACATTACTTCGCCAATACGTGTTGAAGCAGGTTACAAATTGAAAGATGAAGGACGGATATGTACCTATTGGACACTTATGATTGAAGGGGCGATTGCGAAGCACTAAGGCAATTTGAGAAATGAGCCGTGCAATGGATAAATCTTCGGGAGGCGTAAATCAAATCGGAGGATTCTCGCCACCATTTATATTTTTCCGCTTTCGGAATATACACAGCCATTAGTTCTCCCCCTGCGATGTGAGTCACGTGAACCGGGGTAGCCGTGTGTGACAACGCTAAAATACCCTGGACCTCCCCAATGCTTTTCGATCGAGTGGACTCATCGCGGGTGAGTGTGTGCGAGAGGGAAAAGCACTGCAAATGTGGGACACGTGGCGACGAGGGTTGTAACTGGGTTGTTCGGGGCGGCTGAATTGTCGCGTCGTAAAATTGATGGCAATGGATGTCGCATAACACTGTATCATATCGTAAAACCGCAGTAAATATTTTATTAGGTTTGCCACGTTTAATATAGCATGTGAGATTCATATGATATGCAAAGCAGTATGTAACAAGTTTACTTCTTGTTCAAGCAAACTGGTGCCAATGATGACACTCATAAGGTTTTGTAATAAATTCGACTAGCGCCCGAAGTAGCGAAAAGTATTTACAATTAATTCTGTTGTCAGTAAAACCGTAATTGAAATTTTTCGCCACTTAATCAACTTTACGGGATGCCACTTTTTTCAAAAATTTCTATTACTTGAAGATGATGACGTGACGCAAGAATTATACCTCATCTTTTAAGACTTGCTAACGAATAGGAACCTCATAAAAGATGAAACCGGTGATGTGTATGAATACTTTTGAACGTACTCGGCTCGCGAGCTTCTTAGTCATTACTCGCTAATGACTCCTCAGGTGATGCCGCACCTTCGTCAATACTAAAATTAAATCTCATTCAGAATGAAGGAAGGTCTACGTCGAGCGTTCACTCGCTTTTTATGTATACACAAGTGTCTGCGAAGATCGCGGTTTCATCGAGACATCATCACCACACAACAATAATGCAAGACCGCGAGGCAGACTACGATGATTATATCGTGATTGCATAATTACGCACCGAAACGCTTCAGGAACTATGATTCACGCTTATCTCAACCGGCTGTGTTGACGGTATTCCACAAATACACGACGCGCATACACATCGCAAATCGTTGGAAAAGGGATATTATCGCACGGATTAGCGGTTAGCGGTTATAACTCACATACCGATAACAGTAACCGTGTGCGACAACTCTTTTTCAATGTATCCTTGCCCATAACAATACACCCAGCTACGTTACGAAATAACTTTCTCTTTACGCGTACCGAATTTCCTTCAAATTTCTCTTACCGCTGACGTAGCATTACAATTTACCATGGATCCAACATAATTACATTTGTCCCGCATCGATACGACCATAGAAACTAGTTAACTCAGATTCTCTCCCCGCTTAAAGTGCGTCCGTACGAGGCCACTGATTTTCGCAATTTGCGAAGCATGTTTTACCAGTTGACAACCAATGTCCCGTGGCTCCAATGTGAACGCAAAAATCTCGAGAGCCACGAATATGCGTGTCCAATAATTTCAGTAACCCCCCAACCGTGCTCTCGACATCTTCACTCTCAGGTGTCGACGAGGCCTATGTTTGACATGTGTCAGAATAATGCGTGAAGGCCGACGCGCGCCGGTGACCGCCGTCAGTGGCCCCCTGCGCTCGTAAAGCTCGGCACCCCGTGACCCGAGAGAGAGGTCAACATCGATCGAGCCTCATTCTAACCAGTATTATCCTTCCCGTTTGCAGACGATCTAAAGCAGATCAGCCGATTTCTGCTGTTCTGGGCGAAACACCGCGGCTCGCAGGACAACATAACAGTGATCGTCGTCTTCCTGACGCCGCCAACGGAGATCGCCGCCAGGCTTGAGCCCACGCCACGGCACAGCATGAACTCGCTTTACTCGAAGGTGCTGAAGGACCAGCTGCTGGGCGAAATGGGCATCGACGACATACATCAGACTCAGGAGCATCGTCAGGAGCGAGATCAGAACGAGAACGGCGACGGCAGCGCGATCGACGACAATCGTCTGGCGATCGAGCGGGCCAGCAACGGGAAGCACGAGAATGGCAGCGCCGATTACGACTACGAGGATCTCGGGCCCGAGACGGACGTCGACGCGATCGACGACGTCCCCGACACCTGCTGCACGCCGCTCGAGAAACTGTCGCGCGAGCTTTTCCCCGACGAGAAGCTGCCGGCTGAATCATCCGCCGCGGCGCAGCCGGAGGACGCGGACCGCGATGCGACCGACGACAAGCCGGACAACGAGTTCGAGCAGAAGGAAGACTTCGCGCACAACGACGACTACTCCCCGCCGACCTCGCCGACTACCAGTATGTACGACCGGTTTTTATAAATCTATTGAAGATTTCGTGCTTGCGCGACAGCCAGCCGTACATTGCCAGGCGACATGCAAACGCCTGCCCGTACGCGTCTCTCGCTGCACGTCGAGTTCCAAGGAATTTGTCACTTTCGACAGCAACGATTTGCGGAAACGCTTCAAAGTAGAGTCCTATATTATGCCTTTTGTACGTGAGCCTACTCGACTCGCTCAGTCTTTGTTAGACTTGCAAATAGCAGTTGCAGCGAGCTTAAGATGTATGATCGGGGTAAAAAAAGCACCGTGTTCAAGTTGAACTCGTCACGTACCGCTTAATTCTCACGACGCGACACTTGCGCCAATGTGGTAGGCGTCGTAAATGGAAAAAAGCCGAGATATTCCCTCCTCGCAGTCGTGTTAAGTTTGGAAATATTCGGCCAGGTCCGCGTGACCATATCGGGTTCTTCCTCGACCGGTTTTGTCGCATGAGAAGGGCTCAGTGTGTAGCTCTCCGTGAAAAAAAGAGCAGAGGGGGGAAAAAAAGAATCGCCGACAGATCCTTCTCATAAGGGAAGAGTAAATACGCGGAATACCCCCAAATGCAAAGTATTATGACGAAACAAATTATCCGCTGTCGCCGTAAATTCACGCCGCACTGAATTATCTCAAAGTGCACTGAGTGTTTTTATTCCCAATAAGGAATACGGTTAAAAAAAAACTAACAAAAAATAAGATAAGAGAGCGTTACTTTCATGACCATTCTAATGCAAATGTTGTATAAATCCAGCTTGTTAGCTGCAACGTAGTAGTTGAGCGACGCTACGTACATTTTCAAAAAGTCATCTTACTCACTCCGCGAATGTCGACACACGTTCCTTCCCCACTGTCACGAGAATCGTCGTCGTCGCCGGCTTCTGTCGCGTACTTTATATAGCGTGAGTCTTAAAATTTTTACATTCCAAATGCCCCACGCACGTGGAGCACCCGGGAATAACTCCTATTCCTGCGCGTGCGGCATGCGCACACTCAAGGCAATCTCAATGCACTTTTGACTCTACTTGCGGGAGACGTTTCTACACGGATGTTATCATCAGTCAAAAGAAGTTTAGACGAAAGGTGCAGTAGGCAAGAGAACTACAATCACCCTCTTCATGATTTTATTTCCATTTGCTTGAGACGTTCGGAATAATTAAACAAATTGTGCGTTATTGATTACATTAGGAATATGCGTTTCCAGGATATTCAAAAGAGTTGCACTTAAGAAATTGTCAAATGTTCTCGTTTATTGTGCCGGTCTAGCCACTCTTGATTTGCTGGAATTTATACGGTAAATTAGTCATGTGCGGTTGAATATCTTTTTATGCAATAAATGTATAAAAGGCTTATAATTAGCCATGAGACATTTCAGTATTTGACGTGCAGTTCTGAGGCACCATGTTAGGTGAAAATCAGGAGCCTCTTTAGGGTGGGAAAAAGTCTGCGTCTGCTGTCGTGACGAGCTATTTTCGTGTACCTTAAACGGAGCGGACTGAAAAGAGAACATGGGTTATTTTAGAAAAACGTTCCTCCAAAACTTTCGGAGGTACAAAAAATGTGTTAATAAACGTACGGAACCGTTTGTTTTTAATTCTGAATACAGACCATCATATCTTTCATTACAGTTTTGTAGTTTTTCGAGGGATGCTTACTCTGAATTTAGATTGCTAATTAAATATCAAAAACCGTGGTAGGTTCGATGATCCGTAAAGTTATAAGACAAGCGATTACAGTAACGAGACTCGTATGTCAGTCTAATGTTAACCCGTTGACAAGCGTCGTCGGTCTTTCCACCTGTAATTTGCCATGGCGAATGACCGTTCGAACTAATACCAATGAATCGTGTTGATCATCAGACAGAGAGTTGCAATGAATGGCAGGCAACCATCCGCAACAGATTCAACCTGAGCTGACGTCCAGAGCAAACGGGCTGACCGATACGTATCTGGCCATCTCTTTTAAATATAAATGCTAAAGGTGGTACGCTTGGATAGCCACCTATATATGAATGCATATTTATGTACACATACATACGCATGTTCTTTTATATTTCGCCGAGACCCGGCCCACTTTCCACTGTACTTTGGCTTTCACCACCGTGTGCCAGTCACTGCACTTCCTGCACTGATTGTCGTCCGCTTCGCGAATCAGACCAGGCTCGTGCGGCCTTCTGCCTCTTCTCTTCTTCCCATTCTTACCATTTTCCTTCTTTCCTCTCTTTCCCTGTTCTCTCTCTCTATCTCTCTCCCTCTCGTCCGCAATCTTTCTCCGCCCCGTCTACGTTCAACTATCCATTTATCAACTATCTCCCTCCTCGTTCTCGTACTTCTCCACGCGAACGGCTAGTTAGTTAACGCATCCGTTGTAGCAAGTGCTCAGCTTTTTAATTAGTCATTAATCACTCCATTATACAGTAGGCGTCGTGCGCGTGCGCGTGGGCCTCACTTTCAAATGGTGCAAAGCCTACGGTTGCGCGCACCAAGTTCCTTGCGTTTCCAGTTAAGGAGAATATCGATCGCCGGTTCCGCCAATCGCTGATGGTCGCCTGTAAGATTTCCTTAAAAACTGACCACGATCAACATTGACCATCGTTGTCCGATCTCTTAACCGTTTCAATTTGCAAGAATTCTGCGCGAAAGACCTACTATTAGATGATCAGAGGATCTGGTTTTTTAATGCTGCGGTTATTTATAATCGTTCATTTAATAAGCAGTTTAGATCATATACATCATCGCAGTTTAAAGCGACGTGACTCAATCGCGATCCAGCAATGTTTCATCCGTCCTTCTCGCTTATCCCTTGAGAAATGTCAGAATGTCGCACGACGGTACTCCTGACGCAACCTGCGAACTTTTGATGAGTGCGTGCATTCATAACAGGTATGACATTAATATCTTCGGAGTCTCTCCGAAAAGTTTCAGTGGCTCTACTTGTTCGCTAACTAAAAGCACGCTGCGGCACAAGGGGGGGGGGGGAGGGTACCCGTGTCGTGACACTTAACGTGTGATGCCAATGGCGTGAGGCCAACGCATGCGCATCACATCTCGTCGCGTAACTTTGAGTCCCCGCTCCCTTTCTCCGCCTCTGTTTCTCATTTTGACAGTTATCGGGTTTAATTTTATCACAGACGTTCTCTCGTGTCGCGCGTTTTCCGACAGAGAGAATTCTCGTACCGCTGCACCACTCTCGCGTACCGTCCGTGATAATTTGTAATCGACACTTACACCACTCCCCGTTACCGATAGTTTCCCCCTGTCTAAACTTACTCCTCATTACTCATCACTATCCATCATGAATTGCATGCACGTACCATTCCTTACCGAATCAGCTGACTTGACATTTGGAGCATTGTTGACACATCGTGGGACAGTCATTATCTTGTTAGACGGTTTTACTTTTATCTCCCACACATGTCCGGAGTAAATCGATCTCGTCGCTGATCGCGCGATTTCGAGAGACAACCGTACTCGCTAACAAACGTGGTTACCCCGTTGAATTTGGCGCCGACCGACAGAGACATCTTGCGCGGCAAGTATCGCGCCGCGATTGGTCATTCGGTCAGTCGTTGCCTCGCGATTGGCGCGTGAGCCGGGAAGTTGAGGCCAATGGGCGAGTGTGGCGCGCGGTGCGCGGTGTAGGAAGGGGTTCCGGCAGTTGGGCTCGAGGCTCGCACGATCGTAAGTGTGCGCGTCTCTCCTTTCATCCTCGACCGTGGTGTTTTTCTAAAGCGGCGTATACCTCACGCCGATTTCGAGGCACCGAGTGTGTTCGGCTGACGACAAGGAGCGCTTTCCACGGGCGCGTGCACTGTGAGAGACTGTCGTGCGTGACTGCGGCTGTCAGGAGGGAAATATTTATACTTAGCTGGCCCAGTGAAAGAGCGCGCGTTCCACAAGGTACGTTAATACTTACACGTCCACCATCGCGGACGAGCTTGCTCGCTAATTTAAATTTGGAACGTACGCCGGCCGGCGACTCGATAATGCCATGGATATTCGGCGAGTCGCGTCTTTTCCGCCCAAGGACTACCCCGGATTCGCACTTCGTGCCTCTTGAGGTTACGAAAGGCGCACTGCTCGCAGACGTCATTGTCCGTAGAATTCGGTTGTATACATGTATTGCAGCGCTGGAACGAAAGTGTTTCGTCAGAAGTGTTTTTACACGCGAAATTCCGTCGCATGCCACGCTTTGCTGGCAGGACGATTTTTCCCATATCCCACCGATGATTCCTGCGATTTAGTGACTGTGCCGCGAAAAAGAGTAGCCAGGCATTGTTTACAAATTGACGTCGAGTCAAAGGTTATGCGCCGTTGGTGCGATGGCGAACGAACGAAAACAAATTTCACGTCCGTGCAATTTGATTCGGGGAAACGTCAGTCCTTCGGGCGAAATTAGGCATCTTCTTTGTGGAAGGCGAACTGGGTCACGATCACAACTTAGTCGCCTCACGCTGATTGGTTCGGGCATTCAAATTTTGTCGTTTTATCGGGCCGCTACTGGGCGTCGTCCCGCCGGGGATTTCGTTAGAAAGCAGGCTCGTCGATGCTTCGAGAAACGATACGCCGAGACGCGAGTATAGCGAAGAAGAGACACACGATCTCTGCTTTCAGCGCGAAAGAGCTTGAGTCATCGCGATAATTTAGACCGCTTCGAGAATCTATGCGATGATGGTGCGTACGTGGTAAAACTTCTTTTCACGTCCGGACAGGTGTAACGGATTCTAAAAAGACTGCGTGCATGGCTGATGGTATTGCGTATGAGCTTGCATAAAAAATGCAATTTTATGCATAACTCAACGAGCTCTTATTTTAAATGGGTGTCTGCCGGCGCACTCCTGCTGTAGTATCACCGGAATACGTATTTATTATGCGAACCTTTATCTGCGCAGTTACGACCATATATCCCTCTTGCAGTTATTCATGAAGCCATATGAAACATTAGTATCTTGGCCCCCTGAACAATAACGTACTATTTATAAAAAATGTGGAGGGTGTTCGGTAAAGTTTTGCTAAAAAATATTACTGACTAAAGCCAACCCAGATCGCGTTTACCGATATGCGCAATATTAAAAGAATCGATCAATACCTTTTACCTAAAGCTAATATCAGCAATTAGTTCGTTATTTGTGAATTACACGTCTACGACTATTCTCGTCAATAATAAACACCGTGACAAATGATATGCGAAAGCCCGACGTTTACCTTATGGTGCACTCCGATTGTCATACAGCACGGTAAAAAACATAATATTGTACATACATACCGGTGACACACTCGAAGCGGAGTGATCGCGTTCCGTCGTCAGGTGAAGTTAACAACAAGACACGAATTTGCCTCTACGTATATATGATGTATCGTGCTACTACGAAATTGTTAGATAGTTTAAACGAATAACTCATTATGCATGCAGTCTGAGAATTCCGTAAAATTTTCTTTTTACCTCCCCGTATACAGCAATCCCTTCTCTCGTTCTCTTACAATGTTGCACGTGCCGGCTGCGTTTTATTTATAGCGTTCAAAGCCTTATACCCAGACAACAGTCGGTTTTCCATATCACAACATTAATGTCGGGTCTCTCTTGCTGACCAGAAGGGAGAGTAGGTAATTGGATATGCATATTGGACACACGAGTTGGTATGGATCGGCTTATGTTGAAGTTAAGCAAATTATTACGTTACAGTACATCTTCCTATGGTTCGTATACATGTGTATGTACGTAATGCATCGATGCTTGTTATCGTGCTTAGCGCAGATAGTGTGTTACCGCACGATTATATTTTAAAGTGACTTCATTATTATTTCATCGGAAAGAATTGGTGGTTTCAGATGTTAGCGTAATCGTAATACATTGAGTCCTTTGTAGCACTTGTTGCGCTCGTTTCTTTTTATACTCCAAAATACTGTAAAGTAGAAGCTAAAAGCATAGTCTCAGACGTGTATGTGGAACGGATTGTCTTGAAATGCTGTTTATTTTTAGGCAGTGGTCTTAACTTTTAGCGGTGTCGCGAATGAATGTTCGGAACGCACACTGTACAGGAAGTATCTACCTTTTCTGTACGTTAAATTTTGAGTTTGCACTCAGACGAAGTCACTGCCGAACTTCACGGTATGTTTGTTTCAAGGTTAAAGATCTATTCTTGGTGTGTGATGTACAGTCTCTTTCGAGTCTAAACTTTGCCTTTTCATATCTCTCTCTCCTCTTTCTGTCTTTTTCATTCCTCACTCATTCAACGCGTTGGTATCCAGGTACTGATTTGTACCCATGAATTAATTAATAAAAGATTCACGAAATTTTATTATCAGACAAACTCCAATGACCGAGAACGTAACATAAAATGGTATACCACTGTAGACTATACTGAAAACATTTTCGATCTGCCAACTGTCAGGTGAAACTGCTTTAATGTAACTACTATGATTGAAATTATTTTGATGATTATCCGCAAATACGTGTGTGAATCCAACAGATCAAGGGATGCAAATGTTCATGAAACAACGGTAAGACTCTTATTAGAGGTATATTTCTTTAAACAAAGAAAAGTACTGTGCTCGTAACCCCCATATTTTTCGGACGTACTGTACATATGTGATATGCGTGTGCACATATGTGTCCTAAGTTTTGCATCAGGGACAAGAGACAGGCAAGTTCGTGCGTGCGAGAGACTTTCGCTACCCCAGTGCGTGACAGACTAGAATTTATTATCGACAATTAACGTACCGCCGATAGCGGTTAATCAGCGAGGCATATGTCACTGTGCCAGCTTGAGGAGGCGAGAACGGCATCCACGAGGTTACTGGCTCGAACTATTTTTCTCATCTTCACTCTGCATCCAGCAGAGGTAATGACCTCTACACCGCCTCTGCTCGCCTCCACGCTTACTTCGAGACGAACAAAACGGTGTGACGAGGGAAAGTGAGACGAAAAATCGGACGCAGCATAAACGTTCACGCAAAATTCCGTTTCACGTCGAAGAGGTGCAAAGATCTTGACGATTAACTGATCCAGTTGCCCTAATGATACTGCAGACGCGTATAAAATCTGTGTCAGCTATAATTAACCGATGATGTCCGACACGCGATTCTCTGTTTCCACGACTCGTAATGATTCACGTTTATCTTGGAATCATAACATCAGTTGTCGACAATGTAACGTTTCCACCGATGCGTTGTGTTTAGTGTCTGCATTAGATTAGACGAATTTCTTCAGTAGCGTCAAAAATGACGGTGTGATTAGAGATCATCGTTTACGTTGTTATCAGTACCACGAACACTGAATCGTTGTTCACGATGATGTCAGCAATATGGCATAGGAATCCACTCTACATACAATGCACTTTCCGATACTGACAACTTTGCAGCCACTCTGCCCGTGAGTTTTCTGGCATCTGCTCCTACAATCATTGTTATCAAGTCTGCATCCGGGTGTGACGTTTCGTTGACTCGCATGGGATGCTGGTATGCTGATGTTCTTTGCGGATTTCGAAGAAAATGATATTTGATATACATGATTCTCACAATCAGTACGAAAGTGACGTAAAAATGAAACAGTGTTCTCGTTGGTTGTTTGTTGCTTATAACGTCCGATGATCACTTTAGTTGCAAAATTGATATTAGCGATCGTAACGATAGCTAGATCTTAATGGCCTCTTGAAAGAATATTTGAAATTATCACTCAAGATTCAGATAACGTCGATTAAGATCTTTGATGACAAATAGCAGATAATATCGATCGAATGTAAGACAAGACCGAATGTACCGGCAAGAGCATCGCGACAATTATACTGTTACCAAATGTAGCAAAATTGGGGGTTTTGAGTTAACATGGGAGAGACAAGAAGAGTGGCATTGCGACACTTTTCTCCATTATCCAATCTGCAGATCTCTGTACGTCGCGCGTCTCCCTCGTTTTCTCTTTTACCTGACATCCTTATTCACGCTTTAATTATCTGCGTCTCACTGGCCGGCAGCCCGTTTGCGAAATCCTACGCGATTGCGTGCATATATTATGGAATCTTGGCTACGCGAGCGTGTGTACGTTGTGTGAGACTAACGACACAATACACAATGTCCCCAGGTTGTGTCACACTATTTGGACGATTCTGCATTACGTTATACCAGAGATCCTTTAAAGTTTAAACAGACATTCCTATAATCGTACGTTTTAACGGTAGAAGCAAGTTGTCCGATAAGAATAAAAAAATACGTACGTGATGAGTAATGCATGTGTGTAATAAGGACATGACATATGAGATATTTTAGTATCCGCGATAAAAGAATTGATCGAATCATGCTTAAGAATCGCGTTGTGAGAGATATCCAATCATTTTTTCCACATATGTACTGAAATGGACTCGATACCTTGTACTGTCAACTGCACACCGTAAAGTCATCACGCGTTCTGTGGGCATAAGTGTTTACAACGGTGAAATAAATTCTCAAACGGTCGTTATTAACAGAATGTAAAGGCCATTCTCTCTTTCTCTCTTTCTCTCTCCCTCTCTATCGTAAACTTCGAAGTGGCGTGATCGACATCCGCGTAACTCAACCTTTTACGTACCTTTATCCTTTTTACATCCACTCCATCTCCGTACATAAGTTAGCGAGAAAACAATAAGTTCGTGATTGCGGTTCACTGAAACGGCTCTCACAGTCTCGCCGTAGAACATCTTATTCCTCTTACTATACGCGCGCGTTATATCAGCATGAGAGAAAACCAGGTTTCGAGGTACAGAAGAAAGGGAGGAGATTAGCATAACGCCCATAAAGTTACAACACGTTACAACACGTTACTTCTTCCTACTTGGTCCATTACGTCCCCGTGCAAAAGCACCATCGTCCGTACACCGCGTCTGACATGCTCGTTTTTCGCGATAGCATCGTCCACACTCTCTTCGTTACACGCGCGTATGCACTTGTAGTGTTGCATATGTACATATACACACGCGCATATTGTCCATAAGACGGTATTTTTACGAATCAGACCGGACATCGTGCGTGTACGGATATTAAATTTCTGTTCGTACGTTAGGAGTACTCGAGGAAGTCGAATCTCAAATTGCCGCAGAACTCAAAGCCTTTCTTCCTATTTATCTATAAATCTACGATATATCTACCATCTGTATCCTCGTGGTCTCTTGTCGCTGAACTTTACGAATCTACTCCTTCTGATTTTCTTGCCCGATCCCTTCGTTCGTTCGCTGCTCCTCTCTGCTTAGTCTACTTCTATTTCTACTACGCTGGCCAGTGAAAATTGAGGTTATGTTAAAGCCTTGCATGGCTCGCTCAACTCTTTTATGAAAGGCCTTTTGTTACACGAGACCAGCGTGCGCTACCAATAAATACCGTGAATAGATAAATTATCTGACCGCGTAAAATGAGACCGCGCAGGGAGGGGGGGGGGGGGGATATTATTACCCGTGTAGACTCGCAGAGTGAGGGAGCAGTCTACTGTTTCCTATCCGTTTCCACGTCTTCGTTTCCTTTCTTTCTGCGTCTGCTCAGACTATTCAGTGCACAGCCTCTTGCCTTTTTTTCGTCTACGTTTTGGTCTTTCGTTCTCTCCCAATGGCGGTTTAAAATTAGCCTATCCCCTACTCCCGGTGGAAGACCCGATACACGTCGGTCGACGCACGAGACCCAGCGAAGTGGAAATGGAAAAAGAATAATAAGAGAAGAGTAACGAGTACCGAAGTTCTCCTCGGAACGTTGAATTCCTCTCCGCCGAGCGTCATTTTTCGCTCGCGAGTCTCGCCGTCTCGGCGAAACGGAAAGAATTCTATTGTGCCCTCTCAATAATCACCACGTTACATACTGATGCTAAGCTGACCGGCATACATGCCATTGCGGGGTATAATAGGTGGTAGCTTCTGATTTTAGATCAATGAATTTTTACACTTGGCAACAGTAAGTAGAACCGGTTACTTTGTTATCGAGGAACATTTTTATCCCTTAAAATTTGTTTAGAATCAACTTCTTCTTACTTTACTTTACATATTCTAACGAGCCCTAAAGATAGCCGACTATAAATACTGTTACGATCTCGTGCCTAAGAGAGATGTAAATGCATCGTTCATGCGTAATGAAGCATGTTGAATGGACGATACGTATTAATGTCTACTTATATGCAATAATAGCGACGCACGTAATTTACCTCGCCTATTTCTGCTTCGTGCAATAAAAACAAAACAGATCGCGTACGTTACTGTAATAATGGCACTTGCCATTCTTATATGACCATTAGGTTGTGTTGATTGATTTCCCTTCCGCCGACTTGCAAGAGCTGATAACGAGGCTGAAAGGTACATAGGAGCAGCCGTTGGTACGAATTTGCGTTGGTGGTAAGGATAGGTTAGAATTAAGAACGGGTTAAACGGGCATTCTCCGCGTGGGTCGTTCATTTTTTCCTCCGGCATCCCTTAGGTCAGTTTCCATACGCCTTCTAGACTCTTCGATCTGGTAAAACTGCAACCACTGCCAGGCCTCGCGTGTGTATCGATTATTCTGTCTGTCTCGTTATAGCTCGAGGTGTTCGTCATTAGGGACAATTTGTTCTTCGATCGTCGTCGTTACGCCGATACATATTCCGACTGTGATTGATACAATCATTCGTTATTTATCACTTTCTTTTTTTTCCTATAACAAAGCTATTGATTTCACATAATTTATAAGAAAGTGACTTGAAGCAATACGTCAGTATTTCCGGTTTACGCGCAGTCTGCTTCCTTGATATTTGAACCTTCACCGAGCAAGCAAAACCATCCGCGGAGCCATCGTTTAGAAGAATGAACCTGTCCGTGGCCCCGTTGCGACAGTATCATCCGTCACCGGGTGCACCCTTCAGTCTTCGTCCACCTGCGCGGGCAACATTTTCGACGACCAGACATCGACGAATATCCACCGCGTAGTCGCGCTTTTTTCCGCCAGCCAACCGGACGCGAGCCAGTCAATGGGCTGCGTGCACGCCCTACGTAAGGACGAATCGCAGAAATGGCGTGTTCCTGCTGGAAGATGAGGTGCGACTGTTGCTACACGGTGCACAGGTGGGTGGTGCGCCGGGGGGTGGGAGGAAGAGAGAGAGAGAGAGAGAAGGGGAGTGCTCCAGGGGCTCTAGACTAGATCGATAATGCATCTCTTGGCGGGCGTTGTTCCTCTTAGTCACCGCGCGATCGCTCCTGCGAGGTGATATCCTGATCGGCGCGAGTGAACACACCGCTCTTGATTCCGTGTCCAACGTCGCGGACAATTCCGCGTTCGCCCTGATTGTGCACTCGACGAGGCAAAGATCGCCGTGCTCCTGTTCTGTCTGTGTGCGCGTGTGTGCGTGGGGTTTCGTGCGAGGGAAGTGATTGCTTCGGTTCGCGGAAAAAGCGGGCCGTTCATGTGGAACAACGAGCACGACGGGCGCAGCGGGTCCGTGAAAAGGTGGTCAACCTAGGGAGTCGATCCATGTTCACTCATCTTTATTTGCATCAAGCTGCGAGTACGGTACGAACAGCGCTCGCGGGCGTTCATGCGAGTTTCTTTATGAATTTATTTCAATGGATTTTTTGAACATCTTTTAAGGGGTGTAAATTAAGTAGCTTTGTACTTGAGAAGGTTGTATCTCGCTGCCGAGGGAGCAAATGGATATCGTAGGTTAAAGAACGTTGTGTGGGTAGTGTAACGTAATGATCGCTGGAAGGAATGAGGTTATTTAACGCTGATCGTTTAAATTGGGTACGGCTGAAAAGTGGCATGGCAAAAATATAGAAAGCGATGAATTTTGAACTCTGATGTGGGTGTACAGTTGGGCAGTGTCGACAAACGTCAAACCACGCACAACGCGTCTGTCATGTACATGGTACAGGACCAAGCCAACGGGGAAATCGATAGTTCATTCATCTCGTCTCAGATAAAGTTCTGAGTGAGTGCCAAGAAATATCGATGTGTGGGTTGATTTCCTTCACTTCACGTTGATTATGGTATTACGGATGCTTATTTGAAATCTGCCAAACACATCGGATTTCTAACCGGGATTCTCGGAAAAAACGATTCTTACTTTGCTCGCTAATTCATTTGCATCATTCTCATGATCATTTTTTCATTACCGCCGAGAGATTGCGCGTCTTGACCCTAAACAGGCTATCGACAAAAATTCAGACTTTCAGTCCAATCGAAAAAGCAACTGCGCGTGTCTGTTCACTTAAACATCGTCACTGCGCAGTGAAATCGATCCATTTCGAATGCGCCGAAAATTCGGCCCAGACGCATCCAAACGCCGGTAGTAATCATATTCGCCAGTAAGTGTGTTACCACGTTGCGTGCGACGGTTCAATATACGCATTATCCTGCGTACGCACTTCCTACTGCCAGCTGTGATGTTGAGGTAGGTAATGGGGTTGGAAATGGAAGATTCTGAGGTCCGGACGAGCGAGAACCGTTTGTTCTAGCTCACTATGAATTGGTAAAGTTTATGCGACTGCAAATATTTATAAGTTGTATTGTACGCGATAACGGAATATGATTTCTACTATTTCATCGTAGAAAGATGTAAGAAAAAATACATATTCTGAGAGATTTCTACGGAATTGTTCGTAGTAGCCATATTGTTTTCAAAATTGCGCTTAGAGGATTATTAACTATCTATGCGTTGAGCAAAATATATTAATTTACATTTATTTAATTGAACACGTAAATCATTGAATATTTTACAGCAGTTATTAAAGGTTTATAATTTTTATTGCAGAGTCCAATCAGCATGCATTGATAGCAGAAGCAGATAATGTAGCGGACAGTGAGGATTCGGAAGACGGATGGAATTATTACCGCGTTGATCCGAACAAAGAGAAAGACTCTACCACTCCCGTGGACTTGGCTCACGATACTAAGGACGTAAAGCAGAGTTCTGAGTCTCTGGACGAAGATAATATAGATATCCAGTCTCCAGAAGTTGAAGACGAAAGTAAATGTAAAAATCCAACGCAGGAAATCTCGCCTGAGCTTATTGACACTGATGTAAGTACACTGCAAAATGAAACGTAGCCTTTGCTTTACATCAGACACTTTAATTATTTCACGAATAGAGTTGTGCGAGTTATGTCATAGTGCACTGTTGTTACCAATATCAGCGTATAACAACGACCTCAGAGATGAATTTCCTATCGTACTTAATTTATAGATTAGCGCCCAAGGCACGTTGACCGAGCCAGAGGAGAAAGAAGAAGATTCGACTTTGAGTGACCATAAGAACGACGAGCGAGATATGGATTTCCAGTTGAACCCGGATGCAGCCGAATTTGTACCAGTTTCACCGTCTGCAATAGGATCATCCCGGATAAATCATCTGATGCAGGGTGTTATCGCAGGTTCTCCTTTGAAGAACACACTAGGAATGGATGACATTCCCGTACCAAGCCAAAGAGAGTTTGAGGAGGAAGTCTGTCAAAGACCAAGCGAAATTGACAACGAAGAACGTTCCAATGGTGAATATCCTCAGCAGGGCAATGACCTCACAGATTTCATCGGAGAGAGACAAAAAGTGGCCGGCATACCAATCGGCCTCGACGAATCTGAGATCTCATCAACGAAGGCTGAGTTCGGCGATGAGTCTTCGACGAGCTTTCTGACGGCAACCGATTTCCCAAGAACAGGTGCATCGATGATGATAGATGATTCGTTCGCGGATTCCGAACGTGATTCCGAGCGCGATTCCGATTATGACATCGCCAAGGACCCGATGGCCATGTCCTTGACGCCCGGCGATTTTGAGATTGCGTTGGAGAAAAGTGTAGACTTAAACGCAGTTCACGATTTGACGGGCGATGACCTCGGCGAAGAAAATGGAACTACCGAGGAAGATACAACTGCACCCGAAAAACTTGATTTCGACGATAATATTTATTCTGACATACACGCTGACATTAATCCATTTGCCCACGGACAACCTGACGATCGTCCAGAACATACTGAAACACAAAATCTCGATCCTTATGATCCGTTTGCACTAAAAGAGGAGCATCCGCAGTCGCCGTCTGGAGAACAAAAAGACGCAGAGTTGACAATTGTTGAGACCACAGAAATGTGTGAGCCAAGGGCGTCCGACTTTTTACTGGACTTCGAATCAAGACGTCAGTCGTCGCCGATAGAAGGAAAATCTCTAATGGATCAGGAAGACAACCAAGAAGAACTGCAATCGGTGGAGTCACCGTTATCGGTGAATGAATCAGAATTGTTACCTAGCAAGGAAATTAATACCATTGAACAACATCTGTCGCCTTTCGATGCCGACACTGATGTTTCGAAGCACGTTACTGAAGGTAGCGAAGAAACCACGGCGCTACTTGATGGGCAGAGTCTCCAACAGAGTAGCTCAAAAGATCAGGATACGCCCTCGTCGTTATCACCTCTTCCAGATTCGGACTGCTCACCGGAAAGTGGGCAAATCTCGGCAGTACCCACATCTTCGACACCACCAGCTGTTTCGCCGGTTCATATCAAAACAGACTGTTTCTCCTCGGAGCTTAATTGTGATACTATGACGTTCGACGTGGATCAAGGATGCCCCTTCCCACAGTTTACTTCCAAAGATCAACCACTTTTATCCACCGCACCTGATGTGCCTGTTTTACAGAATCCTCTTGATCTTAATGTAGATCCTATTATTTCTATGGCAAAGACTGGTTTGAACGATTTATCTCCTCAGCAAGAGACTTTATCGAGTTTTCCCGCTGAACCGGAACGTTTCACAAAGAGTCCAATTGAAAACGTAGGATTTGATTTACCAAATTTGCAACCTCAAGAAAATTTGCTGAAAGACATGGACGAACTTATCTGTCCATTTGGATCTACTAAAAAATTCGAGGACTCCAGTTCTCAGCAAGAGGACCCCTTTGAAACGAAGACAGAAGATGTTTGTACTATTGAAACATCGGGAACAACAAAATTGAGTGAACCTTTCAATTTAGCTGAGGATACGCAAGTGTTAATTGGCTTGGAAGAACCACTACAAGCAAAACCTGCTGCTCCCCTGGAGGTTACGACACCAGTCGAAATGGAAGATCTGAAACCGTCTTTGGACGAAACTATAACGATTGCGCAAGACAACAAATTACAGGAAGAAGACATAGAATCCACATACTCGTCACAAATGCATGAAGAGAACACAACGCTGGCGGACGACTTTGAACTGCAGGAGGAAAAGCAGGGCCTCGTAGAATTAGCCGCAGAAGCAAAGGAACTGGAAGCAGATAAACCCGTTGAATTATCGGAACCAGTTGAAACGGAATCAGCTGTCGAAGTCGCAGTAGTACCATCTATAACAACTGCCCCAGAAT
Source organism: Priocnemis perturbator (assembly GCA_963942575.1). Taxonomy (NCBI): domain Eukaryota; kingdom Metazoa; phylum Arthropoda; class Insecta; order Hymenoptera; family Pompilidae; genus Priocnemis; species Priocnemis perturbator. The sequence continues at coordinate 10,678,794 of OZ012653.1, forward strand.
TACCTGCGGTAGAAGCAGCGCTGATAGAAGAACCGAAAGAAACCATCATACAAGAGACATCGAATGTAACGGAGCTGGAAAAAGAATTTGCTACAACTCAAGCAAGTGTTCTTGAGGTAGAAGCACCACCACCAAAGGTAGCAGAAGTACCGTCAGAAGTATTAACGGCTGAAATTGCTGCGGCAGTTCAAGTACCATCTGTGGAACCTTCTTCACCGGCGGAAGCACTCCCCAAAGTAACACAAGCCAGCGACACTAAAGCCACTGCCATTGCGGCCACTACAGCTGCAGCTGCAGCTGCAGTAACAGTAGCTGCAGCAGCGACTACAGTAAAATCGACTAAGCCCGCAACCAAAGCTCCGACGAAACCATCGAAGCCTTTATCAGCGACCACAAAAGCTCCAAAGTCTACACCGACGTCTCCATCCAAGAGCGTCACTTCATCGACACGGACATCAACCTTAACAGCAGCAAAGAAACCAGCCACGACTAGTGCGGCTTCTCGTCCGAAAGCAGCAGACGCGTCCACGAAGACAACTGTCACCAGTACGACAAAAACCGTTCCACTAACAAGAGCTGCTAAGACAACAACCGCGGCCACGAAACCCGCAGCTTCTCGTCCGACCAGCGGTGCAACATCATTAAAGCCGAAGGTATCGTCCACTTTGACAAAAGTAGCCGAGAAGAAACCAACAACGAATGGCGACGTAAAGCCTCTGAGCAAACCGTCCACCAAGCCGCCAATAAGCAGACCAGCAGCGGGCACGACTTCTTCGTCATCATCTGCTACCAAGCCGATCACACTAGTCAAATCGTCCACAACTACGCGAACGTCCCCACTTGGAGCGGCTAAGACGAGACCAACAAGTGCTGCACCGTCAGCAGCCTCTAAATCAGCAACGAAATTAACCAGTGGAACTACAACCACAGCGGCCAGGCCGAAGACTGCACCGTCAACCGGGACGGCTCCGGCTAGACCCAGGATTTCCGCAACTAAATCTTCACCGGTCATCGACAAACAAATCAAGGAAACTGCTAATAAACAGATTTCTCTTGCGCGAACCACCACATCGACTGCATCAAAGACAAGCCGTACTTCCGCGTCTGCAACGACGGTCGCCAGTTCGCTCACCAAACGCACTTCCACAACGAAATCATCAACAACCACCACTTCGTTATTAGCGAAAAAGGCTGCGCCGGTCTCGAGAATAACAGCCAAAACATCGTCCAAATCTGCTACCGCGACGACCAAGGCCAAGGTTGTGCAGAACGGTGTGTCGAATAACATTGAAATGACAAATACTATTATTACGACGAGTGGAAAAATTGACGAAGATGTGCCCAAGAAGGATTTGTCGCCGGTTATGGCGCCCACTGATAATCAGCTTATCGTCACCGCCGATTGAATGGAATGACTGTGAAGCTCCCGAGGTGCCTCTCGCCGATAAAGCGAGGAACCGAGCTAGTTTATCCCCTTCGAAAATCGTATGTTACTTGCACCGATAGAGTTTTTATGAGTTATGACGAACGAACAAACGAGTTATTATAAAGCCAGACGTAGAGAGCGAAACCGAGAACGAGAGAAAAGTCGATCCCACGTGAAAACGTCATTCGCTACTAGTGATTAGGAAATATGTATCGAGAACGGAATTTTTACTATACTTACATAAACATAAAGATAATATATAGATATATATTATGTAACGTACAACCAACGGATCTATTTACACCTATTATAACGGCAGACAAGGAAGGGTTGGGAAGAAGGGAAAGAGAGAGCGAGAGAGAAGAAATAAACGCATACATATAATTATTATCGCTTTCGGTTGCTTTGGTTGTATGTGAGACTTCAGTAGACATATACACATGGTGGAAACTGGTTCTCTGAGAATGTGAGAATGAGAGAGTGAAATTGAAAAAATGATGAGGAGAAGAGACAGGGGGGAGGGGATAACAAAGGAAATAATAGAACAAACGATATGGGAAGGGTCTGAGAATATTGGGGAGATAAAGGGATTGATCGCTCTTGTTGTGTAAATAATCGAACGCGTCTCGACAGGCGATAATTGTAATTATCCGTGGTTTGCGATTAAGATAAGAGTGTGCAATGGAGAAAAGAATGGAAAAAAGAAATTGAAAGAGATAAATTGAGAAGGGGAGGAGAATATTTGTGGTGCTCGTAATGGCCTGCGGACGGCACATAAATCCTATGAAGGAATCTGGCCAGCGGGATCATCTACCTTCATTATCATGACCAACGTCATCATCATCACATCATTATCATCATAATCAGCATCATCACAACATACATCATTATCATCGTCATCGCTGTCATTCTCTTTTGTCATTGTCATCGCCTTCATCGCTGCCGGCGTCGTCGTTCTTGACACCATCATCACCGTCGTCGTCTTCGTAATAATGATAATAACATTAACATAAATATTGTTATTATTATTAATAATGAATATAATACTAGTATCAGCAAGAACAACATTGGAATGAGTCGAGAGGAAACATGGAGAGCGCCTGTTACGTCGCGCTTCTCACGACTGTATGCAGTTAGGGATTCATTTTTTTTCTATTAACCCATAACAAAGCTGGACAGTTTTTTTTATATTTTTTAATTTTATATGTGCATTATAATTGATATAAAGATTAATCGTTGTACACCTGCTGGGAAAACAATGGAAAGGGAGAACGTATTTATTTCTGTTCCTATGTTTATAATCGGGAAGTGTTGAGTGCCGCATGTTACAAGAATGATAGAAGGGAAAAGAGAGAGAGAAAGGGAAAAAGAGAAAAGGGCGCGTAAGATACAGATGTTGAGAAGGAATGAAGATATGCTATGAATATTGTGCTCGTCATTATTATACTATGCGTACATACTCTACCTGTCTCTGTGTACAGCACCCCCCTATGATTTAATGTGATACTTTATGATACTTTACCGAATAAAATCGAGCAATTCGCAAGACTAAGTTTATATGAATTAAATGGAATGGGGAACGGGGAAGATGTAGCTAACAACACAAACCAGGAAGTTATACGACTTAACATGGTTATCGATTTTGTCAGAAACGTTAAACTCGTTTAGACCATGGTCTTTTGTGCACGCACATTAACACGCCCATGTGCGCGCTATATAATATCCAAGAAGTGATTCCCGCTATTCGTTAACTACACGTTTTAAGTATATATAAATATAGGTAGACATATACATACGCATATAAAAATTGAACCTTGCAGTTCAATCGTAGAAGAATGCTTCGGTTGTAACAGTTACATACGAGCAGACGTTAATCTAATAAGTGATACGCATCGAGGAGCTGTTTCAAATGCGTCCCTTTTCGAGTTTCAATATCCGATGCGCTACGTACCTCAGCGTTCCTCGCAAGCGAACACGAAAAATTCGTTCACCAAATCGTCACCGTTTCCCACTCATTCACGCCACCCTCCTATCCAACGTGCAAAAATTATGTATTTTTCACATATATACGTTCTTCCGCTATACACGTCATTCAAATTCTCGTCAGTAGTAACTATTTATTGGGGTTAGTGTTTCCTCACTTACTTTCAAAAGTGTAGACAGTTTTTCGTTTATGCCTCTGTTGCTTCCTCTCTCTTTGCCACAGAGGAGAACGAAACATATGCGAGCGGGTACGAAGTGCAGCATTGACGTCATGATTTTAAACGAATGACAAGGATCGAGTGAACGGGCAAAAATGATACGTGAACACATTGAAAATGAGGTTTTTCTTCGTGCCAATCAGTTCGTTCGGTCGCAACAGCGAAAGCAGTCCGGCATTAACGGAGCATTGGAATGAAAAGAGAACTACTCTATCTAGTTTACGATTTATAATGTAACGCGTATGAGGATAAGCTGAAGTAAAAGGTCCTTTCCCAGGGAGAGGACTTAAATCCGTTAAAGTACACGCACAATAATGGCATAATAAATATTATGTGGCTTGATCAAAGAGAATAATACGGCTTATGATTTTAAATGTAAGCTGCAGATTGCGTGATATTTCGATTCCTTACGTATAGATACATTATGTTATCATCCTTGTTCAGGCTTTCCTTTTTTTTTTAAACTTACGAAAGTTAATGACTCATTACGTTTTGATCATATGTTATCTAATCTATGCTCTTATTCAAATGTTTATCTTTCGTGAATAAACTTTAATGACAGTTTCTATCAAAGTTTGTCATGGTGATTCTGTCCAAAAAAATTTGATGTACGATCGATGTTATTCGTCTCTAATTTAATGAACTTACCGCAGGTCACTTTAGAAATGTGCAAATTGTCCAAATCCCGCAAAACGTGCATTGCTTTATGAGAAACAACATGAATAAAGTGGAATTCAGAAAGAAACGGTCGGGTAAGGCGAAGATGTAAAAAGTCTTTATTTGATCTTAATAAAAAGGTTGTAGTGATATTAGTTGAACCTAAGTCTTCATATACTTCAAATTCTGTTGTACGTACGAGTTGCCTTGACTCCTGACTTGTTCTCGCTCAGATGCTGAAAAATAACAAACATGAATGATAGAATCCGATAACGCACTTAGAACTTATCTTTAATTTAACTCTTATCAATTTAGACACATTTAATAATTTCTATCATTATCATTACATCAAATCGAGCGGAACGTACAATATGTGTGTTACAACCAACATTTTTGAAAATTCTGTGAATAATTGTTACCCTTAGTCAACGTACACATAGTTGCAAATGTATAACGAGCCATCATCACTTACCACTGTCATTCCGCCTTCCGTGAATTCATAGACACGAATGCTTTTGATTCCTTGGTGCGTGGCAGTATCGGGCAGTTGAGACTCTGTCTTGAACTTGTTACCATCTCTGGTTGTTACGCTCTGCAATGGAGATTTTATTTTAATAACAGTCAGTGTTGCAATGTACAATGTGACAAAACCTAACTGGGTTTTATTCAAGTTCTTTGCTAGTGCCAATGCTTTTGAGTGAAAAACAATCGAATGCTGGTGTGCGAGCAAAGCACAATGTTTCATGAGAAGATGATTTACATGCATCAGTATAAGATAAAAAACTCGAAATATCCGCCGCTGTCGAATTGTTGGGAATAGTAGAAATATATATATATATATCAATAATGAACGGATAAAAGAGAATAACATTGTTTAAATTTTGCAACCCTGCAGAATAATAAACTTCTTGACCTCTGATGCACTTCTGCATAACCACTTTCTTTTATCGATAACATTAACAAATGAATGCACAGAAACTCAATAGACCGCGGTAGATGCGCAAGCAATAACTTTTTCTGGGAATTATGCGAAACTAATTGTAAATGCATATTAGTTAGTCATACATGCTGACAGTCACTAAAGATTCTTCAATCGACCAAGTTCTGGAGAAGACCGACCAACGTCAATGGATATTATTTCAAACAACCGCAAGCATTAATCGCATAATTAATCTATAATGATAATTAATGCCCATCATGATACTAATATCGATTTCATTAAGGGTAATCTAACAAGCGATGTTGAAACTGATTGCTCGCGATAACTATTCTTCTTTTCCGCGCGATAAGATAATATGTAACAAGCTTATCAAATGTTCCAATAAAAACAAAAATCCGTGAAATTCGTCAGTGAGCCAATACAGCAAAGCAAATACGTTACGCGGCATACGTAACTTTTACATTAACACCAATAACTTTCCTAGCAAACGGTACACGCACGTTCAATGCTCGTTTAGTAGAAATGAGCCAATAATAAGTTTCATACTATCATATAAATTCATGTATATATGAATGAAGAAGCACACGAAGAAAACACCGATGTCTAATCACGACGAACCTTTAGGGTGGCTCCGTAGGACGGTAACTTCTCGTCGTAGGTTTCGCCGAGCTTGAAGGCCGTGGTGACGACCTTACCGTTGTTCTCGACGGAGATGACCCACTGGTCACCGTCTCCCTTGACCTCGACGATGGGCTCGGTCTTGAGGAAGGGAGTGGCCGCCTCGAGTTGACCGAGGGCCCTCATGTACTCCTCGAAGTTCTCGCTGGAGACGTACTTGTACCTTCCGACGATCTGCATCTTCGTTGTATTTCCTCGTCACTGGATTCACCACTTACACCGATACGCGGCTCTTGGCAAAAAGACATTGCCGCCTCGGTGGCACGCCGCTTTTATAACGTCCATCAAGGGGGGATCGACCCCTCAACGGTCCACCTCCACCTCCGCCACCTCTTCTTCCTCTTCGCCCTCATAGTTTTCATCCTTCTTCACCACCTCCTTCTCCTGCACCTCTCTCCGTCCGCAGCGCGTATCAACGTGTGCCCGGCGACGCGGCGGACGGACAATCTGCTATGATTTGGAACAAAGTGTATTCTAAAGATTATCGTCGCCGGGGCTGGCCTGCGATCGTTTTATCGCCAGACCTCGCTACACCTTTTCTCGCGATCACCTTCAACTCCGCACGACGTCCTCAGCGGCGAAGGATGTGGCCGTTGCAGTTGCTTTCGTTCTGTGTTCTATCTCGACTCGCAATGGTGGATCTTGATCGGAGCACTTGATTTCTTTCGGGCGGGCCTCATTGCAAAATACTTTCCTTCGTTCCGCTACCGCATAATGCGTTTCGTCTTGTCGAACGTGAAATATTCAGTAAAATTATCTGCCGCATAGTCAGAGCGAAGATTGCTATAATTAGCAGCAAGATGAAAAGTGGGCGTTACTTTGACGATTTCTTCTCTGCACCGCGCTACAACTTAGCTTGCAAGTTTGTAGCGAAACTCATAGGAGTCATCGGTTACGTGAATCCTCGTCAATGTCACTCGACGAAGTGCGAACCAATTCATGGGGTACGAGCCACTTGTGACTTCTGTATGCAGAGTCCTTTTACGACGAACGATTGAGGTCCTGGTTAGCATCACAAAACGTAACCGTGCCCATTGCGTCCGTACCGTACGAACGACGCAGAAGACGATGTAACCCTAATAGTAATAACGTAAGATCCGGGCATTCATTTCCAACAGCCTCGAGTTAACTGAATTTCGTGGTGACGTTGAAGTATGTTCTCTCGAGTTCGATCGAACGATGGAAGGTATTGAGAGAACGAGGGTGGGAGACAAGAAGAGACAGGATGGAGAAACGCAACACTTGTTGCCGTTCGATGTATCTACCCAAATGCAAGACGACGACAATGGTTCGCAGGGTTCGTCGATCCGCTAATGCAACTAACTACTTTAACTAGGCAATTAACGTAGTGCATTAGCAAATTGGACCAACGAGTTGTGATTGACGGCCTGGGCCTTCAGAGAGCCCGCTCTCGCATTTTGCGTACATAACATATTCTACGCTTCGATATTGCAACTAGTACAATAACTTACGCGCTCCGAATTGAACTATGACGGAGAAGACTGTGCCTGAAACTCGAATGGTATCATTCGGATACTTCTAATCACATCAAACGTACCTACGTATCATTGTGCAATACACACATAAGAGTTTATAACGCTGTTCAACTCTGTTATAAATTAGCTTTAAACAATATTAGTGCACGAAGAACCAACGTAAACTCGACCGAAGATCGTGGACCATCCAAATTTTCATCTCACGTCCGGTCTTTCGAGATAAAGAAAGGCCCATTGATCGATTTCACGGGCATCTTTATCGTCAGACGCGAGATCCTCGAATGAATACGTGCCGCGTGTCGCCTGGCACTCACAAATTGGCTTATACATGTACATCCACGTCTGCCCGTACTACACGACACACGAGCATATCATATATGTACGTATATGCATATATTTTATTTCAGGCCCGACGTGTTCCCTATCATATCTGCTGTCTGCGATTTTAATAAAGCTCCTCGGGGGAAGCGACGAGTGTTGGTACGTACATGAATTCAAGTCGATGCATGCACTTAACCGTTAAGTGCAGCCCTGCATTATACGGGCATACAAGCAACTCGGTGAACGCGCGAGACATTGCGAGCAAGTCGCCGGTGAATTTCAGGAGAGTTCGGGTCTATCTTCGGAAAGAAGCCACGATGAAGAAAAAAACCAGTCGGTCTGGTCGATAACGTGCGTAGCTCGTTTTAGTGACCAGTTGCGTAACTTGACTTATTTCGCCCGACAATTCGGATGCGTCTTCGACTTTTTGTTTCGCGAGCTTTCGCCGTGGCAACTGATTTCGCGGACTCATAGGCTTAACGAACGCATCGCGGTGTTAGTTACGGGTTCATGCACCTGCAACTTCTTGCCGGGCTTCTTGCCGGCGATCGGAACCGGTATGACATTTTTTTCATTCAGAAGCTTCCGATCCGCGTAGGGCGTAGGCGCACCGGCTTGTGAGTGGAAACTGTTGGATTGGACGGCGAACGCATTTCTTCATGTTAGGACGTCAGGATGCCAACTGTTCTTAAACATAGGCCGTCATAGGCGACAAGTCGGGTTCAACGTTGGTTTATAGAGAAACGAGCTTTCTGTGCTTCTTTTTTCCTGCATATGTGCTCTGTTTATTTTGTGCGAAAACCACGTTTGTATTTTTCTATCGAATCGACCCCAACAGGATCTTGGCCGTATAAATAGCTCAATTCACGCCCCTTCGATCGTATACGGCATACGGGAACATAATTGAATGGTAGCATCCCACGAATCTCGACGGCCGCCTTTTTTTATTTCCTTTATCCATGTAAATGAGGTTCATGACAAACGCCGGTCAGAGATCCATCGGGGGAGAGGGCAATTTATCTGCTATTCTAAGTATAACTTGACGCTATTTCACGGTCGGTCGAAGGTCAGTAATCGCTTTCCCACCAGACACGCATTACCTCATACTTGCAAACATGCAAACGATAAACGATAATGAACGCGACGATTAGCCGATACATTGTCAATGCCGTCGGTCTGATTCACTCTGATTCCATCACGATTGTTAACTTTTAGACTCTCATGTAGCGCAGATATGTTTGATGCATGTACGTGTTACATTATTGTGTGTAAAAAAAAGCATAGGTCAAGCCATCACCCAACTCTAAACGCAGACCCTCCTTCAGAGATTATCTTTAGTACTTTCACTCTGACATACAGGACGAAATGGCAATTATTCAGTTCTTTATTTCTAACTTGCAACATACAATTTTTAGACAGTTTGGATCTTGAAAACCGGAATATTCCGTGACTTAAGATTAGCGTGAAATTGATAAAGCAGGAATATTTGGTATCAAGCAGGTGACGTATCGAAAACGATAAAAATATATTTTCTAGATTTTGCGTCAGCAAATGGCCAAGCTGAAAAGAATGGGTTTCGAAGAAAGACTGGAAATACGCTACACGTACCTACGATCGATTGCTTCAGTGTGTAGTACCTTTCGAACCAACGAGCAACAACCAGGACACGTTCTCGCCGGATCATCGCACTCTTTCTAATTAAAAAGAGAGCATTCTAAATACGATGACGTTCACTGGACTAAACTTCAAAGCTATTTAATCAGCTTTCCCGCATTACCATAACGCCGTTGGCAAATGAACGAATAAGCGGCGTACCGCATATCTTCGATAGTGCGTCACTGGTTCTGATGCAGATGTTACGCAGACTCTTCCTTGGCATAAGCGCTTATAGAATATCCGTCATTACCGCAGAATCGTTCCTAATTTTCATGTCTACTGCATGAAGCGTTAAATAGTTCATTGGTCTTCGTACGGAAACGTTCGGCCATGATCTTCACGAGGCAAGTGCCACGAATGTTCGGTGCGAGCTTTGAACGTCCGCGACGTGCGGAAAATCCTCGTTACGCGATACAATGTAACACGGGTTGGTCGTGTACATTCTCAACAGTGGGCATTTACGTTTTGCATAGTATTCTTAAGGAACATTTCAACGACACTGTCAATAACGTTGCTCTCCGACTATTTTCAGTTGTGAACGAAAGCGCAAGTGTCGTCAAGTGATAAACTCATGTGCAATGGAGAATATAATTATTATAACATTCGGGTAGTTACGATTCATCGTGCAAGTTATCCCTTGATTTACACGGAACATACATGTCGCGAAGAAACATTACATATTACAAACCCAGGCAAAATGTACTTCATTATAGAAAAATAGGAGATTTTCAACCTCTCTTCCTATATACAAAAAGAAAACAGTACAAATGAAATGATATCGCCTGTTGATACATCTTAACGCACAGCGCATTTCAAGGTTTTAGGTATTAATTACTCCGATTGTGCGATAACGAAAGCGCGTCGATCAAGGAATGACTGTATATACCTACATGTACAATAATCACACTATATAATGAGTATAGTGACATAATAACTAGTATCAATAAAAAATATTCTTTATAAGTGCGTTATCTATTGATGATAAAGCTATTTACGCAACAATCACTAATATTCCAATATGCTCGATAAACATATCATCCATACTTCCTATAGAGATTTTTGCCTTAACGATAGATTTAACACAAGGAATGTATCGTGCGACTGTGGCTTCTCTTCCCTTACAAGCCACATCGGCCAGACTTTCACGCGGACCATTAGAAGCCACGGCGTTGGGGGTTTCGAAGGCATAAGTACGGCCTTGAATTGACAGCTAATTGCCAGTGATGACCATACATCAAAGGCCTAGACGATCGGTAGTCACGTGATCTCCCGTTTCATATGGGATGAATGAGCTTATTCCCATTAAGAACGTACGACACCGTACGTAGAGAACGCGCGTATATATTTCTTTTGCAGCACTCGACAGCCAATTGAATTTATTGCAAGTGCTTTCTTCTGTTGATCGCGGGCAATGGAGTAATCGATAGACCGTCATGTTCTTGAGTGCGTTGGAAGTCGGTGCTCTCAGCTGTCGAGGGCGGATGTATTAAGGGGATCTTCACTGTGAAGCTTAAAAAATCGGCTTCTACATATATTGTAGGAGAACAAAGTTCTTAAATGAAAGCCCAGCAATTCGAGAACGCAAGGTCGCAAGCGCGTATCAAAAACAACGCTTATCTACGAACAATCGTTCTGTAGTCCACGGTGACGGGTTCGAAATTAATCTTTCTCATCTGACGCGAACACCTGTTTAGAAAGATTAATAAACGGGTGACAAGCAGACGAGCAGGTATCGTTGCGATAAAATATTATAACAAACGTCTGCATGCGATTTAACGACAGATAGTACGACGGAAATTAGGCAAATCTATGTAACTGCAATGCTTCGCAATCGTTAATTACGTGGGTAACATCTAGCGTCTCTGCTTGATTATAGAATGTCATTTCGGAACTGTTATTAGCCATAAGCAAAACCTTCTTCTACGAAATTCGATATCATATTAAAGTGCGCATAATTATCAAGTGCATGGTTAGGCAGCTGCTAGTCATTGTTAAATTGGAAAAATTGCAAAAAACATAATAAGTTCGATTTTTTATAACTGTACGTTTGAAATCTTTAGCTGAAACGTGTTATGACCAGTCCTTATCATTAGCGCTTGCGATTTAAATGAAGATACATCTGCTTCTATTGACTCACTTTTTAATCACGGCATTAAATGTGTAACTGAGCTTAGCGTTCCGCACAAGTTGTACTTTGTCGAGACATATAAATAAATACCAATTAGCACCAATAATACCAAATGCAATTTCGTTCGATGAATTATAAACTTAATCGTAAAGCATGCGGATACGTATATTTTTTATGAGAAATACAAATGTTAAATCGTTTTTACGCGCTTTGCAAGCAGAGATAATAATGAGTTGTGCAGGATAATTGGATCAACGTTAGTATACGTAATTGATGCAACGTACAATAATAACAGCTTTATTCGTTCTGTTTTACACAAACTTGTAATCCCTTTGGCATATGATGGACTATCGCGTACGATTTAATCTCCGACAGACGGTGAGAATCTCGAACGATTTCGAGTGAGCACTTTAGGCTACAAGCATACCGTGAAACTAATAAATGTGTGCTGACAGCATACGTAAAAATCTTACGGCCATTACGCATAAACAAGAGGTGAAGGAACATATGCAGAACTATCTACCATATCCAATTATTATCAAATTCGATCGATGCAACACAGTCAAGGCACCTTGATTGCGCGGAATCTTCACCTTCCCAAAAGTCTCATATCTCTTTGTTAATAGCAATCGCCTACTATAAATAACATGTACAGATATCTGTCGATAAATTAGTAATAAATAGTTCACAAAAATTATACAACAAGGAAAATGAGATATAAATTTACTATCTGAAAAATTACCTAAACATCCTTTCACACAGTATAACTAAACTATTCGAAACAATGTACATTCGGGAATACCGTTACTTTTTTCTTAAGTACCAGAGAATTTCTGTGCACAGCGTTCTGTTGCTTATAACTTGCATAGGCAGAAAAGTAACGGAATGAATGCCCCGATTGCCACGAACACAGGTAACATTACTGAAGAATCGTCTATCGAATAGGGATCTGGAGTTCGAGGCCCACTGGTATGCCGACTGCGAACTGTCGTTTCCTCTTCGTCTTCTTGCATGCTAGGATATTCCTCCGGTTCCTGAGGAATAGGTCCTAGTTGTGGAACATCTGCAAATTTAAAGATAGATTTGAGGAAACCATGAATGCTATAAAACTAAATTAACATAAACGATTCTATTTACATGCGTGTACACACCAAGTTTTATGTGTAACAACAAAATAAAAGCACCTGAACACATAACTTACCTTCTAATCGTCCTTTAATAACAGCAATTGCATTAATCTTTGGGTTATCTCGATACCCCTGAAACATACAATTGTATGGTTGGAATACTTTGATTTTACTAAGAATATGGACTGTTGAATAAACTATAACAGAAGCTTGACTGACGCTTAATAAAGCAAACCTTTATAAATTCAACTCTTATTTTTCCTGCCAATATGTCGGATTCTTCGTCATTGTATATTAATTTGCCTGCTTGCACTCTGAATGGAATGTATTCGTCGTGTGCAATACCTCTACCCACTTTTTCAAAGATATCTAAATCAGTAACAACAGTGTGATCTCCGTTTAAGACCACATCAAACACCTGCAACGTTATAATAAATAACATATGTTAGACGACAACTAATAATCTATTATTACTAGTAGTTTGATTAGTAGACCATTGACACTACTGTTGATTATATTATTTATACCACATATAGTAAGAATTATAGAGTCAAGTGTACCTACTTTCATATTAGGAGAATTGAAGTAGACTTCACAAAATTTCAGTGTCAGAACATATTCTCCATCTTCATGAATTGGTATATCATATCCAAAAGTACTATGATGATAACGCTCCGTTTGGTATAAGATCTGATCGACCCCATTAACTCTACCAATAATGAGCTGTTTGCCATAATCAGAAGCAGTCCCTACTTTCCCCATAAGCGGATCCTTTGCATAGCGTATACCATAGCTGTCGGTGTGAGCTTCACCGCCAGCATTTATTGCATATATCACCTCTAGGCAGTATGTGTTTGATACAAAATTACTGAGAAATATGGCACATAGTGTCAGCAAATAAGCTTGCCACTGTGGCGAGTACATCTTTGCAGCATGCATGTCATCCAAAAGGAGTAGTATGTTCAGCTCTTTTCAGGCAACAGTATATTCATAACGCGTTTCCCCTTAATCGTCGTCCGGAAAGAGAGGTTAATACTCCAGTAACGAAACATTTAACTTCCACGCCACAGTATCACGTGCAACTTGCTGTATGTCATTAACCTGTTCGGTATGCGAACATGTTTAACAGACATATGGCATCGACTCTACTAAAGCATCAAACAAAACCTGATTTACCGACAAGAGTTTATCACTCTTGGATCACAGACCACGCATTCTACATGATGTATTCCAGGAACACGTTAGCCCGGTTAGCCCGAAAGGTAGCGGCCATATTAATACAATTGGACGGTGTGTCCTGATTACAGAGACTGTAGTCAGGTAACGAAACCGCCAATCATTAATCAGCGTTAGCAAATACACGTCTGCAATTGGACGTGGGAGGTTATTTTAGAGGATTGCATGATACGATTTCTACGGAACGAATCGAATCGGTGATAACCGCAGGCTATCTTGACGTGTCTTAAAAAGCGCATTTACGTATGTATAGCTCTTGAAACATATACTTCAGGAAGCACTAATGTCATGTGAATATATAGGCGATATCGGTGCGCTGTGTTTTAGAACTAATATCGTAGGTTTGATACGATACTTTAGAAAGGCGGCATTAGGTTGGGGTTGGAAGGAACATGTGAACAGGCACGAACGACGGCGCAGTCGTCCACATGGGAGGCGAACTTGAGCTCACTTTTAATTGGAACATGCAATACACAACATTGTTGATGACATACAACTTTTCCGTAATCGCGTGACGCATGCACCACGATTTACGTCAAACGCTATATTTCTTTTTTATTCATTAAACTTTATACTTTTGTCATCTAAGGGCCGGTTCCACCAACCTCGGTTAAATCGGCGGTTAGCCAATCATGATTAATTTTTAACCGAGGCTTTAATCATGATGAAGTGCTGTTCCGTTCCACCAAAAATATTTCAGCTCTGGTTAGTTAATCGTATACCCTCTTCGCGATAACTCTCATCGAGTCTGAATTCCGTTGTAACTGCGGCTCTGATTGGTTCAATTCTCAGTGTCATTTAATCCGCAGGCGGCAAGCATGGCAACACGCGGTTGATCGTCATTAGCGTATTGTATTTTGTGAAGTTTGTAAAGAGGAGAAAAGTGTAGGGCAGTAGGAAGAATGGCGGAAAAATCATTAGAGGTTAATAAATACTCAAAATTGTAGAAAAGTATTATATATTTGCGTTAAGACTTTCATGTCTCGGATGAATTGAGCTTGCAGCATATTCAGAGGTGTGATGCAAATGGGTTAACAACCGAAATTACTATTATAAGGTTTAATTGAAAATAAACATGAATTTTATGTAAAAATATATATTTTGATTCGTCTTAATGTACAATTATATTCATATATTATGGCACAATGCCATAGTAAAATAGTTATGATTGGATTTTGCTAATTATGCGCGGACATAGGAATATTGCAGCAACATTCCTGCAATACTCCGGCAATGTCAGCTGCAAGGTGTAAGTAATAATCTTCCTACAATATTCCTGCAATATTCCCTGCTATCCGGGCATAATTACCAAAATTAAGTTTTATACAACTTTGCTGTCGCATGTTCTAAACTTGGCTCAATGTCGTGTAGCAACGCCTCAATAGTATTTTTTGTAAGATGAAATCTTGTAAAAAAGTCGATATCGTCTAACGTTTCGAAATAATTAATTTGGTCTTTGATAATTCTTCTTCTTCTAGCCCTAATAGGTTCATAACCTTCTTCTTCTTCTGAGGATAATACATCGTCGTATAGCGCGTCCATGACTATAGTAATGACTTCAATTTTATTTTGACGATGTTACCAGATGTTACCAAACGCTAACCACTGATTAAATACGGTAACCGGCCAAAATTGGCCGGTTAAGTTTAACCGGCGTTTTCTTAACTTAATCGGGGTTCAAAGTTTGGTGGAACGCAAAGTATCGATTAACAAACGTTAACCGCCGATTAAGGATTTAACCGAGGTTGGTGGAACCGGCCCTAAGACACGACCTAACATATGATTGACCTGCGAACGCACAGTCAGTATGCAGCAGTATGCAGTATCATCTTTCCCCGCTTCTGTTCACGCGAACATAAATTAGTTCACTTCTGAAAAACAAAATATTAAATCTTACACAGCTTAGGCCTCGTATTTTTATTCGAGTCATCAAATACGCCGCGTCAATGTGTGCGTGTATATCTGGCTTGATCGTATCACTGCTATATTTACCTAACACCATTTTTAAAGTCACATCGTGAAAAGCGTCTCGATAGAAATATTTATTTATACACTCTTGACCGGAGCATGGAGTGTTGATGAAAGTCAGCATATATTTATATTGGTCACGTTGCGCTACCAAGATTTCTAGAGTCCTTAAAACTACAAACAGAAACATGTTCTATATAGCATTTCGATGCCTTATTCTCAGTGTCAACTAAAAATGTCGGTAAGAAGGTCTCTTTCCTTAAAGAATAAGACGCGCGCTATAAAGTAAAAAATGAGTAAGGCGAATGTCAACCACTTTTGAACCTGCTGACTTCCTGATCGACCCTGCAATAAACTAGAGAGATATGTAAAACTATATCTATGAGCAACGGAATCCTATTGAAATGTCATCGTATAATAAACTGCTAATATATAACATATACATCAATATTTCTGTAAAAACGGAATAATGCATCGAGCAAGCATATGAACCACAAATTGGAAATACATGATTACGGTAGTGCAGAAAGTTCGCAAGGTTGCATGTACGAGAGAACGTTATCCGTGTGACCGTGTGAAAGAGCGAGTACGTGAGATATATATACTTCATCGATCTGCAAGCATATATATGTACGTGCGGCTTCTATGGCTGTATATATGTTGGGTATGATGTGCGGGGTGTACCTTGAAGGAGTTCAAGGGACCGTTACTGCGACGCACCTGGCAATAACCGCCACGTATCCCTCCTTCACGAAACTCGCAATGCTGCAAACCACTTCTGTATCTGTTAAGTCGGCACGAGTAACAGCTAGGAAAATGTTGCATTCTACGCTGCGGGAGGCGTAGCACGCTGAAACTTTTCTTCCAGTTTCCTTGCCATGCCAATGAATATAACACTGGAGTCGACTGCGAACGATCGGCGAATACAGAAAATCAAGGTTGATCGAAGAGCTTCTCTGCAGTGCATAGTAACATATAATATATATAGCCGGCCTGGAGTGACTTTCTGGTCACCCTGTATTTGGAAATATAACCTAACGTGAAGTGTGCCGCGTCGCCTTATACCAAAGGACGCGCCGTAACGTGAAACCACGTGAAACCTTCTTACCAGGTTCAGCATTTGATGCGTTTAAGTTGGCGTTAGACAAAAAATGCTAAAATTGCTTGATATACGTGTATCGTTTGTGGAAACGTTACAGATGCTGCCTGCCTCTCGGTATTTCCAAATAGAAGGTGTATCTTACAAAAATTATGTATGTATAACGCCTAGAGAATTAAATTGATCCTATCGACTATTGCCACGTGTGAAGAGTGGGAATCGGCTTTCCGCATGTGACGCTCTCAAAATGCTTGAGACTTGAGACGATGACTACTATCGATATTTGCAGTGACGGTCAAAACATTCACGGTTCTAGTCTATCACGCTGCATCAAATTACTTAGATTATGTGCAAAATTGTCATGCCACGCAAAATGGCCGACAAGTACGTCACTATTGTACTGGAAAATTTACCTCCAACGGTAGAGCGCGAATCGATCGGCTTATTGTAAACCACGTCGCATCGTGTTTTGCCGCATTGGCTCGCGCGTTAAAGATTTCTCTACGGCATTTCCGACATTGAAAGTTTTCCACAAATAATTGCCACGCTCCTAGTGTCAGCCCGATCGATGCGATAGCGTATTAGCCGCTCTTCGTATCGTCTATCTGAAGCTTTATGTATTCCAAAATTGAATAATGGTTCCGTATCATATATTTCGTAGCTCTACAGTCCGACGCTTATCAACACTATACTCAACGAACAATTTCCGTGTACCAGTTCCTACTCTCCACGTTCTGAATTTCGTTCATTGCTTCATGTTGCGTACTATCGATGGAATTACGATTAACGAAAAACGTCTCACGATTACAAGCAACGAAACGCGGATTAGTCGATGTAAGATAAAGATGTCCACTGTGAAAGAAATGAAAGCTCGAACTCGATCATCTAGTTAAAAATGATGTTTGAGCGAATAGCGTCGAGCGATTATGCAGTTTGCCTGGTAAAGGTCTTCGTGCACGAGCAACGCGAAATTGACTCTCTACGCACCAGCGATAAGGTCTCATATCGTGATCGTACCCACGTAATACGTGTTAGTTCTGACTCACTAGGTTGGTTCTTGTAAAATTATTGACAATTAAACACGACTTTTCTTAACATGCAACAATCTGACGATTGACGAATATCCTTAACGATTATGGTCATTGCTTCAGGCCGTTCAATCGCACTGACATAAACACGAACGGAAGGATGCAACGCTGAGTCAGCTCGTACCCCGCATAGAGTAAATTATTAACACTATAAATGACGGAAGCACATAAATCCTTGAACGGTTCGGAGGTAGAACGGCGATCTATAACCGCGCGTATGTGTCCTGACATATGCATGTCATGTATGTGTGTTCGTATGTGAACATGCCATGTACCGCGTGTACATACATGCACGTTATAAGCCAACACGCGGTCGCTTCTAGAATTAGGTACTAGATTTTTCTCCATCTTTCCTCAATTCTCCACTTCCGTATCGTCCGTTGTTCCAGTCAAAAAAAGTTTCACCTCGGCCATCGTAACGTGTCCCACCTCGGCACGACATATTTCGGGGACGCAGGATAATAATGGTGTAACGAGGATATCGTATGCGTTTAATGATATTTGCAGCGGGACAGCAATTTCGGACGGTCGATAAACGGACGGAGGAGTTCAGTTGATGGGCGTAGTGGAACGTTCCGGGCGAATCGAGAAAGAGCGCGAGCGGAAGCTGCCTTCCGATTGGCTGCGTTAGGTCCCCCTTGAGCGGTAGGAACATTCCAGAAGTCCTCCTTCTCATTAATATATACGGGTGCAGGGTGCGGACACCTCACTCACGTTGCGAATCGTCGTACGGAAAGCTTCTTCACTGTCCTTAGACGAGCGAATTCTTACAAACGAACAAAGAAAAGGTACGTGTAGCCTCGTGCGCCCGCATCCCATTGTGATCCTTACGCATCCTCAAATCTTTTGGGAATATTTATTTCGTCACGTATCATCCTTTCCCGTACGCCGTTGGAGAGAACAGTTGAATGACTATTTTATTCTCATTTTTTCGTTTGTGTCCTGTAGACAAGAAAAGATGGCTAAAGCACCAGCAGTTGGTATTGATCTTGGCACGACCTACTCCTGCGTTGGAGTTTTCCAGCACGGAAAGGTGGAAATCATCGCAAACGACCAAGGAAACCGAACAACACCCAGCTATGTTGCGTTCACGGACACGGAGCGTCTCATCGGGGACGCTGCCAAGAATCAAGTGGCGATGAACCCCAACAACACCATTTTCGGTAAGTTTTCTCAAGTACAATGTTACTCATATCATAAATTTGAAGTCCTCGCGAACAAAAATTGGAAAATCTTACGACATTTGCGAGTGTAAAAGTTTGATTAATTCCAAGTCTGTTATTTTGTGGCGTGCAGTCAGTAGATGCAAAACGCGCGCAATTCCTAGATTCGATTCTTACTAACGGTAAAGATTTCATCATTTTCGGCGTTCTTGCCGTGATTCGCGGAACGCGTGATCGCTGAAGTTACCGGAAGTAAAAATGTGATATTTCATGCACGTGACTCAATTCGTGTTCTACGAAAGGGGAGCGGACGAAGGTCACGTATAAGTCCTTTTAGAAAACATTTTTTCAATGTCAATAACGCTTTGCGAGCGTCGTCTCCAAGTATGTATTTGCAATATATTAAGTATAGCAATTTTTGCTGTAATATTCACATGGATATTAGTATTTTATAATTATATAGACTTTTTTCTATGGCAGATGCGTCACCACTGCAATCCTTGTTTTTTCTTTAATACATCTTAACTTTTCACATATTGCACAAGTTCTTGAAATATAACTAGTTAAAGGAAAATTTAGATCAATTTAGATAATGCAAGTCATGATTGCAAACCGGAATATAATGTTGTAGAAAATGATCACCTTTTATATATTAGTGTCATCTGTGTTTTTATTCAGAAAACAGAAATAGAGACGCCCTCTGATTTGATAATGATTTGATAAAATATTTGAACGTAACCAATGTTTACTATTTTAGATGCCAAGAGGTTGATTGGACGTCGCTTTGAAGACCCTACTGTCCAGGCAGACATGAAACATTGGCCATTCACAGTCATCAATGACAGCACTAAACCAAAGATACAAGTCCAGTACAAAGGAGAGACGAAGACTTTCTTCCCTGAAGAAGTGAGTTCGATGGTCCTGGTGAAGATGAAGGAAACTGCAGAGGCCTACCTCGGCAAGACCGTCACCAACGCTGTGATCACTGTACCTGCTTACTTCAACGACTCGCAGCGTCAGGCAACAAAGGATGCCGGTACCATCTCGGGCTTGAACGTTCTGCGTATCATCAACGAGCCTACGGCTGCTGCGATCGCGTACGGTCTCGACAAGAAGGCGTCGGGCGAGCGTAACGTTCTTATTTTCGATCTTGGCGGTGGCACGTTTGACGTGTCCATCCTGACCATTGAGGACGGAATCTTTGAGGTCAAGTCCACCGCGGGAGACACCCATCTCGGTGGTGAGGACTTCGACAATCGCATGGTCAACCACTTCGTCCAAGAGTTCAAGCGCAAATACAGGAAAGACCTGAGCACAAACAAGCGGGCTCTTCGTCGACTTCGCACGGCTTGCGAGCGCGCGAAGCGTACGCTGTCTTCGTCAACGCAAGCGAGTATCGAAATCGATTCGCTCTATGAGGGTATCGACTTCTACACCTCCATCACCAGAGCACGTTTCGAAGAGCTTTGCGCCGATTTGTTCCGTGGAACTTTGGAACCCGTCGAGAAGTCGTTACGCGACGCCAAGATGGACAAGGCTCAGATCCACGACATCGTCCTGGTCGGAGGCTCCACCCGTATTCCCAAGATCCAGAAGTTGTTGCAGGACTTCTTCAACGGCAAGGAGCTTAACAAGTCGATCAATCCAGACGAAGCCGTGGCTTACGGTGCAGCCGTGCAAGCTGCCATCCTGCACGGTGACAAGTCCGAGGAGGTGCAGGATCTGCTCCTTCTCGACGTGACCCCGCTGTCGCTCGGTATTGAGACTGCCGGCGGTATCATGACGGCCCTCATCAAGAGAAATACCACCATTCCAACCAAACAGACCCAGACATTCACCACCTACGCCGACAACCAACCCGGTGTCTTGATCCAGGTCTATGAGGGCGAACGAGCGATGACCAAGGACAATAACCTTCTTGGAAAATTCGAACTCAGCGGCATTCCACCTGCGCCGCGCGGCGTCCCGCAGATTGAGGTCACATTCGACATAGATGCCAATGGCATTCTCAACGTTTCTGCCGTTGACAAGTCGACCGGTAAGGAGAACAAGATCACTATCACCAACGATAAGGGTCGTTTGAGCAAGGAGGACATCGAGAGGATGGTCAACGAGGCCGAGAGATATCGTACCGAGGATGAGAAGCAGAAGGAGACGATCGCTGCAAAGAACGGCCTGGAGTCTTATTGCTTCAACATGAAGAGCACAGTCGAGGACGAGAATCTGAAGGACAAGATCAGCGCCAGCGACAAGCAAGTTGTACTGGACAAATGTAACGACATCATCAAGTGGCTCGATGCAAACCAACTGGCCGATAAGGAGGAGTATGAGCACAAGCAAAAGGAATTGGAAGCGATCTGTAATCCGATCGTCACAAAGCTTTATCAGGGAGCTGGTGGTATGCCCGGTGGCATGCCCGGTGGATTCCCTGGTGCAAGCGGCGCCGCTCCAGGTGCAGGTGCACCAGGTGCTGGTGGTGCATCTGGCCCGACTATCGAGGAAGTTGATTAAACGCTGGTGTCGCCTCCCACATCGCCACTGCCGCCATCGTCCGTTGAAGAATGTTGCCTCCATGCGAAGCAAGAGAGAGAGAGAGATCAAAGAGAGAGAGAACACGAATATAAGAACATAGAATTATTACTGCGTCGGTCCTTCGCCCCTCAGTAAACATTCAGCACCTCCTTTTAGTTCCTTTTTTTGTACGCGCGAATACTTATAAACTTTGTTACTTATTAACTCGCCGGGTAGAACAATAATTTATTTCGTTCGTCTCCTAAGTACAGTATTATGTTTTACCAAGTGCTGTACATGGCATTAATGTCGGCCGAAGATCCGTTGTTAATTTTCTATGTTCGATAATGTTCGTAAATACAAAACAATTTCCCAAAATATATGTTTATTTATTTACCATACCTTACAGCTGTTGCTTGTCATTTTGCAATTTATATTTACAGACTCTACAGAGTGCCCAGATCATAAAACTTTCGTCTGGCATTATAATTGCTATATCTCATTGTATATTGTTATATGCCATAACAGTGCTTTTAACTGCATCGAACCAAAATTGTCGAACACCGATACCATATGAAATAACAATTTCACGTCAATATTTGTTCATACGTTGTATTTTTACATTTTTTAGGTGCAGTTCTATTAACCAAAGTACACCTTTTAAATTTTTCTCAATTAAACAAACTCGATTATTGACGTTGAATGTGTTTTTAACATTCAGCATAGGATATTAGTGATTGATACAACAGGAATGCACAATTTTTAACAGGAATTTGGTACAAAGAAACACTACTCACTTTCATAAAATTAAATTTTATTTGCAAGCACGGTAGGCTCGTGTAATGCAACACAAATAATCAAAACGATCGCGACGTTAGCACAAAATGTAGAATCACATCCTATGCAATCAATTCTATCGTATTGCCATCATGATTTTCCAACAGTTTTACCATCAATATTAAGTAAATCAAGGTTGTGTGAAACTTAACAAAAAAAGAAATGACTTTACAGATATAATATTTGGAACGAATAGCATGAAAGCATTACTATATCAATAATTAAGGCGCACGTGCCATACTAGTTGCGAACAAAATAGTTGGTTTGTTCTTCTTTTTCTTTTCTCCACCGGTTGCGTTGTCCATCTTTGGACCTGAAATAATTGTACGATAAATGTATGTCATGCCAAGCATGCGACGTACTAGTGCTGTTGTGAGAAGAAAATTCGAAGGTTTTCAAAAACTTCCCATTTCTGTTACCTGTATCAGTCAACTTCGATTGTTGCAGAGCCTGGGCTAATGCATCTCCAAGGCTCCGATTATGCCATGGAGTTGGCGCGTATTCATCTTCGTCAATGTCTCTCGATGTGGACTGCATTTCTGTTCCAGAATATGATCTTGCGCGTGAAGAACTGGTAGAGGGCCAAGCGGGGCCGACACGCGAATTGGTACCAGTGTTCCTCAACATTTCTGCGAAAGATGGTCCTTGATCATGAGAACTTGATTGAATTGCTGAAGTTGGTGGAGTTGATTGAGTCTCAATGACGTTTGCCCCAAGTTCTTCGAATGCACTTTGCGACGGACTACTAGCAATGCTAGATGCTGCAATAGACTCTGTAGGCGATTCTTGTACATAGTCCCTAAAGAAATGACGTAAAATTATACTACATAATAATAAAACAGTATTATGGCTAAATAATAAAACATTATACTCGCTTACTCGGCAAACAACAGCTCAGGCTGCCAATCTGGAAAGTGTTGTCGTGATTCAATCTGCACATTTGGAGTTGGATATTTGCCCATTCGTTTGTTCACTTCTTCGGTTATCTTCTTGTCACGTTTCCTCTCGTCACGCTCTCGACGCTGTCTACGCTTCTGTCTCATATCCAATTGTTCTGAAGCATTGTACATGGCAAACAAAATGTATCATGAAATATATATAAACTACGCTACCATAGTTTCGATGCAAGCATAACTACCTCGGAATGAGTGCAAAACTTTCTCTGAAACTGTCGGCGGCTTTAATTCAATCTCCGCTACCTCAAACTGCGATGTAACTGGTAGATGGCACAGATATCTTAATCTCCGTCTCAATTCTTCGGTAAAACTTCCACCTTCTTTTTCCAGTAGCTTGCCGGTTATTGTACGAGGGCAGTGTTCAAGGTTTCCATACTGCATTTCTAGCATCTTTATGTTCATTGCGTGTAAATACAGATGCTGCCCATCATCAGCTGTGTACGAATATTTTGTCGATTATTAACTATTTCTTAGTTTATGCATTTATGGCTTAGAAATTTACAGTGCAATTAATTACCCTGATAAAAATAAAAGAACTTTGATGAGTCTGAAGCTGAATTAACGTCACTGTACACCATGCTAGCAACAGTTTGGTCATTCAAAAACTGTGTATTATCTGGCTCACTGTCGGGCATTTCAAAGCCTTCCTCACTGTGTACAGCCTCTGCCAGCTCTTTTTCTTGATTTACTTCATCCACAGGTTCTTGCTGGTCTGACTCGTTAAGAGATTGATTTGGAGACTCCATTTTTGGTTTCTGTTTAATAAACAAATAATTAAATACCGTTCAAATAAATTATTTCTCATGTGGAGTATATCATTGGCTTTACCGTCTCTACAAGTTCATTCTCTCTTTTTTGCAATTCATTCAAAGCCTCTTCAATGTAACAATTCTCCGGAGAATCCGGGTAATCTATCATCTCAATCTGTAAGTGTACTCGTTCGCACTCGATTATAGTTCTGACCTGTTTTAACGAACTCTGTTATAGCTTTGGACCAAAGAATATGACATCGGTACAGTTTGAGAATCTTACATCGCTAATGTTCGCAAGTAAAAGCTTCGAGTACATCTTTGCCTTTTCATTCCCGGAGGCAGAATAAAACATCGTCGGTGCAGGTGTTACATGATCTGATACGGGCACAGCTATCAGCGAGCCTTTTTCTCTTCGCATGAGTCGCAAAGTGACAATATCTCCCTGATTGAAGGCAGTTTGGTTTATTTCGACAACGCTAAAGATAATATGACAATTATTTTTTGGCACGTCACGCGTGTTAATTAGCACTACTTTATATACATAACATACCTTTTCAGGTCAGATTTGTGTATCGATTCATAACAAATAGGGCATTTACGCCAGGTTTTGTCAGACAATGATAAGTAATGAAGGATACAAGGCCAACAATAAACGTGTCCGCAACGTGTCATTTTTCCAGCAACTGGTGTGCATAAACAAATGGGGCAAGACAATTTTTCAGGACTATAGAGTTTCTGTAAATTACAATATTCCCTCAAACAAATATTTCAAGTGTAATCGTTGTAAAATAGCATGTCTCACGTTGTTAACGTACAATTTGCTCTATGAGCTTCCAATCCACTAACGCGTCAGGATCAGTCAAGTACAGAGTGTAATCCTCGTTCTCAGTTACAACAAACTGGCAGCTGTAAACGAAGAATACAGTAGAACTTGCCGAAACCTGCGGCGGTTAAAATATTAGTAGAGATTATTATTACCTTGCTTGCAAGAATTGCTCCTTATTGTACTTGTGCCGCTGTACAGGCGGGAGCCATCTATTACTGTTACGAGAGTAAACTTTGTTTGATTTGCCATGGCTCCATGTATTCGAACCGTGTGCATCTCGTGGTTTGTAATGAAAATTCAGCAGATGATTCAAATTCTGCTTTTTGCTTCCTGGAACCCATACTGAGCCAATCTCAGCAGATTGTTCATCCACTACCTGACAAAAAAGTACCAGTTATTTTTCTCACTGTACATTATTCCAAATAAACAAGGCTATTAATGCATTGCCTATACAGGAAACTGACCTTGGTATCCTCCTTTGAACTGCCATGATATAGTCCTTTAGGTTTCGGTCTCTTATCAAAATTTTTTGCCTTTTGTAAATTGCACTTCCTAGGTTGATCATACTTAGGAAAGTTGCTAGCTCCAGGTGGTTCACGCTTCCGCGGATTCTTTGGAACCGGTTTGTTGTTAGCGACATCTATAAGAAACAATTCACTTTGCTCTGACAAAAAGAAGAAATATCATATAAATATAGATACTATTATGAACCCAATATTACAAATGGATATATCGTATATTTTTGTTGAAATTTATTATTAAAAAGTATAATTTTTATATATAACCTTTGAACGTAAAATACAAAAGCACAATACAAAAGCTTCATCACGTCATCTGTATAAAATGGGCCTTCAAATTAAACCGCGTATGTATTTTTAGCTCTACACAGAATATGACTGCTGTACAGAGGTAAGTATATGTACAGCAGGTGTTCATCCAAATAAAATACCAAGAAATGACTGTAAAGGAACTTATTTGTTATGCACTATCTTCAGTTATTTATTGTCTATTCATTGACATGTCTAAAACAACCTAATGAGCCACGCTATAGTTTCGGAGGTAGTACGTGGTCCACGAAATGCCAGTCTGCAGTTCAGACGACGGAAACCAGAAAATAACGATGAACCCAACTAAGCAGAAAAAGTGACACCCTCGCAAACGAGCGAGACTAAATACCCGCGATTCGCTGCGCAGGAAGCTCAAAGCGTTGCCGATTATTGCACAATCTTACCCGGAGTCGATCGATTGATTCGTCGATCGGGGAAAGTCTCGCCGAAAGCATTGGCATTGAGCGAGAACCACCTAAATATGCTGTCACGGCTCGACTCGCTGCGTATGAAATGCAAATTAAGGATGATCATCGGCAGAAGCATACAAATAGATCGCAGCAACGTTGACCGCGTGCGTGTGACCGATACACATTTACGCACGTCGCGCATGTACGTATATAAATACATCCTTCACGCATATATATATACATCTATATTTACATACATATGCGTGGAGGATAGATTCGTGCGTAAACACACATATGCATCGTCGGGACGAACCTTGACTTTTCTTGGAGTCACCAGCAGTCCCCTTCGCGGAGGACTGCGCGAATTTTCCTTTCTTGTCCATCGCCGGCGCGACTCTCGCGTCCAGCCCGTCTGCTCTCCTCAACAGCGATGCGGTCTCCTCCGTATGGAGAAACGATATAATTCTGCAGGCCCTTCATCTTCTTCAATAAGCCATGTTTCGTCAGTGCGGAAGATTGAAAGATCCTTTACCGATAAGCCGTTAGTCGACGTTCGATGCGGCGGCGGGTTGCGTCGGGGAACACACCGGGCTGCAAAACGCGAGCTGACAAGCGGAGAGCGCTCTCTCGCTTTTAGGGAGCGATTCGCCTCCCCGTTTCGTCGCGAAACGACGAATTTCTCTTTCCTGCGGCCAACTACGGTCGCGATCCCGTCGCTGTGATGGCGACGACGATAATGATCCGCGCGACCGGAAGTCGAGCAGTCGTTGCCTGTCGCTGGTTGCCGCTTCCACTACCACGCCAGTGCACGCCGGCCGACGCTAGTCAGCCGAGGCTCGCTTATGCAACACATTGACTTCGGTCAGCACATCTCAGGACGTGGCATGGAGAAGCATAAGTATGAGTGCATTCAGCTTCGGCGAATTTGTCATTTTCAATCTCTACCTGTCTCTACCTTCGAATGTGTGCCAGGGCCAGGTTGGGTTGCTCGTCGAGTTAATGCGCGGTTGGGTGTTGTTTTGGTCGCGATGTACTTCCGGAATTCGAATGGCGATTTTGCGTTTCAGCGTCGACGCGCACGGTACGCTATGTTAAGGCCGATGTTATACGCGTCTGCGTGGAGAAATCATTACTGTTTCGCTGGGACTATTATGATTTCGGAGGGTTCCATTTATTTTAAGGGAATCTGTATCTGTTTCGTGTATTATTGTTAGATGGGCATATTTAACTGGTGTGCTTGTCGTGACGAAGTCGTTATACGGCATGGAGCAGCTGTGGGTTCGTAGGAAATGCGTTTTGTGCCGGATGTATTGAGAAACGGAGATGAAGGAGTGTATGGGGAATTAATTGGATGATCGAGAACTTATTTAACGGAGAATCGGAGCTGTTTAAACAAGAGTAGGTGTTCCTCATATGTTTGACAGTAAGCAAATGGCGGTTGGTCCTTCGAGCAGGAGCTATGTTCTGAGGTTATAAGTAACGAGTGATATCGACCGAACCGGCGTTTCAACTTTGTTTAGTTTCCGAGGCAACAGGAATCTAGAATTCGTCGGTACATTCATTCAGTCATATTCGTACCTTAATTAAGATGACTTCAATATTCCATAAGATTGGTTTATACGTTGCCTTGTTGCTGATTATAAACACTAATGCTTTGGGTAAGGTATGCTTTATTCGTATGTTACAAGCATTGCCAAAGTAATTAGATTACATTTCTTACTGTGACTTGTGACACCAGATTAAGGTAGATTAATAGGAAATTTACAATTTATTACGTTTATTTCTATTTAGATCCAAGTGACATTGTAATTATAATACTCAGTCAGAAAGAAGGTTACCATGCAGCTCACGCAGATTTTCTGCGAAATGGTATTTATGAACAAACAAACTCAATGGAAAAGGTAAATGTATAATGCTAGTTAGATTAATACAACAATAGATATATTATTGCGTTAATGTTATTTTTCCATAGAAATTATTCCATTGTGCATCATATAAATGTATTATTTTTCTTAGAGTGCCCCTGAAGTTATTCTGTCACACAAATTAAACATTAACGGATCATGGACAATAGTACCGCTGTTGACACATTTATCAGAGAATTATCGAAAAGTGGATTGGTTCCTTTTTTCCTTGGAGAACACTGTAATTAGACTAAATAAGGTTTTAAATATGCTATCAAAGCTTAATCCAAACCAGGTAATATGTCTTTGGTAACCAGGTAAAAATGTCTTGTCTGTTTTGTACCTTGTTTTCACATATATCATGATTTGCAGGAATTATGGCTTGGGCATGCACTGTATGATCATGAACCCACTATCATACATCACTTTGCAGAACACAGAAAAAAGTTTAAATATCCACATATTGCGTCTGGAATGGTAATGAGCTCGGAATTACTGCATAGGTAGCACATCAGAAAACTTGTCTTAAAATACTAATACATTTAGTAATAGTAAGGTTGCGCTTCTAACACTTATATGCACATTTTAGTCTGGCAAAAACTATATTGGACGATGAACCGCAATTATTGGACTTTTCGATTGACGCTTCGTATGAACTTGCAAATTTTGTGTTAAAAAATGCTAATGGCGTGAAATTAACGCATGTATCGGAGCTGTGTGTTGTCTCCGGCACCGATTGTGCGACTTACCCAAGATTTTTCCATCCGTGTGTGAGTGTACTTCATTTATGAAAACGCAAGTTATGAACGAGAATTCCACGTTTACCCAACTTTCGGGGATGTTAAGTTTCATCGATATTGTTACGATGTTATAGGGGTCTGCGCTGCCAAAGACGAACGTCTATTTTGCTGTAAAAACATGTGCCAAGTTTCATACAGAGAGGATCCCTGTTATTAAAAAAACTTGGGCGAAGCATGCGGCGAATATTGGCTACTTCAGTGATACGGCAGGTATGATGGCCGCTTTTATC
This sequence comes from Priocnemis perturbator, assembly GCA_963942575.1. Taxonomy (NCBI): domain Eukaryota; kingdom Metazoa; phylum Arthropoda; class Insecta; order Hymenoptera; family Pompilidae; genus Priocnemis; species Priocnemis perturbator. The sequence continues at coordinate 10,708,031 of OZ012653.1, forward strand.
TTTGCCAAAATACACCTTTTTTCAAGGGTATCAGATTTGAACTTTGAAATTGAACGATAAAATTCTTTCAGTATAGATCAAAATTTACCTGAAGCTTACGTCGTGCCCAACACAACGCAGGGACATTGCGCTAAAACGTATGCTATATTGAAGAAAGTAAGTCGTATCGTGAAGGCGAAAGAGCTCGATTGGGTCATCATTGGTGATGATGATACTATCTTCAGGTAAATTTTTCCTACGCGAATCAGCTTTAATTTATTTTTACTTTATTTTTACTTTATCTGCCGCTGCAATACTTTAAACGATAATAGTTCTAATCTTACGATTCAAACTGTCTAAATGAACTCTGCTGGATCCTGTACGATAGCTTTAATCAATCTTATATTCGTTGACAGTGTCGTACGGTTATTGCGTTTACTTACGTGTTACAATCCGAAACATGCAATCGCTATCGGCGAACGTTACGGATTTCGCATGTGGGATCATTTTCATGGTTATGATTACTTGACTGGCGGAGCAGGAGTAATTTTATCTGCGCCGCTTGTGCATCAAATGGTAGAACCCGGTATATGCGAATGTCCCAATCCTACTACACCAGATGATATGTACTTGTTCGGCGTTTGTTTGCATCGACTGGGAATACAGCCCACACATTGCCCTATGTTTCATCAGGTATGCAATATGATGCGAAGATTAAAAACGAAAGACTTGAAAGTTATTTTTCATGCGACTACGCGAAGTTTTCAGACACACGCTCTCAATATGACTTGTACTTTTATCATGTTTAGGCCAGACCTACCGACTACGCTACTGCCTACCTTGCTTCCCATGATCCTATATCTTTTCACAAGTTCTGGATGATAGATCCGTATACGGTATACGACGAATGGTTTGCAGAAGTTGACGGTACGCTATCCAGTGCCAGAAAGCACACAGAATTATAAGTCTAATTTTCTACACTATCATTAGCGTACTTACTATGCTCGTAATTGCGCAGATTTTTTTACAAAACGACGTACAATAAAGATTTCTTGATTAATAATTATTCCACATTCTTATATATATATATTTTCATATTGTAACATATATAGTTTTAGAAAAATATAAAAATTTGGGTTATATATTATTATATATGTACCATAATTTTAACTTCGACGACGCTTTTACAATTTCGATGGTATTATTTCTTTCCACCACGATGGTCGCTCCAAATTTTCTTTGTCTTTGAAGATCCATTCTTCAATATGTTTATATACCTAGAATGCAAAATGAGAACACGTGTATACCTCCCATAACAAATGATTGGAGAACGAATCTATCAAAGTGAACATTTGCTCACATTGCCGTCGGACATGCCCAGAGGACAGTTCATAATAAAGTCTGGTGGTGCCAATACGTCAGCCAACGATACGGCTTCGTTGACAAGTTCCTTGCATAGTTTTATTATGCCATCTCGCAAAAAGGTTGCTAAACGGCTGTTTGGATCAGCATAACCACCCGCGTATAAGTCAGTCAGTCTGCGTTCTAGAGTTACAGCTGTGTAGAGCGAACACAATTTATAAAGTACTGCACGTTCCTCCATTCTCCAAGCGGGATTGTTTAAATAATCTAAAAAGTATTTGATAACAGCGTGCTGTAAAATTGAAAGTGAATAGGTATTGAGAGTTCAGCGGTATTCCAGTTGGTTGGTGGTAAAATTGACTGTACTCCACCTCTGCGTACACGAGTGTCAGAGTTCGTGCATAATAGACTTGCGAATCGTTTCTGGTCTCAAAATCAGTTAAACCGTTTCTCTTCAGAGTTTGCACGCGTTCATGTGTTGCTCTTAAATAGTAGCATACAAGCCATTTCAAGGAAGCGAGCATATCTATGATTAAAAAATGCATATCTTTGGTGAGTGTACCAAACACAACATATAGTTATATAGTTAATGGTCCATCGTAACTTGACCAGTTTTTTGAAAAATAGTAATTCTGTCGTACTTTCCGGTTTCAGTGTGTCCTCAATCGTGGACTGGACGAATTTCTGATTTAACAAATGGGTGGCGTTATTTATAAAGTCTATGGTTCCCAGCGGAGAAGCGACTTCTTTTCCATTTAGCATTTTCGACCATTGATTCAACAGCCAATTACTCGTCTGCTGGATAAGCACGTTATTTTCACCCTCATACGTGCAGTTTGCATCATTGTCGGCTCTCAATTCTCCCAAACGTGCCACTAATTCGAATGATAAGCATAAGTATAATATAAATACTATTATTTGGAAACTGATAAAAACAGCACGACATGCTGAAGAAGAAACCATTTATCTATTAAAAATTTGCGAAAACCGACTCACTTAATAAGTATCCATGACCACCACATGATTCTCGGCAATCTTGGATAGCATCGCGAGCAGTCCAGGCACATAGCGGTTTCGCTGCAGACGATAATGCATGTATCTCCATACCTATGTGTTCATCGCGTTCTTCCTTTTGAAGAAATTTTGCGGTGAACTCGCGAGTTTGTCGGAGAAAGTTACCCGAAAATACCCTCATTGCAAATGCAGCTGCCAGGTGTGGAAACAATCGCCATTGCTGTTATGCAAAAATAGGGTGGTTTTGTTTGATCATTTATAAGTTCTTATTTCTTCCTACTGAAATTTCATATTGTACCTGCGCTTGATATTCTAGAACGGGCCATTCTACAGATTCCGACGGTCCAAATTGCTTCCTGACAGCACAGTATCGCACTCCAATAGATATCGCAAGTGCCAAGTAACTTTCGCATATTGATGTAATTGTAACTCTGCCGCCAGACAGAGCGATTAAAGACGATCCTGTTTGGATTATGACATACTGAATATTAGTATTAGATAATGAAATGGTGACTCGAGTTTTTTTGGAGTACTCTTGGTATTTCGATTTCAAGTCTGCCCATGCATATAGTAACAAGTTCGTATGCATATAAGGTATTACTTACCAAATCTTTTACTTGGGTCTTTTATTGCTGATACGTACTTTCCATCTTCTGTGACATCAGCATTTTTGTTTAAAAGACTTGTTCGTGGAATGGGATATTTAGTGAACATAACAAAACCATTATCCAAAGAATTTAATCCTATTTTTTCACCCATGTCTCCGACAGTAACACCTGGCAGTGGCAAAAATGTCCTCGGGTCTCTGATTGGTACAATGAAAGGGTGAAGCCCATGGTTCACACCGTCCGGTGTAATTAATTGTGCAAACGTTATTGCGTGTGTACAAGTTTTTCCTGGAATAAGACTGGTTATATTTTCTCTTCAGATAGGTCATAAAATCACATTCATAGAAAATATTACATACCTAATCCACCCACCCAGCATTTTGCAGCTTCAAAGTCAGCCGTATGAAGAATGAAACTGTTTGATTTTATGTCATACGTGGCTGTAGTTCGCATTCCTTTTGCATTAGTGCCATGACCAAATTCAGTAAGGGCGAAGCAGCATTTATACTAAACAATTCACAGTGTTATATTCATGTTGTACAACTATTATTAACATTCACTATTTTCAGACATACATTATTATCAAAAATCTTTTCCACCATAGGGTAATGATGTTCTTTGCCCAAAGCATATATCGTATTTGGTACCATACCATATAAAACACCCATTTTTATTGGGATCGCTGGATCGTAATGGAACAATGTATGAAACGCGGTTCCATACTCAACAGGCTACAGCAAGATAATTAGAAATTATAGAGAATTTATTCAATTCATGTTTAGCAAAATTAATCCCAGTGTCATTCATTTATGTGCAATACTTACAAATATTTCATTTTCAACAAGTACTTTAATTTGCAAGTTACATTGTCTGCGTTTCTCATCTAAGGTTGTTGATTTTGTCGATCTCTTAAACACTGGTGAGTTTTGAATAATTTTGTATATCCTTGCCTTTAAAGAAAGTTAATTATACACACCAATATGTTGTATAAACAATATTAAATATTTCAAATGTCATACCTGCTGTTCAATGGCATCTTCACCATCCAAATTGATTCTCAATAACTTCCAATCAAATGAGGCCTTCTTCCTATATGCATCTAATGGACCCTTAGAGATATCACTTATTAGTTCCTTGACCTTCAATAGCTTCATCATTCCTGAAGAAACTTCCAACAAAGGTGTCTAGTTAAGCGAAACAACCTTTAATGTCTTACAATGCGTTCTGCACAACTGTCATACATATGTATGCAATGCGTGCGGACGGAAGAATATAAATATACCTGTTGCTTTGACGGATCTGCGGTGCACATATGCTAATAGACGGCGTTTTGATTTGTTTGTTTAGTCGTTCCAGTATAAAATCTTTATCGATGATAAGATGCTTACGTTATATAATCGACTCGCGGTTATATCTAGTGTAGTAACAGAAATTTGCCGAGTGCCAATCTATGAGTGAGCAAAGTATGAGCGTGAAATTTTATATTACTGTTGATCGTTTAGGCCAACGCTGGGGAGTCCGATAAGTACATTGATACAGAGCAATGAGTTGCAATTTATTGAAAAGGGGGGAAGGCGATATGAACAGTCGGCTGGTAATTATTTCTTTTGAATGCTGCGTCATTACCGCAGTTGCACTTGTTAGATCAACAGAATTAATGGTATATATAATAGTTGTACCCTACTATTGTAGCCTTGATACCATTTACATGTTTTATTCACATGCAATGAAAAAGAGACTCTGATCTCTGCCGTCTAAGAGGACATAGCATGATAGTGGTCAGTTCGCGGGAATAATTGCATTATTAATGCGTAAACAAATCTTAATCAGTTTCGATATTAACAACGTCGAAGCTCAAGATTTATTTAACATGTACATATTTAATTACAATTCGCTTGTAATGGCAAACACTGGCTAATCACTAGACTAGACCAACCAGAATCTGCTAGCACCTGCTGGGATCACAAAGAAGTGGCCAACGTGGCCATCTCTATGATCGGCACGAACTGGAGAGCAGTCGTTGATCTTAAATATCTAATTCCAGCAACGTATTACGTATAGAGGGTGTCCCACATAAACTGGTACACGTTGCTTCTTCCGCCGCCATTAAAGATATCAATGAATTTGCCTGGTATATTACAGGGGCCACGAAGGTCAATCAGCATAAACGGACAGTTTTGACGGTGTACGAAAATAATTTTCTTGTTAGAAATATCTCTTACACTACAAAAATTTTCCGAATAAATATTATAGGACTGTGTCAGAGCTATCAGAATATGTAAACGCTTTTAACTGCTTTTAACTCATTCCCTGAAAACAGAATTTAATGTCGCCCTAAGCGAACTCTCTCAGCCCACTTTATGCAAAAACATTAAAATATTTGATGTCCGTAATGCTTGCGGATAAAACCATTTGTAGCAAGATTATGTAGTTTGTAGTACATCCTGTATACGGCCCACAGTGAGGGGCCCTCACTGTGCTAAAGCGCCAACATTTAAAAGAAGTAGCGGCGCTTCGACGCTTTACGCATGTGTAGTTCCGTACCGTAACAAGCCATTTAAATTATAATAAGACCTATCGTGCACAAACTCAGTGTGTACATTTACATAATTCCATTATGGTTGGAGGCACGCGAAAAGGGGCAGCGTAATGCTGAACTGCAAAATAATCGTTTGGCAAGATTGATGATGACTATCAGATATTCATACGTTCCGTTTCGTATGTTAAAATTACAATAGCTATATAGTAATTTGTTTACCGTCGCAGAATTGTTACAGTGAAAGCATGAAATCGTCGACACCTTCCTACGAATGTATAAGTATACCGGAAGACTTATTACGTAAAATCTGTGAAGTATTGTCCGAGTTTTGGATTGGTTGAAGGTTTGACCCATTTCTTTTTTGCATACAATAGTGAGTGCATACATTTCCTAGCAACTTTATAAAATTGCTGAGTTCATGATGTCGCAGGGTAACATGACCAAAGCGTATTTGACTTCCAGAAATAGATATATAGTTAAGAAAATGGCGGCATTTGTGATACATATGATAAAGTACGGTACGTGTCACATAACACGCCGATCTCGTCTCTTATCGTATAATATGAATTTTCGATGAAGTTCTAGTTGGCACGGTACAGTGCTTCCGAATATATATAATGCGCGGCCTAAATCGAACCGTAACAACTTGAAGTACTTGAACTCGCGTGCAGACGATTGATTGCATTACGTATGTAAAACTCAATTTGCATGAGCAATGTGGAAAGAATGCATTTCACGCAAGTTGCCAGGAAGCGCAATTTACGATACGAGTTAGTCCGCATAGACGATGCAGGAGGAGACGCGGCTTCTAACAATGTTTTCTTTAATTCTGCTTTTTCTTCTGTACAATCCAGCGAATAGTGAGAGGTGAACTTACCTGTTCGATAACTAACGTCGCGCGTACTACCTTTGAATATTCTAATCGCACGCAGTGGCATCTTCAAAGCCATTTTATTAACAACTCCTTGTAGCGATTGCTGCTGGAAAACTGATGAAACATCGCACAAAGTCGTTCCTTTTGTAAAACTACATATTTTAGTCCTGTTATCGTTATCTGTATTCGCTAAATACATATATTTATATGTAAATAGAACAATGTGTAGCGGTTAACGATTTTGGACTCTTCGGCTTGTCATGGAACAGTTTCACTGGAATTTTTATATATAAGAAGTATACTTGAACAACAATTTAAATTTATTGAAATTATGCGTTTAAATTATATAAGGCCAGGGTGCCTTGAGATTTTCATATTTTCTATTAGGGTGCCGCACTGCCGTCGCCTGAGAAAACTTTGAGAACCAATGGTCTGTACCGATGGTTACGAGACACGGTGTTCACAGAGTAGTCGTTTTTGTTCACCACAATCATCTTTACCACCGTTTCTTTCTCGTTGAACCAGCGGCCTTTACAAACAGTATCTTTGTGAAGAGACAACAAAGAATCTGAAAAACGTCGTTGAACATTTCATTGAGGAAATGGGCCAATCCAGTAATTGCATCGTATTCGTCACGGATTCTGTTTATCGCAGCTTAATAGATGGTAATCAAGTGAACGTGCCCAAATATCTGGCGAGATACGTGGTACGTAATATGTAAAGGTTTCAACAAGTTTTCTGTCAAACCATGCAAGTTACAGTGAACATAGAGACTGAAATTGCAACAATCGTTTGCTCTTTTTGCCATGTCTTATCGCTCCTTCTATTTTGTTTCCAAATGTAGTCATTTTTATTTTTAACGATCATGAATTGACCTGCCAATAAAAACGCCGGAAACGGATGTGCAGAAAACTCACCCTTAAAGCAATAATAGTTGCGCTGGGTATTTACCTGTCTAGATTGAACTACGCGACAATGAAATATTTTCTCCGCCAAGAAGAAGAATGCGAGCGATTTTGGAGGGTATCAAGGTGATGGGTTGCAGTGCGTACATCATACTAATCTCAAACGCCTTGCTGGCGTCGCAATTCCTACGGTATATCGAAGGGTTGGTAGGCACTCGGATACTATGCACATATGACTATATGCAATTTACGGAAACTTCAATGGCACAGGGAACGATTAGTGAACACACGCGGCTTGTTCCTTCTCGTTCACGATCATCGTCTCTTCAGGACCGATCTTCGATACATATGGACCAGAATCGTCAACGTCGTATTTCTACGCCAATATGCTGCCTACAGACGACGCTCGGGGGAAAGAGTCTTTGACCAGCCGATCGATCTCTACACCGTGCAGTTTCCATCGCGCAAGAAAAGCTCAATCGGAACGAAGTACATCGATACATGGCGCAACGGAGAATTTCGCTACGGAACGGAACATTTCCAGCGGAACGCGAGAGATTTGCAGATGCATCGCTTACGGTTGGTAGGAGTAAGATTGTTGGATAAACTTTCACATTCGAATCATCGTCGCTGATTTTGGCGAAATGCAACTGTAGATCGATCCGAATAACGCGATACCACCTGACCTCCATTAACCAATTGAGAATCATATTTGTTCTTCGTTATTCAGCATTTCTTTCCGAATCATCCTTACGCAGAACCTAAATTTTGCAGCGTCGCTGTGTTTGAGCACATACCCGCTGTGACAAGAGCATCGCGGGACTACTACAGTGACGGGTTCAGTTACAGTACCAATGCCTTGGGCATAGAATTCGAGGTATGTACACGTATACGCACTCATATCTACCATGCAACTTAATGCCCCCTCCCAAATAACACAAAATAGCAATTTGTTGACTAAAGGTCGACTTTTTCGACTCAAAGTAGGCTTTTAATGGGCACATAGCCATTTGTACTATCTGGGCCTTTAATATTATGAACACTTTGTCTACAGCTAATGCGTGCCATATCGAAGGCAATGAAATTCCGACCGGTTTATTACATGCCGTACAATATCGAGACCGAAAGATGGGGCAGTTATCGAGAGAATGGAACGTTTACTGGACTACTTAGAGAAGCAGTTACCAGTAGAGCGTCTTTTTTCCTGGGTGATCTACACTACACAATGGGCCATTTGAACTTCCTCGATCTGTCTATTCCGTATAATACCGAGTGCCTTACGTTCCTCACGCCGGAGTCTTTGACGGAAAATTCATGGAAGCTTCTGATTCTTCCCTTCAAGTACGCCAATGCAATCATTACAATTCTACATTGAAAGGTGGTTACGCCCGTGATTAATTTCCGCACGGGTGGTATACAGATTGTGAGACATACTCTTTAAATTGAAATCTAAACGTTTCATTGACCGTCCATATTCAACTCCGTAGGCTCTACACCTGGATCGCGCTTCTTTCAACTCTTGTACTAGGAGGCGGCGCAATCTATCTATTTTCACTGTTATACAAGAACAACATAAGCCTATACAAAGGCGCACGCAACGCCACCGAGACTTTCGTGTCTGGGAAGTGGAAGAAACGACGTACCGAGGGAATGAGAGGTCTATACTTGTTCACGGAACCCCAAAACAGCATACTTTACACGTACAGTATGCTGCTGATGGTCTCCCTGCCCCGTTTACCGGATCCTTGGGCCGTCAGGGTGTTCATCGGATGGTGGTGGATTTACAGCATACTCGTCGCTGTCGCTTATCGAGCCAGCATGACAGCAACACTGGCGAACCCAGTGGCAAGGTAAAATGTCACGCAGGTACAGGTATTTACCTAAAAAAAAGAGATTCCTTTTAAGGGCAAAATTGTAGGGTAACCATTGACACGCTCGGTCAGCTTTCGAAGAGCACGATCGCAGTGGGCGGTTGGAATGAGGGGACCAAGGAGTTCTTCCTCACGTCCTCAGACATCACCAGCCAAAACATTGGCAGCAAATTTCAACTGGTGCACAGCGAGGAAGATGCCATTGAGAGGGTGGCAAACGGCACGTTCGCGTACTATGAGAGTGCATATCTTCTGCAGCATGCGAAAGTCCAGAGACAGATGCTGGAAGAAGCGCAGCAGGAAAATCATACCAAAGCCAATAAGCCGTCAGTCAGCCATGGATTGCACATCATGGAGGAGTGCGTCGTGAATATACCTGTAGCACTCGGCTTGGAGAAAAATTCACCGTTTAAATCGCAAGTTGATAAATGGGTAAGAATTGGCATTGAATGAAAGCTGACAATGACGATTTTATCTTTGCCGCACTTTGCCAAAGGCGTTGCTAGTTGCTATGAGTATACATGGTCTAGGAAATTATATATCGTATTCGTAATCATATACGTAAATTATATAAGGTGTAACGCATGCAGCATTTACCATTCAATCATTCTGCATGCCATACGTTCTTTTCCGTATAAGCAAAGTGTATCTGATAAAGAATATACATATTTTAACGCAGAATGAATAATTTTTGTTAGATAAGACGCATGATTGAAGTTGGCCTAGTCGAAAAATGGCTCAGCGACGTAATGGAGTGGTCAAAGATTACGGAAATACGCCAAGAAACCGAGTCTGAGAAAGCTCTGGTCAATTTGCACAAGCTTCATGGAGCTCTAGTCGCTCTTGGCATTGGTTATTTTCTTAGCTTCATAACATTAATTGGTGAATTGTTATATTGGAAATATGTTGTACTTAAAGACCCAAAATATGACAAATACCATTTAGATGTATTTTATAACAATGCTGAAAAACCCAAAGTTACAATTATCGTCGCATGATTTGTAGAGTGAAGAACAGCATGTTTGCATAAAACAGAGCACAAATTTCAACACCATCTTACTGTATATTGTATAAAATTGTTGAAGCTATTAACCGATACAAATGTATGCCTCACTGTTTGGAAAGCCTTAAATGTCTCCGCATAAATAAAACAATACCGAACAAAATGTCGAGATTACTTCACGAAAAATGGTTCAAATAATTCAATAATGTTTTTACGCGCATAAATTATTCGCATTACATATACTGCGTGTAGAGTGAATACCGATTAATGTTGTGTAGTGTTAAACTGTTGTAAAGTCGAAGATTTTGAATTTTGCGCCATTTTTAAGAGGATAACACATTGGCGCATGCCGTAGCGGAGAAACGCTCAAACTAATCATTAGACTGCAGTCGGTAATTTCGTAAATTAATGCAGTTACCGACAATACCGACTGCTGCCTAATGAATAGTTTGAGCATTTCTCCGCTACGGCATGCGACAATGTGTCACATTCTTAGAAACGGCGGGAAATTCGAATGTTTGTCAATTGTAATTTGTTAGCCAAATTTTCTAACGGTTGAAATAGTTTTTCGGGTACAATAAGTTGTGAATACTTTAGAAATCAAGAATGATACTGAAATTGCACACATTACGGGTAGTATAATGTAAGATACGAATGTCTCACTTGTTCATATTGTGCGAGATGGATACACTGCTTTCCTTATACGTAGTTTCTTTTGTTGTAAGGTTAGATCTGTGCAGATCTGTGTAGTGCGACGGTGCGACTGACTTAAGATTCAGGACGACCTGGGACGACCACATTTAACACAACAAAACATTATTTAGCTGTTCATACATTAAACTTGTATTGACAACAATTGTCGCTGCACGAGGTTTTGCAGATAAATCGTATAGCGTTAGGGTGGATTACTGTATAAAAGAAGAAATCTGGTAGCATGTACAAGGCATTCTAAAACACCAATGAGTGTGAAACTTTTTCTTAGGAACGTTTTAAACAGAATGCCATTTTATGCGGTAGCTCGTGGAAGAGTTCCAGGTGTATATATGACATGGTAAATTTGAATTTTTGTTTAACCTTTCTTGAACTTGTAGGCAAGTTATAATGTTCTTCTACTTCCTATCCAGGGATCAGTGTAATGCACAGGTTGATCAGTTTTCAAATCCGATGTTTAAGAAATTCCTAACAGAAAGCGAAGCTAAGCAGTTTGTAAGGCAATTCCATAGCAGTAGCCAAGCTAAGCAGTCTGTAAAGAACTTCCATAGCGGTGTGCAAGGCAAGAAACATGTTTTCTCAAATATTGTGTTTCATGGAAACCAACAACATGAAAAGTAACTACCACAAACAACATAATAAATAAGTAGTGCATGTATATGTTGCAAATTGTTTATTACTTATTCATTCATTTTACAAAGTGCACAAAAGTTACTGAATAGTCGGAAGAAAATATATACAGCAAGCAAATGCAGTACTGATTATGATCAGCCATTGACAGTTCCAAAGAAGAAAAGAAAGAGAAATTGTAGTATTGAATCACATGAATCTGTTGAATCTCAGAAATCTGGCAAACATAGTAAGCCCGGCGACAAGGTATTCATACTAGTCATTCAAGCTTCTATATGTAAACAGCTGAGATTTGTTATCTCATTTATACCCAGCCATGTACAAGATTGAGTTTCTAAGGTTTTAATGTTTTTGTATATTTTCCTTTTTTTTTTACAGAACCTACCTATAGATCTTGAGGGTATAGACTGGGATTGTACAGACTGGGACTGTACTGAATCTCATAGTGCATCAAGTAGATGTAGCAAATCCAGTGATACGGTATTTATACAATAGCCATTATAACTTATGTATGTAAACAATTTAGTTTAGACACCTTATCTATATCTTGTATATATGTATGTATGTTCAGTATAGGCATAGAATCACTAATAAGTGCCTGCAACTACCACATATCATGCTTTTACTGTATCATCTTTGTAGTAATATAACTCTTTCTTCTTTCACAGGAATCACCTATACAATTTGACCTTACTGACAACGGTTATGTAAAAGTATATACGGACGGAGCGTGCAGTAAAAATGGTTTTTCTGGTGCAACGGCTGGCGTTGGAGTGTGGTTCGGTCATAATCACCCGCTGTAAGTTTCTACCAGGCATAAATTTGAGCGGGTTATTCTTTGCAATAGTATAATGAGATGAAAAATTGTAGGAACGTATCGGAGCCTGTAATCGGCCGAGCAACGAACAATAAAGCAGAAATTGATGCTGTCAGGATAGCTGCAACCCAAGCAAAAAAGGCTGGTGTAAAGAAGTTAGAAGTAATCACAGATTCGCAATTTGTTATTTCATGCTGCACGCAATGGTTACAAAATTGGAAACGTAATGGTTGGAAAACTGCCTCTCTGAAACCTGTTAAGAATCGGGAGGAACTCACGCAATTGGATGCTGTTTTATCATCACTGGACATTACCTGGGTATACATGCTTAATATTCAGATTTTAGTACAGCTTCGTTCATTTATTCATCGATAGTCAATTTCGTCACATTATGATCAAATTTGCAGAAACACGTTAACGGACATCAAGGTATTCTGGGCAATGAAATGGCTGATCAATTGGCAAGAGCAGGCTGCACAAAGTACAAAAGTGCTAACAAACAGTGATCGCACAAATTCAAAGACAATTACATTATAGCTTTGGTGATATAAAAACGATCAAAAACACATTTGATCTATTAATATTCAATTCGATTTGCATAAATATTCTCTTCTTAGTTATTGTTTGCCCTTTGTAAATGCGTTTGATGGATGTCCTCTATCACTGGACATTTGCTCCTTATTCGATGATCGACAGATGTCCTTTAGAAGATTGTATATGTCCTCTGGAGATATTTGTAATGCCAGAAGTTCAAGGATGATGCTGAAAGTTGTGCATATAATATTTGTAGTATAGAGTGGGGCACGTAACATCCCCAACAGTGTTCGTGTCAGATGATGTATTTTTTATTGACTACGTCACGGGTAGTTTAACGACTACGAAAACCGTCAAGGCTAGTTTAACGCGCGCCACCTTGCATGTTGTATTTGATAAGTATAGTGCCAAAGAGGTTATGTGTACAAAATAACTGGTAAGTTCGCTCACCGAAAGACGCCGGGTACAGTGGTTACACCAGCCAGTTCTGCAAGGGCTACCAATTCCACTTGGTGTATTTGAGGAAACGTCATTTTTACGGAAGATATTTTGACAGTCTTTCAACTTCACGCGTCGCTACCGTTGATTATCAGAGATTTATTTCAATCCTGTTGTCAATACTGTAGCGCCACATCACTGCGGACTGCGCGCTCGGGCCAAGAGATGAAGACTGATGAAGACAACATGGGAAGGACAGAAGATGGTTGTTTCTCTCTGTCTCTTTTTTGCAGCTTAGCACATAAGGGTATTTCGGATGATCCGCACATATATGCTCGCTTATATTCTTCTGTGTGGAACATGAACACTACCCCCATTTGTAACGCTGCAAAAGGGAGAAACATCCATCTTCTGCCCTTCCCATGTTGTCTTCATCTTTTGGCCTGAACGGGCAGTCCCTGTATATATGTTCTATGGGATAACGTTAGTTACAATTCTATCTGTTAGACAGCTACCTAATAGTTTACTCAGACGCGGAAAAATAGGCTCCTAAAAAGCTAAGAAGTTAATTTAGTGCTAATTTTCAAACAAATATTTGAATTTGCCGCGCCGCTTTAATATTTTTGGTACGGTAGCGCCTCAAAAAAAAACGGAGAAACGCTCAAACTGATCATTGGACAGCAGTCGGTATTTTTTTTAGGTGGTGCAGTTATCAACATTACCGACTGCTGTCCAATGATTAGTTTGAGCGTTTCTCCGTTTTTTTTTGAGGCGCCACCGTACCAAAAATATTAAGGCGACGCGGGAAATTCAAAAAGTTCTTAAAATAAAATACTACATGTAAACATCCAGTGGATCTAATTCAATGTTTAATTATTCCGAAGCAAACGCTAGTTCAATCAAACGTTTGGTCGGTTATTCAGTCGTCAGTTTTGGTGCGAATCCACTCAACTGAGTGAAGAAATAAATTTTCAATTATATACGATTAAAAACTTTATTTTGGTTTGCTTTGTAATTGGGAAAAATATATATAATGTTGCGTGTACCTGTAGGAACTTTGGGCTACAGATTATGTCTGGGACAATCGTCGTTTAGGTAACATGCTAATTAAAAAGAAAAGAGAGAAAACAACTTAAAACATGTTTATACGTTACCAACGAAGTTTAAAAAAAAACAGCTTACAGTCTATACTAAAGCTAATATTTCTTTAACTCTACATTTATACGTTGGTAACAAATATGGTATAAAATATGGTGTCTGGTACGTGCTTCTGAAAGAATAACATACCATAGTTTATGCACATCGAATGTACCCTATGTATCTTGCATTTTGTAACGAAAAATGCAAAAGTGCTCTCACTGTAGTCATATGACTTCAATTACGAAAAGACGAAAAGAACCGAATAGGATTATAAAAACGCTCACCATACTGTTTCTTCATCCTTTGAAACATCTTTTTTTCAGTATAATCGAATTTTTCACGGTTACGAATCTTACACATGGCACACACGGCTAACCAATCATATAAACTTGAGGATAGACAATCTCTCCAATTCTTAGAAAAAGTTGCATTGTAACATCGCGCAATACATATTTGTGCTTTAGTTGACGTTAAACAACAGGCGCTCTAGAGAAAATTTGTCAGACGATTTGTAAAGGTTTCGACTAGCGTACACACTGTACGTCAGACATAATAAAACGTAATAAATCACATAGTAAAAGATTCCGGTTATAAAATGTCTTTCCGACAGGATTATATTACCGCAGGGATTATTACTTTTTTTTCTTTTCATCGACAAATCAAAAGTACGCTTCGTCGCTCGTTGCTTCGGAACGATTCGACCATTGGAAGATGCACGTTTACTAAATGCTTAACTCCTGCGGAACGATGAGTTTTCTTTGTTCAATCCAACAAAGACACGGTCACCTCTGGTGGTGTTATCATCCACTAAGCCCGGTACAACACAGTTATCCCAGTGGAGCAAAAGCGAGTCAACTTGTGCACCGGTTTCCACAGACGAACTCTTCGACGTTCCGTATTCAATAGCGTTTCAAATAGACGCGAAGAATTTGGCAAACTTTCCGTTGCGAGATTAACTCCATTCCCGTTTACTTCCATTTACAGGTAAGATGTATTCGAAGCTTCTTAAAAATATACACAGTTTATCTCGATACTTTGCCCCCCCCCCCTCCTTTCTTTTTTCCCTCTTAAAACGCTCAACCTCGTTAAGCATTATATTTCTTGGCGTTTCTTTCTTGACTAGATTTATTCGCAATTGTGCAGGTTTCTTCACCCGGCGTCGGTGAATGATGAGTCTGTGCATGAGGCTCGAACATTGATTCGGTTCCTGTTTAGCCGGAACATACTTCAGAGTGTTCGTCCCATGCCGCGACCTGTGACGTGTCAGAAATTGTCATTGATTTCTAATTACCATAAACTGGAAATGAATAAAGCCTTTTCACGATATCCACTTTAACATACCTGACATTCACGACTGCAGTACCACTGGTTCCCACAGCCAGCGCACACAAATTGCGCTGCCCGCTCATGGCATCCTTGACATCGAGGAGGACTGTCTCTGTCATCTCTGTTATCCCTTCCACCTGCGGATACTCGCGTTTCTCTGTCCTCTATTACCGCGGACTCCTCTTCGACGTCCTCCTGCAGAAAGCATACGTTACGTCAAGGAACGCATTCTCGCGTCAACATACGCACTGAACAGTGACAAAGTAAATTCTCACCACGTGAATGAGGTTGTTTGAATGAGACTGAACGGGAGTGTTGACAACCGGCGTTATTGTTATCTCGGTTCTCGCCTAGAAGGAGTACGACAAAGACGCCCATTATTAAGGTATTCTCTTATGCATCGTTGGCGTAAGAGTGAAAATGTCCTACGAAAGCAAAGTAAAAAAAAAACCTTGGAAGAAGAGAGGAGATCACTAATAGAGACCGGATTAGAGCCTTGGTATGCCTGCAAGAGGTGCTGAGTGGCCGCGGCTTGCTGAGGTATGGATGTCGCCGTCGGAGTATTCCTTTCCCGTTCGGGCGCGGTGAGTAGCCTAGCTAAGGTCGGTGAAAAAGTTGTGGGTCTCGGTGACTGCGATTTTGTAAGGATTCCGTGGAGTAATGACCCTGTCTGTTGGGGCGGTGTGTTCTGAGGGACCGGTGACGGCGCCACAGGATGAAGCGTTACGTCCGGGTAATTTTGTGGCGTCTTCACTGGCTCGCCTAAACAAAATTCTAGTCAATCATCGTAACAACACATCGTTCGTACCGGTTAAACAATTTACTCAAAATGAGAGCAGAGCGTCATGAAGACCGTCTGCTTATGTAAAATTTCGACGTGACGCAGAGAGTTCCGAGCAATTACCTTGTTGCTGACTTAATTTAGCAAATTGCACGAGCACATCTTTAAAGCTCATGGAGTTGTTCGGGTCAACGGCATTTGGGTTGCTCTTGCAGGAATCCGTGCTCGATGGTCTGGAGTCAACGCTGTGGCCCGTTTCGACCATTGCGCCGCCGGCTCCGAGGCCGACGTTAACCGAATTCCTCATTCTACGGCCCCTAGACCCGTGAATTCGAATAGAACAAATACTGAGTATGATACTAAAAGTTCAGGAAAACGATAGCGGCGATATCAATGCAATCGGTGTAAATGTTTACCTCCGCGGAACAGTCTCTGGATGCCTTAACCTATGATCGGCGATAATGGACTTAACGTCAAGGATGGCCCCTTGGCGACCCTCGCCAATCTGTCTGTACTCAGGGCTCAACGCTTCGACCTGCTTTCTCCCGTTTTCGCCGCTCTGTTTCGGTGGTGTGGATTGTCGTTGAGACGCGGACTTCGAATTCTTGTCCTTCTTGAAAGCGGGCAGCTCCTGAGAATTCTCCTCCGGAAGGTCCTCCTTCGGCTCGAAGCCACATTTCTCTTTGGGCACGGGTGTCATGTTGCCACTGCTCTCCCATTCAGGGCCTAAGGACAGACTGGCGGGCGGTAACGTGTCCCCTAGTTGTCCATTCCCTTCCATGTAGCCCATCACCTGCCTTCTCCTCTCTATTCTCAGGTACGCCTCTTCCTTGAGCTTTCTCATGCTCAGAATTTCGTTCCATTCCATTTCTTTGGCACGCGCTAGCTCATCAAGGGCCTGAAATTGAACATAAAATCCATTATTTAAATTAATAATATTTAGTTAATGCATGCTTTCACATATCTTCCAATATTCTCGCATCGAAACTATCGCTGACACATTTCGTCAGACATCCTACAGATAACATTACGGTGATCTGATTAAACATATGATGCCAACCTGAACTTCAGCACGAAGTTGATCGGCCCTCACAGCAAGCTCCTCGGCGGTAACTTTTTCACAGCCAACGAGGGATGAGATGTACTGTTCCCGCTGTTCGAGACAGAACTTCTTCGGCCCAGAATTCCCGTTAGACGATAGCTGTCCGTCAGTAGATTTTCGCTTCCTCCCACTACCTCCGCCATTACCATCCGGTTCAGATTTCGAGCATCGAGTCGACGCAACTTTCTGCTGCATCGTCTCCGCGGGGGAGTGATTCTTCGTCGTTGACTCGGACTCGGAGTCACAGTGAGGTTCCTTCTTTATGGACGACGAGCGAAGCCGGTCCGCAGCGGTCGTGGCGGCAGCTGTTTCCTCCGGAAGTGCGGCACCATTCTGCTGACTCTGCGGAACCTTCGGCGATGCCCTCGATGTGTCGTCCTCCCTCGTCTTCTCGGCAGCATCCACCTTCTTCCCATTTCCACCGCTACCTTCCATTGCGTGCATCTTGTTTAAGCTGAAATCACAGCAAAGAGAGATTTTTTTGATCAGACTTCAAGTCATTTTCTCGAAAGCACGCTCAATCTTTATGTGCCGCATTCAATTGAATGTAGGTGATGCCGACATAGTTTAACGAATATTATATGTCTATTTGATACAAGTGTTTCATTGTTACTTCAAATAAGGAGACAGTTATTTAATATTTCACTCTGCTCGCGTTGGGGGAGGAGAGAATGCTTACACGACATTTACAACAAACTTAAACTTCAGTAAAGTCGTTCGCTTGAGGGTCATTCCGAGGTACTTGCCTGGCATGACAACGGCAACGACAACGCAACAATGACACTGATAAATCGATAAATCCCGCTTGTACGTTTCCCACCGACCTTGCGTAGAAAACGCAGTTGGTCCTTGGGACTCCAAGGACATTGTGACACAGAAAACACCACATATTAATTAAGTGCAGTTCGCGTTTCGCGAAGACGAGAATGCCTTCATAGCGTTCATGCGCATATACAAGTTTTCGATTTATACGCACAAAGAAATATTACGACTGTGCTACCGGCAGAAACTGGATGGTGAGATGCACTGTGCAGAGCCCTATGCGAAGCCCTAACGTGGAACCCTCGGAAGTGATTAATTAGGCTACTAGAAAGGAGAGACACGCTGTTTTCCTCGAACGATCGATAAGTACATGCAGATTCGTTGCAAGATAACGACCGTTGCCGAGGTTTTTGTTATTCAATAAATGCATTCCTCTTCGTTCACTTTCGAAAACAACACGACTTCTGTTTCTCAACATTTCCTTCCCGTGAACATTTTCTTTTGTTTTTGCACAGCATGTACGTAGAGTGGTCAGGTTGTGTTTACATTATCAATACCTGCAAAGCATGTACATGTAGATGATATGAATTCATACATTTTTATATGAACTCTACGCGTTGCAGGTGAATAGAATAGATGCATGAACGGAAAAGTTCAGAAAAATATTATTGACTTGTGATCGTTGACACGCACATGTATACACACGTACATACACGTATAAATATAGCTGAATTGGAACTTTGTAGTTTATCCGGAGGGACACGTTTGACGGCTTAAAGAATCAATTTTTTCCCATCACTCTGTCTCCAGTTATAGCCTACCTATACACTCCTCCCATATCTTTTTTTCTCACGTGTTGACATCAAATCCTTGCGTATCACATTTAAGCATTCTTGCGTACAACAACGTTCACCCTCAAGAGACTAAAGCAACGATCGATTTTCCTCATGAATGACCGGTTTCTGAGGGGTTCGCGTTCACTACGACGAAGGTGACCCTTTTTTTCCTTTCCTCCTGTGTTTTCTGGATTTCCATAAGTGGTGCAAGAGTGCGTCATTGCCTCCATTTACAAAGCAGCAACGCGAAAAGGCACATGAATAATATGTGGCCCTAATTGCACGTTATTTACTGATAAATGACGTAATAAATAAGTAACGACGTGTTACAAAGATAGAATTTAAAGAAGAAACGGGAAGAATGTTTTGCTCCTTATAAACAGACAAAATAATGTTAATTCGTGTTAAAGTGCATTTCTACGAACGCTCTTTGCCTACAATCGTTTGAGAACGATCACTATGTACTTATTTCGCCCATCGCGCTACGCGTCAACGTGCTTTCTCATTACTACAGATCTCTGCTCTTACATCGTCAGTACATATTCAAGCTCATTAATATTAATAAAGCTCCATTCGAAACACGGAAGTTGTTTACTAAATGACTCCGTTACGCTTACTCTCTATTGCGCCGTTACATCATATCATCGTTATCGATCCGGTCGGAGACAATCTTTCCGTAGCGTCCGCACAAGTGGCGTACGAAAAGAGAGTATCGTGTGTTGACGCTTTTTTAGCGGCGGGGTAACACGCGGGCGTGAGGGAAAAAAATTTCCACACGCTCTAGAATAGAATCCGACCCACGCCAGCGTCGGTTTGACGCTTTTGCGCCTTCTATGTGCTCTCGGGAGAGGTACATAGGAAGAGAGAAGGTGAGAGAAAGAGAAATAACGACGCGCAGAGAGATAGCTAGATGGATAGATACGTGGGGAGAAAGAGAGAAGGGAGAGAAGATAAAGGAAGGGGTGTGCGCAAGTGAGAAGGGTAAAGGGCGACGGACGCAAAGTAGCAAAAGAGCGAGGAGAGAACAAGCAAACAAGGAATAGCGAGGCGGGGGCACTGGGAGGGGAAGAAAGAGAAGGTCTACTTGGAGAAGCGTGCATTTGATACCGAGTACACCGCGGAGTGCGGAGAGAAGCGCAGCAAGTCGTGGGGGGGAAGGGAGCGGAGGAGTGTGCGGCTACACAGTGTGCAGACAGGGGCGAAAAGAGTGGGAAGGGAGTTGAGATTAGAGAGGGAGAGACTTCGCTGAAGGAGTAGGGGAGATAAAGAGGATGGAAGGAAGGAAGGTAGAGAGAGAGAGAGAGAGAGAGAGAGAGAGAGAGAAGAATGAAGAGGAAACAAGGAGGGAGGGAGAGAGAGACAGAGTTCGTTGCACCCGCTCGCGTTCACTGCACTTTATAGACGTGGATATAGGTTTCGCGGTACCAATTCTGAAAACGCGCGAGTACGCGCGCGCGCGCGCTCGTCCGCGCAGCGGTGGTCCCTCCAGTTTCCAGAAGCGATGTAGCACACAAGTCTAACCGTGTACGGCCTGTAGTTACCAGAAACGATGGAATGCCGATTTTGCCAGATTTGATCGAAGCATGCCTTTGGAGTGCATTAGAGATGACGCCGACTTCTTGCAACTCGGTTGCTAGAACTATACGTTGTCGGACTCAAATATTATGTTGCACCGGGTAAAAGCTTTTAATGCGAATCATCTCTGATGGTGCAGATGCGTTGAAGGATTAGTTCGTCGTAAAACCAGCCGTACTAACTAAGCCGATAATTCTGCCGAGTGATTTTCGCCCTGTGTTACGTGTTTTTTTTTTATCAGCGAAACGTAACAGGTGGTTAACGGGAGTACATATTGGTTGTATTGCCGCTTTCGTGTTTCGGGATCAACTCGTGAACACGAGTAATGCGGAAACAGAATTGTGTCAACAGCTACGTGAAATCATTTCAAAATGCATGTAGAAGCGTGTACAGCGTTAAGTAAATGCGATAATCGAGGGGAAGACCACAGAGATAGTGAATTTGACGAAATCAATGCTCAACTTCGTAATATCCAGCAGGAGGCAGAATACTACAAAAGCAATACAATCGATGTACAATGACGACAGTCTATTGATCACGACACTATTTGAACACATCGTTCTTGGCTGCTCTACGATCAGATTATTCTTATATAGGGTAGCATGTAAGACAATTTTTTCGGCACTGATCAAGCTCTTGAGGCGCCGTACATATTACATTTTAATTGAAGGCTATTTCGAAAAGAAGGTTCTGAATAACGAGAACGTTCCTATCCGAAGTACAAGTACGAGAACCATCGTGTGGAGATGAAAACGACTAAGGGTCGACGGCATGATCGTGAGCCAGTTTTTTTCAGAATTTGTAAGCATATGACGTTACACATTGCTTACTCCACTCCTTCAGTTACTCAAATATTTAGTTGCTCCAGGCTTATGGCACACGACCAAGCTCTTCGTAAGCAGATGTCAGGCGCAGTGAAATATAAAAAATTTCTTATACGATACAGTATTCAGCATTGGGTCAACGCTAAGGATTGCAGAAAAGGGTTCAGCATGTAATATGTTTCATTTCCGTTGAAAGACGTCACCAATAGCAATGTACTCGGCGTTTCTGGCATGAAACAGCGTAATGTCTGCCTCTCCGTAACTCGACAAAAAAAAACTCGTTGAAGTAGCAACAGCGTGCTGAAGCAGATTCGGGTTTAAATGGTCTAGCGAAAGTAAAGGAGAAAGCTAAGTTGGCCGATGTGCAGCACCGACGAACCGAATCTTTCAACTCGGCACGCGAGCATCGTAGATAAGACTCTATATACCGCGAGCGAAGGTTCGAAAAACCCATGAAACGCTTCGGTAGCTATGTGAATAAAGGATGATCCATCGAAGGCGTAAAATCGCACGATCGATGCCAATGTCGTCAGTCTCGGAACCTTACGCTACCATCACTGCGGATACACATTGTTGCCGTATGACCTTTTGCTTCCGTGCACACGGCAAAAGACGAGAGGAAGACGGTCGAGAGGATTAAGATCGATCGAGTTATCGAGGCCGCACGACGACTAGTCGTCTCGTGGCCTGTATACGTAAGAGGGTTTATGTACGTCCTACACCGTTGCTCACCCCCCCTCTTCCTAGAGTTTTCTGCACTTAACGGCATCCAACGCCGATTGGGACAAGCGAGTTTACAAGAAACCGACATTTCAATCAGGCGAGAACGCAGACTATTGGTTGGACTAATTTTAACGACTTCGCGTGAAATCGAACATTCTCACAGGGTATCAGTGACTGCATCCACAGCAAAGAGCAGCTCTTTCATCCGACCGTCCCAAACGGAACTGACTCAAAACGATCATGTCTAGCTTCGATCGTGAGAGTCGGTTTCCTGGGAAAATCACCTGTCACGCGAAAAGTCGCGCGCGCGACTGTGGTTCATCCATTTTCGCGTCAGCAGCGTCAAGCGACAGCTCGGTGCGAGCGTAATGCTCGAGGTCCGTCGAAACTTTGCCCCGCCGCACGATTTGAGATGATGCGCCGCGCCGCAATTGGGTCTCTGACCCTTTCTCACCGCATGAACATCTCGCGGGTACGCACACACACACACCACTTCTTTATCGGGTTAGGTTACGTACGTTCAACGGTTGGTCGAGACGAAACTGCTGGCACAGAGCGAGTTCGTCACATCGCGCGTCGTTTTACTTCCTTCCCGTGACGAGGTGACACTTTCTTCGAACGAGTCTTGAGTGAGAAGAGAAACCGTGACAAAAGTTGTGCAACGCAAAAAGGCAAATGTGTTCACTATGTGGCGAGTATGCTAGGCGAGCGGGCGAGCGAGCGCGCGCGCGCGCTTGCTATGCATGCACTATCGTTCACACTTCACTTGCACTTTTCACCGAGCGCCACCACTCGTCGCCGGTCAGGATCCTTTCTTTCGCCCCCCTCTCACGCCACCACCCCTTCAACAAACGTTGCGGCACTCATCGAAAACAGGCGGCCGCGGTCGATCGAAGCCGATCGCGACAAATCGACGGCCTGTCTCTTTGATAGCTAGATACGGCTCACAATCAGTTCTTTTCTACGCGCCTGTATCGGTCGCCAGAGTCTGCCGTGTCGCATTCTCGTTCCCGTGAGAGAGTAGTGCGCGCGCGCGGGCCTGTGTGAGTACGCGTCGAGCCAAAAGAAAAAGGTCACGAAAGGTCGTGCCGTCGAGAGCGCACACTATGTATCCTCCTCCTCCAGGTAGAGCCACCGTCGGTCGTTAGACTTGTGAGCACTTTCGCGACCCCCTTTTTCCCTCGCCCGAAGGGAGAACCTTTTCGCTATCTTGAAACGGGGTTACGCGACGACGAGCGACGCTTCGACTACTATCTCACGATAATTCCGCAATCAACTGTGTTGCCACACGTCATCACCGGCAGAACCATCTCCCATCAAGTCGCAACGACGCACGCCGCCTTTAAAAATACCTCGAAACTCGTCCGAAGGGCTGGTAACAGTCCGAATAACTCGTGCACTAGGCTCAGAAAGCAGCGCCTCGAAGAAAAGCGAACCTTATCCCTATCCCGCCGCGTACCCTTTTACGTACTCACCAGACGTCTCCGACATCAATCATCAATTTAAACCTCGCGCGTTGCGAAAAAGTCCTTTTTCTCCCCTTCTCCCGCCGCGCGCCGGTCGCTCCTAGCCGCGGAGCAAAGGATCGCGGCTCAGGGGCATATCGATACGAACGATTCGGAGGTCTACTAGGAAAAAGGTTGAAGGCTCGCGCCGTTAGATAAGTATGTGCGGCGACAGTGGACGCGGACGCTCTTTCCACGATTCTGCATACCGCTCATGCAGCGCCAGCCAAGAGAGTTCCACGACCGGCACAGAAATGAGAGCGCGCGCGCGCGCGCGCACGGCTATATGTAAGTCACTGGCCCGTTTTCGCGCATTTACGGTTAACCGAAGGACGCTGCCGCGAGATCGGTACGCACGCCGGGCGAGCCAGGCGTCGTCTACGACGGCCTACGAAGCGCCACCGCCGCCGCGGCGTGTGTACCCCGGAGAATACCGTATGAGACGCGAGTACCAGCAGGCCGAAGACGGGAGAGAGTGGAGTGGAGTGGAGTGCAGCGCGTCGGCGGAGCGGCACACAGGTCGACCCGTCGCCGTCGACCGGCTTAGGCGGGGTTGCCACGGTTTGCGCCACGGTTTGCGCCACGGATTCACGGAGAGGGGCACGACCGACGAACGTGTGGCGAGGGAGAGGTGCGAGGAGGGACAGAACGCGACAGAAGGCGACAGCGTGTGTACATATATAACAGGCGGGGAAGAGGAAAGCGCGCGCGTGTGCGTTCGCGCGCCTAGATTGGGCTAGGTTAGGTTAGGTTAAGCGCTTGCCAAGGGACCTTGCAGCAGCGTCCTACTTCTTCGCGAGTAAGCGCGCGCTCGCGTGTCCTCTGCACTACGATGGCTAACACCACTGCTCACGATCTCGCCCTCCTCTTCGTCTCTCCTTGGTCAGAGAGTTCATCTTTCCGTTTTCTCTCACGTCGTCTTCTTCTTCTTCTTTTTCCCGTCGATCAGCCGTTTCGGAGTACCGGTGACGAGACTGACAGCACCCCACGATGGCTCGCCGAGTATTTCCGATTTTCATCAGCTTGTTTCGAAAATCATTGGTCTCAACGATGCGAGGCTATTGGTGTAAGCATTAATTGCTGGTCTTTGGCGGTAATTAAGGCAGACTGAATTGTACTGGAATGACTTATGCATTCGCCGCTCCAACTGTTTCTTGAAAGTAATATGATTATGGGGTGGTGTAACAAATTATTTTAGTTTGTCATCTAATACTAGGTTGCTTATCGGCACTGGATAAGTGTCGTCGGAGTGAAGGATGACACGATACTTGACCGGTATTCGCGGGAAGACGTTACCGGCCGAAAGACTGGCCAACGGATTAAGCCGGCTCTTGAAGAAAAATATCAGTGGACGCACAGGGAACAAATCTTCGACAGCGCGTGCGCTGATCCTCCGCGTCCTCTCGGTGACCTCGTCGACCTCGTTACGTCTTCTATATCTCGCTCCTTGCCGAGGAACGTTCCATTATATGCGATCTATATTACCGTTCTCCGTAAAAGTACATCTCGCCTTCGTTGATCTCCATCTGACTCTAACGCGGCTGACCGTGCAGAGCCACAAAACAATACACATCCCGCTTGTTTGCAAATTTTTCGACAACCTTTGAAACTTTCGCAATATTTAAGTATGACATTTGCGATAATGCAAAATAATCACAACGCTCAAATGACAATCCAAGCTGTATTCGAACTTTTTACAGGTGTACTTTTTAGGATAGGCATTAACGGTAAGATATTTCTTATGCGTCGTGTTGTTATTATCGTTCTTTGTCTTGCTGATCCTTCTATCGAAGAGACCACCCGATGACGGTATCCGTGACCTGTTCAGTATTTTCTGATTTCTTATGTACCTACATCAATTGCATCGTTATTTCTTTATTATAACTACATTCATCAGACGCGAAGGACAACGAACGCCTGGAAGAAAGGACAACGTTGAATACAATTTGCACGATGTATTTGCTTAAAGTGTTACCGACGAACGATTCAGTAATATTAGAGGTACGCGATCTACACTATATATAACGTTCACGTTTCTAAGGTCAAACTGCTAAATTTCTGTTTCGATCTCCTGAAACACGTTACAGGCAATATTAGAGAATACCGAGAAATTAATTTTTATAAACCAATTACACCGGTTTAACAAGGATCGGATGTGTCGCAAAAGAAATAACCGATGAAACGGTACGTCACTAGTGTAAATGTGCAAGCTAAAACGTGTGATAAAAAAATGTTAAAAGAAGTGTCCTTCGAGGGCGACCATACGTGTCCTTGAGCAACGATTATATACCAGGATTGCGGGACAGCAATTACGTCGGTAGATATAAGGATATTATTCAATAATCCGATCGAACCGACTTTGTTCAAGAGCGTCACCTGCTTGTCAAATGATTGAACGTGCATAAACGAAATGCGCATACTATCTCTGAACTACGTGAAGTTAAAGATATGCGTGAACGTTTAGTACAACTGCATCCACGGTACCAGTCCGTCTATAGTCGAAGGTTCAAGATCTTTTAAAACGTTTAGTGAAAGTAACACAATGGCCTAGATATTTGTGAATGGGCTAAAATGCCTGACTTCGTTTATCTGTACGCCAATTCGGACTGACACGGAGAACGTGCGTTCGACGGACCAGCCACCCTGAGAGTTAAGTGTGTGTTACACATTGCCACGCGTAACCATAAAGCATGAACGGCAGATTGTGACAAATGTCTGATTAACGTACATTTTAGGAGAAAAACCTCTTGGTACCAGGCTCATGACTGTCAACGAAATTATCTAGAAGATACAAAGTGAACTGTTCCGAAAACTGGATTAGTACATTCCTGTAAAACGGAAGATGAGTATAAGCGATTGAAGATGCAACTTTCAGCGGGTCAGATATATACGCTATTATTACGCGATGACGTGGATCTGTGCTGCATCCAAAATTACCTGAAAGAATTTACAGGTCAAAAGCATTTCCTATCACCGAAAACACTTCTTTTCACGATGGTTCTTCGATCGGCAGCATGTATTTGCACGCGTACGATACTTTTCCTTAATCAGCAGGTCAAATCAAACTTATCATAAATCATCAATGTCACCTGCACACACCCTTCCCATCGCTATCGCAGAAGAATCCGATCTCAGGTCATCACACGAAATGTTCTCAGCGACATGACGAACATTTTTCAGAAGAAAGAGGCCCAGTTACTGTTATTATTGAAAAGGAATCGTTACGGGGAGGACCACACCTTCTATCGGCATCCACAGAGGACTCACCAGTAAGTGTACGCATATACGATGCTGACCACTGTGTCTCGACCTAATTCGCGAACGACTTCTTCGTAGGAGCGGTCTCGTCGTGTGTCGAGGCGTCCCTGAGTGAACCAAGGACGATGTCGAACGAGCTGGTGAACCGCACCGGAGGAGGGGTTACGCTAGGTCGAAGAAGCCTGAGTTAGATGACGCTTCGACGCATGTTCGTGCCACGGGACTGTCGTCGCTTGCGATACGCCGTTGTTATTCCTGCACTAAAGAACCAACGGCGTTTCGTTCGATAGCGTAACAGCAATTGGTCGACAAACTGTCGCTCGCGATCGACTCTCTCACAATGCAGACGTAATACACGGCCATCGAGTGGTGCGCTATGCAGTTGGCGTGGCCGTGTCATTTCCGTTGAAGCTCAATGTTCGGTTAGCGTAGATTCCAATCGATTCAGATATTGCTTTATTAATTTCCATTAGATCCTCTCCGATCGACCGAGAAAAGATTGCGATCGACAGTATCGCCGACCGTTATTCTACAACGTCGTGGTAATTTAAATACTGCCGTTCGTAATTACAAGATGTGTGTGTGTTGCTGTAAAATAGCTTGTCACGCACAACTTTATTACAGTAATAAATAATGAGCTAGAGCTCGAAAGATAAATTGCTTGGCAGTACTTATTCGCACGGCGAGCTGAACAGTTCTTTCGAAATCGTCATCAAGATGGTTGTCCGGATGGATCCTGTATCCTCAAGGACATACGAATTCGACTGCAAGAAACTTGCCTCTTTCGCGAGCGTCAAGTTCCATTTCCACGCGAGATACCAGTGACGCAAACATTCTACGAGAAACGGTGATATGTCGCGAGGTGGGATGACGAAAGGAGGACGGTCGATTCGCGGCCCGAGGTCATGCGTAGGTCAAATTGTCGTCACGGGGCCGACCCTGATTGACCATTTGTGCACCAAAGATGGTCGGTATAATCGGTTTCTCTTGTAAACGTTCGAAAATCGATATCACGTGTGCATGTTTATGTATAACGAATAATGGAGCTTGCGCAGAATAGCAGGCAAGACAGGCTTTCAGTAGTGTCTCTTACCGTTTTTCTGACACTTCAAGATACACTTTTCAATATTTTCTTTCACCCCACAGTAATGTTCGACTACTCAGAAATGCTTATTTTATCGTTCGCCTCTATTAAAAGCAATTGTTTCAAGGAATGTATGAAGTTGATTCTGATTTTCCTTGTAACAAGGTTTATAGTGATTACTAATTAACCGAAGAAGTAACAGGATTTTAATGATAACCTAACGTCCGGCTGTACATCATAAATATGCGATTTAAATAAAAGTTTATTAAAATAATGTTCTCAAGCTGAATCATTCAAATTTATGAAGAATGTAGCAGGCTATGGCTGAGATGCATCTTCTTAGAATGCATGAGATTTACATTGGAATGCGATCGTTTTACCTACGAGCCGAATATATTTGCACGTATCGATCACGATAACGAACGTTGATAAGGACACACGCCTATGGTATTGTGCTCGCATCGAAAGAAATCTCGTCTCTCATTTTGCTTCTCTAATTCAGAGAAAAAGGGCTCGCAATGTGCTAATCGTCAGAAGTAAACATTATTACGAGACTTTGCAATGGATAAAAATGGTAGCAGCGGTCACTTAAAAATTATTACAAAAACAACTATCAATCGACTTGTTTTTGCCAAGAATGCGAATGTTAGTGCGTCAGGGTTGTTGAAATCTATTCGATACGACAGCGTCAAAGAAAAAGAAAGTTCATGGGCCTGGCACGGTGCGACTAATTGAGAATGAAGAAAATGTTCTCCAGGTGGGTGTTGCTTCCGATTTCACCATACATGTATGATTGAATTTTCACGCGATTCCTTTTGCCTCGGCTCATCTGGACAGAGCTTTACTTTTGGCCGAAACGACGTCACGAGATACTCTGATATTTATGGAGGTAAGAATTTCGTCGAGACTTTGACCCTGGTCACATAAAAGTGCCTATCGAATACAACTAAAGTGCGAAAAGAAAAACACAGAAGCAGATAAGCTCCGTAGGAACGAGTAGTTCCGACTAAGCAGAGGAACCAATAAGAATTCCCAGAGAGATTACTGAGGAATGAAGACATCATTTACGAGGCAAACGTACCTTTTTACCTAGGCAAGTTTCTTCCAACAGCTGTTATCAGTTAACTCGTTACAAATGCGTATTCAAACTTTCGACACGTGATAATCGGGACTCTTGCAGTAATGATTCACCGCAAACACGAGACACAATAAGCACATAAGTAACATAAAAGCACGTTATCTAGCCCCGCGCATCGCGTGCAACAGTTTCGTGAAACGTTTAAGGTTCGACACGGTCGAAGGAATTCTCAAACATTGTTGCTGCGATATGCGTAATAAGTTTGTATAGTCATAACAAAACATCCAGTAAATCTTTTTTCGAAGTCTGTTCGTTGTTTTCAAATGCATATTCAACTTGTTCACGGTAACTAGAATATAAATAGAATTCATGGTTACAACCAATAATCGTAAGTACCGGATCAGAGGAAATACGCCATTGCGTCGCCGTTCCTTTCCAGGTATAAGGCTTACGATAATTACCGTTATCTTGTGCGCGGTGCAGTACAGGTATTACACCCCCATATGTCGCGGCTGCCAACTTACTCAAATACGCATTTTCTTCATATTTGGTCGACCGCCGCTTTACGTAACCGGAAGTATAATGGTTGTGCGATCATTCGATCGTGAGCGAAGTAGTTCGATGAACTAGGCTAGCCTTCAGATCACAGACGTTACAAGCATGGCGTGACCTTGAAAATGCACTGACGAACTAACTGCGCACGTTTCTAGGGCAATTCTTATTGCCAACAGTTACGTTGTCGTGTTTCTCAAAGTTCCTTTATAGACATGAAATAATAAGTCAAGTGTGCATTCGATCAAGGCAAGAGGATCGAATGCGCAGCGAGTATTAAGGCTTAAAATCCGACTTGTATGCGCGTTACATACATTCGCTATGTTTACTATTGTTGACTAGTGGTCACATGACGGTTTTTGGTAATTCACAATATTGCGTCGCGGTTCGTCTCGGTTGAACGATTATACGTTTGAACGAGCGTTCCGAAAGTAAATGATGGGAAGGATCGTATGATGGTACCGGCACGCTCTTCGGCACCGACGTCGATCGAAGGCGAGTTTCAAGGCCTTCCGAGAAAGCTGCATGTGCAATCCGAAGTGGCCGTCCCCGCCAGAGGTCGCGCCAAGGGTCTTTTGTGCTTACCGCGTTGGTCAAACAACCTTATCGAAAACGGCGCTCTGGGACGAGGAGGGACAAAGACACGGCGACGGAATGACGCACTCCGCTGGCGAACGCACAAGAGGGAGAAGCCAGCGCGTAGGAGCGACAGAGTACGCGAGTGACCGGATAGAAAGAGACGGCCGCACGGATAGATAACACGAAGTAGTGCGTTATTTGTTAGCCCTTGGAGATCGCTCGCCGATAGCTGAATCAGACAGAATACCGCACAGTTGCCCGAAAAACCGACATGCCAAAATGCTTCGGGTTCATTAAACTTCGTGCGAAGAAAGAAAGAAAGAAAGACGCGAACCGGCCGAAAGGCGAGTAGACGAGCATGATTGCTAACCGCGCGGATGGCGGAACCAGTGAGAGAGATTAAGTCCTGTTTCGACGTTATCGATTAATACGATTGTCAAGGGGGCAACATCGGCAAATGCCGAGAAACGTTCTAAAATAGAAAACAGCGTGAGCGCACGAGAAAGCACGTGTCCGACGAGGACTGGAGGAAGGAAGACGATGATGTTCTCCGAAGAAGCATGCGAAGCGAGGAAGAATCGCGCGTCCGCCGATGCTATAACGTGACTCACCGTGGTGCTGGCTTAAGACCGAGAGCTAGGAGCACATCGATGCCCGCCATCTTTTGCTCCTGGTTCACTTGATTGCCGTTCTTAGTAGCACGTTGCTGCTGCTGTTGCTGCCGCCTGTCCGTCGTCTGCTGCCGTTGCTGGCACTGTTGGCTCGCCTTGCCGTCCTGTTGTCCGATTGGCTGCTGCTGGCCGTTCGTCGTCGATCCAGTGGTGACTTTCTGGCCAGTGAGCATTTTCGCGTGCGCGACCTTGAGGAGGGAGCGCTTCGCGTCCTCGACCAGCATCTTGGTGACCGGCTGCACGCTCACCGGTACGCCGATTGTCGGCACCGCGCCACGGCGCAACCTACTGCGCACCGGAAGCCCGAGGACAAGGTGCTCCATGTCCTTCTCGTACGAGTCGTTGGTGAAGTGGAGGGAGCATATTCGCGCGGTCTGTATGTTGAACGGTATCTCGCCGTTCGAGAGCGGCACGCGGCCGCAGGCGCGCACCCATCGAGAGCGCACTTCCGGTATCTGGGGGAATCGATGGTAACGGATACGACGGCCACGAGTTCTGCGATGACTGTTGCGGCACGTAGCCACCGCGCACTGCGGCATTCTAACCTCTCTCTTCGCCTCTCTTCGCAGCTCTCGTTACACGGCTTCTCCTTCCTCGGTTGGCCTCCTCTATCTATCTCTCTCTCTCTCTCTACCTCCCTGTCCTCTGCTGTTTTAGTCTGTTGTTTCTCTACCACCGGCTCGCCGGCTTAGTGTTTTCCTTCGTCCGCGCGTCTAATTCTCTCACTCTCTCTCGCTCTCTCCCGTTCTACCCCACTCACTCCCTCACGCTCCTCTTTCGCACGGGACTGTCGCTGTTTCTTCCGACCCAGGGACGCTCAACGCGGCGCACTTTGCAACGCGAGAGAGGCGCGAACTCGTTCACCTCGGCATCCTCCACGAGGGCGCTCCACGTTGAGCACAAATTGTGCGCTCTCTGACCTCCTTGACGCGAAGATGCGGGAATTCGTGTCTTACGACATTTTCGGCCTGACCTATCTACCTATCATGACGTCTGTCGCGCGCGTTTAGCCTCGCGATCTATAACGTTTTGCGTGGGTAAGACGGGAGCTTCGGTGGTGACCGCTACCAGCGTCACTGTTTGGTTGCAACGCGCGCCGCACCGTCACATTTTCTGGTCACTCACAACAGTGGGCGGGCTCAGCGCTCCTTCCGCGCAACTGGCATTGACAATGTTGTCGACCGGCCGACGAAAGTTGATACTTCCGTTGGTTGCGCTCAGTCGTGAGCCTTACCTCTGGTCGCGGTTTCGAAGTGTGGTCCCCGTAATCTTCGGCGTATGCGATTGTCTCCTTTGTGTCCCGCGATGGGTCTCCTGATTGGTAGGGTCTTTGATAGCGGTAGACGCACACTCTTAACGTGCTATATTGCGTCTTCTCTCTTTTTCTCTCAGTCTTCCACTTCTATCGTTCACCGTCTCTCTCTCTCTCTCTCGTGAGGATTCGTCGGTGCGAAGATTGTCGTACCACGTAAGCACCGTTGGTATACAATGCGAAGGCGCTGTGGAGATATTATCCTCCGTTACGACGTAATATTCAACGTCGTTCAAGATGCCGTCCTTGTCTCTGGCTCTATCGCCCTCGCTCCTTCTCCGCCGCCAGCTCGCCTTTAATCGGACTCGTCGCACGCTGGCTGTCGCCGAGAAAGCGACTGACTAGATAAGTTTTCACCGACCGATCCGCAGATTGACCACCGACCGTCTGATCGGCAATGGCACACGGCGAACACGAGGTTGGGGGAATGACACTTCGGAAGATTCAACACGCGCACGTGGGCGAACACGAACACGCACAGACCCGACGATGATGCACCACTCGACCGAGCCAGCTAGCAAAAGCACGCTCTCTTTCAGAGCGAATCTCTTGATTGGTCGATTATCAACGATTGTTGTTGACTGTTCGATACACTCGAGTGCAACTCGTTGTCAATTATCCAGAGACACACACGTGCGCGCGATCTGACCGGAAGTAAGTTCATCGAAGGTCAGCGACAATGTCGAAGACCGAGGGCTGACTGAGGCACTCGCTGAAACCGGGCAACACTCTGAGCGAGGATGACGAACGGCGACGACGAGATCGGGGAGACTGCGAAGATCGACGAGACGTATAGCACGGTGGAAGCGCTCTTGCGTATTCTCGATGACCGCGGGAGGTCGAAAGGGCATCGGTACCGCCCTGCGTGCGACGCCCTGCGAACTGTGGATAGAGAGATGTAGAACGGGGGAAAGGGGACGGGGAAAGAGGCGGAGAAGGAAGAGACGTGAGAGAGGGGTGCGCGATGGCAAAGGAGGGAGTAGAAAGAGAGCAGTCATGTGCGAGCACGGGACAGATAGTGCCCAAAAACAGTTGTGTGTGCGTGAGCTTTCCGGCGGTACACACTGCCTACGCCACTACTTCTTCGCCGCCCGCGCCGTGGCGAACTGGAAACGTCACACGCACACACCGCGGCTCTCGCACATGGCTCGAAACGTCAGAAAAGGCTCGGATGCGAGCGGCCGAGGAGGAGCAGAGAATGTCGCGGGGAGGGAGTGGAATTGGGAAGCGCAAAATGTGAACGACAGCGAATGGGAGTACGGGCTTGCATGCACACGCCACACGCTCTTAAATCAGGCGACACGTGCGAGCGGTGACAACGACGGCGATGACTGCTAGAAGTTCGCGACACGAGGGTCCATGCCGGCGGCGAAAGGTGTCGCCTCGTGTACCTATCTGCCTGTCCGGCGCTGGCGCGCGCTGCCTAACGATGATGATTGGTGGGCGGACCGTCAAGATGGCGACAGATGACTCTGCGCGGCGGCGGCAGCGGCGCCGGCCAAATTGACGATCGGCAGCGAAGATGCACGAGCGCCGCCGATTCGGGGAAGAAGAGAACGACGACGAGGGTGCGACGAGGTAAATAAAGAGTGGCGACTGAAGGTGGTGAGATAGGGATAGAGGGGACCAGACTGATAGTCTTGCGTGCACGATCCGTGCGGTTCCTGGTGCGCGCTAATATGTCACATAGAGAGAGAGAGAGAGTGGTGAGGGGTGAGAAGAGTACAAGAGAATTTAGTAATACTAAATGCATAGATAACGGCGGAGCAGTATCAAACGGAAACGTATTCGCAATCAACGGAAGTGAGGTCGAAACTTCCGGAAGAATGCGAAATGTAGCGTGCGTGGGACGATGTATAGTTAAGGGTGAACCATGAGGTTGAGAAGAAGGTCAGGCAGAGACACTGAATGGATGAGACGGACAGAGAGAACGATGGAGCGAAAGAGGGGGAAAGAAAGGGGAGAAAGAGAGAGAGAGAGAGAGACAGAGATAGAAACGTCGTTGCGAGATTGGTACCGACCGTCGAGCGACGCAGAGAGACACGTCCGTGCGTCGTCGTGCTGCTGCACCAAAAGTATACCGCACGCGGGCCGCTTCTCCTCCGGACTGGCCGTATACCACCGTATACCGTGTAGCGTGTACCGTGTACCGTAGAGACCGTACACCACCGCCGCCGACGACGTTCGGATCCGGCTGGTGGAGAGGCAACAAGAGGCGTCGGCGGGCGGCAGCCAGTGGCAGCTGCGTGTGCCTTCCTCGTGCCTGCGTGAAACCGGCGAACCAATGATCGCGCTCCGCCGTCGGTCGTCCGCCGTCCGTCGTTCGCGGCGGCAGGGATGACGCCGGGCGAAGGTGGAGGGGGCAGGGTTGGAAGGAAGAGAGGCTGCAGGGAGACAGGGATGGAGCGGCGACCGGAGGGGAAGACGGGGAAGACAGGGATGACAGAGGGGTGGGGGAGGGAGGGAGAGGTCACCGCTACCGACTAGGGTCCTTTAGGGGCTCGCCACCCCTCGAGCTCACGCGGTCCTCCTCGTCCGTGTGTTACTCGGTATAACCGCGCTACCGAGTATCCCTCCCTCCTCTTCTTGCTCACACACCGAACTCCGACGGCTCTTTGCTGCCTCTCTCTAGTTTTCTCCCTGGCTTTCTCGCGCGCGCGCCTCCTCTTCCCTCCACCTCACTCGATCTCGTCTCGCGTTCTCCTCTTTGTACACCCTCGTCTACGCTCGCGCTGCCGGTACACACGAGCTTCTTCTTCCTCACCCTGGTCCTCGCAGGGCGTAAGGTTACTCGCTCGATCCTTGCAATCGTGAGCACCGTCGCGCACGGATCAGTAAACAGAGAGTCTTGTGTCGCGTAGCTCGGACAAATGTATTGATGCGCCTCTGTGCTTGATGACGTTGTTTGGGGGGAGGGGCACTTGCAATTATCGCTTATATGTGCGAAATGATCAGCTTTGACGTCGCGGATGTATTTTGCTTCCCAACAATGTTATTTCGGAGACATGATGTTTGCAGTCGCCTATCTCATTATAGCTGACAGTTATCTTGATGTGTTTCTCCTATCAAGGGTTTGATGTGGTGTTGAGGGTGCTTATGAGTTAACTCGTTTCACTGACGTCATCGTCAACTGAATATCGACGATGACGTACTACGCTTGTCGTATAGAATGTCCGCGATTATTATTGGTATTTTCTCGGAATTCTATTATAGCGCGATACCGTGGCAGTCGCAAAGACTGTCCTGTTTATAAATCTCCTGACCCTTCCACCCCCGTTAGTTTCTGGTATTGTGGCTAATCAGGTTCTCCCTGGAATCCCACATAGAGACACAAAGGTAGGAGCACTTGACCTCCTTCGAGTGAGCAACCGAAACCGTGTATATTGCCATCTGTTCGATCGGTAGACAAGAGTAATTGCCATGAGAATGCAATAAGAAATCTCCTTGACGAGGATAACACGATTACTCTTGGAGTGACGCGTGTCATACCAGCCCGGGTACAGTCTTATAAACGTTCATATGTGCAATCGTTGTTAGGAACGATCCGCGCAAACCACCTACCATACCAATATAATATTAAGGTACCAACCAGAACTCTTATGAATTTACGAATAAGTTAAATACAGGTATAAAAGAATTGTAAGTCAAGACGTTTCTACCTTATTCTTTGTTTTCCCTTCGGAGGGGTCAATGGGACTAGTT
This sequence comes from Priocnemis perturbator, assembly GCA_963942575.1. Lineage (NCBI taxonomy): Eukaryota > Metazoa > Arthropoda > Insecta > Hymenoptera > Pompilidae > Priocnemis > Priocnemis perturbator. The sequence continues at coordinate 10,744,126 of OZ012653.1, forward strand.
AAAGAATCTTACTTTCCCGGAAATTACCGTTATTATTACCGTCGCTACCATGGCCTTCTTGTGATACGGTCCCTAAGAATGTTCAACCCGCGAGGTCATAAATGCGATCTTTTAGTCGGAAAGCATAACGAGAGCTGTAATATGGCCGAACTAAGTGAGAAGAACCGCCCATCACTATGATGATTTTATTTGTGCGATTGCATCAACTCGCTGTAATCCTTGCATGCACGATATCGTTGGTGTTGGTATTTAGGTCAAAAAATTTTCCTTCAACTGAGCTGTGTACGCTACATACATTAGTTCTACTAATCGTCGATAAATTCGAAGATAATGGAACTAATGACGTCTCCGTGACATTCACGTTCGTCGATAACATGAATCAGTCGAGAATAGTTGTGAATTAACGACTCGACCTACGAGCAATGCTCCGTTCGCCACGTCGGCCATTTTGGTTTGATAAAGAAAGCATGCGCCGTAGATAATGAATGTCCTTCTACGCACGCCTAGTGGGATTACTGCTTTCATATCGTTCTATTACCAGTCCGTTTGTCTCCGCGCACCATGAACAGATATCGTGGCGAAGATAAAATGCCTTACGAGACTGTTCTAGCACAATTTTCCGTCTCCGCTATCCGTTGTTTCGTTTCGACATTCCATCGCTTTATGTTAATCCCATTTGCTCTATGGGTTCTTTTCTTACTGTGTCTTCAATTTTGATACTAAACAATGGCGTAAAATTGATCTATGTCTCGTTAAAAAAAAATGGTCAAAGAGTACTTACATTACACTCACCACGATACTAGCATATAATTTCAAATTAACTGCATATATCAATATCATGATCGATATAATTAAGTATAAAGATATATTTTCATGTGTATAGCGATCTATTCATAATTTGCCGCGTGGATTGAGAGGCAACGCATGCTCAGAAATCGAAATATAAATCGTTCGGTCAATACACCTCTGCACTGAATAAGTTATGTTCGTCTTGGAGAAAATGTGAGCGGTCCGTGAACGATCTAGCAATGGACTCCGTCTCGGAGGAGGCTTTGCTTCGAATCGTTTTTGCGACATAGGTCGCGCCGCTGGTCTGGCGTCACTTCTACTCGCGTGGGTCTCGAACGAGGCAATGAGAAGCCATCGAAGGGAGGCGTCGCGCAGCACCAGCGGACATGAAGAATTCAACCACCGGCGTGGTTCGCGTCGCGTCGCGAAATAAGTAAGTATAGAATAGGTTCCGGTGATCTTCGACCCTTCCGCTCGTTTAAAATCACATTTTCAAGGATGTTCGAGATAATTTCGATTTCCGGGTGACTAAAATAAATCTTTCTTCTGGTGTCTATTTTTATGTCCATCGTTAATGGGGTCGTGAGCCATTGCCACTGGCCTATTCATCATCGCATTCATACATTGTGAATGCAGCTTTAATACTAATGTCAAATTACTGAACCGTTTCAATAATTTTGTACATTCTGTTGCAACAATTGAAACATATTTCCTTATTCGCATCTATCCGTCTCTGTGAACACAGTGTTTGTCATTGACATTCATAAGGAAACGTTCGCATTGTCCGCGGTGCATGTATAACAATGTACGCATGCACATTGAGAATGTCATAAATTTTCTTCTTGTGTAACGCACGAGTCGCCGCTCACGTAGGCTGCGACACGGGTTCGGGATAAATTTGTGTTTCTGGGAGGCCGCGCGTGGCCTTGTCATAGACGAGAAGCCATCGAACAGAGGAGAGACGCGGTCGGCAGCTACTGGCAGCGAGTACGAAGAGGCCTGCTTGGTCTCGTTGTGGTTCAGGTTGGGCTCTCAAATAAGGACAGACCGATTTCCGGTGGCCTCTCAGCTCTCCCTCTCTTCCCCTCCGCGACCTCCCTCTATCCTGAGCCCTCCTCACTCCGTCCCTTTCCCACCCGCCGTCCATCACACTCTTTCTCCGTTGAACACTCCAGTTGGCCCGAGTCGTATGTCCGTCCTCTGCCTTCCTACGCTCCGTGCCGCGGCTCCGCACAGCTGGCCGGAGGGAAATAAGCTGAGGCGTCTCTGGCACCAAAACCAAGCGACCAGTCGCGCACGAGCGAGCCTGGAGAACGACGAAGGATGTGCAGCTGCGCATGGACTCGCCGCCACTGTGCGGCCGCTTTTGCGCGACCGCTTTCATGCACTGTGTTCGGGCCAGGTTAAAACACGGTATATACCCAACGGTTCACGCCGCCGCACATCGGCACGTCCGGAAGCCTTTGGACCGATCAACTCCCATTACCATTTGAATCTTTTGTTGAACCAATTGCACATTTCCATCGGCCTGACTTAATACTCTTTAATTATACGCCGCGCGGCCGATAGCGGGGTAATTGTACGGTACTCACTCTAGTTATGAACAAGATGGCTGGAAGCAGGAGAAGCGGTGGGAAAAAGAGATTGGCCAGGGCATTGAGAGGCGGCCATGTCGCGATTGTCTTGCGAAAATGCTCAGATGCGCATGAGTGGTTTTGGAGAACGTTGGAGAATAGCTGGCTGAGGATATTCTGACGGCCCGACGCCGTTGACGGTGTGGATAGAGGCGCGTCGGTCAACCAAGTTTACCAATACACTTTGTTCATTTGAACGTACTTATTAAATGTTTCCGTTCACCGATTTTTCGTAAAGTTACGAATGCAATTAGAGTACTCTTTATGCGAAAATATTTGGTAATACTCAGGTTTTGTTTTTATTTTATAACTAATGGTTCGTTAACGTGTCACGCGTTGTTCAATGTTTTCACGTGGGACACGAATGATCGATGAGGAAAGTAAACCGTAGTGTTTGCGAGGTAAAGGCTCCAATCGGACACGCCTAAACCAGCTTTGGAGAACGACCAGCTGCTCTGGAACCTGCCGCTTGCACGACACAGTCAAGACAGGTCGAAATGGTTCTCAGCGAAACTGGCGAACGGACAAAGTGCGCCGGGCAAAAGTGACAAAGGAAATACCGGTAGAAAAATACCAACTAAAATTTCCATAGTATTGTAGCGAAGCCGATCAGCATACGCATTTCCCCGGAGACCATTCGCAAGAGAGTTCAAGAGAGAACCGAGAGCACCGCGTCGCAGATTTTGGTGAGATCCTCAGGAAATCCGGATGGTCACCATTGTTCTCCAACTCGACTCCAAGACTCGAAAGACGGTGTTTGAACGAAGAGGGCCGAATGAGGCTGAGTCTGGGTTTACTTTTTCCCCAAAGCAGCGACACTCGATCGCTTGAATATTCTCCGTCTTCTCACCTGTACCGATACGCACTCCTGTCGCAGATTTTTCTTCCCCTCCTATAAGCCGCACAGTCTCTCTCGCCCTTCTCATCTCTAGCGGACGGTTCGTTTTCCGGACACTTCGGCCGCTTATTACGCCAGTCTAAGGGATGGTATCTTTGGTACACGGTGCGCTAGGTGGTTCACCCCTCTCTCTTAAGGGGCAACCACCCCACTCACGTGGTTCTTCCTCTTTCCCTCTCTCACTCTTGCCCCCTTGTCTCTCCCGCGTTTTCTCCCTTTCTCTTGCTCTCGCAGGGGCTGGAAGAGAGAGGGGCAGAGAGAAGGGGAGACACCCTTCATCCTTGAGGTGGGGTCCCGGCCTCCCCGCTGCTAGGTTCGCTAGGATCAATACCCGCCATCCGAACCGAAGTCCAAGCCACCCTCTCTCTATCTCGCTCTTTCTGCCTCTCTGCCTTTCTCCCTCTCTCTCGCTCTCTCTCCCTTTGCCTGTACCGCCTGCCAGCCTGCCAAAACCTGCCAACTCGTGTCTTCGAGACCTCCCAAGCGTTCCCGGTGCTCTCGAATGCCTCTCGGTTAAGATTTTCAACCGGAAGCCTGTCAGAACTTCCAATGGCGGGAGGTCCAGCAAAGGGCGTCGCATCGATTTTCTTGACTCGTCGATCGAAGGGGTATTAAGCGATACCATCGCTCCCGGCAATCGTCGCCACCAGCAGGACCAGCGTCTACGTGTTTTCGCGAACGTTATGGAGAACGCCTACGTAAGACGGTGTTTATTTCTGGCTAGCGGTCCCTCTTCAATCTTCACTTGTTAGCTATCTCGAACCGTGTACGAATATGAAATGTATGCAGTCTGTGTTGGTACTGGTGGTATAAATATTTCGGTACTTTGCATTATTTAGTTCGCGTTATCTCGTTTACGAGACGCGAGGCTGTACTTTCGAATTTGGCGTAAGTGCAGAAAATGTATTGAATGAAATTTACAGTTTACAGTGCGCTATTTGTGTTAGGTAACTTCTATACGGTACGTTGTCTGAGATGAAGATTTGAGGTCGGTAGTAGACGGTGCCATCGGAAGATGCAACGTTGATTGCACTCGAGCACCAGGCGCGATATACAAATCGGACATTACGAGATCATTAAGGCCGAGGATCTTCCATCGGGCAACATAGTCTCATCTCCGCAACTGTTCTCTGAGCCGGTAAAACATCCGCGGCGAAGTTAGCGACGCGACTCTGCTACCCGGTAACTTTTGAGTTTTCTTCGAAAGGAGCATGTGCTACGGACGTTAATTTGTCCTCCCTGCGCGGTACATTGTCGTGCTTGAGAAATTGCCATAATAGACGTCCGAGACCTCCGCACATTCGCTACAACATACTCGGGAGGGACAGTCGCAAATGTGAATGTGTAACGGTAAACCGACAATTACCGCAGTTAGTTCGCGGTACCACAAGACACTCCCGAAGATGCCCTTAACCTGTTGATATTCCTAATACGAACTGAGAAATTTGACTGATCGATTCGCGTGCGAGCACGCAGGCACACCCCAGCAGAAGGGCGGCGTACATACCAGCTCTCGTTCTGGCGTCAGCCATTTTACGAACAACCGCCTTGACCAGGCATTCTACCTTCTTCGTTCGGACATGCTTAATAACACACGTTGTCATTGTAAATGAAATGTGCGCGTAACGTACGTTGTACAGATAGACATATGTGATGTGATACCACGCTTTACACGGTGCCTCGGTTACACCCATACGTGTGGTAGACTAGCCCGGAGAACGTGACCGCAAGCGTGAGGATGGCCGAGCACACGTGGTGGGGATGAGGGACGGTAGAAGGGTTCGTCGCATTATCAAATTGGGATGGTGTACAGGGCCTTTCGGAACGGGTCCAACGAGATCTTCCGTCATCTTGCAGATTTCGGTCGAGACTCATACTCGCGCCCGGGAACCTGCCCTCTCGGATTCTCGTTAAAACTACGGACGTGCTGGCGCAAGAGGGGTCAGAGTCCGGCTGGAGGGCGGCGGTATTGCGAAGGGGATTGTCAGTGAGAAAGAAGGGTGCAGCGGCTGAGAGACGACGATCGAGAGAGATAGAATGTGACTCTTCGTGTGTTTGTTTCGGAGCATCTGTATGCGCACGTGCGTGTGGCTGTGTGTGAGTACACATTTGGAGATGGAGGGAGGGAGGGAGGTGACATAGAGGGGCTGGAAGGCACGGTCGAGGGTGGTACTGATGGCAGTGGTGGTTGTGCTAGTGCTGCTTGATGGTAACGGATGGTAACCGACTGGCGCTTGGATCACACGATGATGACGTCAGCCTTGCGTTACCAGGATACCAAAGATCAAAGCCCAAAAGGAAACGTCAACTTCTATTCAGGGCTTAGACGCGTCGTCCGACAATGGACGCTCGCTCCTCTGAGCTTGGTCGGCGAAGGAAAAAAATAAGATGCCGCGATAGCGTATCAAAACTGTCGAAGTAGGTCGTTTAGGTGTGATGGGTCATTGGACCTTGCAAATGCTACCTACCCGCGCCTACGTAAATTCTTGCACCATACTGAGAAAGGTAATATCAAGGACAAGTCTACAATTTAAGCAAACATAGATAACGATTTCCGCCAATGGAGAGCCTATCTTAGCCATGAAGGAGACCTTGCAAATTTTTAATCGCGCATGCCGTAGATACTGTACGTTTAACCTTCAAGATAGTGTTGTAGGTTGACATCGAGGTCAGCTGGGCGGGGTGCATCTTTCGTACTCTTCGATCGAGAACTTTAACGATTTTCGTCCACGGCCGATGGTAAAGCATAACCGCTCGTAAACCGGAAATGGTACTCCCCGGTACCATCGAAGGGTTTGGGCTGTACCGTCAAGGTCGTGCGACGGATATATTTTCAGCGGAGCTGTACTGCAATTTCTGCAGATGTAATGATATGGAGCGAATTTACGTGAATTTATCTGGGAATACATTTTCGCAACAGTTACGCATTGACAAAATTTGATAGACACACTGCCGTGCTTTGCTACAAAGGTGTATTGCGATACGAACAAAAATTGAGCATGAACGTATAGCTCTATTTATATAATGCAATAATAAGCCACGTTCATAGTTGTTAATATCGTAAAATTGAAATTAATAACGTCCTATAATTATACGAAACCGCGTCGTGTCAATTCTTTGAAACTTCTAACTTCCCGCTATAAGGTCAGAGTACATATTTCTATCGCCCCAGGTATCGGGCGTTCAAGGCCACGCGCCAGAGATCATCATAAGACGACCGTCGACTAACTTCCAGCCTAAATCTAACAATGGACACTCGAAACTTTGAGGAAATAGTGATTTATGAGATTTATTTAACTAGACGCGTCGAACCAATGGTTAGTGTGACACCATATCCTGCGCATCACAAATCGACAGTAATGATCATTCAGGAAATAACAATCGAAGATTAAATGAGCGGTCCCGAAGCACTATATGCACTTTATGCACATTGTTAGTGGTTCGTAAAAAAGCAGTTACTCAAAGCGTGTATCTGCACTGATAAATTTACTGAAGAATCATGATGTGTACACTTGCGCAGATCACTCCGTATGGCGTTCGACCAGACCGTATGTAAGACGTACACGGACGTGGCTATACATATAATGTTACTGTATGTTCTTTGAGAATATTACATAGCAAATCGAGAGCATGCACATACGTGTGCACACCTCGCGTCCGGTTACAATCTCATATAAATAAGGGTGTGGACACACATGTGCACACGATTTCAAATATATCAATTGTCAATGACACGGACGTGTAGCCGATATGTGTGTGCAAGACGCAACTATATACCTCCCATTATTAATCATGTAGACAGTCTATATTGAGCTCGCACGCACGTACGCACTGGTCGTCACACATGTATCTGCGCGAACCAATTACGTACGCGAACCGACCGTTGTATACGAGGTGCGCAAGTGTGTGCGTTCACGCATACACGTAACTTCTCGATACGGGGACCACTATCAGTCGCACACGCGAAGGGAGGCAATCGAGCACGGTCGTACGTAGGCACGCACGTACGCACGCGTCGATATACACATGCACACATCCAGATATACATATAAATACATTACGCGCACGCACACATGTGCGCACCCGCATCTATACGAGAGTCGTCACGCCAGTCGTCTCTTCACGCAGACGCGAGGATCATCAGCCCGACATCTGGCTGTGGCCCTTCGCCCGAGGGACTCAGGGACAAAGAAGACCTTCCCCTTTTCTTGAGGGGGGCCTTGGGCTGGATTATGTATCCTACTTGCTCCCTCGGCTCCTTCCTTCCCTCACACACACTCTCTCTATCGCGCCTCACTTCATCTTCCTTCCTCCCAGACTCGCTCGGTCTCTCTCGCACGTTCGTTCGGCCGAACCACAGTTTGGTACCGAATCTCCCGTAGTGGTTGCTCTCTGGCGTACGCTGCCTGCACGTAACGACCCCAGCGGTACCGTTTCTATGGTACCGTTCGCGGGGGGATTAACGCCCCTCCCGCCGGTACGCTCCACTTTCATCCGGCTGCAGGGTTGAGACCAGACCAGGCCACGCCGGGCAAGACCAGGCCTTGGCCTGGGACCATGGAGACTGGATAGTATTTCCGATGGAACATCGCATGGGTTCAAGCCCTCCTCCGATTGCCACTGCACACCCAGAGGATTTTGCGAAAGAAACGTCGGGCACGATCAACACGCTGGCAATATTGCTCCGCGATTCGTAACGACCGCTACGAGCCTTCGAGTGACGTCAGAGCAAATATGACGTTGCGTGCGAGCAAATTGCTCAACGGTACTAAACGCAGAACTACCACCTAGTTCATCATTTGAATCAGAGCATTCTCAAAAAGGCGACACAATTTCAGTGGTTGGAAGAGGCCGTTATGTGTGCCAAGTATGACACGTGTGCCTGTATACAGTGACACGCATAATTTTAGCGAAATGTAAAACGATATTACGCTCTTGACATGTACATTCCCAGGTTGAATGAAAATGGGAAATCAATAAGTCCGTGGATCCACGTATCTAACCGAGTCCTACGCATTTCGTATGAATGCATCTACCATCCTGTTGGTCCTTTATGACATTCGAAGTATATAAGATTGTGCATCATGGGTTTCATGAGTATCGCTTTTCTACCAACGCCAGGTAAAGTTCCGAATGGCGCGGTATGACGTTGACAAGAGCGGAAGGTCACCGTACCAGCTGACATCGCGAAACGTAAGATTAATATTTAGTACTGAGCCATTGTTGGAATTAACATTAATTACGAAAACTGTATTAGAAAATTATAATTATCCGACAGACGCATTATGTATATTAATAGTAAACTGCTGTCAGCGCAGGACAGTTTGTGTCGTTACTTTTATATAACCACCGCCATCTTCTGTCAATCAGAACTGTCGACTAGCCGACAATGGAAGTGACTTAAGTCATTTTATCGTTTGGAATTTATGGGGCTGAGTAGTAACGTAATCATTTGGAAACGGATCATTACTGTTAGAAACGGGTTGACAGGAAGAGACGACCATGTACAAACTATATTGACGAGATGAAGTTACAGTGAGCTTGAGTTGCCAAATTTAGCTGAAAGTTATATCATTGTACCGTTTACGTCATTGAGTGTGTGCGACGCAAAATGAAGACCGAAAATGTTCTCCAGTTTCGGAATCGCAGAGGGAGCCACACCATTACGATTACGGGCTAATTAACAAACGTTGCAGGAGACCATGCCGTGTAATTTTCACGATGACCTTAACTTCTGCTGACAAACAACTCAACAAACCAACTATACGTTTCGAGCAAGTATGCGGACTTTGTTTACTTTTTATGCCAATCAAGGCGGTACCTTACATGTCAATTTCTATCGTTAAATAGAACAATTTTGTTGAAACGACAGCGATTGAACGTATCGTTTAACTATTTCTCACGTGTCACGCGAATGACGATGCGGAATCTTAAATATACACCAGTATTATTGGTTGATGGGTAAGCAAGCCAGTATACTGGCAAGCAAGCAGACGGGCGGACAGCCAGACAAACAGGTAGATATGTGGGTAGGCAGGCGGCTAGATCGTTTAAGGAAGACTGTGAAAGAGACATGGTCTCCTCTGCGTCTCCAACTGAGAAAAATAAGGAGAGGATGGAGGGAAGAAGTAGGGTTCTGGCTCAGGCCTCTTCCAATCGTGTGAGAAAGAGGACAAGGTGGCGCCGTCTTTGTCACACCTTTTACAGGTAGGCACGCTAAAGCAAGAAGAGGGCACGAGCTACGGAAATAGTCATCTTGTTATCGACATCACGTTCGCTTATCGTCCCAGGGTCAATACTTCCCTCCCACCCATCTCGTAGATTTTTTTCTTCCTTCTCGTCTCCATCCCGATTTATTGGCATTACAACGCGTACGCATTGCTCTTTTCTTATCCTAACATTATTCCCCGATAAGGTGATCCTTGGAACGTCTATCGACGTGGAAACGTACAAGCTACGAAAGTTTCGATTCTGCGCGCGATCGATTCGAATCACAGGGTTTTACAGGTTCTTGTCTCATTAAATATAAGCAGGTTACTGTGATTTAATGAATCATGTAAATTGATGTGTAGAATTGTTTACTCGTGTAATGTCCGGTAGTATGTTCTGTCAGAGTCGCTTCATTGAAACTTTTGAAAATATTGAAATAGTGAGACGGGATCATGTAAAGAAACGCCTATTACAGAATCTTCAAATGTACAGGCGTACAGAGATTATTTCAAACATACGACGACATTCGTATTTGATATTTAAAATCGATGCTCATGTGACAACCTTATCGCATGCAGGAATACAGTCAAGCAATGTTCGCTTACCATTTGATGCTCTTCTTGATGATGTTGGTAACAATCCTCTGGGACTTCCTCACTGGCATGGTCGATAAGTCGTTGCTCTTCTTCTTTCTGGACCTCTTGTTCCCGAGATTCTTTCTCCTGTGCCGATTATCATTTTGAATATCATTCTCCTCTTCTTCGATCGGAATGGTGATCAGTGCATCCGCCTTGGCAGAATTTTGAACCCACTCCGCTACGTGATCCTGTGTTTTTGATTCGGTCGATAAAACAGATTCGGCGCGAAGTTCGTCTTCATTAATTAGTTCGCTAGCGGTTGTCGGTGGTCCAACTATTCCGACTTCCGATTGTTCCTCGCTCTTCTCCGTTACCTCTTCTATGTCCATATTGCTGGTCAACTTTGTAGGCTCAACTTCCGAAGGAACTTCATTAGAAACATTGGCATCTTCTTTACTTATCAGTTTCACAGACTCAGCCTGCGTACTCTCAGTACCTGAAGATGAGTCTTCCTTTTCCTTTTGTTCATCCTCCTCGTCCTCCTCTTCTTTTTCTTCCTTCTTTTCCTTTTCATCACTAGTGCACTCTGTCTCCTCGATGTTGGCATGTTTGGTGTCCTTTTCAACATTCTTAACCTCCAAATCGTTGTGCACGGTTTTCAAGATTTCATTCAACTTGTCTTCTTCCTGCGTGATGATTTCTTCGATGTCTGAATCTGCAGTATTAGATTCTGCAGGCTTAACTTGGTCTGCGTCACTTTTGACGGATTCACTATTATCTTCTATTAGTTTAGTTTTTAACATGGTTTCATTGGTGCTATCTGATTTGTCCTGTTCAGGTTTTGTATTAATATTCTTTGCTGCTTCTTTCTCATTTGATTCTTTATCTTTCATATTTTCTTCCTTTTTTTCCTCCATTACCGTTAATTGTGTTGAGCTAGGAATTTTATTAGAATTCTCCGATGATTCTACATTATTATCTTTTGATATGAATTCTTCTACATCTTCTACATCCTCTGTATCGAGCTTAGTTTCTTTATCAGCGTCACAAGTTGTTTCACCGTCCTTAGATTCACTGATGTCTATCTCCTCTATTACGTCAACAGATTTTATATCGATCTCTGCCATTCTTAAAGCAATTTTTAAACATGCATATTTTTCTATATCATTTTAAGACACTGTACATAGAACTACAAATCACTGATCATGCGTGTGTTGCAAAACACGCAACCTGCCAGTGTTTTTACATTTAGGTGTGTTCGCCCAGATTTTGATAACAAGTTTTCTTCCCACAGATTTAGACATGTTGCTTGAATTCTGTAACAAAAATTAATGAAAATAGTTAGCAATAAAAGCAATAGAGATATTGAAGGGATGGGAATTGATTTTTCAGCGAAAATTAGTACTCGATCGGTAACCTCGGTTCGACAGTTTTAGTCGTATCAACGAACGTTGAGAGGTTAGAAACAAACCGGGCCTAGAAAATTTACACTTATAGAGACATGCGTTCTTCAAATACAAACTGGAATAAGTTAATGGTACGCGTATAGCATTGATCAAAGCCAATTGTTAGGTTTCAATATTTAAAGCTATTTAGAATTGCTCAAAGAACATCGCTGTCAGACATTTCGGAGCTCATTTACGGCAGAAATAGAGCGTTAGGTCGATTATATTCGCAATTCTATGGGGCAACATACGTACCAGAAAATCGTATGCAAGTAAACTTCCCGAACAGTTCCAATTTCGTTCCGCATAAATGATGTCTTGGTAACTATTTCACCATTTCCGCCTACAATGCGACGTCAATACTATGAAATGCAACATTTCCTGCATTCTCAGACAAACATTAGCTACGCCGCTCAAGAAACTCACATTGAACGGGCCTGTGCTGCTTGCCAAACGTTAGCCCATACGCTGTTGTTCCGTAACGGGCAGTAGGCAACGTTCGCGAGTAGGTTAGAATATTCGCACTCGATGAAGACTAGCAGTCCTCCGTCACGAATTCTCACTCGACAAGCGTCAGATTCCTTTTCCACCTTGATACTCTCGAGCGTGCCACGGGAGCACAGCATCGATACTCATTTAATTCGCTAAGCAGTCAATAGCGTTTGCAGGAGTGTGTTTGGTACGTAGCACGATCCTAACCTCACTTTTACGATTTTCGTCAATGACCGTCTACGATTGCGAAAGGCACGATTACAGGATACATGCGACCGGACTCAACGGTCGCTTTGCAGAACGTAAGAACGCGAATGAGTCGCGAGTGTCAAACGGAAGGAGAGGGAGCGACGTAAGAAAGGAGAGAGAGGAAGGGAGAGAAAGAGAGAGAGAGAGCGAAAAAGAGAGAGATTAACGTGGAAGATGCTCCCCGTAGTGTGTATGACGTTCAATATCTCGTTAATCACAGAACGAGCCTGGGCCCCGCGCTTATTACTCGCGAACTCGTCACTGGCACAAATGACGTCGAGCGCGGAAAGTAATGTCAATCCGCGGTTCTGTCGGCGAAACAAAAATTCCACGGTGCCGAAGAAAAACGAGAACACGACCCCGTGGTGCGTGTGAGGCTAGTGACCTCTAGGCTCTGCTGACAGTGTGTGTATGCGTGCGTTATGCGTTACAACGCACCATCGTCACGTCTCGCGTTGTCCCGACTCATGCCTTCTCGCACGGAACTCATGGGCCACCGAGATTCAAATTCTCTTCGCAATGTCCGTCCGACGAGACTCTGCCGGACGAGCGACGGCGTCTTGCCTCTATTCTCTGTTGTCTAGTGCGAATCGAAGTATGTACGCGCCACGTCTGCGCCGCATTATGTGCAGTTCATTTGCAAGCGAGCGAGAGAGAGGGAGAGAAAGAGAGACAGAGAGAGAGAAATAGCGAGTACCGAGTGGCGCAGAGTCGTAGAGGCAGAGACGTGGAGAGTGAGAAAGGCGAAGGAATAGGGAGAGGGTGGGGGAGCGCAAATTTTTTTGTATCCGTCCAATGAAATGTTTGCGCGCACTTTTGCACGTCGCCTGTCGCATTGTAGTTGACTTAACTTGATCACACGATATACGTTTCGGTGTGTGACGATGATTTGGCACGGCATTGGACTGCAAAGTTTTTCTTGCCTATCGCTTGAAGTCTAGTCCACGCGGATTCGACATCGCATGGTTCTCAGGCTTGCTGCGTCCTTGTCACGTTGCAAGCAACATGGCGGACACGAGACGCAAATGGCAGCGCGAGAGAGGAATTTGTCGAGAAAGCCGTGATTATTAAGAGTTTCTATGCTACTTTTCGCTGAGAGTTCTTGACGATGTATTCGACAGGATGTTGGTTCTATGTATGTGTGATCTTAGTTAATGGGAGTCAAGAGGCACTGTTAACAGAATGTCAATTTCATAACGAATTTAGATGACACGAAAAGCGCGCGACAATGGTGGCCTTTCAAATTTGCTCCACTCCTGTCACGTTCTGTTCTTAATCGCTTCCGACACGCAAAATGCTCAAGGTTCAACTTATCGGTGTATTATATTTGGAATAAATGTTACTGATATTCTTACGTACTTTGTCTCGGGAAACGATTATTTTTGTTAATACAGCTTACTTACACGTCGCGCTGCTTCTTGCAACACTGTGGTTAAAAATAGACGTTTATGCTTTTATTTTTAGCAGTGTTATGTATGTATATGAGATCACACTTCAGCTCCATATGGGATTAGATCGTGACAATAGGTAGAAATGACATTCATCGGTATTTACGTACCTTGGTTCACGTCTCTTCTTCGAAGAATCGGATTGAACTTCAATACAGGTAGCATAGAAATGAACATCTTGTAGTACGTCATTTATTTACAGGTTACTCACGGCTCATAGTCGGTCGTATTGTATAATATATATCAACAAAATAATGTTTTAATCATTCTTACCAAGGTAATAGAATCTAGAGACTAAACAGTCAAGGTCGACCTAAATGTTGGCTCCCCGTTGGCTCATGGATCATAGCGATCCGCGAACACGTTTCTCACGCCCATCTAGCTAACAATAAATAAACAAACAAGTACAAATTTATACATTCCGCGAAAGAGCCTGATTATTTCCTGGGGGCGTCATTCAAACGACGGGGAAAGAATGAAAGGGTTGGTCGTGATGTCGGAGATGGGTAATGCTGTCAGTTTAATGCCACGAATTATGATTGTGATTTTTTCTGTGTCACACAGCAGCTGTGACAGCATTGTCACCTTCGTGCTTGGCGATTGTTTTGACGCGATGAAACATTAACGCGTCGAAGAGGACAGATTGCTGACCACACATCGGCGAGTGTCATTTATCACTAGGTTTTTTGCGATGCTTATAAATGTCCGATGTACCATAGGAGCACTGCACAGAAGGCGAGTTAGAGTTACTCAGAATACGCAATAGAAAGGTTTTTTTTTTATTAAACCATCGCGTATATTTGGAGGAAGAAAATCGCGATAGGATTGAATGTCTTCACAGTCTCAAAGGTCTCAAACGATACTGACGTTCAACGTTTCGATTAACTTTAATTCCCGTGCAAACGAATTCATTGTCGTGAATGAGGGTAAGGGGTTTAATGTTAATGCGACAGGAATTAGCATTAATGTGAACTTTGTGCTTCAACATCGTCTGTAGCATACACGCTGTATGCGCGTTCTTCAATACTGTTTAGAATGCAGCTTGACAGCTTCATACCACCTTTACGCGAGTATGACTGATTTGTTTTCAGTGATTTTAGCAGTTAACGCTTGCGTAATCGGATTTAAATTATCAGCTGTAGCAGTACTTGATGCTCACCGCGACATTCTTCTATCGCGTCTGAACATCAAATGCATTGTGTGTATCTAATTCTGCTCTGATTATACCCAATTCCATTTCAAATATCCGTTAGTTTTTGTCAGCACTCTTCGGAATACTAGTTTTTGTTAGAAACCGTATCCATAAGAAACTCATCATACATCATAATTATCTCGAGTCGCGTCCATGCATAATTTTTGTTGCTGCCTGTTATTTGCACGTAACATGTGCATATCTGTACGTCATATCAAATATTTTCCCTACCTAAACGGACTATCTACACGCTTCCATATCATGGTTCCATTTAATTCATCGCCTCACAACATCATTTCTTTAAACTATTGAATAGCACCTGTCTTCGTCATACGACGTGCATCGTCACAGTTTCGTTTCTTTTTTTGCTTTTCGCTCCTATTCCTTTTGATATATCAGTTGAAGTTCTGAAGTACCCTAACACGTTATTTGGTCCGTACTTTCACCGTGCCTGGCCAAGCCGAGTTTAGAAGAGTGAAGCGTGAAAGATGTTCTTCTCGAAACGAGGGAAAGAACGTTATCAACAAACAACAACAAATCTGCACAATGATCTCTCCGATTCGAAGCTTCATCTGCCAATTTATACACATTTTTCCTTCAACAAAACCCCAATTTTCGAGAGCATTGATTTCTCTACCGTATACGAATTTTTCTACATCAGCCATCGATTGGAAAATCTTCCAATTTTATATTTCGTTTTCTGCCGTTGTTGAATCAGATATGTAACTCGATTTGATTTTCTTTGAAAATAAAGCTGTAACGACGTTATTTTGCTATCGTTGGACCCGCAGAAAGTCACTTTCAAGAAGGGTATCGACGAACGAATGTACAGCGTCACGTTATTGTCTTAATATTGAACACTTCTTAATCCTCCTTCGAGAAAGCGTATTGTCTTCGCCCTTCTGTCGACCGTCACTTAGCACAACGTAGCGGCTCCGGCTGCTGCTCCATTATTCTTGCATAAACGTGGCTTGGAGGACGGATCGCGTCGGATCTAAATATTTGATCGCTCTGCACTAATTGCTACTTTGATCGAATGGTGTGACCAGTTACGGATACCCGGGAACGATCTCGAGATGCGGTACTTTCGAAAATATTGCACTTACTACACACTACTTATACGCCCATGATTTACTTTACAAAACAACTAATAACTGCACAAATTGCATAACAGCGAGTACGATGAATAATGTGCTCAAAAATATATCTCAAATCAAGGACATTTGTTCCGCTACAGGGATATTGCACAAAATCGATTCGCAGAGTGACGATTGATTCTCATCAATGGTCTCGTTCTCGTATGCGTCGAATTAATTGCGACTTAAGACATAAGGTGTCTTATCGTGACAATGCTTTCGTGTTAAATACACTTCGTCTCAGTCGAGAGAATTAGTTAGCTGATGTCATTCAACATAAAAATAAGCAATGTCTCGAGTATCGTCAGGGCATCTTATGTATTGCACTGTCGTCCCGGAGCGCTAACGGTCATTCCTAATTATAGAGAAGTACTATCACGAATTTCTTATACGTAATATCATTTTTCTTCGTTTACCTAGTCACGAACATTGATTCATTTGTTGTCCTTTTAATTTCGAGTAAAGATTCCGAAATTATACTGAATTACGTTAGCTGTCTCTTATAACGATCGCATTTTCCGTTCCGTAAATCTACGGCTTGTTGCATCAAACGCTTCGTTTTCGAAACATACCGTGCGGCGCTGTAAAGTTTGACTTCATATTCATCGATATCAAAGAAACGACTCGCCACGATGTCTGAGGATGAAGTTTGAGAATGATATTACTTATAAGAAGACGTGACACCGCAAAAGAAAATTACGAGGAGGAGCATGGCACGAGCCATTGAGGAAGGCTGATTGGCATGTCGGAGCGCTGCTGTTCTATATTCCTCCCGTGTTAAGAGCCGCCCGAGTCAGCCTCTTTCTCTGTCCTCCCAGTCCCTTGCAATCCTCTCCATCTTCTCTCTTCCATATTTCTCGTCCGCGTCCTTCAGCATCGATATCGATACGGTGCATTGTCGAGAGTCGAACAGTGTCCACGAGGTTCCAAACCGCAACGGAATCGCAAGACCTCCGTCCAATCTGCCGCCTGGCGCCAGTACTTCCTCGGCGTATGTGTCAGGACTACCAGTCGGCTCGTGGTCAGGGTCAAGGTCACGGAGGTCAGGATGCCAGAGTGGTCCTGTGCCAGGAGGCATGCTGATGCTGACTCTGTTGCTGCTGCTGGTGCTGGTGCTGGTGCTGATGCTGTTGCTGTCTCTTCTGGCTGGAAATGCGAATGGGGAGAGCATTACTTTCACGATCGCACCGGTGATTGGAGTTGCTTTCTCATTGGGCCGCACGCGCTCCTCGCGGAAGGCGATCGAGACGACTTCCAGAACATCGCGTGCATCCCATCGCGGGGTTAGTGGCAAAGTGCAGCTCGAGAGATTTGACTCGACGATTCCGGTGCTCGGGGCAAGGTTTTGAGAAATGCTGATGAAGCTTGTCGGCGGCACTGGGATCATCTTTTATCATTAGCCTCTCGCTGGGGGTTGTTTCTAATGTGTACCGTGCGCCATTTTCGACGCCAGTCTATGTTTTTCGAATGGAAAGTAGAGAAGATCGCAAGGTTGGACACCGTACGCGCTGTCAGCAATTCTTTCGTTTCGGAAATCATTTTCTAGCGAAACCGGTGCAGAAAATGGACGTTCCACAATTGAAAACCATTTTTTTGTACAGCATAATGAAACGAGAGAATTACTAGCCCTTGATGGTTGCATTGTTTGCATTTCAGAGTTTTACAAAATGCGCCCGCGAAATAGCGAAGGAAACGTGATTGCAGTCCTGAATTGTAATCACGTCGAAATGCAAATTGAGTCCGCCGCAGTATACTCTGTGTGCCTGGTAATTATTAGGCCGTACAATTGTGTGCCAATCCATATTCCCGTGGTCGTTGTAGGTTTCAACGATACATTATTATCAGCACAGACTGGCGCAGATGCTCCGGAAATTCGTCATTATCCTCTTCGAAGACGATTCGCCGTATGCGACAAATAATGAAAAAGGCTTTACTCGTTCAATGAAGCACGCTCTTTATTCACGCAACTTTGAACAGGGCTGTTAGCGTTTTTCTCTCTTCGCGTGTAATTTTCACCTGGGATGCACTGCGTGAAATTTATTGCAGGAAATATGATAGCAGGCATTTATCCGATCTATATCGCGCACATTGTGCAGATGCCATACGGAAAAATTATACGTGTCATTTAAAATTTCCGAACTATTCTTTCGACGATGAATTTACTGTGCGCAGTTAGAAACGTGGAAGCTTTATTAATTATGTTGTACTTCAAGTTTTCCTCGTTACGCGATGAGCGTGGTATATATTGTGCCGCGCGGCGTACACGTGGACTTTGATTGAAATGTTCGATATGCCAATTTACTGACACTTTATGCGTCGTATCCTGTTCGACTTTTCTCACGTTCTCTCTTGAACTCGGGCAGTTAATTGACGTTTCAACTAATATTATTCTTATTGCACCAGCGTGCGTTAATAACGACCTTTCATACTTTAACCTATCCCCATCGACTTATCGCTAATTCTATTTTCACTACCACGAACGCGAATCGAATGACAAATATGCCAGTCGATGTCCAACTTATTCGCTTTCCTCCTATCCGAAAGCAACATTTGACTCACTGATACAAACACATATCAATCTACTTGCCTGCAGCGGTGGTACGCATGAGCGAACGGGTTAACAGTTTTTTACAATTATTCGCACGCGAACTCTTCGTCGACACCGCAAGTTGCGACGCGGTGCCATCGTCGAGGAGTATCGACATATGCTCTATTCTCATGAATGGAAAAAACGGTAGGTGCGCGCTTCTGCGTTTTGCGTTTGTTAGGTCCATTTTATGTTTCCGACAGGTCTGCGGTATTAATAGGCGGTGTAAAAGTTGCACGTAAGTCGAGCGGGGAACGTGCACGGTGCGCAGAAGGTGTCCGCGTGCAGAGTTCATGTAGAAATTAAAAGGAGGACGCGTTAAGTGCGCAAATTGTATGTCGGTGCGCAACTGTCGATACCGTTGCGGCCACTAATGACGGTTCCGCGAAGCAATGGATTTTCGGTTTTAGCTTATTGTTCAAGAACGGTACGCAACATCTACTATGGCTGCGACCTACTATGCACGATATACGCGGCGACTATACATTCACACTAATGTTAGATATGAAAGTTAGATGAGTGGTGTCGATTGGAGCCATTCCGCTTTGAATATCCATCCAACACAATGTTAGTGTGAGACCATTGACATTTTATTGACTGCTTCCCGGACATACAGTCGGCGCACGCAGGTTGCATGTTATTTTTTTCCATCGATGCATGATTGTAACTCGTGCACGATTCGCTGACGTTTTCAAAGTGCGACAGGTTTTGCGGTGTAAACAGATCATGTGTGTCATTGCCGTAGGGTGAGGTGCTGTAAGTAATGCAGCATTTGTATGCGTCATATGTGCGTATAATAGATAATAGATGTAGTGTTTAAAGTTTATACGTAAGTATATTCCAGCTATTTGCTTCGGATGTTTTGCTGTAAGCCGATGATGAGTCTTTTTACAGAATACAATGTGCTCGCACAGAGAGAAGGAGCGTGATAAAAGGGAGGGAAACGAATAATTCTCTGAGTTTCTGCAGCAATCTGCTACTCGTACAGTACTAAACGCATGATTCGTGATTATGACTCTATCGACAGTTTATGCAGATAATTTCTTGAACAATTTCCTAATAGACGGCCTGCCTTCCCGAAGCGCAGTTATTCCGACGGTAACACGGATGATGCGGAAAAATTGATTAAACGTTCGATAATATCATTCCGGGAAACATAGCAGGTCAAGAGGATCGCTTTTTTGCAATGAGGGAGCCGGTACGAAGAGTCAAGTACGCTCATTCGTATGAGTTTCAACGATGAGAATATTCTCGAGCACGAAACCAATTTTCGTGCTTAGTGATTGGATCGGAATTTCCATACGATTTCATTTACTATGGCCAGCGCGAGCTTAGGACACTTTAAAGTAAAAAAAGACACGAATGCACAAGATAGAAAGAAAGTTCAACGTATTTCTTCCTTAAGATTTGAAAAGCTCATTGCTACAAACTACTTGCACGTCCGTCCTGTTGAGTTTCCAAACTAAATGCAAAATAGGCAGTCATTTTCAGTGGACAGCGTTATACAAAAACCGAACGTAATTTATGATATCAGCGTCTGTTCGCGAACGTTACGAAGTTAATAAAATGTGAAGAGATATGACGTCATCGGATAATGCGGTACGATATGAGCATGCTTACAGCTTATATTATTTAAATAACGACATTATCCGCCTTGAAATTATAGCAAACGGCCACTTGAATAATAGATGGCCGAGTTTACGATAGGACGTAAGCACCGTGCCTGGTGGCTCTCTGCGACGGATACAGCCGATATGAAATATGAATTCCCGATCGAAGGTACTCCAGAACTTGGAGTTTTCATCTAACGCGCGGACTCCAGTCCCTACGGATCGGCTGCTCACGAAAGGGGCACGGCTGCCTCTCAGGGACGTATCTGGACTCGACGGATTCAGGTCTTTAATATAATCAGGCAGATTTTTTCGAGTAATAAGAATCGTTGTAGACAGTACAGGATGTCCGATTAGTAGGCGGCTAAATTTGTCCAGCGTCTCGAGGAGGTGCGGCAAGTGAGAACTGTTCGTGCGTACCGGTATTCGACGAGATGTTTTGTTGAAATATTATCCGGTGATAGTAATATGAGATTGGATCTTGGTCCGTGACGATCAAGTGCAGTTGTTGGGTAGCAGAGTATTTTTACTTGACCCGTAGAAAACGTTGACGGTAGAAAACGAAGGTATGAACGCCGAATTGGAACGTAAGCATAGCAGATTCCTGGTGTACGCTGAGTACGTCGAATAATTTGAAATTCTACGATACTTCCATGCCTTTACAGTACTTCAACTTCAACATTTTAAACGCTTTCTCCTGTTCCCGCGAACCTTTCTGCGACATACAAGCGAAATTTTAATAATCGAAGTTGCTTCAATGAAGAGCTTGTTATTGACGAATTAGTACGCAGGACTCTCGATTGATCTGCAGAGTCATTGGCAAAACGTGATTGAGGGTAATTTAGTTAAATCCGCTCGAACTTTGTACTGCTTTGGTTTATTATTATGACCGACAAAAACATCGCTGATACGATCCCAGCTAAAGTTTGATTCATATGCAAATTAAACTTCATATTTACCGGTTGTGACGCTGAACTAGACGATGACGTTCAATTTTGACGTTTGTGTAAACTCAAACGGGCTCATGGAACATGATTGCCATGATCTTGGATCTGTGTCAAGTCAATGATGATGAATTGATTCGACGCTTAATTGGGAACATCGTTGTTGAACAAGAAAAATACTGCACAGAGGAACACCAGACTATCATATGGACTATCTATACATGAAGTATACTACTTGTTTGTACGGGTTCACGGCAACGCAGCAAATTGTCGGAAAAACGAAAGGCAATTCGTATTTTTTTGTTAGTTCACTGATAAACAACAGCGGAAATTTGCCGTCTTTATGAACACTCTACGATTCTATTCTTTATCGTTGGCGAAAAAGTCTCCTTTTTCATCCAAGTCCATTCGACATTAATGGTTTCTAAGAATGTGTCTATCCTACGCGAACCTTTATTTTTTTGCACGCAACCTGCGATCCAAGCGTCGACGGCAAAGAAAACGCACTATTCTCCAAAGTCATTAGCTGAAGCGCGTAGAGACTTCTTTCCCTTCCTTTTCTTTTTTCGTTTCCTCTTTTTGCGAACCACGAACATAGACACTTTCTAAACAACGCGCCGTCGTTCTGTGTTAACGCGGGCCCAAGGCGCATTAGGCGGATTGGACGAGCGCAATCCGCGGGGAATGTTTACCGCGAAGTTGTAAACTTGATTGGAGGTCGCGAAAAATATATGAATTTGTCCAGGTATGTAGATGGATGCACCGCAGGCTTCTTTTTCTCCCCGCCAAGCTGACGAAAGCCGGAAGAAGACGTTCTTACCGCAAGAATCTTTATAAGCTCGGCCCGTTACGTCGTTTACTTGCGCGAATTTATTTCGTCGACTGTGGGCTCCTCATCGACACGCTCGGCACGCTGAGAGCCTTTCATTCGACAGACGCCGACCATCGATTGTAATTATCTTCCTGCTCTATCGACATCGGTACGTAAATTCGCTCGGGAAATCCGAGGTGATTCGTGTGGCGGAAGGGTGGGTCAATTTTTGTTTGTCGCCGTAGGTACCCTTCATTAGTTTTAACAGAGCGACGTTCGTTGTTCGGCGGACGCGGACGTGGCAAAGGTAAATGTCTATCGGTCAGCGGTGCTTCGCGCAACACCGAAAGTGCCTGTAAAAATAAGACGCGTTCCCTTCGTAATGAATAATTTTGACACGCCGCTTGATGCGAGAGTAAATCGCTGGATAGTGGCGATTCAATAATGCAAGTCATCGTACTACAGTAGTTTTACCGAGTTTCTTTCTCTCGGCTCACGCCATCTAAGAATTTTCTAGTACCACACCACTACCGTCCGTCGTACAGATACTAGTACCACTTGACAGAGTACCGGTACTCGCCTTGGAACGACGCTTTGCAACGTGGAGGATCGATCGAGGTGCCGTCGGTCCGCACGTGCGCAGATCACCGTAATTCTCTCTTTCTCCATCTCACTCTGCTCGCAGTCCTCCTCGCCCTCTCTCCCTTCATCCTTCTATTACTCCAGCACACTGCAGCGGCACACACCGACACACAGACCGCCGGGACATAGGTGTGTCTAGATCCTTACGCGATCATATATTTCTGTCACTTTGCCATCTTTAACTTCTCCGAATCTACCCTCTCCTCCTATCTTCCTCAACTCTTTCCATTCTTCGGCGCTGTTTTCCTTCATTCTTCGCCCCCCTACCCTGTCCGATATCACCTTCGATTCTATTCATTAACTTTTTTCCCGTCTTCTACCTGTCCCTCGTTCTTTCCCATGCTTCGCTCACCTCCCCGGTTCTTAGAGTTAACCCTTCTCCCTTCTCCCTCTCGCATCGGGACTACCACGTCACTACCCTGGGCCGAGGTGAGTCGCGCCCATCCTTACGTACACGTTCTACCCACTATCCACGTCGCCACACTATACTTAATGTAACGTACGCGCGCGCGCGCGCGCATACAGGCCCACGTATAAATATGTGTACACATCGATCCGCGACGGTGGGCAAACGTTTGGCAGAGGAGGTGCGTGCCGGAATACGTTCGGCACGGGGGTGGATATTTTGCGAGAAGAAAAGCCACGTGGCCGAAAGTGCGCACGTGCCTGTCGTCTCTTGACCCTTTCGCCACACACCTTCGGCAAGTTTTCTCAACGCCCGCAGGAACTTGGCGTCGTCTAGTTTTTTCCCCCCCACATCCGATACGTATCACCTGACAAATTTCTCGATCGAAACAGACGAGTCGCTATCGGAACGACAGATCGGGCTGGGGGAGCGTGGGAGTAGAAAGTTTGATGGAAGAGAGTTTCGCGTACGTCTTCCCGACAGGATTCATTTTCGTCCGGTTTCGTGTTCTCAAGTCGTCGATTCTCGCCGACACCCGCCGACATCTTTGTTAGCCGGTTAACGCTCATTTTTTGGTGTACCGTTAACGTGCGACCGTCGCCAACGACCTTTTACTACTTGCGATGCGGCGTATTGCTCGATTGGAATTATTCTCTGCGCGGCTGTGTATATCTATCGATCCATAATACTCTTCTAGTGGACACCTTGCGCGACGGAGTGTTTTCTAATAAAAGAACGTCCAGCCAATGTCGCGGCGAGTGGTAATGCATTCTCAAGCGCTGCGACACCTTAAAATTGTACCGAAGAAAGTAGTATTGATTTTCGCTACGCATATTGTGTGCGTTTTAACCCCTTGCGACAGGATAGAACGAGAATATTTTTCACGCTTCGCGTAGTGTCGAAACTAAGGCTACGTTCAAGTTGCAGCAAGAATTGGTGTACGAGAAAACTTTTCTCACTCACAGTCTTCTACGTACGATTATATCACCAGTTCTGCATAAATTCATTTATTCACGAGGGAATGCTGTTGCAGCGTGTTTTATGTGTCAAAGATTTGCAGGGGTTATTTTAGAATGGATAATGCTAGTGCACGTTAGAGTGTACGTAAAATAAACTAATTTTGCTTTGCTAGTATTTTGCACGCAGCCACTAAAAATACAATTTCATTTGAGTGAATTTCGAACATAAACTTTGTTGCATGAAGGTAATATCAAACTTTATATCGGATCAATATTTCACGTTTCACGATGTATATGCTTCTAAGAATAAGCCTTACGGTTAACAGACAGGTCTAAAAAGTTTGGAATTTTTCTCGGCGTCTAAAATTGAGAATATTCGTGACACGACGACGGTACTATTTTCTACTCAATGGATGGCTTCCAGGTTCAAGCGGTCGAGGAACGTTATCCGGCAAAGCCGTGACGCAAGTTAAATATTTTTCAGCGCTTCGAGGACATTGAAATTACAAAGGACTGATTCAGTATCGCGACACGTGCAGCTGGTAAATGGCATGAGAATGGACAGAATTTTGTGACAAATGTGCGACGGAAGTACGTTCGAAGGAAGCATTAACCATGGATTATGAACCAAAGTTAATGAGTTTTATCCACCCACGCCAAGACGCTTGCTTATTATGTATGCCACGTAGGTGCATACAATGATGCTTATAAAGTGTCCATTCTTTCGTGTTAAGAACAGTATAGAGAAGAAGGACAACGAAGATGTTGTTAAAGTTTTTAAGCGAAACAGACGAAGCAAATTCTTTCTCGTGGTATTTCTCTCGCCGTACCTGTTATGCGAGTCATGCATTAAGAGCAGGTTTCATCATTTGGAATATAAAAAGTCGTTTACACATATTACAAATGTCCGACAGCCTACTATCACGCTAATATATTTGAAGTTGTTTGAAACACGGCATGTTTACATTCCGCCTTAGATCAAAGATCGGAGCCGGCATTCAGGTATGACGCTGAGTGGGGTCAGACATGTCAGACGGAGAAATCAAAGAATTTCTCATCTTGCTAACGGCGTTTGCACGGTAAAACAAGCACTTTTCGTTCCAGCAAAAACCTTCCCTCAGACCTCGTAAAATAGTCAGATCGAAAGATTCTGCAATGGATTATATACGCTACAGCAAAAGCACGTTCTCAGCAATTATATCCATTTACCAATTGCAAGAAATATGCGCACACCTTATCGCATCTGCGAGAACATAGGCCAAGCCTTCGTTCAAACCAAACCGT
This sequence comes from Priocnemis perturbator, assembly GCA_963942575.1. Lineage (NCBI taxonomy): Eukaryota > Metazoa > Arthropoda > Insecta > Hymenoptera > Pompilidae > Priocnemis > Priocnemis perturbator. The sequence goes on from OZ012653.1 coordinate 10,769,440, forward strand.
AAACCGTACGTCAGACTTCACCTAAATCTTTTACTACACACATTACTAGCATGCGCCTCCAATTACGGAATTTCGTGCTTCCGCTGTTGACACATGCATTACAGGCACTCTCTCACCAACATCGCACCGAAACAAAGTAAACGTTACATGTCAGAGAGGAAAGAGGAAAATTGTTTCCCGTACCACAATTGGCCCAGCATAACGCGAACATTGATTTGCCAGGCCGAACCGTCTGTTTCTCGATCGAGAACAAATCTCCGCGCCCCGAAAAGAAAAGCAGCACGTGGCGTGTCGTGTCACACGCGTGTGTACTCGCCCCCTCCATCTTCGACCCGTTCGTTGCGTAAATTCCTCAAGGCCGTACGGTGGGTTCGATCGCCGTGCCCAGCCGCGACGAGACGCGGTGACAAACCGCGCGCGTTTCGACGTGACGGAGCCGAGAAAGGGCTCGTGTACGAATTATGAGCGGCGAGAGAGAAGGAGGACAAGGGGTTGCGACTGACTTTCAACGGCGTCGTGTGTCGATCCGTACGTACGCTGAATGGCAAAGTGGCACGGTAAAAATTTAGCTCACGAGCTCACCAGGCGCGGTCCGGAGCTCCGAGTGACGAATCCTATTAACTGAAATCTCATTAAGCTTCTGGGTGTCATGTTGAACAGGCGCGTTCAGCGTACGCGGGCGGATGGGATCTTTCGAGGTTGGGATACCTTAGGTACACTTCTTTGCCGTTGTCAGGTTGTTCAATGGTGTTTATTTTTTTCTCTTCATCATTCCTCGTGATACTCCATGCTTTGCAGTAGGTTAAAGCGAGAAGTCAAAGTAGCATTTTGCTTCTAGTACGCTCCGCTCTGAGTATCGCACTGCGACAAAAGGCTTAGTTTTGTATACGGACTACTGTGACAGAGAGAGAGAGAGAGAGAGACAGAGAAAGAGTGTGTTGTACTTGGAGTCGGAGCGAAGTGCCCGGGTACTACAATTTGCGAGTATTCGCAATTGTTCTTTGCCTTAATGAGGGTAATTGGCCCACGGAGGTCGAGCATAAAATATTGTTTCTAGTTATTTACATTACGTGTTATTTCGGCTCTACTCGAGTACCCTAACGATCATTCGTTCCGGCGAGAATGGCCTTCTTCTCCACTCTACTAAAACCTTATGATTAGTGCTCAACTCTGGCCCGAAGAAGAAGCAGTATCATCTACGGCGATCGTTCATTCGGAGAAGAGTACCTTTTCAAGCGACCTCTTCAGGTGGAATATTTATCCTGAATGATCATGCCTGCATGCATGCCCGACATTCAGGTTTTGTTATTACACGGCTCGCGATACCTCTTTGAGAGTTATTGGTTCTAGAGAGACGTGGGAGTATTTGCGAACGATTCTCGTATTATGACGTTGAGCATCTTGCATAAGAGGGTATGATTACAGCTGTGATCAAATTCTCGAGCCAAGACGATTTCTATAAACTTCCCTGCATTCATACGAATTCAACTCGGTCGTCTTCTAATGCGTATCAGTTACGATGGCAGTCGTACGCGAAGACCTAAATGTGAAATTTTGTAACGATCGTTCCATCAAAGAAATTTATTTGCAAACCATTATCGTAAAAACACAACGCGTACCGAAACAGAGTGTTCGTATACGCTCTCACGTGTGTTCACATATCTAGCTTCCTAGATAGGGCATATTTGCGACCGTCTGCTTCGACGTCGAGGGTTTTCCATAAAATCCTTGCCAAGATATCTTGTTCGTCGAAAGGGCCGATTCGACTGCAGAAAGTACCATCACAATTGCCCAGGCTACAACCCGTCTCCATTTTATGTCCAGCCCTTTCGCCTGTTGTTGCAGAGCACACCCGGTGGCTTTGAAAGATCATTACTCCGCATGTGGGAGGGTGCAGCTTCCTACACGGCCCGTCATCTCGACCCATCTCCGTGAAGCTCGAAGTATGTCCGAGTACATGCGATGCGGGGCGTAGTACTCGAGCTTTACTTGTGGCCGTTTTCCCGGGGACCATTGACCGAGAGAAGGAAGAAGGCGCGAGTAGGCAAGAGGCGCTTTCGAACCGATTCCTTTCAGCCACCCGCGCGGCCCTCGACGGCCACGGGCGCACACACATCGATCCGTTTTTAAAGGGGCGTACACATCGTACACGACGTCTGTACCCACGGTAGTACCTACCAGCCGCACTATATGTCTTCCGGCGATCAGCTCAACAGGACCGCAATTTATTATAAAATAGTAGCCAGATATTCCTCACGAAATTTGAGAGATACTTCCATCTAGAATCTAGAGTATATAATTTACGTCGCTCTTGTAACGCTTCGATGATACGTTTCAGATACGAGGGCACTTATAATCAATTTCTAATATCGTGTTCGGCCGAGAATCGCTGGTTGCAGAAAGAGCCCCAGTCCAGCTTCCGGTACAGTGTTCGAAGCGAAGAACGGATTCGGGCGTCACACGAGACTCATCCTGTACAGACTCGTGCACAGCCGCGGGAATGGATCAGGAACGGAAGGTTTCCACTGGACGCCCCCTGCTCGCGCACCTCTCTTCCTCCCCATTGTACACCGCCCAAGAGAAGAGGCGGAGAAGGGACCAATGACCCGCGGTGGTTGTTGCTGCTGCTGTTCCTCCGATCACGGTGTCGTCGTTGTCACCAGTCGACTTTATAAGCGGTGCCACGAACTCGGACAGTTTAGACTCGCGGATGCTTCGACGAGGTTTATTATGATCGAGAAGTGAAGAGAGGCAGGGAATGGGTGAGGGGAGAGTCGGTGAACGAAGAGAGTGAGAGTATCGCTGTCCTGTCTCTCTTCCCTTTCTCTTTCCGCGTGTGCCTGTCTCCTTGCTTCTCCTTCTCCGTCCTCCCCTTTCTCTTTCTTCCTCGCTACTCCTCTCTTCCTTCGCTACTCTCTGTTTTTCTCGGTTTCTGTCTCATTACCTATCTCCTTCGCTCCGCACGCGGTGGAAACGTGGGCGTGGACGTGGGCGAGGTGAGCTTTCAGGGCCGCGCGCACATCCAGCGATCTAGCTGGACATATTTGAGCCTTGGCAAAGCCAGCCAGGCTCGCCAATCGTTGGAGACGGTCGTTCGATCATATTCATAAGTGCCTCCCTGCCGTTCTAATTTTTCGACGATACACGGGGAAAGGAGCAGTGCGAATTCCATCGTTCGCGGTAGATGTGGATGTTTATAAGAAATCTACTCCGTGGCGAGGTATTGTTATTGAATGATGTATATTTGGAAGTTGATCATATTCGATTGCAGCGATACTGCGCTCATTCGATAACGTCGTGTTGTGAATCGGACTAGTTACGGTCCACATTTGTGGGATCTCATTATGCTTCTTTGTATCAATGAGCGGCGACTAATGGAACGATCGGAATTGGTAATAATGCGGCTTTAATGTGGCGTCGCGTTTGCGTCGAGTGCCGTGCTAGCACGAGTGACGAGTGAGACACGTCGAAAGTTCAACTTTGTAAAGTATGCGTCTTTAGGGTCGCCCGTATGCTTCTAGTTTCCGTGATTCGCCTTCTGCGCTCGTTGTCTCTCGGAATGCAAATGTTGGGTTGTAAGCTAACGCGATAGATCGCATCAGGCACATGATTGTAGACTTTAAAAATAGAAATAACGCGCGATGAAACGTTTAGGTTGTTGCGTGGCTCTCGAAACACACTATGCCAAGACAACTTTTGTTTCGTTAAACGAATGCTAATCGGAGGAATGGAGGGTTCGCAAAGTACGCCGGCACTGTAAACTTCGACGTTTGTACATTTTATGCCACGATTACTGTGATAATAATTCCACCGTCTCCCCCTCTCAACCAGCAATTTTCGATAATTGCTTACTGTTTCTACCCTGCTGGCCTTCGATTTATCGACAGTCACCCATATTGCTATAGAACATTTGTCTAAGAATTTCCACGACGATGTTCCTTATAGCTGTATCGATACATCTAGTATATTCTTATGAGTATCCTTATGCCGTCATCTTCTCACAATAAAGGCGCTTAGTGGGATTAACTACTCTCGATGAATATACTTTGTCAAGGTGGTAATTACATCGTTTTCTTTCTTCTCATGCTAGTATAGGTATTACTGTGATAAAAACTGTGTTGCTTCGTAAGTTTTACGGTCGAATGCGTGCAAAATGCCGCACAATTTGTTCTTTGTCTCCAACCAAATTGATGCACCAAAAAAAGCGTTGAAAAATCCACAGCTGTCCAATGGAAACATGTCAATTTCCGCGTTTTAACGATGAAACTGTCCGCCCCATTCCATCGCATTTGTTTTCAAATTGCGACACGGCGTTTAATGGAAAAATTGACGAACATCGGAGGGTTGCAAGTCGAAACTACCCTGAAACTTGCGGCATTACCCGGCAGGCTGATTTGTGTGTGTCACCCTCCTCGTTGGCAAGCTTGCGGATACCCGCACGACCGAGGGAAAATGTGGACGGTAAAGCGCACGCTGCTTTCCACGCCCTGGCTACTATGTATCTGAAATACCTGCACGGTGTGACGGAAAATTCGTGACCGCTCGCATTTGCCCCACTACGTTTTTATATTAGGCACCACACGCTTCAACCGGTCGTAGAGGAGAGCCCTTCGCGCTGACAGTTCTCAAAACTGGATACCAATAAAAGCCGTAAGCCAAAGCTTGTATTCGACCGGTAAACGTTTTCAGCAATGCAGGTCCACCTCGTTACATTCATCCGCATGCACTAAAGCGTCGTCTAGGGACCCACAGACTCTGCTCCAATTCTTTGATACAGTATCGTTCGTAATTACTCAAGTATCAATTTTCCAGTATCTTCCACCTCCATCCGTATTCAGCGTCGAGGCCGCCTTCGCCGTATTTCCCGTAGCGAGCGAAAAACTGAAAGGTACCGGCCGAGAGGATGTGTCGGGGGAGCAGCGTGAAAACGCGAACTGGTTTCAATCCAGCAGCGGCCTGTATTGACCCGGGGTGCTTTCAAATATCCGCTATCGCTGTTATTCGCCGTATCCAACAATTTCGTGTACCCGATCAGTACGAGGCAGCCGAGCGAAAGCGTCGCCCCCGTCGACTCCGAACGGACGCCGATTTCCATGCAACCCTCTCCCGCCCCCGCCCCCGCAACCTGCGGCTTTCGAATTCTCGCACCGACCGATCGATGAGCGTTCATGTCGTCACACGAGAACCCTCCTTTAATACCTCTCCCTCTCATTAAAGCCGTCCGCTCGTTGCGAGCTCCACGGCCAGAGAGTAGCATCCTAATGCTATTTACACATTGCTCCCCCGCCTCGAGCGAGGGGGTTTCAGAGGCTCGGGACTGCTCTGCTGTATTCCGTTCACGTCAGTAGCGTACATGTTCGGAGCACAATGTCCGGTTCGACGATGTTGCTTCTCTTCCTCGCTCTCGCTCTCGCTCCCTGCCTCTATGAACGATCGTATCGGACATATATGTACGCGATACTGTATTGTCTTCCGCGGTCTTTCGCTCTAATTGTGTGTCTAAGGTTACAGTGCAGGGCGCTGCGGTCGTGAGACCAGTATCATGGACGTACCGATGTAAGATTTGTTAGCGTCGTTACGGAGTTCATAGAGTGTACCGCTTGTGCCGAGTTTTTGTGGGGCAAAATCAATGTGACGTCGGCGGAGGAGTGAGTGACTTTCATTGTCGGGTTACGTGTCCCACGAGGCTCGTCGTTACACCGAATGAATATTCGGCTGTGAGCGAGGGACGATATTCTCGTGTCTTCATTGGCTGCTTCGAGCTGGTCCGCTTCTATCGAACGTTGTACAACGAGCTTCGTATCGAATTAGAACATTGCGCGCGTCCGTGAGTACCGTGCTTGGAGTGTACATCATTAAAATTCGAGTAATGCGTGATTAAATCGTCACGATTAATATCGGCAGATATCGAAGGGCAGGTTAAAGGACCAAGGACGTGGAGCAGCTAGCAGAGTCGGTTGACTGTACAAGGGTTGAGACATCATCGTAGACCGGACACTGCGAATCGGTGCATATAGGGGAGCTTTGTGCGCTGGAAGCGCTGATGTCCCGAGTTTCTGAAACTCCATTTGTGAGGCATTATGAGTTTCGGAAAAGCTTTCAACTGCGAGCGATCTGCGGACGATTTGCCGCGAGACGTGCAATTCTCATTCCGCTGCCATAGAATTTTGCGACGGTTTGTCTTTCAATTATTATTTCCTATGCCCACTTCCATGTTTAACACTTGTTTCTGTTGGACAGTTCTGCGCTTTTTTTCCTCACAGGTTGCCTTAATTGTGCCGTCATAGATTATAAGCGCGATAGGTTTTGTTTCATTATTATTACTGTACCAATAGGTACGATCAATGAAATAATTCTGGTTAAAGGGCGGAACACGTGAGGGGTGGATACAGGGAATGGTCGTTCAACGAATTGGCTATGGCATTTCGGATTATTGAGTATTTCCTATTATTAGCTCATTCCCTATTGGACGTTACAATTGACAATCCATAATCACCTCTTTCTGCTTCAAATGCTGTCAAATGAATTTAATAAGGCCATTGAATATTAAAATGAGATTTGTCAGCTTTGGAAGTTAGAAGAGACGTGCAATTACGGGCACTATTCGTCGTGGTTTTATACTCCACTTGCCGTCATTGAGAATTGTATGAAAATTACTTCCCCTCCTGTTGAAAAAGGTGGGCGCACGCAATTATTGTACCAGTGACGCAGATGTGTCGTCTTCTGTTCTCAATTTATCAGAAAGTCATGAGGCGTGGAAAAGCGAGTGGGAGCGTAAATAGAGGCGTTCTTTATTCACTCCACTCATCTCGCCGCGCTGGGGTTGAATGCCGTTCAGGTTATTGGGTAAAACATTGGCTACAATGATAGGCTATTAACGCCGTTACATTGGGTCGCTAAATATTTCACACCGCGAATACCGGCAGTTTCCTACGACAATTAATTGTTGCGTTTTTTCACCCATCATTGGCATGGCACATTTGAAATTTTCAAGCTCAATAATCGGAACTGGGTAATGCCATTAGCCACAAATGGATGTTCCGAATTCCAGTAATTGTACGATAATGCGTCTGATTTATCTATGGAATCCGAAAATCTGCTTAAAACTTTTCGTTGATACGAAATCCGTCTGTTCGCAGTTCACAAAGTCTATTCCCGATAAAGCGACTCTCCGGCGGCAACAAAATTATACTGCGTTTATTAGCGTCACGAGTTATGCTAAAATCTGACAAAACGGGGAGCTAAAAATATTTCGAAAACCGTCGTGACGGAAATTACGATAACGCGGCCTGAGATAAAGGAACGAACATGGCTTACGGTAACAAAGTAGAAATACACGATAGCCGCTAAGATAAGGGCCATCCTTGTGTGCATCGTGGGCGAATATTTTACTGTCACACGCCACGGTGAATTCTCTAAGGTCTTGTTTACACGAGTTCGGTACATCAGCAAGAGTCACTAAAGAGAGTAATTTAGCTTCATTTTTTTCACGAGACAATATTAATGCAACGATTAACATTGACTTTAAAACAGCACTAAAAAGAAAAGAATCGAGAATAAAAAAAGATAACAAAATATACATGTCGAATAGAGAACCCCCTTTTTCGAAGTCGGTTAAAAAATGTACAGATAATGCGTGTAGATCTGTTCCGTGACGTTTTGCTGCGGACAAATGTAGTCGGGGAATGCAAACGGAAAGGTATATGTATAGAGGTAGTTGGCATTTGATCGTGTCAATTCCCTGTAGACGGCATACACTCTTCTATGTAGAGTATCAGTGGCTTGGCTGCTACGGATCCTTGCATTCGAAATTTATAGACTAATAGTAATGTCTTCGCCAAGATTGAGCACGATGATCTGTTTAAACGCTTTTGTTGAAATACGAGATCAACTTGCTAGTCAAGAAAATACTACATAATGTGCATGTCCTAAATGACGTAAGTGCGATATGATATCATTAGCAACGGTTATCCGGGTAGTACAACGTTCTTTGACATTTCGCTACTGAAATAGTACAATATTATCATACCCCGCCGTATTTCGCTTCTACCTTATACGGATGCCGTGTAGTACCTATATGAACACATGCGCGTGTTACATGGAGGTTAAGAGGAAAAGTTCACATAACAGAAGTCATCTGATTGCTCGGTGGCAACGACCTTTCATAAAGGAACTGGCAGCATCTAACGCTGACAATAGTACAAAAGCGTCGCCCAATGAATGTCGATTGTAGGAAAATGGAGGAAAAGCAAGCCGTTCGCGTTTCAACTTCCCGCGTGCCTGGTATCGATCCGCCGAATCGCGGAGTCACGTCGTGAATATTAATAATTGCACACGTCCGAAGTAATCCCCTTTGTTAGAAATCGTTCGCATCTACCCGTCAGTTTATTTCTGCCGGACAAGCGGATCGGACGATCGCGCAATTGCAAATTAACTGTGAAGCAGGATCAATAGACGGTCGAAGACGCGGCAATGTAATTGCAAATGAGGCGTAAGAATAAGATACATCGGAGCCTCCATTCATCAACCCTTTCATCGTTACACCCGACTCCGCTCTTCCATTAATTCCCCTCGAATCGGTAGACAACTGTACGAATCCCATTCAAACGCTTTAATAGCGATTAAGCCGCTTAGTAGCAACTATTATCGTATTTTCCTCCCCCCAAGGAAGCATTCTAATGAATAGAATAAGGAACGCTCGAAGTGTAAATAAACGATACTGAATGAATATCGAGGCAGGAGCCCTGAAAGGAACTTGTCGAAACAAGCTTTCCATTCGACCACCCTGTTGCAAGTTCCGTTCTTATTGTACCGTCTTTCGATTACCAACCCCCCCTCCTCCGTCTACTTGGCCACAAATTTTGACTCATTCTAATTCTCCTTGGCCATTCGTAGCCGGTTTCCCTCCTACTTCGTTCTACTCTCCCTTTGTTTCGCGCCGTTGCTCCATACCGTTCCATACATTATCGTACATTTGAACTCTAATTATTCGTGCACCGTGTCTTTCTTCTCTCCTCCCGTCAACTGACCCCCACTCCTCCCGCCTACTTCTCGCTCTAGCACTCTAGTCTCTGCCGTGCCTATTGCTCTCTCTCTGTCTCTCTCTCGCTTACATGAACAAGCACAACAAGATCGTCGAACAGGCCCGTATTGTCTCCGCGACGTGCTCCTATCGATCCCTCGAATCGGAATACCGGCCTATGAATCCTAAATATCTTACGGCTTGCGCAACCGGCGTAGAACGAACCGCGGAGCGACGAAGAAGACGACGCCGACCGAGCGGACGACGAAAACTTAAGCCACGACCTACTTTCGTGCCGTGCCAATGTCTGATCATGGAACACGCGGCCCCTAATTAGAGAAGTCTCGATCACCAATTAACAGCGGAGTGCCGCGACGCTCGGGAGCCGGAATGCACGTTCGCGCTGGTCGACAAGGAAACATGCCATTCAAAGACGAAGTATTGCGTTCGATGTTGGCGGATCTTTCGTTCGACGCGAACGTTAGCAATGGTTCTATGCAATGAACTGACTTCTCTTGTTTCCGAAATTGCCGGTCCGTCTTTTACGAGGGAAGTCGACGGTTCGCTGGAGTGCGGCATTGAGTCGGAATTAAATTTCAGAGCTTTATAGGTTTCTGTGTGCTTGTTTTAAAGTTCTCGACGTCGGGTCGAGAAATTCGTTGGATGAACGTTGAAGTATACATTTATTTCGTTTCTTGTTCTTGTCGCGAATGGCACAGTACTACAGGGAGCACATCAATCGCCGGAAAGATTGAGAACATAATTAACCTTACAGTGATATTTAGGCCAATTCGCGGACTGGATGAAGGAGCTATCACGAATCGTCTACGATTAATTAATACCTTGTAATTATATAATGGCTTTAATTGAAAAGAGGTTCGCGTTGGCAATGCCCAGTCGGGTATCGTTTGAATGAGCAAGTTCGATGAAGGATATCAAACGAGAATTTCAAGGCAATTCGTCGGTAGCATATCGGTGGGAACGCATATTCTTCGCATCGTGGTGTCATTATTTTTCTGCATTTCGAAACGCCACTTTCGTTACAAGAGGATGAGAGCGTAGATCGCCAATTAACAGTTGAATGCGCGAGAAAGATACGATGGTTTCGTCGAGAGTTTGACGATGAAGATGCTCGAGTATGCATGCCATACCGTACCAAATTGAATGGGCTTCGCTAACGATACGTGCGCCCGCGATTGCGATTTATTGTCGCACTGAGTGCATTTTCCGAATTATATGATTTCCTGTTAAACGCTTTGTTGGCGAACGAATAATAATCAATTATTGAATTTGATATCGAGTTCTATTAATATGCATCGTTGGTATGAATTAGCAGCAACTTGTGGCCACGGAAGTATAGACTGGTCAGATCTATTTGAGCCCTATTTCCTAGGTGCCATTCGTGAGTTTACTAGAGCTAATCGCACAATTGTAATTCCTAGGTGAGAAAAGCTGCACTGATGACATACAAGCGTGCATCGTGCGTGAAGCATTAATACGTACTGGTCACGTTCGATCTCGATTGAATATTTAACAGCGTCACGTAAGTACGTCGATAGATCCGTTATTGCAAGGAAAGGTAGGAATCTCACTCGCTTTTAACTCGCGAAGGACGGACGACGGAAAATCTCATTATCCTGATTTCAAATGGTACGAATGACTGAGACGTTCTCCCGTTATTTATCTTTTCGTATTTCTCCGAGTATCATAAGTATAAATTTCATATCAGCACAATGTGACTTGAAAGAATATACGGGTCAAACATTTCTAGGAACATTCACCAAACCGAAAACGCGGGCCATATTCAAGTGTTTAGCTAAATCCTTCCGTGTATGTAGACATTCACTAGAAAGTGTCTGCAACTATTGAATTTCATGCTTTCTCTCTACATCGACACTATTTTCACCGTGTTTTCCCGTTAAACTCAATCCGCGGCGCGCATCGTCTCTGAAAACGCGAACGATAGAGCTTCCAACCCGGACATCGCAAGCCCTGCCACGACAATATTCCATTGAAAATTGTCGAGCGTCCGCGTGCGAGGGGTATTGTGCGTTGCCATGAAATGACGCGTGGGACGAGATGGATTGGCCAATGCGACCCAGAGAAGCGATCCTTCGATCCGTACTCTGAGCTCTGAGACACCTTTCTCGTTGTCCAAAGGCTTGCGAGCGCACACCATCGCGCGCTCGCGCTCGCACTCGCGCTCTCGCCGTTCGACGATCGGCCCTGTCAACGACCGCGGTAGAATTTTATCGCACTTTGTTGCAATCGGCAAGGGAGAAGAGGTTGCATCGTTCACGCACGGCCGGACATGGCGTACGCCGTACGCCGTACGGCACGGAATCGGCTTCGACCGCGCTCGATCTCGTTTAAATATTTAACAGAGACCGCGCGCGAGCACGTCAATCGGCTCGTTATAAGCGAACTGACAGGTCGGAGGTGGAGTCTCTCCGATGTTCCCTGCCAATGCGTCGTTGTATTAAAATGCAAATGATCACTGTCACCGACAGCGTTCGCACCAATATGTTTCCACGAAGAGAGAGAGAGCTTGGCTCTCGGCAGCTAAAGCTGAGCTTTCGCCTAGGCTACTCCTCTGTATTGCCCCTCCTACGCTGCGCGTGTTCGCGCACGTGAACCGTAACAAAATATACTTGTCACGTTGTCGCGCGAAGCGGGCCAAATGCAAATCGAGAAAGCCCGGGGTACATCGTGTAATCTTGGGCGAAAAATGTGAGAACCGCCTTCGACTTGATTGGCAACGGTGAGAGAGGTGCCTACTCCGTCGGCGTTGCGAAACGCGCGTGCACCTGGGGATTTTAAAAACTCGACGTTTCGGTAGCTGTACAATTAGAACAACGCGCGTTTCATTACCTTTAATCGAGTCGTTGAGGTGTGTTAAGGAGATTTTGCGCAATGCGATTTACGGTCGCCGGGAAACTCGAGGCGACTCGCCTGGTGCGATCGATCAAGATTGCATTTTGTAGTAATTGAAAGGTAGCCGTGTTTCGGAGCACTGTTCGCGTTCCAAAGAAACGGTTTATCAATGTCATGCTAATTGTCGACGGAAAGTCGAAATTAGGAAATATGAGAGCGTAACGCGTACTGCCGGTTATCTAAAGTTCCATATCTACTTTAATTTTTTTTCTTTCTTTCTATTTCAGCGACGAACGGACGTGTGTTGAAAATACTTGGCTAATTTGATAAGTTGCAATAATGGAAGGAGAAAGGCAGTATTGATTTTTTGCGACGCCAAACTTATAAATACGCCGCGAGCGAAAGCTGTGCAACAGTTTTAACGTGATAACCATGTTATCGTCACATCCTTATTCCCATATTCCGCTCGACTCTGTTGCCCCAGTTGTATCGAATGGTGTAAAATTATAACGTAACGACTCGCGTATAACCATCAAACATTATCATACTGGGATTCGCGACAGTTATGAATATGAAACTTACTAGTATGCAAATAACTAACTTTGTAACTTTCAAGAAGCAAGTATTACTAATCAAGTACAGATAAAGCCGCGCCGCGAGCCCTGCGTCCAATGTGAAACGTGTTTAGAACTTCCAGTTTTCCCTTTTTCCAATATAACTATTATCCGTAGTCGGGTTCACAGTGTGCGTGCATCGTGCGTATAGGTAAGAAATATTTTCTTGGGGAAAGTTACATCTACGCTGCGCAATGCTCTGTAATGTTAATGACTCGTTGCAAACAAGAAACTGTGGCTCATCATCGAATGCCCAAGAGGATTTCGCGAACGCACGAAGCCGCGTCTTAAATTACAATTTCGTATTAAGAGCAAGCGTTAGTTACCTGCCGAAAAGTGGATGCCAGAGCTGCGATTCGTCGGGGGTGTTAGCAGTGGAGCTGACTTCCGGTTCCTGCTTGAGCAGCCCCGTCCGTACCCTGAGCAACGGCGGGTATGGGCTGGCCTTGCGGTGGCTGGACAAATCGATCGGCGCTGCCATCAACGTGTCGATCGGTTTGCAGCTAAGCTTTGGCGTCGTTTGCTGCGCGCTCCTCGAGCCACTGGTAGCGTGACTCGATCCTTTGTTAGCGGCGCTGCTCGCTCGCGGCTGTGACTGTCGTGACCTGGAGACAGGACCCTCGCCGTGATCGAGAACGTGCTGAAGATGAGCGAGCGATATGACCAAGAGATCGGGATCCCTCAGCAGATCCGGCCTGGTGAGCGCCTCCGGTAGTCTTAGCTCCGGTCTCGAAGCAAGCAGTTTCGGTATCTCTGTGGCGGGAGCCGCTGCCAGAGCGGGCAAGTAGTCTCGCGGCACGAGGAGAGGATCCGGGATGAGGTGGCCGGAGGTCTCGATCAGCTCACGAAGCTGGCTGGCAGGATCGAGAAGACGATCCGTGCTGCTGGACGTGGCGCAGACTTCCTGGTGTTCTGGTACCGCTCTGGGCCTGACTGAGGCCTTTTGGTGAGTAACGGGTTGCTTCTGACGGCCGACAGACCACTCGGCCGACATTGGTCGCTTTGGAGCGACGCGGTCGGACAGTAGGTAGGTACTGTGTATGTCGCCGCTCGACATGGGTCTGCCAGAGTTTCGCATTTCTTGATTCTGGACACGCAGACAATCCTGGAAGGTTCTTGCGACTCTTTTGCTGCTGGCCGTTTTCTCGATATCCTTCGGATGGTCCAGACGAATGGTCGGATGATCAGGACGTGGATTAGGGTATTCTAGTCGAGGGGTCGCGGTCGGGTGGTCCAGTCGCACGGCGGGATGATCAGGACGAACAGTGACATGATCGGTCGCACCCTGATCGCATCGGACAGGTGTTTCTCTTGGTCTGTCGAAGTCTCTGGTATCTAGGCGACTAGGAGAAGCTAGGATACCCTTCAACGTGAGATCGTTCTTGGCGTCCTCCGAGCAGGATACGGAGCAGGGTGGACTAGGCAATAATCTCTCGAGATACGCCGAGGACGGCCTCCTCGACGCCGGGGAGCATGGAATTCCACTCGGCTGCGGTGACACGACCGTACCCCGAGACCTCAGTTCTTCGAGAACTTGCTCGTCGAAGTGCTCTAGATCCTGGTATTTGCATTTCGCCTGAGCCTCGCTGCTCCTACTCGAGCTGATCCAGAGAGGCGTCGTGGCCCCTTTGCTCTTCACAACCTCCTGAGGCGTCTTCCGGTCCTCTTGATTGGGTACAGAGGACCGCCGGTGGAAGTAATTTGAGTCCGCGGCGTTGTAGATGAGGGAATCCGATTTTTGACGCCTCAGGTCTTCAAGAACCTGCGAATCACAGTCGTCTTCTTCTTCCATCTCTCTCTCCTCGTCATCTTCCTCGTGCGGGAATGCGTCTAACTTCGACTCGTCTGCATAGGCTTCGTTCTTCGGGAAGTTGACGGTACTCTCAGGAGATTCGACACGATGCTTCGTGCTCGGCGAGCTTGACGTGAGCGTCGTCGTGTGATTGGGCCCGTTCCTGTAGCGATAGCTGGGTATGACGATCGACAGTCCAGGAAGGCTTCGCGGCGAGCCCGACAGGCCGCGGCAGTCGGCCGACTCGACAACCGAGGTCTTCAGATGTCTTTCGACCGACTCCGCTTGAGAATCTGGAGATCTGCTTGACGAAGATGCCTTAGACGCGGACCTCGCCGAGGTTGCCGGTAAACTCTTGGCGCTTTCCGGCGCTGGCGTTCTCGTTATAGAAACGGAGAGACCTGGTGTATTCCTCAAGGCGTCCAAGATTTTCGAGCTGTCACTGTAGTCTATCTTCATTGGCTCACCCGGCTCGTCGGGTGCTTCCTCTTCGGCTTCTAGAGCCGCGTCTGTTGTGGCCTGTTGCCATTTGGGAAGAGAAAGCGATTTTGACTTTGGTTTATTACCAAGACCTCCGTCCGCCTCGACAACCTTGCAGGTTTTTGCGATCGCAGTCGACGCGATCTTCAAAGCAACGGCGGTGGCATCTTCGGCCACGCGGGGTTGCATCTCGGCTACGTTCACCGGACGACTTTGGAGAATCTTCTCATCGTGCACCTCGACCTTGTCGTCGACGGCATTTTCATTTACGTAAGCGGAAGTTCGATCCTTGGCGCTTTCGGACAATGTTGCCGGCCCGATTGGACTCAAGCCTTGGATCTTGTCCAGACCTTTTCTGGGCGGCTTTTGCATGTTCTCGCTAGCGACCATCTCGAAGGTCTTCGTAGAATCCATCGGACTGGGTAGATCAGCGATAGGTGTGTCGGCCGCTAGAACCGGCGACGCCGTGGCATTTATCATATTCAGTATATCCTGAATGCCCGCTTTGTTCGGGCGCCGTGTCTTTTCCTTATCTTCTATTCGCGTTTCCTCAGTTAAGGTCTGTTCCTCCACACGCTTCGCCGTCTCACTCGACGCTGTCTCTCTCGTTTCCGTTTGATCGGATGCGCCCTTGCTCACGCTCTCGGAAAACTGCGAGAAACGAAGCTGTTCTAAGAGCACTCGCGGCTGGAAAAGCTTGTTCTTCTGTACTTTTTCCAAATTCACCCTGCCAAAGGTATTTCTGTGCTCGTCGGATCCATTTCGCACCTGACTCCCGCTCTCTTCCTCCTTTTCCTCCTCTTCTTCCTCTTCCTCGTCTTCATCCTCGTCATCGCCTTCATTCTCATCATCAACTCCATCGTTATCCTCATCTTCCTCTTCGTCTTCGTCGTCGTCATCCGAGCATGGCACTGTGCGCCGATCAACTTCCCAGTCGGAATCGATGCGCGTCGCTTCTCGGTGATTTTCGACAACGTACGAGTATTGTTCTTGATGCTCAGAGTCCCTCGTTACCTCATCGTACTCTCTGTTACTATCACCGTCCGCCGTTACAATGTCATCGCTCCTGTCTCCAGTGCGCTCCTTCTTCGAGCGCTTTTGGGTGTGCTTACTTTTCCTCTTCTTCTCTTTGGACGCATCCGTAGAGGCGCGTGATAAGCCAGGAACGGTCATTACGCTCGCCGTTTCTTTCTCCTGCGTTGTGACACTGAGGCCGTTCGTGTACATCGACGCGGTCCTCGGTATCGAACGCCATCCTTGCGGCGTCTTTGTCAGCTTGATGCGGTTCCGTTTGTCGTAGTCCTCGCATCTCACCTCCACGATCCTCTGCTCCCGTTGGGAGGCCCATAGGAATATCGGATTGACTTTCGGACGTTTCTCCTCCGGCTCCTCTTCGGGCGCTTCCTGCGGCCGTTCTTCTCGCGCGTGCTTCTGGTGTTTCTGGTGATGGTGATGATGGTGGTGACGATGATGATGATGATGGCGTCTTTGACGTCGGGGCACTGCGCCCCGTGCAGGGGCCCCGCTCATCACTCCATCCAACGAACGGTGGTTACCCTGCCGCTCGTCCAGCAAGGTGATCTTCGATCTCGGTCGTACCGGCCGATACCCTTCGATCTGTGGATCGATCAGCTTTGATTACACTTATCGTTCACCAACGAGTACCACCCACTTTCTTCTTCCTTCTCACACAGGCCACACAATCCGCTCTAGTTCGTTCAAACGAAATCCTTTCGTTCGGTTGGTCGCTCGGATAATTTTGATGCAAGCCGTCCACCTTCACGCGACTTCCACTGACAAATCGCGCGCAGCCCGTCGGTCATCCTGACGTTAATCTTCACCGACTACCGGCCAAGTACTCGTGGCGTAAGTACAGTCCCAGTTCCTTCGGACTCCCGCACTCTTCTTTGAACGAGGGATATTGTAGCAGCATGCGATTTTTCCTAATCACCCATTCTCTCCTTCTCATCCTGACGTCGGTCTAATAACGCTCATCGGTGAAGAGCCGAGCTTCAACTGCTTGACGATCGATCTCAAGGGCATTGACATTGTCTACCCAGCAGTTCGGCCGCTAAGATACCACGGGACACATAAAACACTCTATTACTTCTTCCGCTTCCGCCCTGCCGGGCGATATCGAGTATCGGCGCCGCGGATGATCCTCGCGCTGGGCACTGGCACACTGGATTCTTTCACGAGTTCATCGACATCGTTAGTCGTTCGCGTTTGCGAGTCAAACGATTTTACCGGCCACCAGGTGTATCCCGCCAACGCCGATGAGGTCGTCGACGTTCATCCGGCTATCGAACCGTGACACGAGAGTCTGACGAAGAGAACGAGCCCGCTTGAAGAAGGAAAGGGGGAGAACGAAGAGGAGAGTCGGAGGAACGGTAACACACGCTGAGACACGCGCGGGGGTAGGGGGGGTGCTCGAGGGAAACAGAAGGCAATCAATGGGACGCCGCAACGTGTACGCGATTCACTGAGAAAGACGAGGAACCCATTGGCCAGCACGATCCTCGTGGACGTTCGCCGAGGCGTCGGTTTAGCATAGAGCTCGCGGCGTCGACTCCGTCGTGCTTGCGGCTGGCAGCACTGGGTACGTTCGACCCATCGAGGTCGGCGCGAGCTTTTCTCTCACCACTTCGGCCGGCTCTGTCACGTTCTCGCACCAAGGACACCGACCGCTACATCCGACCACATCCCCGGCTCGGCTCCTCTCGTCTCTATCCTTTCTGTCCCTCCTGCCACCAGGTTATTCGGTGCAGAACCCAGATCCCTCGTCACCACGGATCCTCTCCCAGCGTTCCGCCTCGAACCTGCGAGTCAAACAATTCGATCAGATCGCCGAATACGCGCATACTCCCGTCGATTGGCGTCGGGGTCAACCACCTGCGGGAACGTTCACTTACGTTATTCTTGACCTTGCGTACGGAGCGTCATCGGGAAGGGCAGATCGGGCCTCTCGTGCCGGAAGGATTGTCATCGATGACATAACATCGTGCTCAGGATGCTTGCACGTCGGTTACATGTCGTTACGCGCGGAGTCACTGCCTGGGAGCTACTGGCGATGCCTCCTCGTTGCCTTCCTCTACGCCGCCGCCGCCGCCAGCCGCTCGCCATCGCCGCCCCCGCTCCTCGGAATCGAGATCCAGGCCCGTCTCACATGCACCCGGGACCCTGAACTTCGGATTCCCGGACAACATTGTCCGATAGATGATATTCATTCAATAATGTACGAACAGATTGCTCTATTACATAATTGCGACGGAGTTTGGCCAAAAGTCGGTTGTTTTGTGCTGATTTCATGCAAAGGGATGGTTTTTTTTTTAATTATTGTGATTATGGCATCTGGTTTTCAGGGGAGATGTTTTGGCATTTTTGAGAGATTGGTTTGTGGTACCATTCACTGCGTATTTATATGCATCAAAACGTTCTCACTTTACTGCGTACGCAGATCAAGCTTTATGCAGAATCTATGAATGGAAAAATGCATGCTACACGTGACGTCGAGGCCAGAGTATGACGGAACTGGTAACGAACAAGGCATATCCATGTTACAGCATGGCGATGAATAACTGTACTGATTGAAAAATCATTTAATATCAGCTATTTCATTTGAGTTTAGTTCAACAACAGCGCACGTAGCGTTCGTCTACCTCCGTGACACACGATATTCTAGACTACATTAAGGCGGAATACGTAATTTAATCGTTTTTACAACGGAGCGCGGCTGTGTTAGAAGTGGAACGCTGTGTCATTAGCATATTTGACATTTGGAATTTAGCTCAATATTTCGCGGCCGCGATGGATTGCCGATGTCCCACGTTGATTGCCCTCATCGTTAATTGCGAAAATTGTGCCGTGCATTGGAGAGTGCACATCCATGCATTGTTCGATATGCGCGTGTGCGCGCGCGCGCGCCCCACGGTGTGGGTTCTGTGCGGTTAAGGGATTGGAAGTTGCGTTGTTAGCAGGAAATACAATCTTTAATGTACGGCGTGCTAGGCTACCGGGACTATTATTATAGTTTACCAAACGATTCTGAAAATGCGTATTTGCGTGGTTTCCAACGCTGGTGCCGTGTAATGTTATGCAAATTTTCCGCGTCGTTTGGGAAGCCGGATTGCCAAGATCTAACCTCGCGATATTTCTGCGCGGACAAAGAGGCGGATTATTATTTTGCTCATCGGCACTTTTTGAATGTCGACGTATATATTGAAAAGATTTCCCGGTTGTACGTGTACGTGTCTGTGTTCAATGTTTTGTATATTTTCCGTACATCGGGGCAAACATATTTTTCTCTGCTAACGCCTTACGATATTATTCGTTATGTTCTTAGTCTTTGATGTATTTCACTGTCTGACCGTTCTTGGCTTTTCCTTTTGAACGCAAGTATTAGGCGGACGACAAACGATTTAGTTATTCAGCAGCTCTTTGATAAGTATTGACCTTTCTATGTATAAGACCCTTTTGACTCTCTCTCTCTCTATTAGGTATTCTTTTTCTTTCTTGTTCGGTTGCAATATTGACGCATATCGATTCGTGAAGTGAACTGGTAGAAGTGTACCTTATCTTGTACACAACATTTTACGCTTGTGCTTCAAACCAAACCACCTGATTTTTCTTACCACGTATCTGAATCCTATTCACGGATACAATCTTCCTAAACAACTATGATATCCATCGTTGTTTCTCATGTCAACTCTGATGTCTCTTTAAAACTTTGAACAAATCAATTTCCCCTAAAGCCACACTTCGTCCATGTATCTATCGTAAATTTAATAATGTCATTTAAATTGTCATTTAAATTGTCTTTGTACCGTCAACCCCTTCAGCTTCGTCTATTATGATGACCCTCTAAACGGTTTGTATGTCCACTACAAATTTGCTTAAAAGCTTCTAACTTTAAGATATCCGACTATCCATTAAAGTCTCTCCCCTTTCTACAGAAGATTACCAATCCAAATTTTTCGCAATTTCGGATCCTGTAAACCCAAATACTCGGTGACTCCTGACATTCGGGGTGTTGCGCGTCTTTTAAAGTACACGACGCGTAGTCACACATCGTCTCTTCTCTCGCATCGTCGGCGTCGGTGCACAGGGCGTGGACTCGTCTCGTTCCGACCCTGTTCCACGCTTACCCCCTCACCCCGAGGCAACCAAGTCGCGACCGGAGCACCGACCACGGAAAGAGACGGGTAGAAGGTAGAGTAGAGATAGGTAAAGTGGAAGAGAGAGGGACAACCTATACGTGTATCCGGCTGCGTGCGTATGCACGTGCACGAACGTCCGCGCACACATAGACGAGTGTACGGAGTGTGCCGAAGGTAACTTCAATTGCAATCTTATCGAATTTATTAGCAAGCAGGTCTCCGATCGCAGAGGCTGTCTACTGTGTAGGTCGATCGAGACGGGCGTTGCGACATCTTGATTGGCTTCCAAACCTGCAAAATCTCAGTCGGCCCGCAATAAGCAAAGCAAGCGTCGCCATCGACGCAGACGATTAACGCGAAAAGAATTGTCTCGTCGTTAGCCGCCGACGCTCAACGGCACTGCTCGAATCGCAGCCTCGATGCTTGCAAATCGTCCGAGGGCGTCTAATTCTCGCGGCGAGCGGAGGCTTCGATCGTCGCCATTCTCGGCGAGCGGCCAGTTTTCGGTAGATAAATGCCTGCACGCTAAGTGCCTCGATAAAGGGACCCCACTTCGTACTCACCCTATATTCCGGTGCGTGTGCGAGCGGGACAGAGATGGAAAGTCAAAAGGAGAGTAGAGGAAGGGAGAGAGGAGCAGAGAGCGAGTGAGAGGGAAGGAGGAGTTGGACGGAGCTCGTAGTAGGGGATATAGGACTGTGGATGGAGGAGGGGGGATATTTTTATTAAAAAGGAACGAGACAGTGAGAATATGAGAATGGGAGGAACGGAGAGGGAATGAGGGAGAGAAAGAGATGTCGCGAGCCAGGTCCATCCACTGTGTCCGATGTTGACGCTGTATTAAGCCCCGTTCGCACTTCCGCTCTCTCGCTCTCTCTCTCTCTCTCATTCGCCGTCTCGTTGTTGCTAAATATCGTCGGAAGCGCGGGCCTCGTCGCATGATCCCTTTCACGTTTCCCCCTTTTCCGCGACGCCACGATTTTCAGGATTCGCTGGGGTTGATGCAATATCCGATCTACATGCTAGCAACCCCTGCGTAATTCCTCGCGGCAAATCACCTTGGCCGCAGTGTCTTTTTGCCGCGACCTTTTACTTGCGATTTCGTATCGCAGCTTCCACGGACGACACGCGTAATTGTGTCCGGCGTGGAATCAGAAGCCTGTTGATTTTTTCATGAACGCCGTTACATAATCTGTGCGCGGTAAATTGTAGGTTACACGTTCTGGCGTGTATGTAGTTCAAGCGGTAGCACCGAGTGCATATATTACGGATGGTGTTGCGCTATTTGCGGTGCAACTGAAAGAGGATAATGTGGCGTACTGAGATAACGCGATCTGCAATGAAGCGTTCTCCAGATCGGTGACTTCTTTTTCCGTACGGTATCAACCATTTTCGGCCGGACCCTGAATTCTAGAACACCCTGTATATTCTATAAGATAATATTGACGCAACAGTCCTTCTGCAGCACACTGTATGCATTGTAGTACATCGCAGACCGTATAATGCAGATACTATACATTATAAATATTTGGACAATCAAGATACGAAGCAAACGTCGAAAGCAGAGATCATCCAATTTTTCCGCATGACATCATATGTAGATGTGGTGGCGCGGAACTTTCCGTCAGGGACTTCGTAGTGGGGCAGACACCATCCAAGCTGGATAATGTACTATCAAGGTCGCCATGGACGTCGTCCAGCATGGAGCAAATGCCCGCACGTAGAAAGGAGACGTCACTGACCGTGAATGCACGCCAGAACCGCGACAATTTCGTTCGCGCCGAGAGAGAACTTTCAGAGAATACGAGGAAGAAAAGAAAAGAAGGGAAGACCGGCGAGAGAGAGAGAGAGAGAGAGAGAGAGAGAAGTTAGAGAAAGAAAGAAATACCTAGTCGTCGAGAGTATCCCCGAGTCCGGCGAGTACGGAATTTGGAAGATCAAAAGGACGAACACACACTTTGTCGCGAAAATCCTCAAATCTGTCAAGGCCAGGGACTTCGACGTATAAACGTGCATACGAACGAAAGACTCAGGTGGTCGGTAATTCGAAATTTCTAACACTCGTTGCTCACTTTGGCAGAGGGACGTCGGACTAATTGGAAGGTAGCGGTGGAAATAAAACTTCGTGAAAGATTAACACTTCGCCGTCAGACGTTCTACTTTCGGTGCCCACGCTATCGAGCGTTCCACTTATTTATGTTCCGTCATTACGCGACATTTGCCGCGAAAAGACGCAAGAATTCGTATTGACCGTCCTTTCCCCGCAAATGATTATTCTCGTTCTAGTGCAAAGCCTACAGGCGGCGAGGTGAAGGAAAGATTGTTTCGAACAAGTTCTATTTTCGTTCTTTCATGAAAAACTGATCAGACACTGTTAGAGATTGTGCTGGTTAAATTTACAGAGGCGAACAGAAATATTTGATGGAAATAAGGATACAGCAATGGCCAAAGACCTGATGAAGTTTAACAATACCGGCACAGCGGCGGCGGTTCTTATTACCCGTCATTAAACTTTCAAAGTTCAAAACATGTGAGACGAACCGACATGGCCGAGCTCATTTATAATTCGTACAACACATTGTGCCGGCATTAATTCGGCCGAGCTCGTGACAAAACGTATTTTCATCAACTCAATCATCTCGTCCGTGTTCAGCTCGCGGCGAAAGGACTTTTAATACGTGCTTTCTAAAAGAGTACGCTGTGAGCTAGTGTGTCAGGCGGATATATAGAAATCGGAGTTGAGTCGTTCTTCTATTGAGGACAAGTTATTTTCAGCGCCACGGTAATTTTGTCTTTTCTTAATATCTCACCTTCAATTAATGCGGGCAGACATTTCTCACGAATACGAGTATCTACTTAATTCTCAATTTTCTATGTTCCGTCGTAACGAATTCAGTCATTTGTATCTCATATTTCATTGTACGTAAACTTGTTGGGCTAAAATTAAGGAGGCAGGTTTGTCGGTACGGTAGGAATAAAACGTACATGCAAAAATCTTCTAATTTGATCGTGCGAATTCAGTTCATCGCTGCAACGTGCTCCCATGTAAACAGAACGTTTATTGAACGAAGGTAAAATAAATGACACAACTGAAACCTCGAGCGACATCAATTAATTTCCTGTCGCTTCTCTTGTCAGTCGCCAGTTGCCACATACGCACGTCTGATTGTGCGCTCACTCGCTACCTTCGCGAAGAAGATATTGATGCAACCTAATAGACAGCATTGAACTAAAGTCTCATAAAGCGCGGCTCATTTACTGTGAATGTATGTTAAGAAAAAAAAATCCACCATACAATTCATTTCTCTGCCAGGCCAAAATTTCGCGCAAATTTGACCGCACACCGTCCATGGCGCGAGTTCGACGAAACCTTTCACGAGGTTCAATCGTTCCGGTAGCGAGTCACTTTGCGGCAAGTCATGCGATAGCCTTTATTTCTACGCTATTCGACCGAAAACGATAACGCGAGCTCTTTCGTTAGCTTCGTCGGGCTTCGCAATCATTCCTCGGCGAATATGCTCGAGCGAATCTGTAATGGCCGTCGATTCCGACGTATCATATATCGTTTTACGTTGCGCTCGTCGATCAAGGAAAACGGAACTCTTTCACCGACATTTGCACTCAATGCCTCTTTACAAATTGGTTATGACGACGACGAGGTGATGCGCCGCTACGTGCGTCCGCGACGTAGTATTTATGCTGCACACATGACGAGCTTTAATCAGTATCGCTGTTTCGACATAAGAGATGCAATTGAAAGTTAGTTTTAAAGCTATAACTTAATGGTAATGTTATTACCTTACAAAGAGGCGCTGAAACGTGAATAATGTATTCCATGCATAATAATTTCCGATTCTAGCTCCGAAGTATTACCAAGCTGTAATTCTATATTAATTCAAGTCGGAATTTTGCAAACATACTCTTGAGTACTGATGTGTAGAATAACGCACACTTTTCCGATACTCTTGTTTGGACTTTACTTGACGCACGACACTTGAACAATTAGCATTGATTTGTTATTGCCATTGGTATGGAAAGCCTAATAAGTAATCTATTTTCGATATATAAAGAAGAAGCAAACTGCTGCCGCCTGTTAAATTTGATGTAGGTCGTCACTGGGTTGTGCCCTGGAAGAATATCGTATGTTAATCGGTGTCGGTGGTGGCCAGTGTATCCGATGTCACGGAGAGATACACTTCCCACGCGATTCGTCACTCGCATTCCCTCGAATTACTAGTCGGAAGCCTTTCAGGTAGTCTGGTGTGGACTGAATTGACTCGTGAAGAAAGAAATATTCATTCGCTTCGAGCGACAGAACATGACACTCTAGAATTTGTATTAATACGAAGTAAGATGTATGCAGGGCATTAAACAATAAAACAATTATTGGTTGTACGCGTTGCTTTCGATAATTATAACGCAAATAAACTCAATTGAAACATGAGTATGGTACTAAAAATAGTAAAATAACTTCGTACAAACTCATCTCCAATTTCCTTTTCTCGAGTTACAAGATCTGTTTTTGAGTAATCCGTCTGCCCCGACTTTAAATACAAAATATCATGAAATCACATTAGTAGTTTGTAAAAATAATATATAAAAAAATTAACTTACTTTAAATTAACCAGACGGTTTATGAATTTTTCGACAGTTTTATTGAAAGACAAAATAAGTGAACTATAATATGAAAATTAAATAGAATTGATCCAAGTATATGTGAACTCATTCTATTTTTTCTAAATGTAAAGCGGGTCACACACACTATTACACATTCTATCTTTCTGCACATAATGAAATACCTTTGTGTGCGTTGATGCCTTTGCGGCACCTGGAAGAGTTCTTGATTACCGACAGAATGAAGTGTGCGGTTTACGGCGTTTCTTTGCTAGAGAGCGCGATTGTTATCGAATGACATGCGATTTGAATTTAAATAGCGCTCGCGTGAGTGTCACACAATCACTGCTATGATTGATGGCGAGTAATTGAAAATTTTGTAATCTCTACAACATATTATTAATTGCACTCCCCAGTTTATAGCACCTATTTCTTACGAGATTGTATCACCGACATCGTGTCATGTTCATTTATTCAATATAAATAAACCATAATAACATACCGTTTGTCAATGAAACTGCAATGAACGCAATATCGCAAGAAAATATGAACCTCCTCACCCCCCATCCTCATGCTTGAAATAAGTATCGAAATAAAGACATAATTTACGTACACTATTCGTTATACCGCCGCGCCGATGTCGGCCTCGCGTAACACCAACAACCTGACGTAAACAGTGGTCACCGGAAAGTAGTTTGCATTTCAGGAAAATTTGGGGCGCCAAGAAGAAGCCGGACTAGCTTGACTTTCCCGTATCGGTGCATTAATACCGACAAACGCCGGTGTGACGAATCGAGTGGGAATTGTAAGTGTTGCGGTGTGATTCCCTTCGGTCATTCCACGAAATTTAGACGGTGCATTTCAGGTCTTTGCATTGCCCGTAAGTCCGCTTCACGATGACGCGTTGCATGTTGACCTCTCGCGTGCAGAACGATTTGACCGCCGAGCGGTTGCATTTCCAACCGTTCCCCATTTCTTCGCTAAGTGCATTATTATTCCATTAGTACGCCAGATTTTATCGGCGGGCATTGTTTGACATATTGTTGGTAATAGAATAGACACGTCAGGCGGTGATTTAGGAAAAGAAAAAACAGGTCATGCTCGGGGGTCACGGCTTACGGTTTGATATGACAGATAGACATAGTAGTATGTGTACAATCTAAGCAGATGATCTATGGAGCGCGTGCTGTACTCTCTTTCTTCGGATACCTGAAATCGCGGATAGCACCGAACCCTATACATGCAGATCTACGATGAAGTTAGGGTAACGCATAGATATATGCATATGTATACAGGAATTGCAGAACAACGATTGCATCGTACGCGGAAAACGAAGTATGAATCGATCTCGCATGGAATACCAGTCTCGTATCGCGCCTCCAGTCTTGTGTAGCGTCAGAAGTATGTACTCGCCAGGTAGACTTATCTCTGGTAATTCCCCGCCGACGCCGACGCCGACGGTGGGGAGAACTTCGTGTACTCTCTTCTGGCCCACGCGTATGAATCGGCGCGCGTCATTGGAATTTCGCTCGCGTACACGTCATTCGGAACGTACACGCTCTCACTCTCCCAGGATTTTGTTCTCTCACTCTCACTCTTCTTTCAGTCTTTTTGTCTGCTCTTTCCCCACCATCCGATCTCCCGTCCTTGCGGATTTCTTTGCGGCTTTCACTACTTTTTCTCCGCATCTGTCATTTGTCCTCCCTCGCGATCAGAATGTATCGGAGAGTACGTTCTATTGCGTCGAATTTTTGGTAAAATAAGTTATGCGAGCAATGCTAGGCTGTGCTGCGTTAATGTGTAATTTATGCAAGGCGCATTACGTATTTTTGCTTCCGTTTCTTCTTTTTTCTGAGCCGTAAATTGCATTTCTCTTTTTTTGTTCAGTTTCTTGCGAATTAAAGTAAGTACATATTATCGTATCGACATTTTTTATTGAGCGAAAGGTGAGCAAAAAAAAATCGTAGCCTTAAGCATCGAGTACATCTGTGGTTGCACTCGTTAATTGGCTGTTACTGTGCGTTTCGCGATATTCTGTTTAACATGAGTTCAAAGCCCTAGGCAAACGTTTACGCGCGCAATTGACTAACGTTTCGAACTGAAGCAAATTAGCTCTTTCCGCTCTTTTCCCGTGCCATGCATGTTCTGCTTTCCTCATTGACGCGGCGTTTCCAGCAGATAATATGCCCAGACCATATCTTGAACGAACGGAAGGAAAAATCACGTTTTTACCCTGTTACGTCAAGCGCTAAATTTACTATCTCAGCGTCTGTTCCGGCTCGTAATTATTCACCAACTCTCGAAATACACCGATTTCGTGTCCGCGTCGAAATTGACCGCGTCAGAAAATTTGTGTAGGATGGATAGTTTTCCGCGTTTGTATGAGACTCTGCGAACAGGAGTGACTCAGTTAGTCTTCAAATAGAGTATGAAAAAGTGCCAATTTAAAAGGACATTGATCCTTTTAAATGGTCAAACGCCATTTTGATCTCGGCTTATGAAGCATTTGTCGTGCGCATTTCACGACAGATATATCATTCTGTATCGTATATCCTACAACGTACGTTGCGATTACCTTTGCCGCATTATCGTATTTTCATTATGTTCATCCAATATTCTGCCGTTTGGCGAATTGGAGAGTACAGCACTGTTAAAACTGGCACGATCTGCAGTCGCATAAAATTGACCTGGACAAATTTTCCGTCAACAAGAGGCGAATCGACGGTCAAATTACTGCGCAGTGCCAAGTCCACAAATCATCGTGGTCCACTTGAGCACGGTCGAAACGATGACCAGCGTCGCGACGTAACATCGTCTTGACTTTGATTCCGCCGTCAAATGTCGTCAATCTTTTCTAGCTCGTCGATGCCATGTGGCTTTCATCTATTGGAAATATCAAGCCATTAGCTTCAATCATCTTTCTTGCGCCGCGTTATTACACGATTCCCCAAGCTCTTCGTACGTAACGAAAAACTTCAATCCATCTTCCATGCCATTCCTTTCGAAAACGAAGTCTCGCCCGCCAAAACGCTATCCTGCACTTTCGATTTTCTCCATATTCACGTAGAACGACGCCATTCCCACCTGTCCATGAGGTACGCGAACACCCTCTATAACTTTCTTTCATAAAGTTTGAACGGGACCGTCTGGAAAGCTACGTAGTTAGGTCCGCGCGATCTACCGCCCGGCATGATTATCTCACAATTAATTGCGCCGGCGATCGTTACGTGAGTCGAAGGACGAAGACGAACCGCGGATTTCTAAGATCTTCAAGCCCGTCCAGCGATTCACTTCAGCGATAACAAACGAGCGCCTACGGCAACTCTCTAAATTCGTCTTCGACGATTAATGTCAGTGCCGCGGAGCGTAAACACTCGAGCCCACACTGCGCGCAAGCCAGACTTCGAAGTCCCGAAGTGTTCTCGATACGATTTTGACGTTTCCGTACGCCCACGTCCGAGTATTCCCCGGCGCGGTGCTACCCTCGAATATTCATTACCATATTTTTAAAGGAATGGAGCGGTTTTGAGTAAGAGTTTAAGTCTCCTTGATTAAAAAATTTCAATAACTGATCCGAGAAGTAATCCGGCACAGATGGGACTGATTCGATCGAACTATCAACAGAATTTCGATGGTCCCGGAAAGCTCGCGTGAAGTCATAGAATTTCACAACGTAAAGGATTTGCAATCAGTTATTTGCGGCATACGCTGAACCTTGTTCATGAATCCGAGAACAATAGTACGGGTGTTTCGTATAAACGTAGAGCATAAATAGGAATTGCTGTTAGATCTTATTTTTGCAACCAATAAAACCAAAACTGAAACGTTTAGATTCTGCCTCGTACTTCTACGGCAACGTACAGAAATGGTCGATCGGAAAATAGAACAATTTCCATTTTCTACTTCTCAAACCGACGAGTAATCTCGCACGAGGTCAGCGAGGATCAGCCTTCGTGTTTGCGCTTGCAGTTGCACCCAGTGACTCGATAAGGTCAACAAGCCCGCGATTGGGATTATTGTTTTTCGTGAAACGGCTCTGATTGGCGCGTAACACGATTTCGTGGAACCGACGAATGATCGTTTCGCTGAACCAATATATGCCAGTAGTACAAGCCGGCCAATGACGTATAATACCCACCCTGAATGATGCTGCTTCTTCTGAAAACAACTAGTCCGTCCAGGCTAGCTCAGTTTATAAATCCTTTCTGTATATAACCAAAAATTACATTTAGATATAGTAGTATAGCTTACAAGTCAATACACACAGCATAGAATTATAAACTGACCTTAAACATAGCTTGTTCACGGTATGGAATTTTACCATTTTTGCAGTTTGCGTTGTATCGTTTTAACTGACTCTGAAATTAAACCTAATGACAAAATTCGAACGACAAGCAAATAAAAAATTCGTGGTAAGTCCAATGTCGAACACGCCCCGTGACGGCACGTACTATTTATGGCATAATTCACGAAAGTGACCTCAAGTACAGTGCAAACATAGCTTTCCTCGATAACGTATCGTCGCAGCAGATAAAGGCCCTTTTTTCGGTAATCGAAGCAGAAGTCCATCGACGAGCTTCTCGAAGGATGTCATATCCGACAACACCCACTCCCCGTTTCGCGATGACCCGTCCACCTGAATCATCCGATTCTGATCTGCGCCCTCCTGAATCATCAATTCGGCACGATACATAGGAAGCGGCACTTCCGATCGGCGAAAGAACATATCGGACATTCCGATTAACACGAGCGCGAGGCGGATAAGCGAGGTGGCATAACGTCGATTTGACGATAAGCCTTCCGGGAAAAACGCGCGACATTGCCTTTCCTTTGACGCTGCGTGTCCTTTGCAGCTCGCGGAGGCGCACGTGTCGAAGGCGATAATTGGACGCGTCTACTCTTCGTTAGAGCCTCTTGTTCCGGAGAACGCCGCGGATTTGCATTCGAAAATCAGTCGTTTGCGTAATGTCCGCGAAAGTTCAATAGCGCGAGTCGGACGCCGATTAGCCTCGGCCGGGCGGTAATAAGGTAGTCGCGCATAATCGTCGACGTGCTCCATTGTGATAATAAATCCAGCAAGGGATGCGCCGGAGTGTCGCGCTGTTGACGCTGACGAGGTAGAATTTGCGCGGCGGATTGTTCGACGCGAGGGAAATTAATCTGTCCTGCCGCCGCTGGTGACGCAGGTCGAATGCGTGACATTTCGCCGTGCCGCGAGAAGCACGTTCTAGTTTACGTGAAATAATTCCGAACCACCGTCCGCGGTTATCGGATTCATTGTTTCGTCGCGGGCGTCACTCGTTTACGTCTGAAGGTTATCGTTTGGGATATAATTACGCACATTCCCTGCGTGTCCAGCAAGCGAACACCATCGTTGGCCATTTCTTGCGTCGCTCATTCATCCGACTCTTTCTCCTCCCTATGGCTTCCGAATTGCACTCGCTTCTTTGTTCAGACCATATTCATCGGGTTATATCATTATGAGGAAGCTGGAAACAACTTCGCGTACAACGGTTGCCGAGCTCATGATCGATGAGGCGAGGAGCGTAATTAGACTGTTGGGGATATTTTTTTAATTATGATGAAGCAGTCATAAAAATCTGCTTAATTACCTTTCAAAGTTATTCTTTACAAATGCAAAATGTTCTTCTCTCTACCTGAAACTACGCCTCGCTCTCTGGCCCTACTTCAGCTCTAACACAGTCTCAACATTCGTTGTCGCGCATACTAAAGATCTCTACCGTAAATGACACCTCAGGATCTACTTAGCTATAACACAGTCAACATTCATAGTTAAAGATACTGTGAATATTGACTGTGTTATGCTATGCTGCACTTCCCGGGAAGTGCTGCGGCACCTGCCGTTCGGTATTACACGCTCAGGCCGAAATTACGACACCTCGTCTGTTCAATCGAGCGCCGATGAATCGCGTGCATCGCCCGAGCGATCTCGTGCACTGTACGATAAAGCCGTGAGCGCCTCGAGTAGTCTGGCCAGT
Source organism: Priocnemis perturbator (assembly GCA_963942575.1). Classification (NCBI taxonomy): domain Eukaryota; kingdom Metazoa; phylum Arthropoda; class Insecta; order Hymenoptera; family Pompilidae; genus Priocnemis; species Priocnemis perturbator. Next base: position 10,799,991 of record OZ012653.1, read on the forward strand.
GCGTTCCCGGACGCCGATCAGTGAACCACGCGAACTTCTCATTAATTCCTTTCGGCGCGAGAACACGACAAGCCCGCGCGAGCACGATCAAGGTGGGTGTTGACTGGCCAATTCAATCGGCGCACGACAAAATTGATTCGGCGGAACCTGGTACCTCGGCAGAACCCAGTGCTCCCTCTAGTGTCCGTGGCACTGTGATTTCGAGAGGGGGACAAAAAAGTAGTGAAATTTTAAGGTTCCGAAAGTGCAAAGTTCGACGCTCTGTATGGAGAAACTTTTACCCCGGCCGTCAACGGTTGCTTTAATAATTTCGGAGCGCCGACGAGTCGGTCGTATGATTGTTCTAGTTCGTGAACGTGTTCGAAACATTTTTTTCCGCCGTTTTAATATTCTGTGATTCGAGCTATCATCGCGGCTCGTGTACCGTTTACTTGTCCAGTCGATTCATGGCGCGAATATTTTCGTGACATATAATTCCTGTCGAAGTGCATATAGTTCAATGAATGTAATGAGATGTGTATAAAAGAAAGTATAAGTAACGTGTTATCGATCCAGCTACGACTATCCGGCATACCCTGACGGCTAGTCAGTCTAAATCTCGAAACTATCGGAGAATGAGCAGGGACCTAACGGTAACGCTGGAGATACCGCTGAAAATTCTTCGTCTCCGAGACCAATTTACGCGAGGACTAATTCCCGTCCCACGACTGGCCGAGAGTGTCTCGCTATGCCTGTCATTTATCTCAGGCATTCCACGATTCGTGCCCAAACGAATCTGCTCAGTTTTTTTAAACGCGCGCACACACATATCTGTCTGCACGTGCGCATCGCTGCGCTTCGCGCACGTGCCTGCTCCCACGCGTCCAGCCTCACGTAGCGACTCGAATTGTGAGACGTATTTAAATCCTGCAATCGACGCCTTGTTTCGGTGCCAAATCGGTCGTATAGTGTGAAGGTGGATCGCTGCTTTTGTAGAATTTTATTTGGACGGACTAAGTGTCAGTGTCGATGATAAAGATTATATTCGTGACAGTAAGATTATTATTCTAATGGTTCTTGTGGCTTGGTTTATCCAATTATATTCTTTGATTATTTAATTATCTGTGCCCGATTCATATTTGATTGATATATTTCTATCTCTACCGGTGTCGGTGTGAACCGAATTATGTTTTCGCGCGACTTCTATTCTATTCTCTTGCATTGTATAAGGTATCCTCCGCGGGAATTATGTGAGCTGATGTTAATTGTGTAGTTATAGTGATACCAACGATTCACTGATGGCAAAACCAAATCACGTTCAACACATTGACTTCCGTTACTTCTTTATATACTGAACTGATCGGGAAAGGAGATTGCAATTCTCTAGTTACATTGACGAACTGCCATACGTCAATTTGATATACAGTTGATAACAGTATTCTACTGTTCTCCGCAAGACCGAGTTGTTAATTACGTGTCGTCACGTATCAGCGAACAATAATAATACTGTGCCGTTCCAATCGTACAATTTAGTTGAAAAATAATAAAATTGCAATATGTGATTTGAAAAGTGTGTCAGTGTACGCTATGTTTCTCAAGCAAAGATTCAGAAAGTAGTAACAGTGATGTATCACGTTTCACGAGAGCGCCTTTCAATTTGACTGTGAGGAGTGATTAAAAGTAGCGGGAATTCCTGGGTCAACGACCATTCGTCGTAACTTCACTGCCACCCCGAGATGACATTTCGATTTTCTACAGAGTTATTCGACAATCTCCTTGCATTCTTTCATTGCGTAAACAGTAATCGCTATGTCGATTCGCTTCTTCCCGATTTACTCAATTTGAAATGGTTTATGTTACAGGTGCTGGTTGGACAAGCGTGACAGAAGTTGAAGAAAAGCGAGTGAATCAGTCGGAAGATAAAGTGCCAAATGAATGCATAGGCACGTCAAAACGCATTATTGAAAACAGCATACCGACGATCAAATGAACGACAGCCTACTATTACCTCACCAATTTGTGCGCATACAACTGACTAGAAGAAGGTACTAATGAACGCAAGAAGATCGACTGAAGCACAAAAGAGACATCGTATCAAATCGTGCGCAGCGTGCACAGATTGAAACAATTACAATGCGAGTAATAGGGTAGCTCCTATCACGACAGATCGTCGCCATCTTAAAAATTTAGTCGTCTAGTCAAGTCTAATCAACGGGAAGGAAAGCGAAGTTCGAGGAATGTTGAAAGAAGACGCCCAATCGAACGATCGCGCGTTAAAAGTCTCAATGATTAAAGACGCATCGTCAATAATCCGAAAGATACCGTCTGCAGCACAAACCTTGTGATATCAAAACTACTAGTGCGGCGGACTGTTATTATCTTTCCGATCCGGACGCGTCTAATCGACAGTTAGATAATCAACGAAGAAGTTGTCCATCGTTCTGCGAGCTCAGTCAGCCCCGATCGCGTGTATCTAATTACAGTGCAGTGTGTGTAATGAAAAAGCGCTAGACAGAGTTCAGAAACTGAACGGAAAGTCTTTTGTAGTCACTCCCTCGGAACATTATCAATATCTTTATGAAGAGCAGGGCTTATTCCCAGAAAGCTGTTCCCGATGTCGCACGCCAGCTAACGAGTCTCGCCAATGAATAACTGTGCTTCAACGTGAACAAGTGTCAATAAGTCAAATTGTCGAGCTAACCATTCCCGCAGTGCCTCTGAGCGGAGAGACTCCAGTGAGCTGAAGTACTCAGAACTCGTTCGGTATGACTTGGAAAACTGTGTCCCGAGTGTCGAGGATGTGGTCAGTGTTGTTACTCGTCTTCGTCATCGATTTTTCGGCGAACCTCGGCCGTGCGAATGGCGTGGAGCCCATCATTCATTCAATTTGCCCGGTATGTTGAAGTAAACGGTCAAATGGGCTTCAGGCCAGAGGAGGCGAAACGTTCTCGATGCATGCAACCTTATATTTCGTGCCCTTCGATTCTTACTCCGATACACGGCTTTAGTTGTGGCCGGTGATTTATTTGAGATACTTGAGGGCGTGCACGAAGGAACATTTTTGTCTTATTGGCGGACAGCCCGTTTGAACATGCTAAGCGTATTCTTTGCTGCTTGAGCTCGAACAGTACTTGAGTGTACTTAAAACATGTAGGTTTTGTTATTCAAATGATTAGGCGACTGATGAAGTTGCAATTATGCACACAACTGATTGTAAACCGCAGTGCAAACGAAGTTTCGAGGTGAATGCATACGCTACGCTTGCGTCCCTGGATTATTTTTACGGAACGACGCGTTTTGCGTACAATTCCCAAGCGATGCCTTCTGAGAGTATCCAGACCGCGTTCGATTTCGAAGTTTCGACTTCCACGTGTCTCTTAAAAAGGCAGCGTGGTGTAACGACGGATCGAAAATGTAAGAAGACGGCAGGGAAACGTGCGCGAGTAAAACGGGAGAACAGAAAGCATTTGGGCAGTTTTGCGCGGCGAGACGATAGGAATCGCCGCTCTGATGGTATAATAATCGTAAATCGGAGTACCCTGCTTTAACCGATACCGTCTAACTCTGCCCCCGCGGCAGTATGTCTAAGCACTTTTTTGTCAGTATGATGTTGATCTAATTTTCTACCCACTCTCACGAAACCACCGCTCGTATTCTATAGTTATGGAATTCCCGGTTCCGTAGATATTATGACAAAGATATGAAGGGGATCGTGCCGCGGTAGGCGTATTATATAATATTGTGATGCTATGAACACGACATTGCTGCGAGAACAATCATTTTCTGACAATTGTGCAGTCAATTCCGTTTAACTTCGACCATGCACGATGATATGTGTCGAATCAAACGCACGATCACAGATACGAATTTCGTGAACCAGAATTAAAGATCAGAGTGAAATAATAAACATTATGCAGCTTCAGACTTTTACAGACATACGGGTCGATGTTGTTGAAAAATAACCTGTACCAATAAGCCTCGACTCCTAGGTATACGCTGACAAAATGCGCAAATTCTATAAACACAACAGAACGACGCGCGTTCGTAGCGTTATAATAAAGGCTTTCTTAAACTTTCAGCAAAATGAAACAACAGTGCCGTCGGAGTACAGTGGATTGCCTCTAATCAGAAAATGTTGTCCGATAAACGAGGTGCTCGTCAAAGTGAAGAACAGTTCGATCTGTGTCCCGTCGGACGACGCCGCCGCATTCACACCCTTCTTCAGCGAATATAATAGAACGGGGGTGATGGTGCCGGGCGACAAGCGAGCTGAATTCGTCGCCATCATTGGCGAGCCATGCAGGAATAACAGGTAATACATCAACTGCCTGACAAAACGTCGTAATTGGCAACGCATACGCGCGTGATTGATGTAATTTCTTTCCGATCGATTTCGCCGCAGCTTTGTTCGTTTATCGACAAAGGAGACGCCTGCTATCGAACTCCTTATTGCGTGGTTCGTTCAACAGTCAACCCCGGTGTATTTTCGTTCGTTTGCTGGAAACTCATAACAGGATGTACAGTAAGTCGCGAGAAGCGACAGACGCAGACTACCGCTTGCAATGAGATTGTAATTTGAGGAAGATACTTCTGAAGGAAGCATGTTAGTAGTACAAAACAAAAACTGCTACTTCGAAGGATAACTACTTTCAGTGGGAATACATTGAAATTAATCGCGAGTTCCACACAAATGTGTTCGCGAATGAAACAATCGTGCGCACGTGTCGCATTATATCGAAAATTCAACCCGAACGGCTCGTGTCACAAGTCACAAGTAGAAATAACCATTTAAAAAATAGGGATTCAACGAAATGTAGTCTGCAACCGTGCGCATCGTGGGCTGGACGTAACATCGAAAAGAAATCGCAATCACAAAATCTTACCGTCCGGTTGTAAAGGTTGTCGGTCAACTCTTACGTAAAGTCGGCCTACGTCTTCCTATCGATATGGTACTCATTATCTAAATGATTGCCGATCGTAACCAGCAGATAAAGTTCTCTTTCCGCCTCTTCACGTATTGAAACAGTTATCGAGCACGGTGATAATGAAATTGAAGATACTCTTAATTTGAAAGCACATTCCGATGGGGCTGCGCCCAGCGGATATTTGGAATGATGACGTCGGAACGGGAACATTTTTTTTGTTTAATCTACGCAACCGAAAAGACTGTTATCTGACGGTTGTCCAGTCGCGCTGATGAACGTTGCGTAGGCGCCACCGTGCAAAGTGCGTTGTAAGGCAAGGACAATCTCGTATAACGCGGGAAATTCCGTAATTTCACGCTTCGCTCCAGGGTGCGGTAGGAATTCATTTTCGGTCAAACAGTACGTAAAGAGATGACGTCTGAGACGATTAGGGATGCCATTTTCAGAGGCATAAATTTCACGATTAAACATTGGACCGGTTTTCTACGCTGCTTTCACACGTTCTGACGTCGACGACGTTACTTTTACTAACCGCTCGTGCGTTCGTTGTCTCTGCAAACTTTACGACTTCTCGAATCCTGCGAATTACGTTGTTAATGACCTTTCTGTCACACGACGGTAGCTTTGGCGGCTTGTAAGCTTCTTGCAGAGAAGCATTTTGAAGTTAAGTAATGACGCAAATGTATAACGTATGAATATGTAGAGGATGCTCATACGGTATGCAGCCTTTACAGAAACTTATGTCAACTCCTCGCCAATTCCGCAGCGAATTGTGGAATGCCTCGCAAATTGAACATATAATAAGAAAAAAGTCTCGGAGAGTCACGATTTTTATCGGCAACAAGAACGTCTGGACATTGTCCAGAAATTCATTGAGATGAAGAAAAAAAATGTTGATTTTGTATTTCTCGCTCGGTGATGTAAGCTGCCGCAGCTTTATGCGTAGAAATCTTTAATTGAGTTTGTCTTGAAATAATCTGGTGATATAAGTGATTGCGACGGGGCGGTGGATGCTCGAGTGTCGCGATACGATATCGAACGCTCCCTCGTAGATTTTATTTATGTGAAAACGTGATTCCTCTTGCAGATATATGTTGGACCCAGAGGACCCTGAGGACGAGCATTATCTGCTGGTGAACGGATCCGTTTTCGCTCGTCATCATGTCCCTCGAATGCTCAGCCCTTATACGGACTATTGCATGGAAATAGTGCCTGATATGGGACTAACTACTTTAGTCTGTTTTCCTGAAGGTATGTACTTGATGAGAATTTAATCAACCTGAAATCCTTACGTTTCGAAGTAGTTCGAATAACTGACAAATACGTTTAATTCGACTCTTTGAAGCCTGGACTTGAACAATTTTCATGAAACATGTGATCTATTTTCAATTGCCAATTGAACTGTTTCAGATAGCATAGTGAATACTGCGGACTCTAGAATTACATTCTACGCCGTCGGTCTCCTAATATCCGTGCCGTTCCTAATTCTCACGATCGCGGCGTACATGATCACACCGAAGTTGCGTGACGTTCACGGCAAAGCCCTTTGCCATTACTGCGGCTGTCAGGCGGTGGCCTTTGTCTCTCTGGCAATTGTGCAGCTTGCAAGCGAACACCTATCCAATCAAGTTTGCATGTCTATAGGTGAGGCAAACATAGATCACATAATTCTACGTTATTCATTGGCGACCTTCATGACGTTTAGCTCATTTTCAACCATTCCGCAGTTTACGCGTTTGTCATTTTCTTCGACTTACGTTTCTACTCTACAATAATTGATTAACTCAACGTGAAGCGTTAATTTGCGCGTCATGCAGCGAGCTATTGACAAGCGAGTCGTATTGCAAATACGTTCACGTCGACCGGGTGTTCGCATAAGGTACGATTGACTTTTCCAGCGTTCGTCATCCAGTTCTCATTCGTGGCCTGCTTCTTCTGGCTGAACGTGATGTGCATCGAGACGTGGTCCCTCGTCAGAAAGCACGTGGACGGCGAGACGTATAAGAGGATCAAGCCAAAAAGACTGTTCTTCTATTACTCGTTGTGGGGATGGGGACCACCGGCCATTCTGATCCTTATCTCCATGGCAATGGACCTCAGTCCGACGATACCAACGACCTACGTGAAGCCGACGTTCGGCGAGAGAAGCTGCTGGTTCAGGTGTAAGTTAAAAATTCTCTTCGCATCAGCTCCTCCTAATCTTGCCGGGTGACTCAGCGTGGCGAACTATCAACATTTCGGTGATACTCACTTTATTTCCGTAGCCGCGTCGTATGTTGTACCTTCCCGAACTAGCGATTCGCGTACGTTATTACAGAGGAATAAGTGACGGCGTGCAATATCAAGGATGCGGCAAACGATAGTTCTGGACAAACCAACAATGTTCTTACGTCAATATTTGAGATTCCTCATTTTACGTCGAGTAGACAAGAATATCCGTAAGTTTACGCGCTTCGTCGCCGCGGATCAATACAAGCCCAATGGACTCTTTACACTCTCACAAAATCTTTAGTTTCCTGAGAATACGTATGTAATTGGCTCTGTGGCATAAGATTCGTAAATACTTAAAACTCGCGACGGCGCGGGCGAGACAGTCATCTATCAGTTAATATTTCATCCGACACTCGTGCCTGCTTCCCGGTAGTCAGAACAAAAGGCGGGAAAAACACGCACAAGATAAATTATTGATCCTTTCTGCTTCCAGCGGACGCAGAAGCGATGCCGTACTTCTACGTGCCTGTCGGCCTCCTGCTACTGACAAATATGATCCTGTTCATTATCACAGCGTTCAAAATCACGCGTTACCAGCAAGATCTCGCGCTAAGATTTCTGGCGAGGAACCAGGAGTCAGATCGGCAGGACCAGAGACTCTTTCGTCGTCTCAAGCGGACGTTTCTTGTTTGCGTGGTACTCTTCTTCCTGATGGGCCTCAACTGGTCGATGGAACTGGTGTCGTTTTGGGCCGGTGGAGATCCGCTCGCTTGGTCGGCGTTCGATCTTGTTAACGCGCTTCAAGGTGTCCTAGTGTTCGGTTTGTTCGTTGTGCGAAGACCGCCGAGGGACTTCATCTGGTATGAGATACAGAAGCTGCGCGGCATCAACGCAGTCGAACCGCAACTGACCAGTATGAACGAAACCTTATTGCCGATCTTGAACGGTGACTCCTTTCCCAGACAGACGATAATCGTGTGAGAGGGCAACTTCCGCGAATTTACGGCAAAGAGACTTGTTAATGTTATTACATTCGACGAAGAAGAAGTCGGACTCGTTGCAATGCGTGCCCACTGTGTAATAGTGGTGGGTCTACTGGACAGTTTGTTATGTGATGCCAAGCGCGAAAGTTTTGTCACATCCGTGCGATTTATGTGAAATTCTGAGACTGAACAGACGTACTTGTTGCCAGAGACAATTGCCTGTCAAACTGACGATGTCAATTACTTGATCGTACTGACTAGATTGCCAAGATGATTTACCTCGTGTGAGGTTCGACTAGTCGTCATTTTGGCAAAGTTCCAAATTAGGCAATAGACCTCGCTGCTTTTTCGTTTTTGGAAAAGTACTGCACGAAGATTGGGCGCATCTATATAGTTCAAGGCATCCGCATTAGCCTACATCGACGATGTCATCGTGACGTGAAGCGTCTTCCAAAACTTTTACTTCACGACCTAATGACCATGTTAAGTTTCACGAGGAAACAGGAAGTGTAAGTGACACGATGCTGTGTCAATGGAAGACTATGCCCGCAAAGACTGAACCCTCTCGCGAGATTTGCTTACGATGCCACCGTCAGTCGTGAAAATATACGTATGTTAAAAGTTTTCCCTCGCAAAACGTGCGTTCAGCTTCTGACGATGTTTCTCGGAACCGCGTATTTGACGGTGCAAAACAAAAGAACGCAACAATCACCTAACCTAGCAGCAAGTATCCATAAAAATGCGGAGCACGAGCGCCTCACGATTTATACAGACAATAAGAGGAAAAAAACTTCTTGGCACCGGATGGCGGTAGTTCGGAAACTGCGACGTACTTAAAAATGCCGATACGAATTCATATATTTATGCGTCGGGGGATATTGTCGGACAAGAATAGAATACGTCCCGCCGCCGGGTCGTTATGTAAGACCGGTGGAGCTTCAATATCTCTTTCGTCAAGTCTCGTTCCGCGATCGCCACGTGCGTACGTAGATCGTGTTATTCGTGTGATAATTGCATAATCGTGAGAAACCGGATGGCTCCTGATGCGTCGTGACCTTACGTCGAGTGACGGGTCGTCCCTCGAAGGCGCCTTCTCAGAAGGAACCCAAATGATTTCGAGAATTTAAACAACCTTTGTGTTCTCACACTCGGCCACGAGACTTTCCTAAAAACATAAATTACACGCACCCACTGTTTATCGGTAACGCGGAATTACCGAATTCGTCATCGGACGATCCGTTCAGACACTGTGCCACACTGTAATCTTGACTTTCCTCGAGAATTCCAGTAGCGACAACGCAGGTTTCGCTACAAGTCTGTCGGAATTAAATCATTTAGATTTTTATCTAGTACCTTGCGCACGTGAGTGGCATTTCTTGCAAGATGTACGTGACTGCCTTATTATAAAGCGTTATCAGCGACGCATCATCGAAACATTACTTTGTATCAATGCATCCTATTTATTTGTGTCATTAATGCTAAGTTATTTAAATGAAGATTTACGTCTAACAGAGTGTCTATTTACTACTACTATGCCTTGGCCTTTACCGTCGGTGCACGATCGTTCGTGAAAGCCTAAAAGGGAAATATGTGCCGCGTTTGCACAAACCATTTTCAGTTTATTTGATTTACAGATGCGATTATTCAACATCGTATAAATTATTGACTACAGTTGTGGATAATATACACAATAATTAAAATGATTGTTATTTGATATTTTTCAAAGTGTCAAATTTAAAGTTTTAATTGACTGAACCGTTGTAATTTTAAAACATACGTTACATACCAATCAAACAATTTGTCAAAATTTACGTGAAAAACATCGCAACCCTCAATAATTATCCTTTTTTCCTCACACATATTCAGTAACAATACATGTAATTGCATTAACCGGAATATGTGATGCAAAAATAAAATACTGTTTCCCAGTTAGCAAAAATTACTTAATGACCACGATAATAAGCCCGTGTGAGCACCGCGTTCATAATAATGCAATAGGTGTAATGAGGTACAACCTGTAAAAAATACTACTATTTTTTTTATTTTTCAATCCCTCATATACCACAGCATGTATTTGTTCGTCCGTCATGTCATAGCCACGCTACAAAAATAAAATAGTATGGTTATAAACCGGCAAGCCAGCGCTACGAATCAATAACGCGGACACAGTCTTCACCTATTGATATAACGAATTAATTAAGGTCTATCAAGAAAGTACACTCGTGCGCTCTCTAAGAAAACTATTGCACAATAGTTTCATCCTTATAAGACTATTCGATCATCACCATAGTACCATCGCATACCAAACTATTATTTTTTGCGTGTACAAAAAGCAGTACATCATCCAAAAAATGTATACAGCCCTACATACAGAAATTCTTTCGAGAAAAGTAAGAAAAGATATGTCGCAGAAGAAACAATAGAAAAGATAATTAAACGGTTTCCTACAAGAAAAAACACATATAAACCTGATTAAGAAAACATTTTAAGTAATCTTTTGGAATATGGAAGGGGTTAGAGTCGATCGCCTTAAAAGAATTAAGCTATTTAATAGTATACGGTACAACATCCCACGAATGGTAAGCTCCGAAGCGTAAGAGAATTAAGTGCGCGTACCTCCGAGCAATAGCCCGAGAGCCAAAAACCAGGTACTAAAAGTAAAGTACAATCATCGCATAGGAGGTTTTGATCATCGATCAGACCAATAACTGCGGATTGTGTAAATATCGTCGACCGTCAATCTCCAAATAGGCCAAGTATAAACACAATTACTTCATATTATGCATTTGTCTATGTTTACTAATACGTCCATAGTTTAGAAAATGTTCCGAAGCTTCAACGTTTTTTGCTATAACAACGATAACTTGCAAGTGATCGAAATACACTCACCGTCTCTACCGATCATTTCATCGTGCTCCCTCAGTTGAAAAATTAAAAATAATGTTTCTCAAATTGCACTTTTATAATTAATATAACTCTTTCATACGTTATACCGTTACAAATGCCTTAAAGACATACGTTTAGATATTCGATAAATAATTATATCGATGTATATTTCAGTGAAAAATGTAAATATTCATCTACAATTGGTCTCGTTTACGATTGCTTGAGAACCTGTATGGAGCACTCAGATGCAAACTATCTCATCGTCACTCCGTCGAAATACGGTCAAGGATCTCATGACATAAAAAATAACAAGCATTTGTTCCTAGCATAAGTGTCAAGGCGACTCAACTCTGGGTCTAGACCGTACATTTAGTTTCACCATACGTGTGTCTGTATATACCCTGGCTTTGCACGATCGCAAAGCTACATGACACTATGTCATCCGTGAAAAGGAACGACAGACCTAATTTAATCTGCGATTCGTGCAATAGTTCAATCCGTGCTCCGTGCGCAACGACAAATGTCGTAATGCACCAACTAAATTCTACGACAAGCGAGTGCCGAATACATTTCAATGTCTAGCTTGCGCATGGACTAGTGCTGGCAATCAGGTCGACCTACGATGTCCTGGAAATGGCGGGCTGACTCCCAAGATTCCAAGAAGGTCGCCACGTTGAGCTACATATACTAACTGATACATTCCTGGCGCACGAAGAGCAGTATCGCTGAAGTAAATCCTTTCCATGATCGCATGAGGCTCACCGATCGACGATGATTTACCTAATACACCATGCATCTCATTTTTCTACCTTTCGCCAATTTAAATATTTTCTCGAGAGATATGTCAGCGTATGTTTCTTAACCTTTTCGCTATTACGGCTATGCATATTCATATACCTTAATAGAGTTGCCTTGCTAGTACGTAGACAGCAATGTTTAATCGATACTTTAAATGTTCTCATTTAATTGAGCTTTACGAGCTGTTTGTAGCAGCCACCATTAACGTTTAATGTAGTATGCATTACTGATTTTAGCAATCGTTTGTATTACCAAAATGGCGGGAACCAAAGTTAAGAGCGCGGTTCAGCGAAAAGACAGAAGAAAAAAAACTAGTAATATAGTAAAAAAAATGCGGTAAAAACTTACCTCGCCCGACATATTCGTACACAAGATAATCTTCTAGACTGGAAAATTCATTGTGGAATAGTCCAACCCAGTCACCACTGGCAGGCCTAGCGTCGCCCAATAACTTGTACGACACAGAATTTTCTTCGTCGATAAACCATGCAGTAACCGGCTGAAACTCTACCCCGTAATCTGGCATTTTGGGCCTTACCTAGAGGAATGACATTTATTTAATTTTCATGGGTACATGTATATACTACCATACAAATCAACAAATAATAATATACCGTGATAGAAAACTCTGCAGTCACAGGTTTATGGTCTGATTGCACATAACTGGAATGACTCAAATAATTATGTTGTACAGCTTGAAGTTTGATGTCTTCATATACGTCTGCATTAACTTTATATAAAATTCTATCTGTCCAAGATGGCCTGCGTCTGCAAATAATTGATCAAAGAAATAAAGTAATGCATGAGATTTCAAATTATAAAAACTAAAGATAGTAATAACTGACTTGAGATCATATTCTTGCGAAGCAAATTCAAATTTATATGTAGGAGGGAATGTAAACTCATTCTCAATCAACTCCGCAAAAGCTGTACCATTCTTCATTACCATCCTCAGCTGATCTCTATCTAAAAGGGGCTTCAACTGTTTTTCCCTCACAAGCAAATCAATTTCTAAGCCTGTCAAGTCCTCCCCATGAAGTCGAAAATTTAAGTCACCAATCCAAAAGATGTAACTATAAATATTAAAATATTACTGTATAGAGATGTACTATAGAAATGTCAATTGCACATACCTATTTACATTACAAAATACTGATACATACTCATGGTACAATATGTTTGATGTATCCGGAGCACTGAATGTATGTTCCCTGAGTATGGTATTATAGTCTGAGATCCTATCTGCCAGCAGATGATCATGAGGTGTTAAATGCGTATTCACTACGCATATACTGACACCATAAATATTTAATCTTATACTAACTGCTCCTTTATTACCCTGAAATACAGCAGTAAACATTTGTAGATTGAGAGTCAAATATTTAGCAATGCTATTTTCTTACCCACATGCCACCAAATCCAGTTCTAGTATATTGAGCTTCTATCATCCTTAGGTGAGTAATATGTTTCCTTAGACAAAAAGCGATTAAGACAAGACCCTGTAACCGTTGTGTACGCATCTTTACATAGTCATGTTCTTTCAGAATATCCCTGTAATTCCAATATAATCATAATAATTCCATGTATATCTTTCAACGCAATACCCTTTTCTACAAGTCTGAATGTTGCATACCTAAAGCTTTTTATCCAACAATCTTCAAACAATATGTTCAGTACCATATTTTGGGGCTGTGCCTTGACTTCTTGTAACCTAATGAATCAAACAACTAATAATCACAGGCTCCATATAGACAAATTTGTGCATCTCAAAACATACCCAACAAAATATAAGTCAGCTAAGGGTTTGGGACTGGCATGGTTTATGTCTAGTAGTTTATGAAGACCCTGCTCCGGATACTTTGTCGCCACATTCCAAGTGACAAAGTAGATTCTTGAAAAAGTTCATGAACATGTCATAAAATACTCACGAAGTAAAAGAAAGTTAACATAGCACAAATTCAATTGACCCGAACCAATTGGCCAGCTGAAACGGCTGTCTTTGCAGGCAGAACCGTGGAGACTCGATTCGTATCGTGACATTGAAACGATTAAAGTAAACGAGAGAAATACAATATCATTACGATACTCCACTTACCTGAGCTGGTCCGCTTGACTTGCCATTCTGTCAGGACACTGGTAACGGGATTCACTCGAAATCGTGCGTTATTGTCGCATTAGGCATGCACGCTACATAATACGGTGACGATGCAAAGCGTTGGTGGATTCATATTTCGAGGTTAGATGCACTTCTAACGACGGCAATACGACGCAGCGCGTAATGACAAGCGGATCAAAGTGCGCCTTGCGCGTAATCAACCGTTCGTTTCAACGAAACTCGCGCGTTTTTCCGCGGTGAAAGACATCGGGAGTCCCTCTCTACGGCGCCATATTGTTGACAGCTGTAGGGAGAAAGACAACTTTCACCGTTGTCAGCCAATCACGTCTGCAACCACATGACGTCACGGACAACTTGTCGATCTAATGCCGCACGAGTTACATACTGCTCTGGATCGGCCTGATTTCCTGGCTCAACGCATTGCTTCGGTCGTTTATAATCAAAGTTGCGTTGTAAGTAAAGCATGATTAGAGTCTTATTTTATTATCAAATGAATATCGTGATTTTGAGTGTAATAACAGATCATTATACCGTCGGCTGCCCATTGTCAGACCCGTTCCGGCAAAAGCACGGACAAAACAATTATATTCTGCAATCCGATCACTGTATTATGCCGCGCATAATGAACGCCGGGGACGGCTAATAACGCACGCGCAGTAAATAGAGGTGTACGGATCGACGCAAATCGTATATTTACAGCGAAAACGAAGCTCGCATCGTTCTAAAAATGATATCGCAAGGAAGGCTGTATAAAAAGAAAATGTTTATTCATACGCACTTCGCACTTTCCTTCTCGAATTTCTATGTGTGTAACTATCTATACTTAACGCTATATCTCATTATCGCTCGAGGAAATTACACGTTCGCCTAGAACATTCTATCGTACTCGAAAATCGCTCTAGCAAACGCGACCGTCCGTTCACGGTCGATGAATTACGCACTATTTACAACATTGATTGGGCAGTGCTTGGGATATTATCTATTCCCAATATCTATTCTACGATAATACAAAAGCAATCCTCCTTGCGGGATTAGCGGATTTTCGTTTAAGAAGGTTCATCGAACTTATAAGGGAATCAGTACATCATCCCCGGGTGGGCTGCTCTCTGGAAAAACACGTTGGGATTGGCCGACAAGGTCGTGTAAAGATTCCCGGCGTCCTCCGGCCTCAAGTACATACCGGGTGGCAACACGAACGTTTCCATCGGTCCGTGAACATCTGAAAATGATGAGAAAGGTCCTGTCTTAGCAAACGAAACGAAGCGTGTAGAAAGTAAAATGCCTTAACCAATCATAGACAAGTTTCGCTTATTTCTCGAATAAAATCGATCATTCGAACGTTACGTGGCATTGCAATACGTTCGACGGCAGTGCATTGGTGTCTTATCGGTAGTAATGACTTTGTCTATCAACAAAATGAAGATTTAAGGTAAAACGTTTCTTATTGATTCAGCAGAGACGATGAAGTGGCCGTTTCAACGGTCGACTTAGCCCAAATATCGTTATCCTGACTCACGTACGACCGGAAGCTGTCGATTACATTCCCTCATCGATTCTCACGGTGCGTCTAAGTGCGATCACGTCCTATGCAAATCCCGTATGATTTTTCCCAGCAATAATTTACGCGATCAATATGCAACCTCGCCCATTTGAGAGGGAACACTTGATTATCTCGGTGCTAGCGGAGCTATTTCAGTCGTGAAAAAATTGTCCGCGGGAATCTCGATGGAGAAGCAAGTTTTTGAGCAAGCTTTCTTTTTACCGATATATCAACGTCGCCTTTTGCTTTTTTCGATGGAAACCTGTACCTTCGTTACTGCTACTGTAGCCCGTATCAAGTCACATTAATCGATAGACTATGTATATTTATGTTTAATTAACTTTCCGGCACAGTCTTTTCTGTTTTTGTTTACCGTGCGCTAATTACGATGAAATTATGCTACAAAACGTTGTATATGTGTTCTTACGTGATAAACTAATTATAGTAGACATCAAAAATTAATTTCTTGCGTATAGTATACATTTCTATTACGCGATGTTATTCATACAAAAAACTATTGTATCTAATAATATGACGTGTCACGTGCGAGGGCTTACAGCGTCATAACATCTTAGATGAGTAAATATCGACATGTAACGAAACCCCCAACAGCCAATGTTTGACGTTCTACGGTGGTACTGAGAAGAGAATAGCACGAATGAGACACGAGAATAAAGATTGAGGCGCTCACAAAGCGTGCCCTCTATCAAATTTACTTCTCAGCGCGTGTGTAAAACCGGGGCAAAGTCCTCGTTACGGTAGTACCGGTGCATACACGTGGTAAACGTAAACAGTGTTTAAAAGTAGGCCGCACCTGTCGACGCCCGTCATTACGCCCGAGATTACTCGAGAGTTTCTTTCGGCTGCGAGCAGGTGTGCTTGTATGCGAAACAGGACCAATTAGAAGAAAGTGTTGTCTCGAACAAGCGATTTCGGAGCTTCGCGTGGGAGTCCCCTTCTTTTCAACACACTCTCTCGCCCTCCAACGACAGTCACCTTTTTGTCATACACCTTCTGCACATCATTTTCTCGTTCTCTGATCTACATTACGATTGTTACCATTAATGTCATCTTTTTGCAATCAATATTTCACGTCCACTTTGATTTCAACCTATTTAACTGGTACTTAGAATGACACGAGCCTTCGTACCGTTTCCTTGCCGTGTAACAATTCCGTAGCAAACTTACGCAAACAGGCGAAGTGGGAGTACGTGCGACAATGTGCGTTCTCATTTATCAACCTCTTCTTTGGGATTGTCTCCGCGAGCTCTATCCGAGAAGATAAATAAATTCACTTCTCTCGCGCGCCTCTCTCCCACTCCCTTTGTGCGCGCAGAAAGCGAAAATTAAGACTTGAGGAGGCACAATGGTTATCCCGTCGCGCAGACCGGCGGTTACGTGCGTCGTGAGGGGTAGAACAGGACCTTGTAAATGAGCGGATGGCTCTTCGCTGCCAGGCTAGCGACCTTTGCCTCGTCATTTCCAGCGTATTCCACGCCTTGCTCGCAATAATGGGCATTACGGTAAAGAGACGTATCGTATTATGAGCCCGCGTGTTCGCATGGCGCGTCTGCAAAATTCTTCGTCTCCGACATACACAGGGACGCATCTCGCCTTTCGAGTGCGCGAGTATCCAAATGCGCATTGTCTCGGAATGCAGACGTTTCCTATTCTTCTTTCCGACTTTTAAGCTTGATGTTCATAATTGTGCTTGTGTTATGATTACATCGGGACGAATGATCGATATTCGCTAATTTGTAATTATATCCGTAAGTATTACAGTATGGTCGTTACACAGCTCTTATGCCAGACTTGATGTATTTTACTGTCTGCGCTGTTCTACATTTGTTTGAAATGTTTGCCATTTATTGTATGTACCAGGTGTGACGGCATTCAGTACAATAGAGTCCAGTACGCAGAAGTGGAAACAATTGGGCTGTTCCTATGGTCGACAAAGTATGTACACGTGTACTATGGTAACCACACGGATGTAATGTCGTCTCAACGGTGTCGGAGCCATTGCCTACAATTATTTGCGTCACGCGTTCAACAGGTGTTTTCAAAAGACGTTTCCTTCGAACATACCAGACGAGTCAAATCTTGCATTTTCGTCGCATAGTTCGAATAAAGAGTCTCGAAAAACCCAAAGTAATCGCATACGGACTGGCATCGTTGCTTTCATTTCTAGATTTTGTCTCTAATCTTATTCATTAATACGCAACACCATAGTGTGTGCCGTAATCATATGCCACTGAGGCAAAGATCCAAACTCGAAACGGCAGCCGTCCGTAGTCGAACTGACATCGTCCAAGCTGGACATTATACGATCCACGCCGTTTGAGGAGCGTCGTCTGATCTAACGGTATCCGTTTTCCCTTCCTCCTGCTGGCCGAGAGAAGTGCTTGACCCTGCTTGGAACTTTCTCCCTCTCCTTTCTCTCCCACCTCCTCCTCTCTCTCTTTCTCTTTCCCCGTCTGCCTGCCTCTTTCTCTTACACTCTTGTCCGCTCTCTTTCTTCGTGGTTTTTCCTCCCTTTCGTTCGTTCTTCGAGGTGAAGGCCGCCTGAGGCGGTCTAGCGTAACCGAGGTACAGATTCGGCGAGAAAAAAAGGTGTGCGTGTGCGCGACGATTTTCGCGGGACGAACGATGCGACAGAAGCTCCCCTCGTCGAAATTCAATAACTCTCCCATTTGCCAGTTGCCGTTATCTGCATCGGCGCCGGTGCACGTCGGGTCATCGTGTAATGATCATTCCGCATAAGCGATGAAATACAGACTTCCTGGGCGTGTTTAGTGCACGCGTCTGGCATCTCGATTTTTGCAGTGTAATGAGTAACAATGATCGCGCACCGGCTGTCAGGGCGATCTTTAGAAGTCGATACATAATGGCCTGACTTACCGTCGGAATATATAGGACTTCCGCCGTGCCTACAGGCACTGCACCCGGGTATCCCAGAAGAGACCAGCGCAACACGATCTGCAACGAAACGCATACTGGTTAAACGCGCGGTCATCGGACGTTATTATCACAATACATTATCTGCCGCATGATGTTCTATGCGTTCTAATGAATTTTCTCGGGAACGTAATATATTTAATTACAAATCCGCGTGGACGAAGACGTACGATCATCGATCCAGTTCCGTGCATCACGATCTAGTAGCTATTTATAACAGGATCTATATTTCGTTCACCTTTTTTTCTACTTCGAACTGTGCCATTTTTTATGAACTCTCACACTATACCTTCCGGACACCGTGCGCGATCGCCCGAGGAGACGTTCATCCATCCGCTCGAAAATGATTTCATAATAGGCAGCGCTAAGGGGAGGATATTGTGTAACAGACACGATATCCTGACGTTATCTGTCAGGCCGCTGCGCGAGGACCAGTTGCCCGGGCGTATGCTCCGCACAACTTTGTATCCTCGTGTATCCAGCCGGATCCATTAACGATCAAGGGAATAATCTCGATGACGTGGAAAAATCGCCTCGTCACCCGACACACTTCATCTATATGCTAATCACCCGCGTACGTTGATTATTTCTGCATCCTCCTTCGCGTGCGTTAATTACGGCTCGATCAATTACCGCCGTTGTTTCACACAACATTAGCGCGATTAATAGGGCCTTCGAGGTTCAGGCGGCTTGGGGAAACGGTGGCACGAAATCGTTGCTACGATATCGGGCAAGCGGATCGGAACGAAAACATGCCGTCCGCCGTGCGAAGGAGCGTAATCGAACCGGGCGTGCGTAGAGGCGGCCGGAAAAACTCGGCTCCGGAATCGGTGAGATCATTCCGAATCGCTCTCTGTGGATTTATTGATAGAAGACTGATCTTCTTTAGAAACAAACGAAAAACGAGCTTATCGGGAGTTTTGTAGTTCCATTTTGGCAGGGACGAATTACGTTCGTTCGTTGCCTGTCAAGGACAGTTTCGTTTGACGACGACAAGGCATATGCATCGAAGCAGAGTTCCCGTATAATCTACCACATACCTCTGTTTCGTCATTGCAGATTTCATCTCGTTAATAGGATTTAAAGGAACTCGTGCTCCATGCAAGCGAGAGAAACTAAAATAAACGATCTGCGCGTAAAGACATTCGTGAGAAAATCACGCTTATGCGCGATGAAGATTTCATCTTTCGCACGATTCATTGTGAAGGTGCAAGAATGAAGGCGAGATGGGGCACGGAGACAGGATTCAGCGTATGTTCAGGCAATTTGATCCGTTGTCTCACACACGGCACGACAAGAGGGAACAATTTAAGGTGTCGCGCTACCAGCCTTAAAGTAATTCTAAGCACGAGAACGAAAGAAGTCTATTAAGGAAGATGCTAAAAGTAAGATTCGACGCACGATATATTTACGCTTTAGCGCCTCGGCGGTCGAGGGTGACCAGTTGTGGGCTTGTCGGGCGAGCATCGCGACGGTAGAGCGAAAACAAAAACAGCCGATTAAAACGGCCACGGGCAACACGGCGGAACGGAAAGGGCGCGGGGGAGACTGGATGATTTACGCCTGCTTAGGATTTTTATTAGATCTGGGTTACGACTGCCGTGGCCGCCGTGGGTCAAGCGCGCCTTCTGCGGATACTACTTTCTTTTACAACCAGTTCTTTTCTTACGATGATTGCGCCCATACTTTCCTGCCGGCTAAGTTTACAGTGACCAATCGACCGATTAGCAAGAAAGAAGTCATTACGCGCTCCTCATCTGGCCGAGTTTAGAAAACAGGCACGAGTCGCTCATTTTTCCCCCGCCGGTCGCGTCATTAATATCGCACGGAAATGCCAATTTCACACTCGGCTATCCAATGCGGGCGGTATAAATATGTGCGGAGCAGTTAGTGTCGAAGGAATAGTCGCGCGGGCAGGAAATAGCACGGATCCGTCGCCGCGTTCCGATTAATTCGGTTAACCCTTTCCCTGACGCATCGGTGCCGAGTTGGCGAACATCGCCGTAGCCATATCCCAAGACGTGAAATCTGAAGCGGCCATTAGCGCGAAAACTCTGCCGTAAGAACGAAACGGTAGTTGCAGGGAACGGCAGCGGCGCTATGAATTGTTCTCGTAAAGCTCGCGTCTACACGAGCTAGGACCATCACTGCACGCCTGTACATTTGAGTGCACATACACCGTAACATCGACTACGTCGGCTAGATACAAAATTGGAAAGTCGCCGCTGTCACTATTACAACGACCGACGAAGGACATACAACTTCTTGTTTTCCCTTCCTCAGACCACAAGTTTCTGTCCCTCTCTCCGGCGTCGATGTCGCGCAAAACGTACCGGCACTGTGATAATGCATCTTCCTCTTGAGAGACGCCTCGGCGGGCTTAAAGTGGAAGAAGGACGGCGAGTAACCACTTCCGGGCAGCGAGCTAAGGGCGTCGTCGCGATCCCGGATCACCGTCGCCGGGGCTTCGCGGCCAAGCGCTGCCAATTGGCGACCCTTCGGCAAAAACATCGTGAGGAAGACGAGGAAGGCAGTGGCCAAGAGGCCGTAGGCCAGCCATGCCTCCCTGTCGCTCTCGGTGGCGGCAGCGATCGCGCCGATCGCGCTCGATATCCAGATCGGTAAGGATAGTCCGACGGCCAGGCCGATGAAGGCTGCCTCCCGGTTATTGTCCCTTACGCCACGGGCGCGAACTGCCAAGCATGCGACCGCCACCAGCAGCACGCCAGGATACCTGCAACATCGGTGAGACAGAAGTTTGAGCCAGAAATCGGATTGGATACTTTTCACGCGTACGGAAGGATGTTTCGATTAATGTCCGTGAAATTGTTAACGCGGTCGAACATATCATTTGATTTCTTTCTACTTTAAAATCTTGTCTACTGGTATTTACGATACGATCGGTATGGAAATATATGATGAATCACGAACGTTTTTTAATTGCAATTTTAAAGCGTTCCGAATCACGGTTACGCGTACGAGCGTCGTCCGCGTCGAAATGAAAGGTAACCGCCGAAAGAGGCACTGAAAATGTGTCGGTAAAAAATACGCGGAGAATGGCGAATGGCATCAGAGAGTAAGCGTTCCGTTGCATGACCGAATTTGACGAACGAAAGAACGCCGGTGATTAAAAGCATCGAACGCGGTATCCTCTGCGCGAAACCAATCATTATACAGCCCCGACGTGCTGCGATTACCCAAATAAAGTCATAAAGAAATTACGCTGCCAAGAGAAACTCGTTTCACTTGCGGAAATATGATTCCTTAGTTCCCCGTCAATCGGACGGCCACGACAGTTTACAAATGATCAATTATGAGAATATAACGTGCATACCAAGCCATCGAACTGAATCAACAAAAATTTAACACCCTATTCTTCCCTCGCATGCTCGGGCAGAGTTTAGAATCGGTCAGATAGCTTGGTAGAAAAGTTGATATATCAAAATTTTACCCGAGGGAGGCGACTATCTGGCCAAGCGGAGTCTTGCAACAGGATGCTGAAACGCTCTGACCCGCGCCTTGCACCTGGATCACCGCAGGTGGTTCGCCATAAAACCATTGCCCGACAATGGCCACCTGCACCAGAACCGCGAAGACCAGTACCAACGCCTGCAATAAAGCACGGGAGCATTCTTAAAGGTTAAAATTAATTTCACGTAGAGCGACGCACGATGCAAAACGAGCATGAACGGAAAATGTTAATAATATTGCCTGCCCCACGAAGTGCCTTCGTCCGTGGAGCCTCGCGGCGGCGGCGGCGGCGGGATCGTTTCGTCGGCAGGCTGAAAACCTTTTAAATGTCTTTGACCTCCGACTAATGCGGGGGTACATGCACGTTCCCTCGCGTGGGATCATTACGAGGCGAGATCATTGTTATTGTTATTGTAATTTTGCCGAACAGCGTCTGCCTTTTTCATTAGGCTCCATTGCCGACGTAATGAGACACGAATGTATCAATACGTGGAACTTCCGAGATGTAAAGCCGTGCCGCGGAAACAAAAGGGTGTTTCGAAGGAAATTCTTCAGTTGCGTGCACCGGCGATCACTCTTTCGCGCAGTAAACGGTAACCGATTCTCGAATCTTTATTGGGTGGGAAAATTGGAAAGTGTACGGTGCCGTAAGAGATGTATCTGGATGCAGCAGGGTACAATAATGATTTCCAGAACAATAATATCCCGTTTCCCGTAGATTCGTAGAATCACGTAGTAACTTGCTTTTGCGAAATTCGGTCAATGTGCCGATATTGCCAAAACAGTACGCTAAATAGTGAACTAATAATGATCCGTTGCTGAAAAAAACTCAACGTACCTTCGAGAAGAGTCGATTAATATTTTAGCGCAGCGTACATATATCTATGCATGCCCTGCGACAATTCGTCATTTTGATTTCGCGCTCGCGTAAACGTCGGGTCAATCCGCTTGATCGGGCCCCCTCTTCGTTGGCCGCAATTTCTGCCGTCACGATAGCGTTACGCTCGCGAGAACCTTTATTATTCAAGTCGCGTCTCCCCAGGTACAAATAGTCGAACGACATCGACATCCGGATCACCGGCATAATGAGTGAAAAAAATAGCGGGCATCCTCGGGGAGGGAGAGAGAGAAAGAGAGTCGCCCCGCGAGTTTCTATACCATCGCGTTTGCCGTCGATAGAGGATCGACTACCACCACAGCCGCACCGCGACAACCATCACAGCGCGTACGCTTTTCATTCATCCCAAGTCGTCCGGAGCTGATCGTTCTACTCGCTTTGATACGGAGCAAGCTAACAGACGTCGACGCTCGGAGGAAGCGAGAAAACGCACAATGCAACAGTAGCATCCCCCGATCAATGGGAAGCTATTTCAGTGTACGAACTATAACCGGCGTCTCTTCTTCTTAACCGTCCGCCATTACTGCATAATGCGGGGCGCGGGGGGAAAAAATATAAACGGTATAACGCTATAACGTACGATGCGCTACCGTGAACGACTATATAACCCAGTTGCATAAATATGAAATATATTACACGCCGCTAATGATGTAACAGCGTCGTAACGGACGGCCGTGAGATTATTCTTCCTAGATCACGCTTTTTTTTTCCCCCCGTATCAAATCTCCGCGGATAGTGCACTTTCGTCGGATTAACCCGCTGCGAGCAGCTTGTAATTTGAAGCAAATGAGTGATGTTACCGGGGAAAGTGGCTTCGTGTAATTCGTAACTGACACTGAGAAATCGCTGCTCGAAAACGTTTAATCTGGGGAGCGCACTGTTTTATTATCCGCTTTCTATGGCTTATTACGTCAATGCACGTTCGATCTGTTATTACGCTTACGCGCTACCGCGTCGTTCAGTGCTGTTCAATGTAAAGCGGACACTTAGATTGTATCGGGTTCTACTCACTTGATATGGCGCCGGCAGATAGACGCCGCTGTTCAGGGACAATAGGAAGACGCATTTGACGAGAAGAGCGGCGAATACCAGCGCGGCCGGCAAGCCGACCAGTCGAAACGCCGCGCAGGAAAGCGGATTTTGGCTGAGCGAAGCCGCTGCCGAGAGTCCGGCCAGTAGAAAGAGACCGAGCAAGAGAGCCTGCCCCAGGAACAAATGTCGACTGTTTGGCGCCGCTGCCCTTGCCTAAGAGTAAAACACACAAAGATATTCCTCAGATCAAGATCTTCGTCGTTCTCAAGCTCGTGCCGAACACATACGCGATAATGTAAGAGACACTCAAAAGTATTGCTGCTTACACGCGTATTGCCTGCTTATAAATAAGATTAGGTTTGATTTTCTAAAAAGGGAGAGGCTATGTGATCAAGGTCAATCGATTGCAGTCGCGTGTCAAAATCACTTTACTTGCTCGCAGGGAGTAAGTGAAGACCATAGAGCACGATGGTTTCGCCGCGATCGCGAACGCGCGCGTGTTAATTTTCTCCGATTAGAATAACTAATAAGGGGTAGGGTAACGTGGGGCACGTACGTTGATGTAAAAGTGCGAGTAATCGGAAACTTCCTTCGGGACGGAGAACGGGGGAAAGACGGGGTAATAGTATGGTAATGAGTATCTAGCATGAAGCAGTAAGAATACGTACACTGTTCAGATCCGATGGTGTCTCATATATTATAAATGACTGCGAGCAGCCTGGCTGCTTGGACTGACGTTTATGTACTCGCGCAGACTGATACACGCTAAGACCCCTATCAGCGTTAACCCACTTCAATTACCTACGATTCAATTAAATTATCCCACGACAGCATTATAACCAAAACGAGCCCCGAGTTCGCGAGTGCCAAGTGTCCCGACGTGGCCCTGGGTCTATACGCCACAATACCAGATCCCAGTATTGCGAAGTCCCAAGAAACGGACCATAGGCCACGTTACACCAATCAGCAGATAATTTCACGGCTCCTAGCGTCGGTCACTTCCAGGAGATTCGAAATTGACCGATCCAGGCCGCCGTGAAATTATCTGCCGATTGCCCATAAACCTCTAGTCTGCATGCCATACAGTCGATCTGCATTATGAAAGGCACATTAAGGCATTCTGTACAATATAAACTCTGTATTTACAATGCCTAAAGCCATTACACGGCGAGTTCGAAGAAGACCGCGGAGATTGGGACGACTTGAGCGTGTGGTAGCGACGATCGTCCATAAAGAGCCTGATATCATCCGAGCTGGACATCGTACGGGGGCTTACTATTACGACCTTTCTCGAGGGCTGCCAGCTCCTGGTGCCTGCTCGTCCAACGCTGGCTCCTTGTTCAATGGAGTGTGGCGAGCGAACGTGGAGGACGCGTACGCGAGAGTGTGTTGCACACGTGCAGGCGGGCGCGGGCGCGCGCACGGCGAAACTGCCGATAGACATGCAAACTGGGCCTAGGTCTCGGCGAAATTCTCAGCTCGACGGTTATTGGAGCTTGTCGGAGGAACGAGGGAAAACAATTACGGTGGACTCTGCTCGCTGCTCCGGGGTATTGGCTGTGGACGGTACGAAGGCAGGAGATGCAGCAGAGACGATCAAATATTTCGTTACTCCTTACTCACGGGATCTTTTCGGAAAATATTGTCACAGATAACTTTCTTACGTCGCTCCGAATAATTGAAGTCGTATTACGGTTTGACGACGATTGAGCTGTTAATATATATGTTATAATGTGAAATGTAATAGCTGATAATATTATGTGTGAATTATGGAATGGCGAGATATGCGGAGAAATAAAAAGAAAGGGTGGACAAAGTAGGTGAGATTATGCTCCAAAGCAATCGACTGTTTTATAACGAAGGTATTTAGCTAACCGATATGCATTATTAACATTGAGAGCGCCTCTCCTTTCATTGCGCAATTTTCACCGAGTCCTCTCAACAGAGTTATAAAAAGCGCGCTGCCGTGATGGAGTATCAAGAGGGGAAAGAGGGATAAAAAGAAAGAGACGGAGAAAGAGTCCGGTAAGCTCTATTAATTCCTCGTAGTGCCGGCATGAAAATAGCTATCCTTCGACTTGCGCCGTGACAACGTCTCTCACGCATTCCATTTCACCGAACACAGACTATCGGCCCGATCGCTCGTATCCATGTCCTACTTCTTTACACGATACGCTCCATTCATGCATGCATATCTGTATAAGTGCGCGTGTACACAAAAAATAGTTCACAAAGAAGAGCACGTGATTCGACATGCCGCCACTCACGAGTTACGTCACTTATTATTATTCCGCCATGGCTTATCGCACTACTTGCTCTCGAGAAGAAACAGGACGCCGACCGCGTGACTGCTCGAAACTAGAAAAAGAGGGCCGAGTTTTCATCTCTACGTATTCCGGCCGCGATAAAGAGCAAACGAGTTTCCCCGGCGCGTTAATTTCAACCGAAATCCAGTTTCGACCGCAATTTTTGCCAACCCTGAACGGCACGAAAACCTCAAAGGCTGCCCACGAGAGGCGTCACCGCAAGCCAAGGTCGTTGCCTGACCAAGGACCCCAGAGTATTATCCAAACTGATCAATCCGAAACACGCAGGAGATAATTCGGAGAAATAAAAGTATGTCTGATTGTCGAGCGGGCTCAAAAATGGTGGCTGTGCTCCTAATATTCGACTCTCGCAGACGGCCGGACCGCGAAGTTTTAGCCCTCGACAAAGATGGAGTGAGCGCAGAGATGACGGAATACACGTGTAGCAATTGAACCAACGATCGTATCCGACGCGCGCAAACGTATCCGTACAGCTCGTTCCTGCATAAATTTCGAACTTATTACACCGTAAATTAACTCCTCCCACCACCATAACGCTCCGAATATCCCATGCGCACGGCGGAGACTAATTAAATCCACAACAGGAGATAATAAAGCGCCGAGCGTCTAACGCAACAAATTTAGCCGGCAACACGTATACCGGGAGCCACTTAGAATAAAGCGAGGAGACCCGTCTCTACGGGCTGAGCCTCTTAAAAACACGAAACAGTCCCGCGATAATTGTCCTCCGGTAACCGGCGATAGTTATCGCGCGCGAGGCTCGTTATTTCCGCTCCGCAGGGTTAACGCTGTAAGACCACCGGCTCTTCCCACTGACCTTGAGCAGCACGAAAACCTCGAAGCCAGCCATGAGGAGCATCGCTGCGGCGCTGAGCGCTGCCAGTGGCAAGGCCCAAGGTCGTTGCCTGAGGAGGGACCTGGAGCCGGCCGGCGGACTCTCGTTCTCCTGCGGACTCTTCCTGCCGGGCATCCTGAAGACGGATATCGTCCTGTTCGGCGCCGGCACGCTGACGACACTCGCGACACTCGCCAAGCCATTCCGCTCGCTCCCGGTGCCGCCGTCCGAGCGGACCAGGAAGAACTCCGTCGACAGCTCGTAGTCCCTAGACTCGCGCGTCAAGTGCCCGAGGCCGGACGAGCCGGTCGTCGCGACGCCGACGCCGACGCCGACGCATGGCAAGCCCAGCCAGGACGCCGTGGCCCATGACAGGACTATCGAGGCCAGTCTCATGTCCTCGGAGCAGCGATGCGACCGTATCGTCACCGCGACATGCACCGCCTCCTGCGTAGACGCATCATCCTCGCGTACATCCTTGGCCGTTCACGCTTCAGGATTTCGATTTACACGCGGAACGACGAGATACCTGAAAGCACACCGGCGCGAGCCTGTTAGTGGGAGCCAGTCGGCGCGCGGGCGGATCTTGTTCGCGCTCGTGTCTTGAATTTGTTAGGGACCTCGAGCCGGCGAGAATATTGAAAGGCATAGATCACGCCGCGGCCGGCGACCGATATAATTGAAACTGAACTTTTGCTTTCGCCCGGCCGACGTTCTTCTGCCGGCTGTTTATTGTCGAGTGTATATGTACTCCGGTGTGTTATGTTTTATAATGAGATTTTATTGGGTAAGTTTGGTTGGTAGGGACAGCTCGCTTGGGCACGTGGAAGCGTTGCGGCAGGCTCACTTTGTGAGAGAACGGACGTTACAGCGCATCCGTAGAAAATGATAAAATGCTCAGGCCTGCCGCAGGAAGTTCTCAGACTGTCGCTTTTGTTTCTCTCGCTGCTTCTACGACGCGTCGCGCGAGTTTTGTAAGACTCCCCGGCTCCCAGCCGATTCGGTGTGTACGCGAAGCGAAAGTAAGATCGTAAAACTATTAATGACCGTCAGCCGACGAAAGATATTATCGGCCGATATTTTGTAACATTCGTATTTTTGCATTCCTAATTGCATCCGCTCATGCGTTGAGGCAACTACGTGGCAACGGATATATTCCAATATATTCTAAGGAGCCTCGACTGGTGGGTTTTAATTAAAATATTAGTGCACGCCATCCCGGCATAATATTATCGGACCATTTAGAACGCATTATTAACCAGAATGAGCCTTCCGACGCGGCTGTAATTATTCATACCCTAAGTACGCCTAATTGATGATTATAGGTTAAAATTCGCGGCAATAATTTAGGCTCGTTACGGAGACGCGCGTGCATGTCCCTGTTTTATCGGACGTCAACTCGCGGCGCTAATTATTGCGCGACAACGAGGGGCGTATGGCGCTGGCGAGTTAACAGGAAAGAGTGTTCCTCCGATGGCGCGGCCGATTAATTTGCTCGTTCTTTTCGCCGAACGCGCGACCTCACACCCAGCCTCATTACTTAAAGAGACACAACGTACGTTAACGTATCATTGAACCTGACGAAAGATCGCATTAAGCGTAACTGCCCTCTGCGCTCTGACCACGATGAATTGCTGCTGTAAAGAGAGGCACGTAATAATGGGCCGATAAAATTAAAATCCCCGGATAGACGTTACCTTTAACGACAGACTCTACCATCCCGAACGTAGATCGCCTAGGCAGGCCGCGGCGCTCCGCGAGCCCTCGTTTACCGAGCGACAGTTATGAATAAGTAGATTCGGCCGTTAATAGTCGGACACGGGATATACAGTTACGCGGCGAGCGTCGATCACGAGATACGCGGCCATAGTGAGATCGTAACGTAAATCGTCCGCGCAGTCCTAGCCGTCGCTAAGTATCTAGTTTCGCGGACCCCGCCCAAAAGGGATATCCCTTACGAGACGCGCGTCTTCTTTACTCACGGCGTTCATGAATGAGCGGCGGCCGGCTAATAATGGAATATTTACCGTCCTCTCGTCGTTAACGGGACGACATGCGCGCAGAAGGTTCGTTACGGGCGGAACGAGTGCGCGCGAATGAAATGGGAGCGGGCAACGACAATGGCGAGAAAGTGTGGAAATATGAGCACTTTTTACGATGAAGCTCGGAGCGCGCGCGCGAGTCGAGCGAGTGCCATTCACATAATGGGACAATTCCGCGGCGTAAGTGGATTGCGCTCACTCTCGCGCCGTAGTTAGAATCGGTAAGACTCGTTTGAAACGCGGCACGTGGCCCGTTGCAAGCGGCGTGCGTTAATGCGCTCTTTCTAACGCGTTCTCGGTCGATCGTAAGCAAGCGTCGTTTAATCTCACGGCGATCCCGCTGTCTGAGGCGGCATTAGTTCGCTCGGATCGTGCTCCGCAAGTCGAGTACTTATTGTTATAGCCAGGCATGACCGAGCCGTAGGCACTCGCTTATTCTAACACCATTAACTATTACGAACAGGGTCAGGCGTAAGTAGAGTGAAGCACGAACGGTCTAAACTGCGGCGAACGCCGCGAAAACAGATGCTACGTACGAAGTGGTTTTCAGAGTGACGAGCTATGGGACGAGGAACGACGAGATTTTAGTCCGCTGCCGCAGACGTAAATTTTAGACTGGTGGGCGTGCAGATCGGCGCAGTAGGTAGAATTTGCGGGGCGTCGGGAGATTTTGCGGATTAACGGATGTGATTTATGGTACGTCGAGGAAGAACAAACGTGATGCACGTCAAAAGAATATCTTAAGACCACCAACAACTGTGACGGGAGAACAACGTGAAATCGACTGGACAGTAATATTTGTATCGAAGCGAGTCCACGCTCGCTGGACGTGGCGAACTGTTCAAATCAAATGGCGTTGATTTCATCCGACAATTACTCCTGCCGCGCGCGCAACGCACGATCGAGCATCGGGAGCGCGGAACTTCGTCGCGCGCTCGATCATTCGAGGCGAGCGCAAGACTGTACGTGTACGAGCGGATTGAATGATCACGAAGGCGGAAATGTGTCTCGGGCCGTGCGGCCAGCATTGGAAGGCGCGTGATTTATCGAAACGTTTTTACACTGACGCGCTGTCTATTCTCTCGGCGCGGCCGACGGTGTCCGGGGCTAGCGAGAACAAGGTCCCCACGTGTCAGTCCGAATCATAGACCTACGCGTCGACGCATACACCCGTCTCCGATCAGAAAAATGGCAGTGAAAATGAGATGAGCGCGTGTGTCGCGTCTGGCAATTGGAAAGTTTAGAAACGCAACTTCTTTTTCTTTTCGTCCGAAACCGCTTATGGATAGGCGAGCGAGCGAGCGAATTTCTCTCTGCGCCGACTGAATAAGGTTCTCTCTGGGGCACAATTCGTTTCTCAACCTCTCGGACGTCGTATCATCGCTCCATCAGGACCGTGGACGATCGATGTTCCGGGGCATGCCGGCGGCCTTGTCGATCCTCGATACACTCCTTCCGCGCTTGTCCCTCCAAATTCGTCCTTGAGACTCCGCGCTTCTTTCCGTGCGACTCGGCGAGCGTGCGAAGCGATCTATCGGGGAACCTCGAAGACGGCCCGAATATCTCCAGCCAATCTCTCCACGTCGATCTGTCCGGCTCGGCCGCGTACGGCGGCTGACGACGTTCTATATCTACGGACTGTATTCGTTTCACCGCACACCAAGTATTCTGTCGGAACGAGTCGGGGCCTCGTTTCTTTCGTATGGAGAAGAACCTACTCTCTCGGCAGGACGTTACGGAGTCTCCGGAGCGCGCGGCTTGACTTCGAGTTGGGCGACCTCGAGGCGCACGTTAGGAGAGCCACGCTCCTACTAAACCGGCGAGCACTCTCGAGGGCCAAACTGGAAGCAGACTGGAGTTCCGTCCTGCGGAGGTGAAGCCTATCCGTTACGGAGGAGCCAGGGAGATGGTGATGACGATGGTGATGGTGCTGGTGGTGGTGGTGGTTGGTGACGATGGTGGTAGTGGCTCTGGCGGCGGTGGAGAGGAGCAGGAGCGGATCGTTCGATCCTGGAAAGAAACTTCTTTTCACCGCTCTCTCTCTCTCTCTCTCTCTCTCTCTCGCGAGCCCCGCGCGCTTGACAATAAAACGTAAACGATCGTAAGTGCCGGGATACTCGATGATCGGGGCGGAAAAAAGAAAATACCTGCGTGTCCGGGGAAAAATATGGAGCGAATGATGATGATTAGAGCCGCGAGGGTATCGGAGGCTGGCTGAATCTCGGCCCGCAGAGCTTCGGGGTATGACATTAGCAGGCTATCATCTCGGATAATTATTCTATTGTACGCTCTTGTCCGTCACACTTTGACGTGACGGATTGCGGACTTCAAGGCCAGAGTCTGTCGAATGCGACGTCATTCTTAAGATCTGCTAGCCAGAAGCAATCAGTGTCGGTTTATTAGCTGTGGCGAAGGTATTATTGGTGTAGTAAATAATTTCTATGTTTCGTACTGTTGTAACGTTTCGATAATGTTCGTAACATTTGAAAAGATATTCGACCGCGAACCGAGTGACACGTCACTTTTGTCGGATGCTTCTCGCTTTCGTGCAGTTTCGAACGAAGGTAATTTCGACGATGTCCGCCCCTGACACGAACGACGATGAAGGAGAGAGGGATAAACGTAAAGAGAAAGAGCAGGACCAAGGAGAAGAGGGAAAGGAAGAGCGGAGAAAGAGGAAAGAAAGAGAGAGAAGCTGGTCCTCCGACATCGAGGACCGGACCCGGCGACGCATTTACATATCGGACGTGTAATAACCTCGAAAAAGTTTTAACAATGGCCCGAGGTCCGCTTCGGGTGAGGGGTGAGAAGGGAGAGGAGAAAGAGAGTCAGAAGCGAAGAAGGGAAGAAGTAGGAGGACGAGGATGAGAGCCGATTGAAGACGCGTTTAACGAACTCTCCAATTCTGCGGAATGGCACCGGCACACATTAAAATTTCTCCGAATCGAAAAGTGATACAAAACTTTTTCACTGTCACTCAATTAATTCAATCAAATTCAATCTACACACAATTGTTAAGGACTGACATATTGTATTGACTTATACTTGATTTATGTGTAGCGTATATGTTGAACATATGAAACATAGCATTGTAATGAAAAATTTGGTAGAGAACACTGTTTTAGTTACTATCCGAGAACGTGCAAGTGACTTGAAAGTTTATAAGGCAAGTACATTAAACGAACTCAATCAATTCTGCGCTAATATGCGACGGTCGTAAAAATACACGGTACAGGATATAAAACGGGAATTCCTCGAAATGGCAAGTTACACTTTCGACCGCGAAACGAGAATGGTACAGACGAGGAAGGAATATGACATTCTTAACATCTTTAGAAAGAGAGAGAGAGAGAGAGAGAGAGAGAAACGTAACTAATGTACGAGCAATCAAGCTTTTTATAACGAACGAACCCGTTACCTAGCTCAGCACGTTACGTCATAGTAGCACCAGCTACCCGTAAAACGGAGCGGTATCTTTGAATCGAAACGAAAAGACGCCGGTAACGAATACCGCACTTTCGTCAGCGCCTTATCAGCCCGTGAAACATTCTCTCCGTCCAGTCCCGACAATCGTGCGCGTGTATACTTACGCGCTCCAAGCAACATTCTTCGCATTCTGATGAATGGTAATAGTAAATCGAAAATTACAGATTTACGAGCCGCCACAAATTCAGGGATTGTTCTGAGAACGAAGGTCGAAGCCCCGCAGTGCTAGACGTACGTTTCGCGACCAGCGACGCAGGTATGCGTGAAACGTCCGTTGCACGTCCGGCGTGCCGGGGGATACTCGAACGAATTAAGTGACATCGAAGTGCAAACGAGTTAAGATGCGTAGCGGTACGTTTCCCCTCCACGCGAGGTAATCGCACGGCGCGCGATAGTGTAACGACTGGGCAATTCGTTCGTAATGAAACGACTGGGACGGGCACGCGCTCGTCCGCGCGTCTTCGGCTGCGGCGCGTCACGGTTAAATACGAATGGCACGTAAAATCGGAGGGGCCCATATGGCGCACGGGAAGAAACTGTATGACACTGTCCGTCACTCCCTTGATCCGCCCGGAATTCCGTCGGCCTTTTCAGAAATGTCGGCCACAAAAGTAATTGCGGCCGACTGCTTTCGGCACGGCTCGGTATCGATTGCCGTGGTCTCTCGAAAGTCATCGGATCCTCGCGAACGATCATCGATGTTTAGGCAAGGAGTCTCTCTAATACGGATCAAGCCCCTCCGAACCTGTTTCGTATTTATTTCTCGTTGCGCTTTAAGCATCGATACGGCCCACGCATTATTAATTTTCGTATAATGAGAGGAAACGAGCGCTGTCGGTTACGCTCATCTCCGTGAGTCGTACTCGAGAGTCGTGCGAGCGTGTATGCGGATCGTCTCCGATTTCAGCAAATTTTCGGTTCACGTAACTGTAAAGTCCGGCGCAATCTTAATCGACCGGTTAAAGCGCTATTCCGTCGTTTTGGATCGGAGCGAATAATTTCGCAAGTGGTACAGGAGACGAGGTATCTCCTGACGATCGTTAAAGTCCGGACGACAGTGAAGCCTGCGTAGCGGTGCATTTCCTTTCGTTTCGCGTAAGACGTAAGGACGTAAGAGATCGCACGGACGTGCGCTAGAATAGATACGTGGGCGCGTAACGTCACAGATCAATGATCGTTTCGCGTATATACACAGAGGACACACGTTCGGTAGCTGAGGCCTCTTTGTCTCTCTTTCTTTCTCTCCCTTTCTATCTTTCTTCTCTCTTCTCTTTGTTTCTCTCCCTCTCTCTATCTCTCTCTTTCTCTCCCTCGCACTCACTCTTTCCCTTCTCCCCCTCTCGTAGGGTTCGACGAACTCTTTGTCTCGAAAACCGGACAAACCGTTTGCACGCCGTCGACGTTACCTCGAGACTTCGTCTCCGATAATGCCGTGTATGCCAGCTCCATTTCTTGCGCTTCTCTCTTGCAACAATGTTGCCACCGCCGAGCAAGACGCACGGGAAAAGATAAAATATCGAGGGTACCGAAATTGGCCGCCTCTGCCAGGGCCGAGCGGCCGCGGCGCGACGACCGGCAGATTTCAAGTGGCCGTCCTGAGGGTCGCGATAATCGTATGTGCATTCCCCTTGACGTGCTGACGGCAAAAAAAGCTTCGCCGCACTCGACATGTAACTTTTACTTTTAATTGGCCAACGGCACGTAGTAGGTTTGCTCGCGTCGTCGGCCTGCGTGATCGGCGCGATAGTCTTCGGACCGTTTCTATGATAAAAATCGACGATACACCTCTGGGCGATTCTGTGATTATGATGCATCGTGATGCAACAAAGCCCGGAGACAAGCTGTGCAGATGAAATATCGATACCGCCGACGGGGAGATCGAACGTGTGCGTCAGCGAGTGCAACGACGGCGACGAGTAAAAATGTGCACACCTTGAATTTTGATGCACCGACAAAAAATCGCCCTCTCGTACTCGTTATGTAAGTTTTACTTTTAATTGACGGTTCGACGCGTGACGCGCCTGCGAATTTCGTCGAATCATGCCTGACGGACGTACCTTTGTATTATCTTTATGCAAAAGTGCTTTCGGGATGTGTTGCTGATGACTTTGGCAGTTTGCTGTAATTGTGGACTAACGTTCAGGCGGAAGCAAAAAACGAAGCTCAACATGTTGCAGAATGCATTTATCAATTACACTGCCCCCCGAGAACGTACATTAGACACAAATATGTTGAATTCAGGACATCTGTACGTAATGTGAAAAAT
The DNA here is from genome assembly GCA_963942575.1 of Priocnemis perturbator. NCBI lineage: Eukaryota > Metazoa > Arthropoda > Insecta > Hymenoptera > Pompilidae > Priocnemis > Priocnemis perturbator. The sequence continues at coordinate 10,834,741 of OZ012653.1, forward strand.
GTAAATGTATGCATACCACTATTGTAAGTACAGAGGAAAGTTTTCCCTCAGTAAGTGATTAAAGTGGTCGTGCACTTACACGCACGTATGCTCAGAGAAGTCGCGCATTCTATGTTAACGCCTTCTTTTTCCATTGTATTCATTCGTAACCTCGTTTTCCCACTGTACCAGGGCAACGATGTCGTCCACGATTCACACGTCGAACGCAAGATATTAAAGTCGAATCAGGATGCGGGCTTTACCTGTACGGGAAAAGCATTCGGGAAAAAAAGAAAACCACTGACAATATGCTCGTGGCATTTCTCTGTTTTCACAGAATGTGGCACGTACCAGCGCATACAGCGTTCCGGTTTACATACTCTCAATAGCATTGTTGCGCTCGAAATCGTTCTCTCTCGATGCGACAATTATGATAACGGAATAATTTATCATCCTTCGACACCGCTTGCTCCAAACGCCGCGGTCCAACGAGCGCTCGCCTCTCGGACGCAATCCGGGGCTGGAAATAATTCGAGGAATCTGCCTCGATAATTATACCGAGCCCACTGCGAATTCCAGAAACGCGATTTTGCGCTCGTTAATCGCAATAAAAATTCTCCGGGGGCATGGTTAATTTCGTCGCGGCAAAAAGAGCCGTGGCTCATCGGTGCTTCTTTCGATTCGTTTTTCCCGGGGCTCGCAAGCTCGCCGCGCGGACTTTTTTTCACCGCGCCGATGCAACGATGTTGCCGACAGTTAAGGAGCACCGGGGAGAGAAACATAAAATATCGGAGGCACCGAAGTCGGGAACGTGAGATTCGACCGATCCGCCGTATCCGCTGAATCCCGTTGGGGCGAGGACCGGTAAAAATATGTGCATCCTTAATACCGACACGTGAGCGGGCAACACGTTTATCACGTTCGTTAAATGAAATTTTATCCTGATAACAGTTACGGCCGTAAATTGGCGGGATAAGGCGAGTTTCGCGTATCGGAACTATTTAACGCGCGAACGGGACATTCGGCGACCCAATTACGGCCGAGGAGGGAGTAAAGAGTGACGATGCAATTTAGAATTGTGCTCGATCGAAGGCACCACCAGTCACGGATGTTCGTCCGCTAAACTCCGGATTCTGTACTTGTCGCAAGTCATACTCGGTCGAATGGCACCGAATTCGTGCGTTTCTCAAACTTCCTTACAGAACCTTAAGCGCGGCCAATTTCTCTGAGATAGAAAAAAAATAACGTCGAAATAAGCGTAATGACTCGCGCTTAGTATAAAATGTATTTTAATACGGTTTTTATCTAATCTTACGACTAACGACATCGTGCAATAATATCCGTAATGGCAGAACCTTCATGTTTCGTCAGACTGAGCGCCGTCGATTTCTTTCGGCCTCATCAAATCACCGATCCGCCGCTTCGGGCATTAACTTGACGACTATTCCTCAGCACACCCCGATAACGATCAATAGAGAATGTCCCAGCGGAGAGGAGTGCGTCGGACGAAAAAACGTCCTCGGGGAAATGGACACGAGACGTGCGAGAATACGAAATCGAGCGCGACGGAATACTGCCGGGTCTGGAACGAGCCGAGGCTAATCGGTGGAAAGTGGCGACCAGCGACATTATCACCGACGCACGTTTCAAATTCCCCGACGAACAATGGATTTCGTCGGCCGCGTGTCGAAAAATGGAGCCTTCCTCGGGGCGCACAATGTCTCCGAGTGGCACTGCCTGGCCACACCCGGTTACTTTCTCCGCCAAAGCCAAAGTCATTCCTGTACCGTAAGTTACCACACGTTAATGACGCAAGCTGCCCACGCGATCTAATGTAAGGTATGGCGTACGTAAGGTTACACGCTTCCCCTCTCGCGCGCGCACGCGTGAACGCTGTCCAAATAAGGGGAGGGGGAGGGGAGAGAGAGTGTGTAAGGAATGTAAATTACCGTTGACAGTGAAAAAAGATTGATTAACTCGCGAAGTCGCGAGTATTAGGTAGGGAAAGTGTGTGTGTGAGGGAGAGATCCATCGACCCTCGTCAAATTTCATGATTGTCATATGTAGCTTTGATAAGAAAATATATTCTTTCGTTAGGTCGCAGTTGGCCATTCTTCTACCAAGCTTACGAGCGGCACCCTGGATTCACACTATGCAAAAGTATTGAGTGCCGGTACTTCTGTTCATAAATTGTTGTCTCTTTCTCATCGTTCGGCATCGACGTTCGACGTGAGAATGCTTGAACGCGTCAGTGACTCGTTATGTTATGCCGTGCGTTCGATGTCCATTACGCTCACAATCGACGAGTCCCCGATGCAACGAGCGTACGCGCACGACGTCCTTCCAGGACGATTATTTCCGTCCGAAAGAAGCTGTCTCGCATCATGAGTGTCTTCGGTGCCGGCTATCGAGCTCGTGTGAAATTCTTTCCTTCGCCTCGGGAACCCTAAAAGTTGCGGTGCGCCAAACTGCGCGTCGCGGGCGAAAGAGGTGCTGGGCCGAGCCCAGTTTGCCGGAGAAAGAGAGGAGAAAGAAGGAAGGAGCAGGAGAGAGTGGGTGAGAGAGCGAGAGAGGAAAGAAGTCGGTTGCAACCGGTTTCAACGAACTAAAGCTAAATAAAGTCATGTACCGGCACGAAGAGAGGATATCGCCACGCTGATAATTGCAGTCTCGAAAAACTTTAGCCCTCTACGTGCGCGTACGGCCACCTATCGCCGCGAGTCTAATACGGACCTAACGTGAATCAGGAAAATCTCCTCACGGCACTGGGATCGTCGAGTATTGTAAAATGTCAGGCAGAAATGAAGTACAGCTGCCTTAGACATAGGGAACAACTGGTGCTTGTCAGTCTTGACTTACAATCAGAGTATTGATAATAGAACGTTTGGTATCCATCGTTTTTACGGCTTTCATATTTCAAGCATCCCGCCGTTCGAAACAATGCTCACTCGGAGTTTTTGGGGATCACTTGTTCAGCCTCGACATACCAGACGTCGCGATTGAAAATTAGATCGAGTCGTAGATTGGTCCGCGATGAAAAAGTGGATGTGACTCCAATCGTCGGAGTTACGCCTAGACGAACAGACTCATTCGCGCCTCGTCACGTTTTAAATTACAAGGCCGCCGACGACGAGCGTCCGAAGCTGTACGTCGCGCTAAACTTATTATATCAGAGCTAAGGCACGCCGGCGCGAAGTGGATCTCGGGCCAGAGCCACGATCGCACGATTCGTCTCGATCGATCAAGGATCGTAACATTCCAGCTTCCCCGAGTCATTCCCCGGCCGCGTACCTCCTTTTGGCTCTTTTTGGGCTTTGATACGTTGATAAGTCGACCCTTCCACGACGATTCATTTGAATATAAATCCGGCTGCCTGCGCTCGGTGGTTGGAGCTCACGGGCAGACCCGAAGGGAGGAAAGAGCGGAGCGTTTCTCTGTTCCTCGGCGGACGGAGAGAAGGGAGGAGAAAATGAAGGAGAGAAAGAGAGAGGGAGCGGGAGGAAAAAAGGACGAAAGTTAACCGGGAGCAACCCTGAAGAGAGGGACGAAGAGCGCGGACGAACGGACGGGAGGGAGTTGGGGAGGTCGCGGGGAAAAACGAAAAGGAGAATCCGGCTTTTTTATTCGTCGCTCATTGTAACCGCAAACCGCGGTGGTCGGCCGTGCAGGATATTTTTTATTCACCTTATTTTGGGCTCGTCTCAGGGCGCACTTTTTTCTGTTTTAATACTTTCGTACCGGGGCCCGGCCCGTAGGTGGGGGCAGGCCGCCGTATTCGCCGTCTCGAAAGGGGCCTTACCCTTCCACGAGAATGTCGAGTAATACCGCTTACGCGTAGTATTCGGTAAGAGGATCCTCAAATTTAAGAGGGAACTTAAAGATCCTTTTCGCTAGCAGTGATCGCGTGTTTATGGCGTCGGTTAGTCGGTTCTTCAGGGGTATTTAAGACGACTGACTAGATGTGTGCAAGTAAGGGTATGTCAAGGGTCATTAGTCGATAATTATGTGATACTTGTCGCAATGCAAGTGTCAGATGGAATATCAACAAACGCGCGGAGCAGCCAAAAAGAGTAGGATTTTGTATGATAAAAAGCTGTTCACTGAACAAAATTTGTGTGATACCTTGAAAAAGAATTGAACCCTGCCTAATCTCGTAGTTACGCACGGTTCACCCTGAGCATACATATTTCATTGTCACATCACAAACGAGATCTTTCTCGACACGATTATGCGGCTTATTTCCTTTGGAAGAGACCTTAGCCTCCAAAAGAATGATAATGCGTTCGCATCAATTCGGACCACGGTCTTATTGTTGAAGCTGGAAACCCTTTGTCCATCGATATCACGGTGCATTTATGTCCGGCGACAGCGGCAACTTGCTTGAAAAGAAAACAGGTAGCTCAGAAATGATGTGGAAAATGCAAGTGACCTGCCCTGACATGTAAATGATGTGGAAAGCATGAGCGTCCTGACTTAATTAACCATTACCCGCTCGCCCGATGTACTTACTAGTTGCTTGCGCACTTATCATGACTAACTAAGAATGATACGATGAAATCAGATAACACCACAAAAATATATGTTTTTAACATGACACGATCGTGAATTTGTACCGCGATTTGCGGAGCACTCCATATAATGGAGTAATTATATCTTGTACGCCTGAAAAGAAAGTTTAAAGGAAACCTTTTCGACATGGCCAACCGTTCTTTGACAATTCTGTAGTATACACGTTAGAATCGTCAAGCAATGCGGCATTTCAACGACACGCCACATGAGCGACTAACACAATGCTCTACTCTGAAACAAAGCCGTCTACCCACACGCGCAAAAAGAGAAACCAAAGAAAAAATAAATTTCTCTCGGACGAAAAGACGAGAAGAGTAAACACGTCTCAAAAATGATCCTTTCAGATGCGCACCACGGCACAGACTTCCGACAAAACGTATCCAGGCCCGACAGAGGCATTGTTACACGCGTTTCTCGCTCAGCATTATTCCGTTCTCCCCGGCCAGACACGTTGTTCAGGAAACTTTTATTACGCCGTCTGCCAAGGCCGAAAGCTCACCACGAAATATCAGGGAAGCCCTCGCCGTCGCGAACGAGAAAGCAAAAGCGAGGGAGAGAAAGAAAGAAAGGAGAGAAAGAGAGAGAGAGAGAGAATGAAAGGAGACGGCAAATGCGAAAAGGGGAGAGAGAGAAAAGGACAGACGGCGAAAGAAAAACAGGGAGAGGAGGGGGAGGATAAGAGAGGCGTAAGTATACTCGTACGTACGCGAAACGTTTATGTTCCTCCCATCGACGTACGCACCGACACCAGCGAAAATGCCCGGCGCGCACCTACTCACGCATATGCGCGCGTAAACCGCCGCGCACGTGTCTGCGTGCGCCTCGCGATGGAGTAACGATATTTATTATATGTCGGCAATGAATTATGGGCCGTTAACTTTGCCTTCGTGACGCGGCCCTTCGCTCCGACCGGAGCCCCAGAGACTATACACATCGCCACTGCGGGGCAACGAAAAATGAACGGCTGCACTCTCCGGCACCGCGGTGCCGGCGATGCCGAGGACTCGAGGAGAGGGTGTCTCGCGAACGCCGTAGTCGGGCGTAGAAAAACCAAATTGAAATTGGAAAATGAAGGCCCGGGAGGCTGCTAAATCACCCGGTCAACGCACGATTTCACACGCCGCGACACGTGCGACACGCGCGAGATATGTCAAAGTAAATGCGCGGGGCAATCAACAATAAAACTTAGTCTTTATTTTAGTAAACTACTTTATTGCTGTTAACCAGTAATGACAGCTAACCGAAACGATTCGAAATACCATTGGAGTCGTAAAAGTGAATGCCAATGCCAATCGTTTTTACGAATATCTTTATTGAGAAGCAACAACCGAGATTCTACAGATCGTCTAACAAGTGGGACGTACCGATGCGTCGAATGCTATACCGGAAGGGAAAATAATTACCCCGTGTCAAACGGTCATTAAATGCGATACAAAAGTTCTTGGAACAATCAAAGTAACGGTGCCACGGTTAATGAGCGTCTTTCATTACGCCTTATTTCGCGCAACGACAATAAACGATTCGACGCGAAAACGAGCCACGCTTTATCTTACCGGCGACTCACCTACGGTCAAATAGATTCCACGAGCTTGTTTCAATATATACGCGAACATTGTAAGCACGTGATCAATATTATCGAGTCTGCGGCATATAGTGTCTATGTTATAAACTTGATACTATGAACCTCATATCCGCAATGTACATATATCGGCGTTATAGACTCTATAAACCATCATCGTACTCCCTGGGCATTAGACGCTACATCCCCGCGCACGCGGATAGCGAGTACAAAGTAACGCTCTCCAGCCGAGAGGAGCAAAGTGTACTGTACAAAGAGGAAGGAGCACGGCGGGTCGTGGAGACCGAAAGGGAGGAAAGAAGAAAATTCACGAAGGAATTAATCAATAACGTAATATCGCGTGTTCCTTCGGCAATAATTTTCGATATCGCGGAAGTCGCCGGCCGAGAGAGCGGCGAGGCGCGCGCGCGCGCGGTCGTTTCTCAACTCGGAATGCCGTGGAAGCTCACCGGCTGACAAATAATCACCATTTCGCAGGCGGCTTCCGTGATGCGGGGAAATTTCTCGGCGCGTTTAAGGTGCCCGGCTTCGTGGGAAAGTCGCGACACGCGTACCCGCGGACGGCACCCCGGCTAAAAACGGCTGCCGCGCGTCCACGAATAAGCGTATGCCACTCTTTACGCCCCGCGCCAATTTGCATAGTCGGTCGCCACGAGGTGGAGGCGGATGAGGGGACGCTTAAAGCTTCATTAGCATAATAATGAAGAGACGCTAGTGGCTGCTTTCTTCGCGGCTGTATACATCGGAACGGTCGGCCTACGTACCGTCGACCGACCGTTGCTCTCGTCATCCATTGACAATGGGATGCGGGCAGATCGCGGGACCCGGGGGCGAGTAACGCGACCACGATAAATGAAGACTCTTTCTCGCGCCCCGGACACATTGCCGGTCAGATGTTCCGCGACGTGCCGATCCGCTCGGCAGACGTGACTTACGGCGAACGGCGGGACGAAGAAAGGGCTCTGAACGGTCGCGAATTAATGATTATAGAATTCGGTTCGCCTCGACTAATCACTTCCTTCTACAAACAATGCGGCTCTTAATGGACGCGAGCTTTACGATGTACATTTGTTTTCATTGTTCTGGGTCGTGACCACTGGCTAATTAACGTCTGCAATTATTCTCGTCATTTAATGTATTGCCGTCGATGTGTGAAGCCGCAGCCTTATATGCAGACTGTCCGGGCGATGCACGGTGTGCCTGGAGTGACTGAGATTGTTAAGCGATCTTTCAAATTCGATATTTCGTGGGTGTGAATGTTTTTCGGAGGCTGTAACGATTGCTTGATTATTATCATAAAAGCAATCTAGTGCTTTCCGAAAATTCCAGTAGGAACATACCATTGTACTCATCTTTTTCGACCGATCGAAGATAACACGAGAAGCGTTTAAACAAAATTGCATACGGAAACGGTTCTCCGCACGCACGTGCAACGGGGAATGTCACCTTTCGCAAAAGTGCAATCCGATGTCCTCGCCTGGCTATTTACTAGGTATCCTCGTGAGAATTGCCGCGCGCGGTCGGCCGATGTTTCGAATCGGCTAGGCTGTGAGAAATCCTTGATCGTGTTGTCGTTTTATGTAAAACATCCCTTCGTAATCTAAATACTGACCGGCCCGGTGACATTCCTTGGACCGACCATTAGCTCGTGACGCAACAACGGATTAATTCACGAGAAACGATAAACAGAAACTAGTTTCCCTAGCCGCTCGCTGTCGAAAGCATAGAGGAATCAGCTCCGAGATCAGTCGAAATCATGGAGCGATTGAGCGAGCGTGACAGAGCAGTTTTAAACATGATCTTCGATCCGCTGCAGCCTCTCGGGCACGATAATAGTTTTCCGAAGGATGTAAATCGGGATCTCGGTATGTGAAACGCGCACGAGTAATTGCGAGATTGTCGGGGCAAAACGCTTGACACGTTCCACTTGCATCGCCGATCGGTTACTTCGATGCGACCGCGACCGCGACCGCGACCGCGAATTGACTGCTTACAATTAGATTGATCATTACGGAGTTACGCGAATCTCTGCACTCACTGCTGGATAGCTAAACGAATCTGTTAGGGTTCTACATATTTTCTTGACGTGTCGACTTGTCGGTGTTGATGAATAGACATTACCTATATCGGTGATGGTTCGAACAAACAGTTATGGTGCTTCTTTGTGATCTGCTAAAACGACTAGACCATCAATTTATCTATCAGTTTCTATACATACTAATCCATGTGCAGAAAGTAAATCTACCGTCAATGATAATTTTCCTATTCACAGCCATGTGCAGCATCCTCTCGTGTGCGCATATGGATAGCGTACACCATTATCGTACCATTGTTCGTTGGAACCCCGTATCCTTAGATCGTCAAAATTTATCTATTAAAGTCCTTACTTACCAATAGAAATATCTACCTGGAACAGATTTTAAACTCTACCACATTTCTAGATGCAGAGAGCCAGGCTGCAACTGAAGAACTCGATACAGAAATCCTGGAAATGGTCAAAAAGGCAATATCTCTCGCAGAATCGGACAACTTCGACGAATCGTTCCGTATATTCGAGAACGCATTGAACAAAGAACCGCGATCTCCATCAATATTAAATGATCGTGCCCAAGCACTGCGTTTGGCTGGTCGAGATGAAGGTAATGTATAACAACACAGGCCCATCCACATGTTCCTCAACCTAACCTCCGATAAGATTTCGAAAGGTCAAAATTCACCACACGCTTATACGCGGACAGTACAATATAGACTTACCAACATTTTCAAACTTGAGTTAAAAACATCTTCATTCCTCCACAACAAATTTGCAAAAATAGCGATCCAGGTCACAACAGAAAATAGATTATAAGAGACCAGAAACGTACCTTATTAAACTTTGATCTTCGCAGAAGCACTAAAGGATCTGAATATGGCGGTGGAATACAGTGAAGGCAAGGGTAAAGCTGGCACGCAAGCACTCTGTCAACGTGGGGTCCTTTATCGAAGCATGCATCAGGACGATAAGGCGCGGGAGGACTTCACGCAAGCTGCTAAATGCGGCTCAAGTTTCGCGCGTTCCCAACTCGTCGCCCTAAATCCGTACGCGGCGATGTGCAACGCCATGCTCCGTGAAATCACGCTCAAATTCGACGATCGTTGACGTACTCTAATTGGTTTCGAGTGTACGGCAGGCCCGAACACTCATAACGTTCATGCTCTCTGTTATGCTATTAGTAAAACGGCATGGACTCTACACGTTTTTGTATACTGATAAAAATAAGCGATTACTGTATCTAACCTGCGCATTGTCGAGATTCCACGACGAGAATCGATGTATTTCCGTGATCGAACGACGAAACATCCTGGAAATATACATTAGTCATATATAAATCAATTGTCGTTGTAAGTATAACGTAGAATTACAGTCCACGCATTCTATTGACAGTGCGTTATCTCTAACACGAAATTGTATTGTAATGATTACCTTATACATGTATATAACAGACGCATAAATTGGGGGTTAGAAATGCTAACAGTTGCCATTACTACGAATGTCTCAATTTAACAAGCCGAAAACTATTGAAGAAAATGAAATAATAAATTTGATCAGTGCCATACAACATTCCACTTAAAATTCAATAAGCTTCAGCGAACAAAGGAATTAATTATGTCACGTACGTTTGAACTTATTGCTGAGTAAGGACAGAAATATGTCTCATATTTTTCTTCGCCCTATCGATTCATGGCGGTAAGATTTGAAAAAGTTGCCCGCCCTCTAGTCGTTCCCTTGGCAGTTGAAAAAGAAGAAAGTCGCCTGGTTCTACTGACTAGACTGGAATCTAATTTGACCCGCTCCCCGATAAAAATCAAATACGTGAGTGCCATTTCATTCCCAATATCTCAATAGTCGTCTTGTCGCGACCAAAAGCAATGGCATGAGAACATTGAACTATAAATATGGCACTGCCTGTTCATACTCTGTCTTTCCGCGATTGCTGTAAAATGAGAGGAAACTATTTCGTGATTCAACCGTCAGTAGCACCCAAATGTGGCGATTTTATAAAATACATTTACTTTATTCGTTAACTCGTAAACACTTGTCTCACGTGACGAACAACATAAAATATTAAATACAAAAAAAAACTCAATCCATATAAAATTGCACTGACTTAACATGGCGCACATATTGGCAAAGTGAACAACGTATGACGACGCTTCTTTGTCTATATTATACATGCAAAACAAAATTACGAAAATTGCGTAGTGTAAAGAGTACGTACCTAAATCACATAACTATTCGCAGATGCGCTCGGAAGGTTCGTTTTATATAAAATAAACGCTCTAATCGAATTTTGGAGCTACACTCTTCGCTACAGTATGATCTCATTTTATTTTTCAATTTCTGTATAGTTAGTTTCACGATTCGCGTGCCTACAATGATGAGAATGATTCTCGCAGTAGTAATATTAATATTAATAATATAATAATAATAATAATTATCATTGGAATTTCCTCACATAAAAATATAAATTACAATCTGTCATATTTAATCGTGTGAAACGCACCTTCGAAGAATCGAACCTCAGCTCCGCTAAAATAAGGAACTCGCGGATAGATTGGCGAACGATCAAGAAAATAACGGTCTCTTACCCGTAAAGATTTCACTCTTCCAGCTGTCGAATCTACCGAATAGGAGATGGTTGGTTTATTTTTTTTTTATCGGAGAGAATTTCAATGTCTGGCATCGGCAATGCGTCACGGACAATTTAGAAAATGCAAGCAATGCCCATGGCTTTTCATTAACAAAGTACAGATTTTTCGCCCAATCTCTTCTGCTAACGTAATGGTTGTATACGTTAAATGTAAAACGGTTCCCTGTAGTATCGTCAGATTTGACGACTCTGCTTAAGTGTATCGTACGTGTCAAGAAAAATAATATCAGCCTAGTTTCTTCGATAAGTAGCGTCACGCCGCAATTTCCAACAAATTCTCCCCGTAAAATGTATAAAATGAATTTTCTTACTCGTTCGTCGCCGTGGACACTCTAAATGCAAGAAACGCAGAGGACTCGGTAGCGAGCGACGCGTCCAGTTTTAATTTCTCTAAATTAATTTGTTGAACTTCCACTCCTATCGCCGTTGCATGCGGTTGACATATTAACACCCCCCCATTTAGTCTTTTTCATCAAGCGAACAGCTTTTACGACTTGACAATTTCATAGGTATGCGTTTGGTGCTTTACATAAGCATGTGCCGATATTTAACAACAATATTAACCATCGGTTTATACGGCGTTTGTTCGAGTGAGCGAGAAGCTATTTTATTGCCAATGTTTTTATCCTAAAGCATCACAAAGTCTCGACTTGTGTTTGACTTCTCGCTTTCGGAGCCTTCTTCGCTACCTTCCTCGCCCTCACCGGCGTCAGTCGCGGATTTCTTATCCTCGCCATTGGAAACATCTTCGATCCTACCTGTCTCGTCTTTTGGCAATTCTGTCGCACTCGATTTCTCCTCCCTGAAAGAAAACGTGTTGTTATCAAACGGATCCTTTGACAATTCACATTACTATACTCGGTTTTTTACTTACGATGATAACGTCGGAGCTTCTTCAGAGTCAGAATCTTTTTCCTTTTTCCTCTTCTTTTTACTAGACTTTTTCTGATTGTCAGACGGAAGGCCGTAATAGTCGTACTGAAAAACGGAACGATTCTTTGTCAATACCATCAAGTGAAATATTTGAGGGTGGATTAGTGGATGACCATTACCTGATAGAGTGGCCAAAATGATGCAAAGAACCCAACATCTGCAGTCAAGTTAGGCAATAGCCAGAAATGGCATCTGCCAAGTGTTGGAATCCAGAGAAGACAAAACACGATCATTCTAATGACGACTAAAGTCAAAATAAATACAAGGAACCCAGCTGCTACCACGCTCAAATAATACACTCCATGACGAATAGTTGGAGGCCACAGTGGAAAGAGGCAGACGCCAATAGCACCTAGCACTACAAGAGTTCCGAAAAACCAGTAATACACCGGTATTGGCTCATATATCCAAACATAAGCATCATTGCAATCAACAAAGTATTGTTCCATGTGCATTTCCACTCTTACCTGAAGGAAAGATGATGTTTAGGGTCAGCAGAAAATTGTCTCATTTCTGAATAACCATATGTTATTTTATGTCACATACTCACTTTGGGTTTCCTCTCCTTTTCACCAGACTTCTTTTCATCTTTTCCATCTTTTGCATCTGTTGCTTGGCTTCCATCCTTTCCATCTTTCACATCTTTCCCATCTTTTCCATCTTTTCCATCTTTCCCATCTTTCCCATCTTTTCCATCTTTCACATCTTTGCCATCTTTCACATCTTTTCCATCTTTCCCATCTTTCCCATCTTTCCCATCTTTCCCATCTTTTCCATCTTTTCCATCTTTTCCATCTTTTCCATCCTTCACATCCTTCCCATCCTTCCCATCTTTTCCGTCCTTCCCATCTTTTCCCTCTTTCACGTCTTTCCCATCCTTTGCATCCTTAGTATCTTTTATGTCCTTTGGCTCTTTAACCTTCTTCTTTATCCCACGTATCTTATATAATTCCTCTTCTGAAATGACCACCTTCTTTGCTCTATGAAAAAACTTATGCCTCAGCATAGTATCCAAAAACTTGATGACCTGGTCACGGGTCTTAAATTTAGTATTGCTCCACGGTGAGTTCTCCAAGAGAGCATCAACTGCACGGGTGCCGGTGAAATACTCGACATTATGATTCCTGTCAAACTTTGTTTTCTTTGATGGTACATTGTTACGGATCCACTTTGCAACTGCATATTCTTCCTTTGTTGGCTTATCCTTTGATGCCTCACCGTCTATACTTGCTACTTCCTGTCACAGCCAAGAGGTAACATACGTCAAAGACACACAATGCTATTCACATGCTATTCATATACTATTAATTAACTATATACATAGTGTGAATTATATCAACATCATTCCAAGTTGCCAGTATGTTCTACATTTCATGGACTATGTTCTGTCGACAGAAACGAAAGTAAACGGAGCGGACGTGCATCTCGATATGACTTGTCATCTGACGGATAAAAAATTCTGCGGTAAGAGCAAAAGATTACTCTTACGTATGCGGACGCAGCTGGTGACCCGAAGTGTCCCGGTATGTCGTACGGTGTACTAACAATCCTTTACAAGGTATTCCAAAAGGTGTCACGTGGAAAACATATTTGGTGCGAATAAGAGAGAAATTAGATTACGTTACGCGATGTGCCGGAGATGAAATTAAGTCAGATCTTAAAGCAGAAAGGTCGAACAATGTGCTTGCCTACGTCATCTGTTCTACACCAGCCAAAAACGACGACAGTACGTCGGCGTTGACACATATCTAACACTGACCGAACAAAATTGTTCGCGGCCAAAAACGAGCACGATATCTTGGAGCACCATGATGAAATGATTATTGACAAGCGTGGTCAATTAAATGTATAATAATCAATGCCATATGCGACGCTTACATCTTTGCGCTTCCTGCTTTTCCTGCGTTCCGCCATGTTGTAAATTCACGTCTGCACATGCGTATTCAACGTTTTGCTCGCTACGGCAGATCTCGCGTTATACGGACACACGTCTGACGTCCTAAAAACCGGTTGCGTTTGCAATTTTCCTTGTTTCCACAACTGACACAGAATATTCGGCCGAAAGGGAATGGTCTTTATATAAGGGTTACTTGGCAGAATACGATCTGATTGATTTACAAGCTCATAGATGCGTAACAATGTAAATTATTGCTTTGAAAGGACAGTCCTCTATGAAAGGCGTATTTAATAGCACTTAATGTTTTTGACAGTTGATACAGTTTCTGTCTCTAAATTCAGGTCATAACAGTGGCACTGAACGAAATCGCATTGTAAATAAGATATTTCACGAATAAATATTAATCAAATCTGAGATCCATAATGCATATATAATAAGAAACTTGACAAATTTTAATATGCATTGGTACAAGTACCGAATCTTCAACTAGGACGTAAAAACTTCCATATATAATGTCATCGTCTTATATCTTTCATCATTAAGGAAAAATTCTGTTGTGACAAAATATTCAATAAGATTGAGAATTGCACTCTAGATCCTGCTGTAGCTGTACTGTGCTGTCCCCCCTAGTCTGACGTACCTGAGTGCGAATAATACGATCAGCTGACCAAATTCTAACGCGAATACATATGTCACGACTCACGTGGCAAAGGCACATTGACACGACGTCCTTGTTTTGGAAAGTCAAGAACGCATGAATGGCCATCTTCTTGCGTCTTTAATTTTTGGATATCATGACATGGACATTGCACGAATTCTCAGCAATAGGATATATCTTGAGACTCTGACATGCATTTTTCTAGTATTCCGTACGGTAACATCACACATTTTCACAGGAAACTGATGTATACACGACTTGATTATGTATATATACAACATTGGCATTTTGCTTCAAGTAAACTCTATCCAACTCTATCATCTTTTGCGTCACTTGCATGAAAAATAGGCGACAAAACTATGTTTCCTAATTAATGTCGTCAGCGTATCTCGCGTTCCACAAGTCATGTTAGCCTGTAATTGCTCGCGCGCGCGGCGTGCGCAATATTTCAAACATTTGCCGTGCGTGGATGCAATTTTGTCGAAGAGATACAAGAATGACAGACATGCTGCGAAGGTATAAAAGCCAGTATAAGCAATGTTGATATAAATTGAGTAGGAGATGTTCGTGTTCGTAATGCGTTTTTGTTGTCACTTCGATATTCTTAAAGCGTCTATCACGTTTGAAGCGATACAAAAGAGGTATATGATAGAAAGAGTAATCGTTTGATACCCTTTCAAGAAACTATATCAAATTCTCGGCGTAAGTGAGGATTGTGACGAGGAGACGTTAAGGTTAGCTTTTGTGCATCTTGCCAAACAATTTCATCCCGATAGCGGAGCGCCGCAAGCAAATGCAGTCAGATTCTCTGAGGTAAGGCTTAACAAATCAGTTATGCAACTAAATGGTGTCACGATATCATTTGCGTTTGTCCCAATGCAGATTGAAAGTGCGTATAGAGAAATTCGAAAGATACGGATTACGGAAAAGGATTCAGAGTCACCAGTAAAACAGGTCGAAGAATTTGATATTAAGGTACTTATTGTTTATGCAGGTGGGTTTCTTTTGTACCGATGGTCTGCCTGAAAACATTATTTATTGATATCGTGAACTTTACAGCATACGGCGCCTCAACATCGTCATTATTTGACTCACAATGTGGGAACTGGTAGTCCAAGTCAGAGACAGAGATTATACGCTGCTGAAAGAGCTCAGACAGCAATTGAGAATGTTATGGAACACAGGTTGAAGAAGTTACAAACCAAAGAGCTTAATACCTTGGTTGGTATGGATAAGAATCGTGCAAAAGATATAAAGACACGTTCTGGTATGGACCGTTTAGTGGAAGATCTCATACAAGAAGCAATGCAGAGAGGAGAGTTTTCTGATCTACCAGGAATGGGTAAACCTTTAAAAGACAATACAAGTGCACAAAATCCCTATGTGGATTTTGTTACTCATAAATTAAATCAGGTATGTAGAATAATGGGAGTAATGTTTTGGCTCTGGTTAAATATACAAGGAATGCTTACTCGAGTTTCTATGCTTTAAAAGATATTAATAGACAATGGATTCACACCGGAATGGATACAATTGTCAAAGGAAATCAGAGAAGAAACACAGGCGTTGCAAAAACGATTAATGGAAGCACGTAACAGGCTGGGACCTTGTCCATTGAGTGTTTCAGACAAAATGATTTGGAAACGTGTAACTGATAATCTCAAAACACCAACACAGGAAATTAATAACAAAATAGACAAATACAATTTATTAGTACCAGTACTTCAAAAACAAATGCTACACGTTGGGCTAGACAAACTTGCAGATGAAATTATTTTAATGCCACCTGTAACACAAAATGTAACAAACAGTAGTACAACAAGTAACAGGGCTAACAACACAAGTGATGTTAATACAAATGTATTCTCACTCTTTGATATATTTTTCGGTAAAAAAGATACTTAGACTATACAACAAATATCAATCTAGTTTAGCCAATTATTTAAAAAAAATATATTTTTATAGATTTTACAAGAACGTATCTCATACGTTTATATTAGAGCAAAAAATGTGCGTATGTAATCATTAGAATTATCTAATGATTCCATATGAGATTTCCACTTTCATGTAGTTTTATTCGCCCTGTAGCCAAATGTTTCAAAGCACGTGGAAAGGCTCGATGCTCAGCTGTTTTCACTCGTTCTTGAAGTGTTTCTATTGTGTCGTTCGGTAACACAGGTACCACTTCTTGCTCAATAATAGCTCCTGAATCGATGTCAGGCTGGACACAAGAAAAATTAAGTGATTATGCAAAGAATGTATAACATAAAATATAGGAATCTTCCATATTGCGATTACTTCGAACTTCATTCATTATACAAGAGTACTCACTGCTACAAAATGCACCGTACATCCTGAAACACGCACACCTGCCTCTAGAACATCTTTATGCGCATGTGCACCTTTAAACGATGGTAATAACGAGGGGTGTACATTCAATAAAGCACCGTTCCATTTGTTGACGAACTTCTCGGACAATATTCGCATGAAGCCGGCAAGACATATTATTTCAACACCAGCCGCTCTTAGTTCAACGTGCATGGCTGTATCGAATTCTTCACGGCTCGAATATTCGTTATGCTTAATAACCTAATGATTATGAAAAGGTGAAAATTGGTATTCTGCTTATTTAACATCTTAATTTGCTATGATCCGAATCTTATTGGTTTTAATTTCAAACAAATATTGTGATAGATAATTACCATTGTCTTAATGCCCGCTCTTTCAGCTCGTTTTAGTCCTTCTACACCTGGTTTGTTAGATATTACTAACACAATCTCTGCACCAATTTGCTGCGAAGAATCTTGTACAGCGTCTATTAAAGCTTGTAGATTGGTGCCACTCCCAGATATTAATACACCGACTTTCTTAAGGGGTTTGCTTAGAGACGTCATAAGGGATGGAACGTGTTTTCTCATTTCTGTTTCTAATGCCACTTCAAAGTTTGTAACATCTACCCTTATGTGTTTATCTATATGTTTCCAAACATAACGTTAGTATCAATTTAATAACTCTTTATCATATTAAAGCATAGAAAACTTACTTGGGTAACTATTCACTTTTCCAATTATAACGGGACATTCTTCTTTTAATTTATCCATGACTGTATCTTTATGTTCATTAGAACAAATTAGTATTGCTCCAATACCACAATTGAATGTTCGTAACATTTCTTGTTTGCTTATACCGCCTGCAAAATATTTATAATTCATGAAGTCTTTCTCTTTTAATTGCAATTGAGATATAATATCTGTATCTTTACCGAGCGCTGCAAGCCATCCAAATATTGGTAAAATGTTCCATTTAGTTGCATCTAAAGTGACACCTAAACCATTTGGCAATACTCTAGGAATATTTTCCGTGAGTCCTCCACCAGTAATATGTGCAAAGCCCTTTACAAGGTTCGTTCTTAATGCAGAAATTACACCCTTAACGTAAATTTTTGTTGGTTGCAACAGTTCCTCACCTACGGTATAATAGTTGTTGAATGAATGAAAATTTCAATCGATCTTTAAGCATTTGAACAGATATGTATGAGTGAAGTACCGATGGTATTGCCGTTCTGCGAAAACGGGGCAATGTCTGTGTATCTCTTATTCGCCAGGTTTAAGACTTTTCGGACTAAACTGAAACCATTGCTATGCACACCGCTTGACGGCAGCCCAATTATGACATCTCCATTTTTTATGTTATCTACACGCGGTAACAAGTTGTTTCTTTCGACTGCCCCAACAGCGAATCCAGCCAAATCATACTCTCCCTTAGCATACATATCTGGCATTTCCGCAGTTTCTCCTCCAATCTGCAACAATGACACTCAACATTGCTGATAACGTTATACACAACAGGCCGTTAGCATATCCAGACTTTTACTTACCAAAGAGCAGCCAGCTCTCTTACAACCCTCGGAGACACCGTTTACGACTTTAGCAGCTACATTGACATCGAGACGACCGCAGGCAAAGTAATCCAAGAAGAAAAGTGGCTCTGCACCGTGCGCGAGAATGTCGTTCACGCACATGGCGACTAAGTCAATTCCCACGGTGTCATGTTTATTGCATTCTATTGCAATCTGCAAATGTTTACTTGGGTTTATTAAACGCTTCACATCCTTTTGGTACAGGTGGTTTTGTAATTCAAATTTGTTGAATCAGTACCTTCAATTTTGTACCAACACCGTCCGTTCCAGATACCAATATGGGATCAATGTATCCGGCCGCTTTAGGATCGAATAAACCTCCAAAACCACCGATTGATCCAATTATACCAGGTCGTTTAGTTGCACATGTTGCTGGTTTAATTGCTGCAACAAGAGAGTCGCCAGCTTCTATATCAACTCCGCTACTTTTGTACGTCATCTGACCGTGCTGTAAAATTGATCTAAAATTGCAAACACGGAATGAGCTCGCACTTTAACAAACGACAACTAAGGTAAGAAACATGTACAATTCATGTACCTTGCAATGCCTTTATGGGCAATGTCCGTTCGAAATTGCTTTCCGTCAAATGATACGCTTCGTGCGGCTTGTGTAGCCCTGGCAGCTGCCAATGCTAACGATTTGGCGATACTGACTGTTATTAAAACTCTTCCACCTAGTCATAAAGACACAATATATATTACTATGTTTTTTTCGTAATCATAGTACAGAATGTTTATTTTTTCACATTATGGAATATACCGTTTGTTAGTAACTGTCCTTGTGGTGAAATATCTGTCCCACTGTGGAAGATAAAGTGATCGGGCTTACGTAGTATGTTTTCCGTGCCTGATATGACTTGACCTTTCGACGATGACGCCGGATACCCTCGAGATGCTAGAATGACACCAGCAGCAAATACGTCTTTTTGCCATGATACTAAAGAATCATTTAGGACCCCATCACAACACGCCTGAAGGAAATTAAAGCAATCAGAAATGCAGTTTCAAAAATTATTCTAATATTTTGAAAATTAAGAAAACTACCTTCATGACAATGAATAAGTCTGATTTCATTAATGGCAATATAACTTGTGTTTCCGGGTCACCAAACCTGCAGTTAAATTCCAGAGTTTTTGGACCATCATTAGTTAACATTAGGCCAGCATACAGCACACCTACGTAATATAACATATTTAATAAAAAAAAAATGAATTCAGTTAATATGAATACAATTACATTATATATAGCTAACCAACAAAGGGAGTGTTTTCCTTCCTGAGCCCATCGACGGCTTTTTGAAGAACATTACATCTCACAATCTCATAGTCTGTTTCATTTAACAGAGGGCATGGACAATATGCTCCCATACCACCTGTATTTGGACCTGTGTCCCCATCAAATATCCTTTTGTGGTCCTGTGCAGGTGCCATAGATACCACTGTCGTTCCTACATAAAGATAAGTGTCAGCTACAGAGATTTTAACAACAAGCAATAATATACATTGTATTTGCATATTGTACCATCTGTGAATGCGAGTACTGATACTTCTTCACCCTCCAAAAGTTCTTCCACAACAACAATTTCTCCAGCAGAGCCATATTTTCTATCAGTTAAGATTTCATCAATTGCCTGGCAGGCTTCATTAGTATCCTTAGCAACTACAACTCCTTTCCCAGCAGCCAACCCTGATGCTTTAATGACAAGTGCTGGAAATGGTGCACTGGAACAATGATTGCACTTATCAATACAACAAATATGATATTATATTTATACAGTATATAACAGAAGTCTACTTACCTTCTGACATACTCTTTTGCATCTTTTGCATTTGTAAATCCTTTCCATCTTGCTGTTGGTATAGCATGTCTATCCATAAACTGTTTGGCCCAGTTTTTGTCAGATTCAATTTTAGCTGCCTCTTTTCCTGGCCCAAAACAGTTAATCCCAACACTTCTTAATTCATCTGCCAAACCATCAGCTAAGTATTGTTCTGGTCCAACAATAACTAAGTCAATGCCATTTTTCTTGCTCCATTTTGCTATTTCCTATCAGATCAATGCAGAGACTTGGAATACATTTTTCAATAGCTCATTACTTATAGTACCAAACTACATACCTTATTATCTTTAACATTTATCTTCACTAATGAAACTTTATCCACTGTTTCGATACCGCTGTTGCCAGGTGCAACAAATATTTCTTTCACCTATAACACACATATCTCTGAATCTGTCAGCCACGTGTTACTTTCAATTATGCACTGCAGATTATTCAATTTACATATCAATAGCTGTAACATACCTGGGCTGACTGTGCTAGTTTCCAACAAATAGCATGTTCTCTGCCTCCGTTGCCCACTACCAAAACAGTGTACTGCATTGTTTCTGCAAGAAAGACGTTGATTGAATATTCACCAGAAGATACTGGATACTCACAGAACCACTTAATTAAAGAACCACAACGTAAGGGGAAAAAACTAGAATGATTACCTTGAATTAATTTCTAGCACTAAATGCCGTCGGTGAAAGGCAAACGATTTTTATACAATTCTCAATTGTAAGACACAGTCCTTTACACGATATTCCGCACACTTCAATACTTTCTCGGTTCAGCGGGTCTGAGCGAGTGTCCAACAGGTGTCCACACGAGATCAATGTTGACCGCACTATGTCCGGTGCCTGTATTCTGCATGTATTGCTGATAATACGACCGCCAAGTAAAACCGTCACCACGTGACACGATTATTGGCCAATTGCTGTTTTGAGTAAACGATGCTCCCGTAAATGCTTCGCGGGTGTTAATCTCTCGTAACCCCTGTATCACTGTCTGATGACTCTAATGACCTCTTAAGGTCCCCGGCGATCTTTAAAATATGACGTTAATAATGTTTCAATGAAGCAGCAGAGCCATAATTACATTGTCCACGAATATATGTCTCAATAAAGTACGTTTGAAACCTTTGAAAAGATAAGAGATGCCGGTGAGAATAAGATTTGGTTAACTTATTATTACCTATACGATTTAAATTGTTTGGTATAAGCTTGCGAATTTTATTCTATTTTTAGTCATAATTGAAACTGAAATGGGTAAAAATTGTTTGTTGCAAGATTACTGAAGAATATGTGATTGTTTTTGGGAGAATTTTATAGTCACTGGAAATTACGTTCTTGATGTGTAATGTGAAATAGTATAGTTTTCGAGAAAGCGTCGTTTGTTAGACTTTGTTTGTGCGATTGCTTTTAAACGTCGCAGTATCCTGTATATGTTACGCGTATGGAGTAAGCGAACATATTGTTTAGTGGAATGATCGTTGGGAGATTATTAGGCGGTCGGCAGGTCATCTACGTCACTATCGAGTTATCGCGAGTTCCAAATAAGAAATTGTCTTCTAACAAATAATTTGTTGCTCGTCAAATAATTTGTTTGTCTTCCATGTTTATCAATTCTTACTCTCGCAAAATCTTCTTCTTAACGTTTGTTAGTATCTGTTAAATAGAGGAATACAGTTTGTTGCACGCATGTACATGTATGTATAATGGCTATCTGGGTAACTAGTGAAATAATCTATATAGAAAATAATGCTTTGGTGGGTCTTCTTCGGAGTAGAAAAACTTACAGCCAGATGTACTGGCCGTTGAGGTATACTTGGCCGACTTTATGTATGTTTGAATTTCCCGCCAGAATCTAATGTCTTTACTACGGTGGCGTCAGCCGAAGCGGAAAAACGCTCAAACTACTCATTGAACACCAGTCGATATTCTCGATGGTGTCGATAACCACCGACGAGATAGTGCAGAATTCTCCGACGAGATATTTTTAAGAATATCTCGTCGGTGAGAATTCGTCCGATTATTTCTTCAGTCGGTATTTATTTTACATGGAACGCGACATCCCATAAGATGACACGCCATGACAAGTCCCTCCGCTTTCCTATACCTCATCTCCTTGGCAACGAATGGCAACGACCAGCTACGACCAGTGTTACCGTTTGGGACGCTTTCTCGCGCATGCGCATTAAATCTCGCTTAAGGTACGTGCTACATTTACAGAAAAAAAGGGTTTTGTCGGGCCCTCTGCTAGGATAATATTATATTTATACTAAACACTTCGCGCCAATTTGCCGTAGTCTCCACATAGTCTATATGTGTCGTCCCTGCATTTCTCTGTGAATGCGCTGCGCATGCGCGAAAAAGCGTCCCAAACGGTAACACGGGCTACGACAGTTTATTACATGATTACAACATTACAACTGTCAGCGGTCTCGTATTGTAAACACGCTTTCTATTAGATAGCAGAAGGTTGATTACGTTATATCAAAGAATTTGATAACAGCATGGGTACGTAGAAGATCTTTGTCGTGCATTGTGAATATGAATGTTATTAATTAGTAGAAATTACGCAGTTGCAGATACGCGTAGACTGGCATCACAGCGAAATTTACAGAGTTTGCCTGCGCCAGAAGCACGCACACGGAGACGGGGTAGAAATACATTGTCTCAACAAAATCAGAGAGATAGCAGACATGATGTTTCATCACAGCCTGGCTCAAGTCAAAGGCGCAGCCAGCGTACTATTTATTCCCAACCTAATCCCAGTACAAGTAATGCAGGTGATTTTGAAACCCTAGACGAGCCAGTACCCAGTTCACAGGATCACATGAGTGCTCATGAAGAAAAACAGTTGGCCACGGATGTAATCAAATATCTGTTTGTTGTGGACAAAGCGAAGAAGGTTATACAAAGAACTCATATTGTTAAGAATGTACTTAACGGTGAGAGTAGAAAGTTTCGTCAAATTATACCACAAGTTCAAACCTTATTATCACAGGTACGTTTGTTAGTTTACATGACAATTAGTTTAGTTTTCTCAATTTTTATATTTATACGTTGTACTTGGATAATTATGTTTTATTAACAATTTATCGGAACATTGCTTTTTCAGATTTTTGGATACCGTTTAGACGAATTTGAAATTGGTAAATATATTCTTGTAAATCAAATAAAGAATGATATCCTTCACAACAGTGTATCACAAAATGAAAGAAGACAGCAGATATTATTATTCATTGTATTAACACACATATTTATGTCTGATGGATCATGTACAGAGGGTATGTATTGCCTCATAATAATCACTTTAAAAATTAGACCCTATTCTATGTCTAATTCTAATTGTACGTTGACAATTTTATTACATAATGTTAACAAATTGTTTTAGACACAATTTTTAATTTACTGGAAGAGTTGGAGATTATAAATGGAAATAATTTTCACAACTATTTTGGGGATGTGAACAATTTGATAAGTGTGGTAATTATTTGCATTTATTAAAGCAATTCTGTAAAAAAATGAAGATAATGATATTATTTATTATGCATTTAGGAATTTGTAAACCAAATGTATCTGGAAAAGTCCAACCCTAAACGAGAAGATCCACAAAAACCGACATATACTTGGGGACCACGAGCAAAGTATGAACTTAGGCCAAGATCTGTTCTGGAATTTGTATCGCAAGTAATATAACGAAATTGTAACCACTTCTATGGTTGACTTAGAAGCTAAATCGTGCTAGTTAACTGATCCGTTTTATTTTATGTCGCTATAGGTTTATGGCGGGCAGGCACTTAAAACATGGCCTCAACAGTTCAAAGCCATGCAAGAGAATGAGATGACTGTGGATTATTAACTATCTCATATTACTGTACTGAAAAGTCTTCCAACATATCTAATGTCACGAAATATATGGTTTTAACTTTTGTAATAAAATATTCTCAGAAAGACATGTCCCTGTTTATTTTATATATCAGTTTCTACAATAAACATTTTGTGCTACATGTATGTACACCGGAGCCTAATATAAATGATATATAAGATGATATAAATGATAAATTAATAATCGTGACTTGCGACTAATTTTACTATTTTTTTTTTTAATCACTTCCCCAAAATGGCTCTGCTTTAGAGAACGTGCATGTGAGTTTGTAATTTTTTGGATTGTCCTTGAAAGCAACCATAAAACTGCGCAGCAAGATTAATGCTAGCGTGTGGTCTTCGAGTTTAACACGAGGGTCAAAAGAATCCGAAATGTGCACTCCCGCTTTGTGCTCTAGTTTAAACTGCTTTAATTGGATTCATATCTGTATGTAATTTACCGCGACCATCTATAAACACAAAATAATCGTGTGCAATTATAATAAAAAGTTTTATGAGTGACCGTTTAAATTTTACGCATCAATATTCCATAGTCCACACACCAACAGTGATGCAAACATGCGAAGAAAACGCACATTTATAGAATGTATTTGATTAACCGAACCTCTTTGATCCTAATTAGTTGGGTCATATATACAAAATAATCAAAGCTACAGGCGCAATTACTAAGAATTACGTATTCACTGCATATGCCATTTTTCAGCATTTTAGGATGTGTACAAAATATTGAATTCGTAACATTATATGCCACATGCAAACCTTACGAGTTATTCAAACTTGGATCGAGGTGTATTATTTGAAATTCAAAATACTGCGCATAAGCGATGAAGCAACGTGTCCAAAGTGCACGGTGTCTGCAAACCGAATATAACAGTCGAAAGAACTTACAATTAGACAAGGAAAAGAATGGCTTCCGTCACATCGAACCATTTTACTCATTTTATAGTATTCTAATATTCCCACGGGAAGGACGCATGTTAGGCGCGTCCCCAACATGATTAACCGGCAGAAGAATCGAACATGGTTTTCGTACGTCATTGTCAGCGCATATGAAGAAGATTAAACATAAGGCATAAGGCTAATCAGGTGACAAGTCACACTGTCTCTCGCTCTCGGCGCGTCAATTCTGTCGGAATTCGGCATCGTTAGAAGCGGCCCTTCTCCTCGGTCCACCTTATTAACGTGCCGCGTGCCCTCCGAGCGTTTTCAGCGGTCTGACAGTCAGCGCTCGCGCATCCGACAAGCAAACTGCCACCTGCCCTGGGAAATCTGTGTCACGCCGGGTTGCATAGGGGTGCAAGCCTCCTGGACGCTCGGTACGTGCCTCAGTGCCCATCCACCCTCGCTCGCGGCCACTGCGAAACCTGCTCCCGCCGCACTGCCTCGCGGTGTGTAGCGACCAGACTGCACACACCCTTGCCTCAATGAGGCCCTGCCGCACGCTCGCCATTCTCTAGCGCGGCGGCCGCGTATTCATCGTCACGCTCTTTCATCTATCACGCATCCCCTCGCGGGGGACCAACGAGTCGGCATCAGTCTATGATAAATGGCGAAGCGCTTTCAGACTGACCTCGACAAAATCAACGGACATGTCCTCGTGACATACATTGAGTAAAACTCAGGTAAATTGGTGTGTCTAATGTAAAGCCAATGCTGCCGCGGCATGTATATACGTATCATGTGTGCCAGCGCGTATTTCTACGGATGGAATTAGATGTAAACTGTGCGTCAACATGAGTTTATGTTGTTGTAAGAAAAATGTACGACGTTAGGACATTGGGAGGATAGTGGAAACTGTTCATTCTTGATGGATGAGAAATAGATATCGATGAATTGGTACATTCAAATTTTGGCCGTCTACTGTACTGCCATGTGTACGTTGGATTTAGTAGGGTGATTGAGTGATCTCACAAGCAGTTTTTATCACTTCTTCGTACAACGGACATATAACTTATTGGAGGTATCGTTTGATCCTTAAGCTGTTGCACAGTTTAATAAAAGTAAAAAATTAGTTTTCTTCCACTTCAAGATACGTTTAAAGGGAGGTTCAAGTAATTTGCATTATTTAAGAATTATACGTATGCACGAATATCAAGTTTGTTTGCCTTGCATTGAACGAGACATTCGGGTGAAATATTAATCTGATACATAGAAGAAGGACACTTATAACTGCTGAACACTCATGATACCAATTTAAATCGTTCGTGTTTCTCACAATCTTGCGCAGAACGCGCGCTACGCTAGATCGGCGCTAATCCATAAAAACAATATTCTCGTCGTTTCAGACACCAAGGGACCAACTGTTACGATCCATCCATTTCAACTGAGCTTGAACACGACTGTCCAAACATGTTCAATCTCTATCAAAATCTGAACAAAAAGGACGAAGGCGAGAGTCGGCGAGAGGGTGATCTCACCGGGCATGACAGGTTTTGGCAGCAGAGACCAAGGGCACGCCGGAAACGCCGAGCTGTCAATCGCAGAACCCAAAGTGCCATTGAGCTGGACTCCGATGCGATAGTTTGTGCACGCGGGGTCCTCCGTCGCGGCAGAAGTGCTAGCATTGAGGATGACGAGAGCGAAGAAGAGAAGGGTTATCAGTTGACCAACAAAATCGATAATCTGGCCAAGATACTCTTTAGCCGCGTGTCAGCGGCGCGAGGCTGCAAGGATCAGAATGAAATTAGGTAAAACGATATCTATCCCGCATTCATTGTCGCATGTGCACAGTTCGTTGACTCGAACTTTGCAGCTTTCCTCGCCTCTTTACATCTAGAGTAGATATATTTCGACCCACACTGTCAATCAATAGCTTCGAAATGGGACGGACATTGGGTTGAAGGGAAAACACTTAGTACAGGTAGCACGACCCGTTCAAGCTTCGCTAAATTTGACACGGCACCATACCTACGTATCCATGTCGGATCCTTTCGACTTCTGGGTATATACTTTATATGCGAAATGATGCACTGGGAAATCGAAATTATGTGAGAGAAAACGCGGCAGACAGAGGGTGTAACGATTTGGCATAACAGTAGTAAAGTTTACACGATCAATACGACAGCAGTGTCTCAGATAAGAATAGCCCGCATATCTTATTATGTTGGTACCGAAAGTAGAGTAGAAGCGGATAATCGACAGCATGTATTGCGCTGTGTTTCGTCGAGCTTCTTCTACAGCACTTTTATCTTCCTCGAGTGGTCATCGCGTTGGGTGAAAAAGAGTTACACTCTCTGCTACTTCACCTATCGATCATGCTTATACCTCGAATATACAGGTTGTTCCGAGGATGTTTGCTGAAACTTTACCAACGTTTTTTTTAATAATAATACAAATAAAAGGTGATAATGATTTTATCAACTATTATTGTTTGAACTATTACTAATCGATCGAACCAAACGTTTCGCAGTGTGAACTGTGAAGGAATAAGCACGATGAAGAATGTAGAGAAGAAGAACCCAAAGATCAGTTAATTGAGAAAGAATTAAAGTAAATTGAAATAAAACGTATCACTTTTAATTAAAGCTAAAGATGAGAACAACGAGCTTGATAATGAGTACATTGACATTAACTATCAGTAATACGCAACTTTGAAATTATACAATTTAGAAAAGAGTACACTTATGGATCTACGTTCGACAGATACTTTTCTCAACAGTACGATTAGTTGAATACAATAATGACCCTTAGTCAAAAACTTTATGACCATTCTCTAGAAGGTATAATGGCATGTAACTCTTCTGTAAGACTACGTCACATAAAATGAATGAAGACGGATGTGTTTCCGTCGCATCTAATTTGAATTATGTCAATCAATAGCCCGTTAAGGCGCTTGCATTACCCTGATCCATGGCCCCCAACACCCGGAAGAGCATTTTCATGAGTAAACGTATGCGCTAATAATATCCAACAATAAATAATTCAAATTAAACTAGACAACCCCCACCTTTACGCACTCTGCGGTAATAAGCCCGTTCGAAGATCTATTAATAACACGACCATAACACAACAAATGTCACACAAACTTCAAATACAGTGCTGTTCAAAAATTGATTCAACATTTCTATGCAAAAAAACAATGTTATAAAAACTACCCTGACTGTGTAGAGAGTAAACATTTACCACACGACCGTTTTTGCTTAACACGACGGAATGTTGAAAGTTCACTGCGATATAGAGTTCCGGCAGAATGAATTCGAATCATAACAGAAACTTTCGCTAATAGCGTTGTATGCGTATTCGTTCTGAAGCGTAATGTGTCGCAGGATCAAGTGTTCTTAGAAAGCTATTCACTCACCTACCCAGTTCGTTGTGACTAGAAAGAATTTTAAATATTGATAACACCTACACAACGTATTATAACACATAGAATGATGACCGACGTTCACCGACAGAATCACCAAAATGTGCACGTTCGCGTGAATAGAAATCCTGCTGTTGCACGAATGCGAAGGTAACATCCAATGTGCGAAGATAGAGTGACGTTTAGTGTTACAAATTGCTCGAAAATGTAAATCCAATGAACACGGAACCTGTTTACGATTCGATTCCGTTAAGTATCGCGTTTACTTTGCGCCATGTTTACCAATGATTATACAGCATATGTAAAAACAAATGTTTCTCTATCCACTCCTGAATCGATTGCAGATCTTAAACTAGAACAGTTGCTCATTACGTTACTACAAGTCGGTTCACATTCTGCTTATCACGCCATTCCAAAACATGTTTTGTGTGTTGCACGTACTTTGCACAGTATCGCCCACGTATAACTAGCAATATTACAAAAGCAATTTTGTGGGTGGCACCGATAGCTTTATCCCGACAGATAGTCTTGTGCAACGAATGATACATACGATGAATAGTACATTCGACTGAGAAATCCAGTTATACGAAACACTATAGTGTAAGAAGGGTGGATGTGTGTCTATCCGAACGTAGCTGCACACATTGCTGTATAATACGTACAATCGCATATCTAAGCATAACTGTACTACAAATAAGAATTACAAAGACAGTCATAAATTCGACAAATACGATAATATTGTTATTATGACCATTTCTTATTGGATGAAACCTGTGCAGTCGTAGGGCAGCATGGCATACAACTAACGTGTATCCATCTCGTAATTCTTGGCTTGCGCGTCTAATCCGCTTTTGGCGTCAGTCAAGAAGCGATTCTTACGAATTATCGGAAGAAATAGTAGAAACTACTCGGAAGAATCGTAAAGAAACCGATGAAAGGTAGTACACTTCTTATTCTACGAACAAACGTTAAAGTAGTAAGAGACCTTATACCGCAGTAGTGTCAGCCTCGCGAAACCGGCTTTCTGAAATCTACAGTTCACTTGCGTAGCAACTACTGTCACTCTACCGATACTCCTACCATATATTGTTTTATGCATAATAGCGCAATAACAGTTTCTAATTGCTAGTGGCTAGAAACGTTCAAAACACATTTAATAACATTCCAAAATTTCAATTACTCGATCCATTGAAAAAACATGTGGAACGGTAAAAGTAGGAAACAATGGATTTTTAAGGAGAATATTTCTTTCGTAAAAGTAACAAGTTCCCGCTATCTCTGATTAAGAAATAACACTGAGGACCACATTAAAGTGGCTTTTACGTACATATACCACCCTTAGAAACGGACGTCATCAGTATACAGCTTTGGGCCACGCACCGGCCGGTTGTGACGATGTCGGCGAGTACATGGAAATGGAGAAAAGATCTAGAGATCACGCTTTATCAATCTGTCAAACTTATATACAAAGAACTTCGCGGTATAGCCTCATCAAGCAGCTCAACAACGTGGGTGAGCCTTCCAACGTTACTTCCAACGTTACGCTTATGATGCCGTAACATGATTAACGCAATGGGTTACACTTTCTTCACTTATGAACTTTCTTATTAGGTTGCATCTTATATTCAAATACTCAACAAATGAAATTGGCAATATATTAAATTACTGTGCTATCACAAGTCAATGCTTCACAGATTAGTTTTTTAATTTTTTCATGATATAGACGTTCCAGAGAAACTATACGCATATTGTACTGGTATTTCTAGGATCAAGGGTAGACAAGCACTGGTTTGCTGTTAGAGATACTTCCTTGAAAACTGATAGACTAATAACTTTAGTACCATTGAGTAGGAACTGCTCATTGACCATTTGTTCGTCTACCAAAGACATATTAAACAATCTGTTCCTGGCTCTGCAACACCCTTACATTTGTCCAATATTGAATCTGGAGTTTCTGGAGTATGAGAATCAAAATTATGTGATATTAGTACAACCAATAAATCAAGGCAGCCTCAAAGACCTTATATACGGAGTGAGTATAGAATGAGCATCCCAAATAAAACTGCATTACTTCTTCTCACGAATTAAAGAAGCACTGTTACATTAACGATAGAGTCAATGTGTCTGGGAACCTTTTGTGCCAATGCATGCCTTTGCAAACCTGTAGTCACCTGTATGCTTTGAACAGAATTTAATATTGGGTATTGCAATGTTGATGCATATGCAACATAGATTGTACTTGATCAAACGAGATGACTGCAAAAATTAGATTGCACAAAGTCATGCATTGTTACACAAGAATGGTCCGTTTGTCAATGGTTCCAAATTATTGCACCAAGTCTAATTGCATACTAACAAAGTCAAAGTCATGGGAAGCATGTAGAAATGAAAACTCATGATATATCTGACAGTGATCGCAAAAGCCTGAAATCATTAAGAACGAGTGATTCGTTAGATTGAGAGAAATTGTTGGAATGAGGACTGGAGCCAAAAGTATGCAACACGTGGCAAGGGACTGCCATTGCCACAGATACAGCAGATGGGCCGCCAAATACTGGAAGCCCTAGTTTTCCTGAAGGAACGCGGCTTTCCAACAGTCACCCATCTACACTCCGGAAATGTGGCTGTACAGAATGGAGTTGCGCGTCTTGCCGGTCTCGAAAATACTCTACTAGGATTCACGAGTCGTATACATCCTGTTGTTACATCCCGTTTATCACAACCGAATGCCGTTGATACTGTGTGCTTTGGTAAATTTCAACTGCTAACTAATATTTTGCAAAAATACAATTTAAGTGTGCCATTAACGTATTAACCTTGTACGTCTTTAAAACGTAGTAAAACGGAATAGTGTTGTCCTTATGCTTCGTGTAAAGCTTCATAAGGTACAATATCATAAAAGTGTTTAACTAATTCACGCTTCACAGGTCATATGCTATTCGAAATGTGCGCTGGTTATGAATTGTGCAGCTTTAAACCGACAAGCGTGCATTTATCGGATCTTGAAATGTATCCGCAGGTATGACCGGTTATACGCGATTACATATATGGAAGAAACGAAATTAAAATATCTGAACGGTAATAATAATACTGCAGGTCATCGAACTTCTCGAACTAATTTTCGAGAACCCAAGCAAGCGCTATCCCAGAATAGAAGATCTTCTGATGCACGATTTGTTTAGGAATATTGATCTCCGCGAAATGCGAAGCGCACCTGTTACGGTAGGACTATCGTCAAAACTGTTTAACCTCTTAATTAGAAACAACAGTTTACACGAATTAATACTCAACCTTAAAGGGATCAATTTGAAGTAATTTTAACCACGAATGTAATTTTCATCACAGATATTTCGTCCGGCTCTAACGCCTTCTATAATGAACTTACTTGATGGCATCAAACGTCAAAGCGTCGGTAAAAGGTAATATAGCACTTCATACTTTCGACCCCCTTGCCAAATTTCCACAAACTAATGTTCTTTTAGAATTGACGAAGCACGGTATCTTTCCTTATTAACTCCTTTCTATTTTATTTTTGAAACAGTATTTTACTTTGTTTTGAAAATACTTGCATGCATAGCAGACAGCGGTCACACTCTGTAAACGGTGTCCTATTAACAGGCAGATTTTGGTAAAATCTTTGGTAAAGACGTACTTATTTCGTCTACAAATACAGATGAATCGGCGCTAAATTTGTACGAGTTACGTCTTTTACAGAATCACAAGTATGAACACAGATGACATGATATCATTGAAAAGTCCAGAAGTGGAATACGAAGACTCACTTCTAGTTCAAATATACAACGAATTATCGAATACAACAATATAGTGTGGGAGCAATTTTGAGTGTATATGTAGACAACAATCATACGACGTGCCAAAAGAATATTATTACAATTACTAATTTAAACAATATTATACAATGAAAGTATTAAAAATTGGTGTAGTGATATGTACTCAATTTTTGGAAGTCTTAGATTCTTATGTACTACACGAAAGAAAAAACTACCTTATCATTTTCACTTGAAAATAATTTGAACACATAACACATTAGCTTTGTTTGTATATAGTATAAAAAAACTTGTACAATGTACGATATTTGAATATAATTCATTATTCTATACATTAACGCTTCGTTGACTTTTATTTTACCACAAAATCAAAATTATCACGTTTTTTTTTTTTTTCAAAGTAAAAGGTTCGTGTAACCAGCCACCGATAGAACTGTTAATATAGAAATGTATAGATAAAATAAAACAAAGATAATGTGGAAATTAGTCCTTTATTGTTCTTACTTAAAATTATGTAAAAAAATTGTTTGAAATATATTGGCCATACATGACCTTTGACAATTGAAAAACAATAAAAGATCCATCTTGTCTGTCAAATTATAGCTTGTTATTCAGGCTGCTCCCCTTTCGCCAGTATATTTTCCACCATAAAACAATGATGCTCACTACTCTAAACTATTAGGCATTTGAGCACTTCTATTTATTTGATAGTCATTGCTTCTATCACATGCCTATAAAAAAGTGTACTTTCCGAAAACTATAGATGCAAATGTATCTCAAACTGTTTTATAATTATATTCAGAACGCGTAACTCAAGAACGTTTCAAATGCGCCGGTACAATCCTTGTAGCTACCAAATACAAATACATTAACATTACCACAAACACATATATGTACACCCAAATGAATCTTTAGTAACTTCACTTCATAAAGAAACTGTTATCAAGATATCAGTAACATTCCTAATACATAACCCAATAATCAAAAGTAATAAGAAACTTAAGCATTATTGCTTTTTGGTGGCACATATTTTGAAACCCTTGCCATGTTGTTGATACAATTCTTTTTATGCCGCTGTTTATAACATGCTTCGTGATACCACCAATGTCAAATATTTTAATAAATTAGTCAAGTTTTATGAGGCTCCTGCTTCAAGTTCACTGGCGGGCGTGTCTGGTTCTTCATCATTGTAAATATTCTCAGCCATTTGCCACACTTGCATTATATTGTCCTCGGATACAGAGCATATCACCCAAGGCTCGTTAGGGTTCCATGAAAAATCGCTAATTTTTGCGGTATGCCCTCCATGTATAAACTACACAACAAATGTTTTCATTTTCAATAATATCTGTTACTAATTCATGTTTTATCGGAACATATTTAAATTTATGGAGAAAAACTAAGCAAATGAATTGCACACCCAGTGGATTTAATTAATAGTAAATGAAATTAATTACCAATAACTCAGGTGGCCCATCTTCAGCATCTTCACTGGACTGTTCCTCTCCAATTTTGCTAAGGTCCCATACATGTAAACGTCTGTCGGTACCGCTACTAGCTAATATTGTTTCATTGTGTGGTGACCATTGAACTTGAAAGATTTCATCCTTGTGCGATTCAAATGAGTGCAGCTTTAATTTTAAGTTTCTTAAGTCCCATAATGCCACTGTTTTATCTGCACTACCTGTTGCAAGGATGAATTCAGAATATGGATTAAAACTCAAACAATTCACTTCTGCAGTATGAGCATCTACAGTGTGACTGGGTTTGCTAGTGTTGTTACACCTAAAAAAAAAAATAATACAAACAATTCATGACATCTGCAATTCTCCTATAAAATGTTCTGTCTCTCGCTGTCACATTTCATACCTTGTATCCCAAATCATTAATTTTTGATCATCTGCAACTGATCCAAACAATGATTCGTGTAATAGATGCCAGGCGACATCTTCAACTACTGCGGTATGTCCTGTGAAAATAGTCTTAGCATCTATGACACGATTTTCCTTTGGCGTGGCATTGATATCCCATAAACATATTGTATGATCATCTGAAGCACTTAGTAGATAGCCATTAAGATTCGGATTCCATGACAGACCATAGCCTTCCTTTTGGTGTCCACGTAACCTATGGAAACATCCTTGTATTATCTTTTCTCCGTTCTCTTCTCTTATTTACCAGGTTTTAATAGATTAATTACCTTAAGTCAGGATGGCATTCACCGTTGGGATCCGGTTTACTTGGATGTTTAGTATAGTCAAATACAAGAACATCACTGGAAGGTGTCTTCGTAGCAATTACACAAGGATTCTGTGGCATATATCGTGCTCTGTTGACTTCCCCTTCATGATTAATTTTTATCTCTATCTCAATCTTCCCACTAACAGATCCAAATCCACCAAACTCTCCTTTCTCATTGTCGTAATGCGATGCATCAAACTGAGCATCCTCGTTTGGCAACTGTACGCTAGCAATGAGCAAATGATTCTGTTCGTCTGATGTGTGAGTTCCAAGTATTAAACGATGAACGGAATAATCCTTCCCTTCCGGTCTAGTGATATCAGGTAACCACTGGGCAGTTAGAGATGGCCATTCCAAAGCATGAGTCATTACAAGATCATATAGGAAAGGGGTATTTTTCTTCCATATTTTATATTCTTCATTGATGACCCGCTCTTCCACAGCATCATCGAAAGTTTCTAAGAAGATAACACAAATCCACATTAATATATATAATTGTTAGTCAAGTTCTGACCGATAATCAACAAGTGCTACAGTTTTTTTGTTGTGAAATGAAGCAGTTTTTTAAACATTGTAGAACAAAACAATTTTGAATAAATGTAACTATAAATTAATTTGCACATTAAATTCTAACAAATGATTAGTAAACAAAGGATGTTCTGTAAAGAAAACATATAATTAATAGTGGACAGAGGCCAATGATCATAATGGCTTTGTAACAGGTATCACCTTGTATCTTAAAATTAATAGTGTTAAATAGAAAATGATCGTCAGCAAAGATAAAATAATCCCATATTTACCGTGCCGACCATTAAAACCATATTTGTTACAATTGTTACATTAACGTTTACACTGATAATTTGAACGGGCAAACATATCAACCTCTGTTGATTATAACCTGCGTTTAAACGGAAATACCGATATTAATGGAACAACAACGATGGGCCCTAATCGTGTCTAAATAATTCACATAGACCGGCAATTGGAACCAGAGGCTCGCGAAATGTCTGCGTTATTAACTGATCGAGATCAAGGCACATTCATTGTTCATAGAAACAGTGTTTGTCATACCATGCGAAGCGTCTTTTCGTCCGGGTACGATTTTACGAATATCTTTTATAATAAAACATTTAACGGATGCACAGAAATACAAGTGTTCCTTACCGCCGTCTTTGTCCCCCATTTATTTTTCACGTCCGCTTCACTACTTCAGCTTGTTCGCGAAATATTATCAAAAATTGTGCCCGCCAAAAATTTCAGGACACAGCCGGGTGCCGACAAGAAAACCGTTTCATTATGTGAAGCACAGACTGCGCAAACATGAGATGTTCGAGTGCACACGACCATGATTATCAGAGAAAGACTTCGGCACGAACTGGACCAACCCTCGAAGTCTGTCGTTCCTATAAATGCGAATGGGACCGTAATATAATTCCGTCGTACATGTTAAATATGCATATAGCGTAATTGTACACGTTAGATTAGAATTAAAAGTGTAGCAAGAATTGATCAAATTTAATCGAATTCAATGGTGCGGATGGAGACGTTAATTTGGGCACAGTTGGGCACTTGTTTTATTCGATAGTGTGACGACATTTCGAGACATATAAGACCGTCTTAAGTTGAATTTGGAAAGTGCTCATTGGTCAAAACAGTGCTCAAGACGGTTTTATCTTATGTCTCAAGACCTAACCATGAATACCGGCC
The DNA here is from genome assembly GCA_963942575.1 of Priocnemis perturbator. Classification (NCBI taxonomy): domain Eukaryota; kingdom Metazoa; phylum Arthropoda; class Insecta; order Hymenoptera; family Pompilidae; genus Priocnemis; species Priocnemis perturbator. The sequence continues at coordinate 10,870,717 of OZ012653.1, forward strand.
TGGACCTTGCAAGAATGTGACAATATAGTGATATTGCACTAGGGACATTGAACAAAGTTTGTTTCATAATTACGGGGAAAATATTAATATTTCTGCATTAACAATGTACCACATGTACCGTCAATCACCGCCAAACAATTCTAGCTCAATCTACGTAATAAACACGGTCAAATTTTCTCTTTTATAATGTATAAATAATGAAATATATACATAGGGTGGAGATGGGTGTAAAAAAAAATTCCCGTAGAAATTTGTTTCTTCAATTATGAATTAAACCAACTACTATCAAACGTTTATTTTTGACTATAACTCCGTCAAACGACTATCAAGCTATAGCAAATAAAGGGAATCGAATCGGCTTTTCCCGCGGACTAACTTGACGTATAATAGCTCTGGTAGATGAACTTTTTCGTCCTGGTGCAACGATTTCTAATTCATGGAATTGGTTTAAGACACGGCACACAACCCACAACCACAATTACTATTCGGCGCGCAGTTGGCCGTCAACTTCATGGCCGAGCGGATTGGAGCAAAGAGCAAACAGGTATGCTTGACATGCGTATATATGCATCGGGGCACACAGTATATATTATATATCTATATATATATTTGTACATATATGCCTCGCCCGTAAAAACTGCATAGACGACAGTCATCACAGCGGTGGTGTGGGTCATATATATATGCATTACGCATTCATGCAATTCGATTCGCGAAACACAGCAGAAGGCCGATGAACGACTTGAACGAGTGAAAAGAATTCGTTGGCACAATTTAATCGCAGAGCGGCGAGACCGGTCGGCGATCTAGAAGGAATATTTAGCTTATGGTCGGACTCTCTGCTCCGTTATTATCGTTATTATCAGACACGCTCAGCTGTGGCAAGAGCGAAAGCGATGGTGTAGAAGGATTCGGGAGACTGACACCGAAAAGGTTCTTGTGTGATGAGCAACGTATGTGAGGATCCGTGTCCTTGGACAGACTACCTGGCTGAGACGATCGATAAGATTAGCCACGAAGTCGCGAACTTCCTGTCGACGACGTTCGGTCTAACCTTCAATCCGGGCAACATCGTCACCTTTGACGACGAGTCGCTACAGAGGCTGTCCGAATTCTTTCACGAGCTCGTTGGCTTGCTGTCGTTCGACGACTTTCAGCTGCAACTGCTGAAAGTCTTTCTCTTGACCCTCGTCAGCTGCGTCGCGCTGATCTACGTCGCCTGGCACATTTACGGGCCGAGAATATCGGAGCAATTTATGAAATCAAGTAAGAGGAGGGCCTTATCGTTCGCTTCGTACGTTATCGGTACAAGAATTCGTCCGGTGTTCCGAGAATTTTATATCGGCTTTTATGGTACGCAAATATGACCTGGCGCAAAGGGGTACTGAATATGGACACAGGTGTCAACCATGAGTCATGTCACTGAGCTTTTAACCGTATAGCGAAGCGATTGTTTCCTTGCACGATTTCAGTTGGCAGATCTCTTTGATTATGGGAATTTCTTCTTGTAGATACACCACCCGAACATTGTGGACCTTCAACGCGATAATGCCACAGTGGCTGAGAAGTTGTTGACAGTTTGGGTGCAAAAATATTCATACTTGTATACGTGTTTTGGCAAGATACTGTTAAATTAAGGTGCTGAAAATCTTGGTGATATACATGTTTTAACTCTATATTGGCATCACAACTGATTATTGATAAACAGTTTTTATTATTTTAGACTGCTGTGACCTGATAAAAGCACAATCGGCTTTCTAGTCACTGATTGTATATTTACATTATATTTAATTGAAATCAGTGGGCTGTAATAGCAGTGTACCACAATGGCAGAAAAAATTAAGTCGCTGTTCAGAAAGAAGAAGAACTCAAAGTTCTCCAACGCTGGAAAAGGATACAAGTAATTACCGATACTGTGATCAATGCTCTATAAACGAAACTTTAGCTTTGTATTAAGCCCAACATTTGTTGCAGACTAACAGATAACACGTCTACAGCTTCCTCCTCGTCAAGAGAGCCAAAGGAGCCAATAAAAAGGGCAGAACCAACAGAGGAAGCAAAAATAGCGGGTCAAGCTGCCCTTGCAAGATTGGAGGCGAAGAAAGCAACACCGGCCAAATTCAACACGTACGCCATGTTCAGACATTTTTAATCAACAGAATTGTTTCCCGATTATCGACAGTTCAAAGATCTTTCCTTTATGACACTTTGTAGATCGTACGCGGCGATACAAGCACGCGTGAAACGGGAGTTGGAAAGAGAAAAGCAGCTTCGCGAGGAACTTGAAAAAGTAGAGATCTCGAAATCGAGTGAAGGACAGCAACCAAAGAAGACGACCGAGGATCCCTCTGTTCTGGCTGTTGCCGATGTCTATTTCCGTTGTCCGTATATGTCTGAGGAGATCTTGCCGCGAAACGAGTGGAAGAAGAGGATCAAAGAGTTTTTGTACGAGCAGTTAAAGGAGGAGGAAGCTGGCCTAACGTCATGCCTGATAATACAAAATTGCAACGTCGGCAGGGAGAAAGTTCAAGCCTGCGTAGAAACGCTTGGTAAATATGTAGACAACATACTGAGCAACCCGGACGTTGAGAAGTATCGGAAAATACGAATGTCGAATCGAATATTCCAGGTAAAATTACTATCCGTCATTTGTAATAGACATGTTATATTTAAACACTAGACGTATAATAATGAAGTTTCGATGCGATAAAAGGAAAGAGTTGTGCCGATTGAGGGAGCGTTAGAGTTTTTGAAGGCGGCGGGATTTGAGAAGAAGAAATTAATGAACAATGACGAGGAAGAGGATTTCTTAGTTTGGAGCCCGGATAATTGTAGCTTAGAAGACTTTGCCATGTTGGCGGAAGCGTTGAGATCGGCGGAACAAATTCCCCTCGAGCTGGATCGAAACCTTCACGTCTTATTACCTGGCGAAGCTACAACGAGGAGTGTCCTCCCTCCAAGCTTTTTCAGTGTAACGCTAGAGGAACTAAAAAATCAACAGCAGATGCGGTGAGTACGTTGTACGATAAATAAAGAACAACTGCGAGATGATAACTGTACTCACAATGACGATCATGAAACTGGACCTAAAAGAATGCTTTAATCGTTAACAGAATCGACGCGGTCGAGAAAAGTCAGATGCTTCGAACAAAAGCGATGAGAGAGAAGGACGAGCAGCGAGAGCTTAGGAATTATAAATTTGCGTTGATTCGCGTTAAATTCCCGGATAATATATACCTGCAGGGTACCTTCTCCGTTCACGAGAAGTTCAGGTCGGTGGTCGATTACGTTAGCGAGAATTTGGTGGACAATAAACTGCCGTTTGTTCTACTGGCGTTGGGTCAGAAACTAACTGAGGAGTGCTTTGACAGCACGTTGCTCGAATTGAAGCTGGTACCGGCGACCGTATTACTGTTTGCCTGGAATGCAACTGACTCCGAAAAAGCGTCGGTATCCGCGCAATACTTGAAAGAGGAAGTGCTCTGCTATGTGCAAGATATATAAAATTATTCGACACATAATTATATATACCTGTGTTGCAAACTCTGGTGAAAGCATCTTGATTGTAGGCGGTTGTTACACGTCGTTCGGTACCTGCCCCTATGGGCATTAACAGATTTCATCATCATGGTTTACAAAACCATTCCAGTTTTTTAAAACTCTCTTTATACATCGATTTCTTAAAAGGCACGTCGATATTTAGGTCGGTCGGTTTCGAAACGGTGGCGGAGTTTTATTGAACTAAATGCAAGACTTACCGGTGAACAGTTACAAAGAGTTTATTGAATCATGAAATTATAAAAGAAGTCAATCAATAAATAATCGATTAAATGTTTTGTATAAACATTTATTTATTTTTTCATTTATTTATTGTGTGATAAACGGGAATAACCTTTTAGTTTGCAATGAAGATTGAACTTAAAATTTGAACTATAGTTATACAGAGCCGTTGTAATGTGATAAAAATGGGAATAAGTTTCGTTTCAAATTAGGTAATTAACTGAAAAAGTTTAAATGTATGGCGAATTTGTTCACATCGATCGAGATGCGATTTAAACAGTTTTGTTGGTCATAAAGCGTTCTATGTAGCTCCTGATGTAGTAGGTAGCAATGTCTTAGGGTGTATTCCGGGTCTCGCATGAAGCGACACTAGACCATTCCGTGAAATGGACAACGAAATTACAGGCTTTGATAAGCAACGGATGTATACCATCATAACCCGGTCCAGAATAAGAACTTAAGTTATTACATAATAGTTAGGAAGCTACCACTAATATCTATGTTGAGACAAGAAATCCCTAGATCCGTATTGAAATGATAAGTATGGAAAGTATTGGAATTGGCGGGTGATACGGATCGAGGGATATGGGATGGTCGGTTGCAAAGGATACACTACGATTTTTTAATGTGGAAAACACTAGATCTAATAACCTACTGAAGGAGTTTAAGATAAAATTTGGTTGATATAAGTAATGGAATTAAAACAACTGTGAACAATACTACAATGACTAGATAAAGAGCACGAGAAGGTACAGGAGTATAAAAAGTTACCGACCGAGTTATTACACCAAACGACATTGAGTAAATTGTAATCACCCAAAAGAATAAGGTGATTGTCCGGAGGAAAGGACAATAACATCTGCTGTATTCCAAATATAGATTGAAGTCACTGGCCGGAGGTAAATAGACGGAACCTATAATAACAATTTTAAATCGACAACGAATCTCAACGAAGAATTACTCAAGACGCGACAAGGACTGTGGTAACGGACGACTAAACAAAGACTTATGTACACCAATTAAAACCCCACCACCCATGCGAGAACTAGTAGAGACTGAACATCTGTCACACCGGTAAATCTTACATCCTTGCAAACCAAGTACCGCACTAGCAGTGCCATCATGAAGCCAAGTTTCAACATCTTCGGTATTGAACATAATGATTTGATATCACATCTTAGCACGCCGCCCGATTAATCAATGAGTACCCGTATCGCTGGAAGGCGCCTTGCTACGATGCTGCGAAAGAGATATCAAAGCCTATCGTTTCGAAAGCGGAAGTTTTATAAATTTCTTATAACATAGAACTCATTGTTAGTTTTATTTTCAAGATAGATCACTGCTTTCCACGAATTCTCAAAATATGTTGTACAGTTTAATAGAGAAATCAAATATGTTAATATAATTGTTTTAAAGCGTCTTTATAATATATTTTTCGGTCATGTTTCTGACTAAGGTAAAAAAAGTGTATACAACATGAAAATAAATTAATGAAAGATGCGACATAACTATCTATATCTGCGCTCAACAACGAAAACGTCAACATATATGAAACACGACAGCTACTGCAGAATGCATATAAATTTCCTTTGGCACAGTCACGTTATATTAGAATCGTCAGTCTTAATTCGTTACCTTTACGCAACTTTTATCGGTGTACCTTCTACACCTACCGACATCAATATAATACGTCTTGGAACACCTAAAGCACTCCTTATTACACGACTATTTACCATCTTACGTTTAATGTTAATAATGACGTTAACTACCGGACGGGATCCTACGACGAAAAATGTGTGAAAATTCGAAAATCATATCTGTGCATAGCCTCAAAAGCCTTATCTGTTCTCGTGACTCGAGTCATTAGATTGTTGCGGTTTTGGCTCGACAGGCAACGCGATAGTAGCGATCGCTGCGCAAAGTGCAGTCGCTGCATAGGTCGCCATGGCGCCGGTTATCGACCATTGTAAAAATACCTGAGCTATATAAGGTGTAACCATGGCGCCAATGCGTGCCATCGCGCTGCACGCACTTACTCCGACGCTTCGTAAATGCGTCGGATATACTTCTGGTGTGTAAACGTAGGCTGCTTGAAACACACCGGCTATCAATCCTCTGGCCAAAAAGATACCGATGGTCAATTCTGCCCGGGTCAAAAGACAGGCTCGGCCTAGAAAGCAGATGACGATGGCAAATAGTACCAACTGACAGGCCATCGTTTTGCGTCGCCCGATTCTCTCGATAACGAATACCGTCGAGAAGATTCCCGGGAACTCGGCCAATGTCGTCCAAAGCAGATCCATGTAATCGCCGCGTCTCAGGCGACAGTCTAGCTGGCAGGTGTCTTCTTTTCTGACAGCACCGTTCCAAAAACCGCATTGTTCAGATGAGGTTCGGAATAATTCTGTTGTCATTAGTACGACTCCGTAATAACAGAATGCCGTGATCATCCTGAAAATGAGCGTCACACTTTGCAACAAGATCTCTGCATTCTTCTTTTAAAATTTCCGTATAGGAGTTGTGTTACGGTAAAATTTTGTGACACTTTCTAGAACTGTGCAAGCCTTATACATGCCGTGCTGCGTTTTATGTTAGTATACTTTTGGGAGATTCTGTACAGGTGTTATTTGACCAGCACCGAAATAGACGAAAATTCATTGTATTTACCACACGAGCCAAAGTAAAGTGGATGTCTTGCACATTTCCTTGCTTAACACATCCCTGAACCTACCGCGATTAATCCTATAAAAACGATCCATGACCAGTCTGCCGAGTGGTAAGGGCTTCTTATTTTCGCGTGCCACTCTCTCCAATGTCGAAACTGCTTTGTCCATTCTCCCGGACGTCATATCGAATATCGTAGATTCTGGAACCCACTGTGGACAAGAAAATTTGATAATATTGGAAATGCAAAATGGAACCTTGTTTTATGAATGAACGACTTACTGGAGTAATGAGGGCAAAAATGAAGAGTGGTATTGTTGACAAACTTAGAAGCCATCTCCATCCCAAGTGTGGCATTACCACCAATGCTATTGTCACTTCAAAGCATGCACCCAGAGCCCAGAAACACTTTTTCAATACATCAATTAATGGCATTATCTTATTAGGGAATAATGTTTTATGCTATCTCAGTTTGAGAAATACTTACATCTAGCAAAATAACACATTTGCCTCTCTGCTTTGCTGGGAGAAATTCAGCGTACAATGTGACTCTTTGAACAGGACAAACCAAGGATGTAAGTGAGGATGTGTCTTGTGGATAATTTAATTTCAGCTACTTACCAAATACTTACGATTGAGGTACACAACCAATGGCAAAGCCTACCAGTCCTCTCAATAATAATATCCAAAGGAAGTTTGGTGCAAACGAACTAAGAAACGCATAGTACGAGAGTAAAACAGCACAGAGAGTTAGCGCTTGTTTCCTGCCATATCTATCACTGACATTATTCCAGAATGTGGAACTCAACATCATGCCCAGGAAGACAACCTAAGATAACATACAGCTACAGTAATCAGAATTCCATGTCTCTCAAAGTGTAACCATTGTAGCAAAGGTATTTACAGTTGTGGTCAAAGCCTGTTGATACCTAGAGATACCCCATTCGCAATGTAACGAAGGACTAAGAATGCTCAATATCGTTATCTCCATACTATCCACCATCCAGCATAATCCTGTAAATAAAGAAAGCTTCACCTGAAACTTCCCAAATCCAAGTGCATTGATAGCTTGCACCACCGTAAATGTATCTGAAAAAGAAAGTCAAACTTTAACGTCATTTTGCCATAAATTGTGTTTTGCATCTTAAACATAACATACCATCCGGTATAACCACCACTGAAGAAAGTTCCATGGATCGGTCGACAGGATTGTCAAAACCATTATTGTTACTCCTGGATGTCGACTGAGTGGAGACATTTAATTCGGAACCATGACCCTCATTCAGTTCGCGATAAGGTTCGCTAGACTTTTGTCCTCGTTGACTCGCCATATCCCTACGACTTCCACATGCGTCTTTTTCACGGTTTCACTTCTCGATCAGAAACCTGAGAGTTTGTTTCCGAAACGGTCCGAAACTAGGTCAGTTCTGACGGCATGTCCGATGAAGTATAATAAGGAATACTCATTAATATGTAGAGCATGACAGCCACTCAGGTTACCTCTTGACTCTTCCCAACTGTCAGTTATACATGCGTCAGGTTAGAGTATTCTTATGCTGCGTTTACATATCTGACAATTGCAGTTCAATTTTTTCTACGCCCCCTGCTGGGACTTCCGTTGACAAATAAGCTTTAACGTAGCTCTTATCTGAATAGAATCCATTCATGGGTTCGAGCATAATGTGCGTGCTGCAGACGACGCGTCCATGATTTTCGAAATGCGTGCTGGAAATGACAGATTAGCGACGCGACATCATTGACAGGTTCGGCAGGTTCACGGGATCGTAGACGGGATCGTCGAGGAATTTTTTCGGCGAACGGTCGACAATCGTGAACGTTAACGAGCCCGACCAACGACAGTTGCCGACGTGTACCGTTCCGCGGCCAGGGGTCAGTGAACAAACGCTCGCATTATTATAACCTCCTTCTATGGTCTGCCCTGAATTATGAGTGTGGACAGCGAGAATAAGTCAAATGAAGAAATTACACCATTCAGTGCGTCGACGGATCAGGAGGAAAACGACAATGGGAATGTCGAGGGATCGCCTATTACACCTGAGATGGTCCTACGCTTGCCTACCATAACTGACAGTACGACAATTTTCAGCCCGTGTCAATTTTATCGATTTTACGCCGTGACGCGTTTCGATCACGCCGCAGCTTTTCGATCGTCGCGTTCGTAGCGCATTAAACATCGAGTACACGTGTTACTCTGTGATATTTGAATTTGACGATTGCTTCTCTATGTAATAGGGTTAGATCATAAACGAGTCTTTTCTTGTCTGTTGTTTCCCCTGTAGAATATCTGTGTTCGCCGGAAGCAAATATATACGACATAGACTTCACCCGGTTTCAAATTAGAGACCTAGAGACTGGGGCTGTGCTGTTCGAAATCACCAAGCCACCGGCGTCAGGTCAGTAAGAGTTTTGTCAGTTCGTATGCTACGCACTCGGTTGTTCTATGCGCAGCGAGTTGAAACCAGTTTGTGCAAAAAAAAATAGAGTGTGATTCGCACCAAGAGACAGAGTCCGATGCAGAGGAGCAGGGATGCGAGGATGCGAATACGGGACGGTTTGTGAGGTACCAATTTACACCCCAGTTCCTCAAGTTGAAGACGGTCGGTGCTACTGTAGAGTTTCTGGTTGGACCCAGGCCAGTGAACAACTTTAGGATGATAGAGCGTCACTTTTTCCGTGACAGGCTATTAAAGACGTTCGACTTTCAATTTGGTTTTTGCATTCCTAACAGCAAGAACACATGCGAACACATTTATGAATTTCCAACACTACCGGCTGACCTTGGTAAGAAATATCAAATTTGCTATGTATAAAAAATTTCATGCTTTTAAAAAAAAGTACACATGATGATGATATATCGACAATATTCTTTCAGTTTCGGAGATGATCGCAAATCCGTTTGAAACGCGTTCCGATTCGTTTTACTTTGTGGACAATCAACTAGTGATGCACAATAAGGCAGATTACGCGTACAACGGCGGACACACGCACGATGTTCTTTAGTCTTGTCCTTCATCGGATAGTATTAAATTGATGATGATAGAAGTTACGTTTTGTAGCACTCGCACGCTGCAGGAAAATTGTGATTAACGTGTTTCCAAAGTATTCACTGGCGACTGACTTAAAAAGAGCACAGCCTTATTTTTCGCACAGAGATGAGTTTTTGATTCTTTGTAGTTTTTATATACTATTTTTTCTGCAAAGGCAGATATTTCGTAGGATTTTTGCGCGAATAAAAAAACAAATCGTATATGAGTTTCTATTGCTCACTTTATATAGAGTTTTGCTGTTGAACACAAATTATTTATTAATTGATAAGAGACAAACGCACTTTGTCGCTACGATGTTGATGTTGCAAATGATAACACACCGCAGGGTTTAACGAGCATTTAAACGATTTATCTCAGGGTTTTATTTTTCAAACAGTTGTTTGCATAACTATACATGGCCTTGAAAAGGAATCGGCTCGTCGAGTTCCGATAGACTCTTTGTTTTAATCTGTAGAATATACCGCCTATGTAGTGGCTATATCAGATATGTAGCAACAAGACGAGAGAATGAACTATTCTAAACGTTATGCGACCTCTTACCTGGTAATTACGGTCTACTAATGGTTTTCTCGTTTTATGCACCCATCTACAATTGCCTGTTTGCCACCGAATATTTTCCGACCGAACTCTCTGTAATGTTATGGCATTTCACATAAATATATGTATATATGTACACAAGGCATTTTTATAATTATTCATACATATTACTTCCGAGTGTCACGTCTCTTTTGGACCATTAATGAACGTGATAGTGCTCTCGAGAAATTCCGCTGGCTTATCAGCGTGCACCCAATGATCTGCGTCGGGTATGTAGTGAAATTTTGCCACAGGAAACAATTCCTTTATCGCCCTGTGATCCTCCTTTTTTATAAAGTCGCTCTTAGACCCTCCTATGAACAATGTCGGACCCACATACACGCGTGACTGTACGGGAGGGAATACGGCGATTTGTTCGGTGAAGGCTTTTTCTAAAACTGGCAGGTTCACCCTCCATCTATAGTTCCCAGATTCAGCCTCTACAAGATTCATTGTCAGAAACTACAGTCAAAGAATATTTGTGTTAGCAAATGATCTTGATCACGGTATATAAAATGTGTTGCTCACTGAATGTATGTACGCGATGAAGAAAAGATGGCTTTTGTATACATGTATATATATATTTTCAAGATATGCTTTTTTACCTGCCGTAACTGGAGCTGTTTGATAGCTGGTATCAATTGTTCCTCTGCCATTTTCCGTGCCTTGGACAATGATGGGCTACCCTCAAATGTTACTGCACGCATAGCATGAAAAATCTTTACCATTTCCGTAAGACTAGGACTGACCCCTATAGGAGACATATCAACCACCACCAATTTTTCTACACAGCTGGGAAAGTGCAAAGCCACGTACATCATAGCGGAGCCACCCATACTATGCCCAATTAAAACTGCTTTCTTAGAGCCTAAATCTTCTAGTAACTGTACCACATCATGCGCCATATGCTTATAAGACATTTCTGGCGAATGTGGTGAATCACCATGATTCCTGGCATCTACTGCTACTACCTGAAATTTAACTGTTCCATTACAAAACACAAATGTTGTCCGTGTTATGAGTGTCATCAGTGTTGCCTTAAAATCAATTACCATGTGTCAATAAATATCAATTTTGACTCACTTTTCGATCAGTCTTCTGATGTATCACTTTGGCCAACGTGTGCCAATTGTTTTTGGACCCAAACAATCCATGCATTATCACAACAGGGTATTTGGGTGGATCTGCGCTCCCTTTTGTGGTTTCATATGATGCATAAGCAAGTTTCACAGGAGCTGTGCTGTGAGAACAGGCAATAACAGATTATAAACATACAACAATGTAATTCAAGCGTGCACGTGACATAGGCGTAAAGAAGACATACTATGAAAAATTATCATTGCAAACAGCTCTTGAACAAGATATGTGCCGTTTAAAAAGCCAGCTAGTCTTCCGCACGCAGCGTAAATACAAATTTTGCATCGTCACTTGGTGCATTGTAAAATATTTCTTATTAACTATCAACGTTTCGATGCTATTATATTAATAGACCTAATGCGTATTTAGTGGCCAGAGCGTTACGTCAATTTTTCGGCGACATTACGACTTTAGAATTTTGTGTTGGAGAGAACTGACGCAACGTGCTCTATTGCCACATGATAATACCAATGTGATAACTTCTTTCAAAGCCGAAATGCCGTGTGATCTGGTGTGATCGCAGCTCGAGACGGTGATCAGTTGTGTAAATCGGGGCAAATAAAAATTGGGTCATACATTTTAGCGCCATCCTTCAACCTAGCAACATACTAGCTGATAAACGTTATACGTCGTTTGCTCGTATTAAAGGTTCATGAAATCTAATTTTCCTAATATACGTCTCATGCTTTTCCAAACGAAATATTTCGCTGCCATCGTCGTTCGAGCAAACTTCACTCGAAAAGCACGAGACGCATAAAATGTCTAATTTTCTCGATAAGACGAAAACGCAACGGGCGCAAAAATAAAAAAAGGCAGAGTATACAAATGATTTCATCGCGATCGTTTATTAAATCGTCGCAGCGATAATGCTCACTTCCGGTTTCCGAAAAAGCGCCTGTGAGGCCGAGAATTCAGGCAAAGTTTCCCGTCTACATGGAGCCTTGTGTTCGTGCAGGATTGCATACGTGGTTGCTGCGGTAGCAACATGTCGCTGTGAAGTGGCAGGCAAAAGGAAAAGCATATGCCGTTTTGATGGTTGTACAATGGGGTTCGACAAAATGAGGTGGATAGTATCGTGTTTATTTCTGATCGTCGCGAATAGGTGCGCCAACGGATACATTGTCACGGTGGACGCTCACACGGAAGAGTGCTTTTTCGATAAGGTCGAAATGGGCACCAAGATGGGTTAGTCTGGACTCTTTCACTTTTGATGTCTATGCGACCGTGCAAGCGGCTTGACCGATAGCGTCAAATTCAAATAACTATTGTCATACGATTCATTCCCCGCTGCCTATTATCCCTTGCGCTCTTTTCCTCGCGTACTTTTCTTTCATATTTGTGCCGATCATGCTAGCGATATATATGCTTGAAACGATTCCGCGAAATGTCGAAAACGAAAACCGCATCTTTTTCTTCGTACACTCATGTTCTGGGTTCGGCGGTATTTTCATGTTCGGTTTGCAAACGGTTTCACAAAAAATGTGTCGATGAAAATCGTGTTTCTTTTTCAGGCCTGACGTTCGAGATAGCAGAAGGCGGATTTTTAGATATAGATGTAAAAATTGTTGGTCCGGACGGGTGGTTAATATATCAGGGAGAGCAGGAGAGCAGTGGAAAGTATACGTTTAGTGCGCATATGCCTGGTGTCTACACGTACTGCTTTAGCAGTCAGAAGAGTACGATGGCACCAAAGGTTGTCATGTTCAATATGGACATCGGGGAAAGTCCTAAGCATGCCAACGAGAATGCTGGTACCGTGGATGGGCAAGACGCAGATGCCGCAAATCATGGGAAGTTAGATGATATGGTTAAAGAATTAAGTACTAGTTTGTGGAGTGTAAAGAATGAGCAAGAATACATGCAGGTAAGCAAACGCACAGCTTTGGAATTTCATGGAGAAATGTTGGAAAGTATAAGCTTGTGTACATAGATGTTTCCAGTAAGAAACAGGTACCTTGTCACTTCATCACACTGACCCATCACTTTTCCTTTTTAGGTACGTGATAGAAATCACAGGGCAATCAATGAAAGCACAAATTTCCGTGTGGTAGTGTGGTCCCTCTTTGAAGCAATGGTGTTGGTCTGTTTGACATTAGGACAAATCTTCTATTTGAAGAGGTTCTTCGAGGTCCGAAGAGTCGTCTAATCTAGATTATTTAATAATAAAAAAGAAACTCATACACTCATTGTACATTTTTCTATGTAATTAAGTTATGTCGAATTATAAAAGCCATTCTTCGGAACTCGACATTACTTTTTCTTTTCGCGCCGCTGTCAACGTATAAGGTTAGAGACAGATGACCTCCGCCGCATTGCCAAATCGACAGATTGCAGGGAGGCGGTGTGACTCTTATGAAACGACACATACAACATTCCTGCATCTCTATTTTTATGAAGGAAAGGAAAAAAGCATCGGACATTTTTTTTACGGAAACCACTATTTGTACAGTGAATTAACAGCATCGATAAGTTCCAACTAACAAATGCTCGAGAGGGCGATTCGTCGATGTCACATGTTCAATAAAGAGAACTCATCACCATGGAACTGTCATTGTCATACCACATCGACAAGTAACGATTAAGTCCGTCGACTCCCATTTCCGTTCTTTTCCAACAGCTCGCCCCTTTCCCCGGCCGCGTCACAAGTAACACTCAGATTGTTTCGCAGGCACCGTTTGAATGACCGAGGACCACTTTCCAGTCCAGTCCGTCCCTCTCGGTCACGAATAGAATCCTCCGTCGATCGGATCGAATCCGTTCCAGTATTTCTCGATCCAGCGATATCATTGGCATCCGGAAATGGTGTAGAACGGGTGGTGGCGGGTCCACGCTGCCTGTAACGAGGCTGGAACGATCGGATTACTTTCTAAAATTCCCCCAGCGCAACGGTTATTACTCTCGCAAGATCTCGCGGGCGAGGAACATTTTTCACGTGCTGTCCCCGGCCTCTGGTAGAACTCGTCTCATTCGTCGAGCGGGCGTGAGAATAAATGAATGAAATAAGATGGAGGGCTGTAGAAGCATCCTTCTGTTATTCACCCCCGGGGGCACTTAAGCCAGAAAGGCTCATTGTGCCCTCCTCCTCATTAGATGCCACCTAGCAGCCCCAGCCTCCCTTATCAAGATAACAATACAGCTGGTGTTTTCTCGCCCGATCTCGCAGCTACAGGAAACGTGAACCAGCCGAGGCGGACTATGGTGTTCGCTGCAATCTGGAACGGTGAAAGAGAATACGTACCGTGCCTTGTGCGCCGAGGGTACTGCGAACTCTTTTTATGCGAGTTTACGTTATGTTACAGTGGTACGATCTACGCAGGCTCGCCTGGCCGCGTAACGGTCGCGGAACAGGAATCAACTGAGTTTCATGAGAGACGTTTTTAATGGTTTGTATAAAATATTTTAGTATTATACATTATGCGTATCCGAAGTCGATTATTTTGAAGCGAATAATTGTTCTGCATAACTTCGTTGGCGCGTTGCCCATTTACCAATTCTTGCACAGCGATCACACCGTTTGCACGAATGCACATGTTAAAATCGATAAATTCCGATTCTTCGGTTACGAAGACGAGCAAGATGACACTTCGAAGTAGCCACTCATACAGCTATGCCTGATCCAGACCTCTTCTGGAAATATGATTCCAGGTGCCGCGGCCGTTCTAATCTTCGTACGTGCCATTTCGATCGGTGCAGTCGAGAGTAGCCCGTTTGTTTCTCCCCGTGAATTGGCTGATTGTCCGTGTCCGAGCGGATCCATTCGTCAGCGGCAGATCGAATGCGGATCGCCTTCGCGTATCCATCGATCATCGCAACATCGTTTATGTCTATCAGTCTTCTTCCCGGCATCCTTATCGTTCCCCGTCGATTCATCAACCGTATCATGCGCTCTGCTCGAATAGGATGACGATGCGCTTAGTAAACATATAAGAATGCAATTAAAAGGAGAGAGAGACCGGGAATGGATTGTAAGTATCGAGTCCTTCGGTCATTGAATCAATTCAGTAACACTGAAACATCGTACATCACGAAAAAAATAATGCTCTACGCATGTGTTTAGAACGTGCCTGTTTCGTCATTTGCAGGAAGATGCAGCCATTTTTTCAATCTTTGCATTTGACGGATTGCAGTCTAATCTAAGGTAAGGTTTTCGAAATTAACTCCTTTTCAACGTAGTTTCGTGTCGTCAATGAAACGGATCGATAGTAGCAATAGACTGGCGAGACGTATTTTACCGTGCATACTGCGGTAATTATTGCGTTTTGCTAACGATCGAGTAACCGACGCAGCACCCTTGGCGGTGGTAGTCGGTGACAAATGTAAGTTAAGGGCACACCGGGCCCTACACTGTCGAGGCACGATACGTGATGATAGGGGCTATTGTAAGTGGCCCCCCCAAGGGACTATTATAGAGGCGGGCACAATACCGAGTCATATGAAATTCGTACCCTGTACGAATCCTTTCAAATCGCACGGATCTTGAGTTAGAATTTTAGAAACGCCAGACTTAAGACAACATTGTGCTCACTCTAAATCCTTCAGGCTCTTGAACAACGATTTTAGAGGCAATGAAACTGACAATGAAATTGGATCATGTTCAAATCTGAATTTTCGAAAGTTACCAAATAATCCATCATAGTTATCCTAACACGCACTACCATTGTACACCGAATATTCGGCTCGATAAAACTCAACTCGAAGTAACCGGTTTGCCGGGAGGAAAAAATGTACTCGCATCCCGCGCAAATAGATTGGAAACGTCGGCTTAACGTTCGAAACGCATTCGTCAATTGTGCAACGAGGTGCGCGCGTCAGTAGCAATGTTTGTCGCAAAGTGTGTCATATTTCCCCCTTGCAGGACATTAGTCGCAGTTTTCACAGAAGGGTTGCGAACCACAGAGGGACACACATTAGTCTAACTTGTTGAATGATGAGGGGGGGCATTTCTCGGAGCAAGGCAAGCGGAATCGGACGCCGCTGATGCGTGAAACTGATTATTTTATCGAGAGTGCACGCATCTGTATATGTTGCCGGCAATGCGTGAAATGAAAACGTCGGAGAGAATGCCTAGTCGACGTATAAAGATCCCTCAGTTTCATGCTTCGCCTAATCATGCTAAGCACTCTAGGTACATAATATAATTCGTCCGAGCTTGCAAGGTAAACGACTTATTTTTAGATCAAACCTTAGGAAATGGACGCCAGCGTAACGCATTTATTTTACAATATTATCGGCAACGTATACGCCTTAAGGATCCGTGCAATCGTAAATTTGCACAAGAGACGTCTCAGGATGATTTCATCTTCCGACTTATCATCTCCGGGTCGGTCCACTTTAAACACGACCGACGCCAGGCTGTTATCATAACAAATGAGATCTCCGTCGTAAGGCGAGAGAATAAATCCGCGAGTCTCTGGCCGTGATAATAAGTTCGGCTATCTCGCGCTATCGTAATTACCGTAACAATAGACCCGGCCACCGTGAAATATTCTCCAGCCTCTGTCCATATGCCTTTGAACGCCAACGTGTAACTTTGCTCCTCATCCTATACACTCCGCGTTTCCACTGCACGCGCACGGCTTTGTCCGGCACGTTCGGTATTCTTAGAAAATATTGAAAATTTCGTTAAGCGTGACCTATTGTCGATTAACTTTCCGGTGCCGAACGAATTTAGCCAACGAGATTGCCTTCTGCCGAGAGACGCACGACACGCAACAGCTGTGTAAACCACTTTGATCTCGCCTTTTCTTCGTCAAAAACATGTATGAGCTTAATAGAGTTCGCCGCTTGTTACGTCGTGGCCAATCCTTCTCTTGCCTTTCGTCGCGTGGGGTTCGGCTTGGCCGGGAAATAACCGGCGATTTTGCGAATTAACCGACCCGCGCGCCCGCTCTGTCCTTAGAGAGAAAGGTACTAATTTTATACGGGCAGTTGCATGTGAGGCTTTAATTAGAAGCGTCGGGGCCGGGTCCCGGCGAACTCGTTCCCCCTCAAATTAGACTTATTAAAACCACGTGTGCAAATAATCGCCTATCGGCAGGAATTATGAGCGTCGATCGACGTTACTCAATGCCCAATAATTTGTTGTGCAATCGAGTATTATTTTCGTTCTTTAATTGAAGTCGAATGTGCGACATAGGTGTACGTGGATCTACGTTTATTTGAGGCGAATTTCGCGCGCCTATCGCTCTCTGGTACCGTCACAAAATGGCTGCTCGTAAGGGGGAGGGGTTGGCGTTCGCCTATAATTATTGCGCTTTTTATGCATTTCAACCGAAGATTTTGAAGACAAAACGGTATGAATGAGAAGTAGAACGTTAAGACTACAGTTTTACGTAAATGGCACGGTCGGAAATGATGTCTTTTTTGATAGAGACATAGGGTGATAACCGGACCTGGTAGCTAGTTCACTCGAACGTTTAGCACGCCTCCATTGACCTCATTTCGTTATCCTTCGTAAAAAAGCAGCGGTATCTTGATATTTGAACGGTTAGGTCTGCATTCTCGATGGTGCCGCTTCGATTTCGATCCACTTTTCGCCTTTGGCCCAACGTAGATGAACGGACCCGACTGACGGAAAGATCGTGCGCACAAGTGTAGCCGGATTAATTGAATTCTCCGGCAAAAGAGCGCGACGGTAAGAAGACAGTAGATCTATCCGATCTATCCACTGTAATTAAGTCGATCAATCGTACGTCACGCTTTAATTACAGGGCAAGCGAGTCGGACGAAGGGTGTACCCCGGTAAACAAATGAAACTGGCCACTTTCACCCCGACCTTAGAAGAGGGGGAGGTGGGGGGAGGGAAAAAAAAATTATGACTATTACGGGAGGGCGAAGGAAAGGGCGGTCGAGGAATTTCGTGGAGGAAAAGATCAAAAGGGAGCAAGGTGAGAGATTAATATCGGGCAGCTCACGATCTCAGGAGAGTGTAGCCATGAAGGGAGCGGGGAGGGGAAGGGGTTCACGTGGGTCTGTGAGGAAAAAAAGGCGAGGTAATAGAAACGACGGCTAAACGAACGACGACGCGGACAATTAACGCGGTCGATTATACGCCGACGGCTTTTCAATGGAACAAAATGCGGGCTACCCGTTTTTGTGATACGTTCCTGATGTATTTATAATGGTCCGAAATTATAGTGCGCGCCTCAAGGATAATGCTCCCACGGCGGCCGGGGGCGGCGGCGGCGGCGGCGGGAATTTAGCACACTGTCATATTGCACTCACGCACTCGGGCCGAGTGCCCGTGCTCGACCGAGGGCACAGCGAGTGATGTGCGTCGAACAAAATGCCTGATCAATCGT
The DNA here is from genome assembly GCA_963942575.1 of Priocnemis perturbator. Taxonomy (NCBI): domain Eukaryota; kingdom Metazoa; phylum Arthropoda; class Insecta; order Hymenoptera; family Pompilidae; genus Priocnemis; species Priocnemis perturbator. The sequence goes on from OZ012653.1 coordinate 10,889,243, forward strand.
CGATCTCGCATTGCACGCCTGCCGCTCTTTCGGAGGATCACTCGACGAGCCCGCTATCGGGACTTTGATGCCGGCATCAAACCGGGCCATAGCGTAATTGAGAAGGATTTTTTCTGCGACGAGCGATCGACAGGACGCTGGCGTGATTTACCGATCAGCGTGGAGGGTAAAGAGAAGGGCTGCTGCTAATTAAGGAGAGCATAAGTGCGCGTAACCGTATAATTAGAGGAAGGAAGACGAAGTTGAGGGTAAGGGAGCAGGGGAGGGGGAGGAAAGGAACAAATCTTTCGAAGAGATAGCACCTGACTAATGACGGTTATCAATTTATCGAGCGTGTCCGTACACGTTTCGGGCACATGTCATCGAGTGACCCGTCGAATTCGACGCAAGATCGACGCTTGAATAATGATCCGCAGCTGCTTCATGAAAGGGCAACTGGACGCGATGGATCGATCATCGCGGCCAGCGTTCGGATTGTGTAGAGCTAACGCGGCAAGGATCGATGACGTTAAGATCTGTCACCTTATCGTCGGCTCTCGCTCTTCGAACGTTCGCCGCTCGATGTTATTACATCTGTTTCGTATCACGGGCGCCGGGCAGGATTCGTGTATAGTTCGAAAGATGTCGGCTCGATATTCTGACACTCCATTCGGCCCCAAGTGTCGCGAGGTTAATTCTCGATCTTCCCATAAAAAGGATGCTTCCGCGGTCGAGAAAGTTGTTTCGGGCGTCGTCGCTGTTCGCAGGCCAGATTACCCGGAGAATGCACGTGACCGAGATAATGGAAAGACAGTGTTGGCGTGCGCCGATCTCGCCGGCTCTTTCCGGCCGATCGACGCCACGGGATAGATCGATCGTCGCGTATGTTAAACCCGCCCTCCTTGCGTCGCTAATGAAGCTGTTCCGCGTACGCCAGACAATAATGGGAATATCGATCACGTTACACATCCTGATCCTCGGAAACACTTAAGTTCGGAGCGTGAGCGTTGTGCGTCGAAGGACTGGCGTAGGGCTAACAGATAGGACATCCGGATATTGATCCGTACTACTTTTGCTATAAAAAGGACCCGAGATCCAATAACAGCTTTTACTTCCCGCCATCGATCAACAATAAATCATTCTGTGATTCTCGTAGTAGTGTACGCTTTATATGCATAATACGTTACATCGTGCAACGAAGAAACGTGCGAGCACCCGTAGCTTATTCAAATGTCCTCTTATCGTCTGCCTCAAACCACGCAGTCTCAATTAATTCCGTCGACGCACGACCGCTGGCGATTTCCTTCCGTCGCCAGAAGAAGGAATTAATTAGAATAAGAGGAATTAATTGGCGTCGGAGGAAGGGGGCACCGATCCGTGGCGGGCACCACCTTCAACCCTTGTGCTGAACACTCACCCCTTTCACCACCCCCTCACGTGGCCGGTGTTCGAAGGGGTCGCGCGTTCCCGCGTTCGGCAAAAAAGAGACGGCGATGAGAGAGAGGGAGAGAGTGGAGAGTCACCAAAGAAAGGAGCTGCTAATTGACACGAGCGATTGCACGTAACGGTATAATTAGAGAGAAGAATACGGAGCCCGGGCCGGTGCACCGATGAACCAATGAACCGGCCAGAGAAGGAGAAAGAAAGCGCGGAGGAGAGGAAGAAAAGAGGGCAAGGTGAGAGACGGGGTGGAAGGAGAGAGAGTAGGCTGGATGAAGAAAGACGGAAAGGCAGGGGAGAGAAGCAGCCGTCGGGTTTCGTGCGACCATCGAGGGGGCTCCCTCTCCATGCTAAGAGAAAGAGGGACGGAAAATGGAGGAGAGAGAGAAAAAGAGAGACTGCTTATGTGTGCGTGACGAGCGAGAACGAGAGGGAGGGAAGACGTGGAGAACCGCTGTGAGATCGAGCGAGAAAAGGGAGAGGAGGAAGCGGTGAGAAAGAGAACGGGGGAGAGCAAGAGAGAGAGAGAGAGAGAGAGAGAAGCACAGGGACCACGGGCTCGTGGATTCTGCCTGCACTGCGACCATTCCGTACCAACACGCCGCGCAAGAAGGTTTCGCACCGTTCCTCCTACGATCGACGGCGACCACGAGGATCTCTCCTCGATCCTGCGGAGCCGGACTCGCTGACACGGAGCGAGACGCGCGCAGAGTCCGCGGACTCAAGGTCGGCAAGGTGTCCCGTGCAAGAAAGCGAGTCTCACCGGGGTCCATCTCGCGATCGCATCCTCGCGAGAATCGGCCGTCGTTTGCACAAGCCGTACGCGGAGTCGGCTCGGCATAAAGGGATTCCCGGAGGGTCGAGGAGCTGAAGAAGGAGGAAAAGATCGGATGAGGATCGCGGCAGCAGCTCGGTGAAAGGCACCGTGGTCGTCGTCGTCGCTGCTCTTCCTTCCGCTCCTTTCTTCGGGGCTCGATTCGTCGCGCAAGAGATCCAGGTGGCGAGGCCTGGCAAATCACGTCGGGGACCGGCCGCGATAAGCCTGGATCCTGCGAGATTTTTCCTCGGTCGGCGTCGCTTGAAGATTCCGCCCGCGGCACGCCGGAACCAGGAATGTGTCCAGTTGTTTCCGCGCCGGTGAGGACGCGCGGAAGTATGAGCGACGCGTGAACATATTTCGTGGAGTGCGTAAGGTCCAGTGAGACGACGTTCGGGAGGTGGGACGGACCTTGTTGGGCACGCGAAGACACGTCGATCGGACACGGTTCGAGTGGGACCGCAGCTTCGGATGCGAGAGGTGAAATCTTGCGTCTTTCCAAGAGGGTCGGAGAGCGTGTTGGCCATTTAAATGGATAGTTACGTCTGACAAAGGTGGAGCGTCAGGTGGGACGATCCGCTAGCGGTCAAAGTCGCAGAAAGGATCGGTGGATGTGACTGCCGGGAACAGGTGTCCGGTGGGGAGGTTCTCTGGCCCGAGACGGAATCGTCGTCAAATTTGTCGTCGCTCTTGGCCGCGCACTGAGAGATGACGGCCGTCGAAATAGGTCAAGAGGATTTTCGTGAGGCAAGTGCCATCGAGTGTCTTAGATGAGCCCTCGGCTAAAGTGGTTCCTAATGTGCGTCGCCACGAAACTATCCTTCGCAAGTCGACGACCAGTCGCGTATAATTGTGATTCACGCTGCCAGATCCGACCACGTCGGTCGTTCTGTTAACATATCGCCGAAATTGCTATCATTCGATCTTCTCACGCTCTTGTATGTTTATTGCAGATGACAGGCGCGCTACTTTTGTCCGAAGAGCCGAGCGTGGAGAGGACGACACCGAGGAAGAATTGAAGATCAATCGGAATCTTTCTCGCCAGTCCCGTATGTGGATCCATAAATTATGAAGAGTCGTTCCCGCGGCGGACAAAATGAGACATGAACCGCGTCGATTGATTAATATTCAGCAGCGAATTCGTCGGTTCACGAAACACAGCGCGCGAAGGACGACTCGTTGAGACAGCGAACGATCGATATTCACCGTCGATATCGAGTCTGACATAAGAGCGCAAGCCAGTGAACTACAATTCTACTCGAGTGTAAAGTGTGGAACGACGGATAACATCGGTCATCTTCGAAGGATACCTTTCTCGGGTGAGTTAAGCACAAGCGACGTTATAAGTGCCCGTATGGAGATATCAAAAATAGTCTAAATGGTGCTTTTCAAAAACAAAACACACATAATCTTACTCTAATATACCCCTTCTCAGTATACTCGAAGCGTTAACAAATCCAATCGCCTCGGCGTCAATTTCACGGCTCGCTTCTTCCGCGGCACATAATTAGTAATCATTAATAATATCTATAATTCCGAGCATCGATAAAATGACCGCGCAAAAAAGGAGTCTGAAAGTCGTGCACGGCCGAGTAGAAAAATCCGTCGGAACCGCTGCATGCTTCCGGCCGCAACGCTGTCGACGCATTAAATATTTCACGGTCGACTTCATACTTCGTTAGCCACGCGACCAATAATTAATACCTCCTAATGAGGTCTGTTCTAATTACCGTTCGCGCGAGAAGGACGGTAGAACTTCTTGCTGGACAGTGGAAAACGTCAAACGTAGGGGGGACTGAAAACGATCTGAACTCGTAATGCCGAGTTCACACTGTGTTCGCGAGCAGATCGCGTGTCGCTCGCGAACTGTTCGCGAACCAATGCCATCATCACCACCCACACCCTAGAACTCGCGAATAGCTTCACAGTCCCGGTTTTCACAAATTTGTCATCACACCTCCAATGCCACTTTGACATTTTCCACGATTCTAAAACACTCTACTGACCGTTCCGTTAACCTTCTCGACTTTTGATTTACCGCTTGTAGAAGTTAATGGCAGTGTGGAGCCGCCATAAGACGGCGAGCGTCTCGTTCGCTTCAATTTCTCTCGAAAGAGTATCGGCCGATGGAATGTCAGGAAAGTTCTGCGCCGCGCGAGGCGGAATTAGAAAGGAGGCGCGAGAGCGGGCGCAATTTTCAGCGGCTGCGTTTCGGCGAATCGTAATATCGCGCCTCGTCGTCGTCGTCGGCATGGAATCGCACGCGCGTTCATACTTGTCAACGCGCGTAACAGGATCTCGTTAGCGGGGAATCGATATGGCGCGCGGGTGCGTTAACATTGGCGCTGCGATGCGATAAAGGGCGACCGTCAAGAGTGGAACAGTGGATGCATCGATGCAGAGCCGATTCGAATGTTCTCGCGCGGTATACTCTTGAAAAGGCGCGCTTCCGTTCGCGGTAATTGTTCGCGGTCGCGGGACTGTGTCGTATCGATAGGCGACGATCGAGGACTGTCGCTAGTTTTTGTTCGGATGTTTCGTGTTCTGAGGGCGCTCGGTTTCAATGCGCCTAGAGACTGTAATCAGAGAGTAGTTTTCTTCAAAAATTGCGGCGCCAATCAAAATTGACACATTTATTTCGTGACTCCGATGATAGGGTATCTAAATGCGCCGGTTGTTCGGTCGACTAATGTGATCTTCGAATGGCACAATCTGCGCGAGGGGAATGTCTGTAAAAGTAGAAGGTGAGACGTGGGCATTATAATGGAGGTCTTTCACGGCGTCACTTTGTGGCAAAGGGTCATTTTCGTTAGGTCAGATGCGTCGGAAAGCGCAGTGAAAGGGTGTATAAATTAACGACTCGTACATCGGTCGGCATTCGCAGAAGATTAATGACGAATCGCGTGTAAATTTCGATAGCTCCCGCCGTTTCCATGAACGAGTATCAAACTCCCGTTGTTGCGTATCTTGGCGTGGCTCGACACAACGACCTCGCCCCGTTGAAAGGGACGTCTGTCCAAACGGGCCGCGGTAATTTAAGAGCGCGCTTCGCCCATCATCGCTGCACGCGAATTATCATTTCTTCCGCGCGATTGAGTAATATTCGCCCCTATACCGAGCAAACTGGTCCGATCGCGCGGTGCGTTCGCGTTCGGCCTGATCGCGGCGCACTTTATGACAACCGTAAATTCCTCCCTTTTTTCCTCCACCGATTATCTAGTCAATCCCGCATTATCATATATTAACATATTACATTATCCCGGCGTAAACGATCGATAGACGTCGCGCTCTTTAAATTCCACTGACTTAGGAGAATGTAAAACACTGACTGCCCATCGATCCTTGACCCAAAGAGAAGCGCCGTTCGTAAACGATCGGCATCGGTGCGGTTCGAGTGCCAAAACTGTCGATCGTTTTATTCGCCTCTTTCGCGAGAAAAAGTGACCACTTAGCACGGCGTCCTCTAATAAAGAAGGCACCTGCAATAACGCTCGCGATCTCAGCTCGCACCGCACGGCTCGCGATGTCGTTACTAATGCTTTCCCAATTAAAAATCAGTCGTACGGCCGGGGATAAATTAGTGCGGCTGGATGTTAATAAGGTGCCTTCACGAAAGCGTCGTAAAAGTTATGAGTTACGGCCGAACGGTGCGCGGCACCGTACCTACGTGTGTACAGTGCATGCGATCGACGATCCGGCCAAATCGTGTGGAATGTTTGTCATCTGCCAGGCAATAAAACGAAATCGTCTTTTAAATATCGACCGTTATGTATCGTATTTTAAATATGGACCTTCGAAGCGCTAGTCTCGGGCTGTATTTTAGGACAATTAATATATTGGGAATGCACTATGTACCTTGCCGCGTTGGTCGCCTCTTGTCTCTTGTCCTCCGTTGAACGGCCGCACAAGTTTTATTGTTCACTTCGATAATATAAGGGGAAAGATAAAAGTTTGATAATAGGGTGGAAACGAATGGCAGTCGTCGGTAAGTATCAATTTATTTCGCGCAGACTTCTTACATAAACTTTACTGTTCCAATACGGTAATAAAACGATATAATACGAGTATCACAATAGACCGTAAACGCGTAGGTAGTTATAGACGTGGTTCAGAGAGCGTGTAACGCTGGAAAAGATCCAACGACGTTGATCATCGATCTAAATGTACCGCCATTGTGGGCATTGAAGTCTCTCGTCATAGGCATGCGTCACCAGTTCGGCAACCGCTTTCAGTCTGTTACAGTAACTCCCTAAACCGCTCATATACATACCTCCACATCTGACGCCCCCCAACATCATTATTTATCGCAACCAATACAATTTACCTAGCAAACATCCACACGCCGTTCGCCTCACTCTCGTTCCGCTCCTCCAGCAACAATTAACAGCGTCATTTTTCATGATGCACAATGCGTCCGCAACAGTATCCGTGAAAGACAAGAAAAAGTGTAGCTGCTTGGTGGCTCCTTGCAAATGTGACTCGACACTTTAAGCGGAGGGTTTCGCGCACGCTGAGAATTTACATTTCCCTCGTCCGCATTGTTCGGGCCATTTCATTATTTCGCGTTTCTTCAGCAATCATCGACTGGCCTCACTGTACCTGCATCCGTGCTTCCATCCAGGCTCAGGTCTCCCATCTTCTCCGCTTTTCTCCGCTCTCTGTCTTCCCTCCGTCCCACCTCTCGCTCCTTCGCTCCCTCGCCTCTCCCATTCTCTCTTTTTTTTCTCTCTCCTTCTTTCTTTCTCTCTCCTCTACCCCATCCGGGCCCCTCTATATCCACTCCTCTCTCTCCTCTCCACTCTCTTGGCCTCGTAGACAGGCTCTCGTTTTCTTCTGCGTACGTACAGCTCGAGTGTGTGTACACACCATCCTTAGCTTCCAGCTTCGTTAAGAGGACTCGAGTTGTCTTGGCGCACTCTTCGTGAAAATTGTCAGGACCCGTACGGTGTTTTCGGGGGGCCGATCGGATTAAGCACGCATCATCGCGCGACCTTCTCTCGATCGTTCATTATTCAATTATTATCAATTATCCTCCATTATCAGCGTCACGTATAATTATGTGCCGATTGTTCCAAGTACAGACTATTCATCGTGCTCGACACTTCATTCCCGACGCCGAATATCTTTATCGAATACAGCAGACAATCCTGATTCTTGATCGATCGCGTCGCAGACAGCCAGATCCCAATCTGCGTCTCAACAATTGTTCACACACCGTGCCGACAGCGTGGCATTAATCTCCGGCGATAATTAGACCGCGCCGCGGCGTGTCGCGTTTCGACGTTACACGATTTTCCTCCCACCAGTCCGACCCACCTCTCGCTCTGTAATAATTGCACGTGACATTCTATCGATCGGCCGGTACCGCGATCGCGGATCCGCACTGGCCAACAGCGGCCGATCAACGTATCGCCGCTTTTAGTCGGATAGTGCAAGCCGCTCGTTTTGCTCGCCCTCGCCTCGCCTACCCAGAGTAATTCGAGACTTTGTTGCACAAAGCCTTTCCTCGCATGCCGAGTAACATGCGCGCGAGCACATGTAACTTTATGTCCGGCAGCGGGCTAATGCGAGGCTCGTTCGCGCGACTGAACGCGCGCGCCGATTGCTTTACAACGTATAACTCAGCGGCCGCGGCGCGGAATTGGACCGGGGCGATATCTCGAAACCTGTCCCGCGCATTCTTTCGCGGATATTTCATGCGGACGTAAAGCGTCGTATAAACTTATCGGGCGCAGTTTATGCGCGGGGTCGTACGATGCATGCAGCCCGTGCATGGCGGAGGCTCGCGGGAATAGTTTGTCTCGAACGATCGCGCGCGCGTTGCGTCATATCGTTAGATTCTTGGCACGCGAAAGTTCGCGTTATTAATGTCTAGTGCCGGTCGCTCTTCGTGACGTTACAATGCGGCTGTATGCGGCTGTGAGACCCTGTCATCAGAGTCGCCAGATAAGCGTGCCGATTTGGGATCAATATCGATGTACATACTCTGCGCAACTTAAGTGTGATGATCTGTTGGATTGGTTTGATTGAAAAATGGCATTGACTTTGACTACTGTAGAATCTCTATATACGTGTTATCCGTAGAGATTGAAAGCTGCTCTTGTTTCACGCTGCCCCGCGGAACGCGGCTCGGAATAACTGGACGACGAAAAAAGCTCGCTATCCTTCATTGTCCGCCTGGGCCGGTGGCCGGGGGCCGGGGGCCGGGGGATATATATTTACCGAAACAAAACGTGGGGGGCGCACAGAAATGTAGCGGGCATTTTCCACGGGTCCGACAATCGATGATCGAAGCCGGCATCCGGAGCGGGTCGTGAGGGCAGGGTTCATAAATCAGGAGAGCCCGGATCGTGACTTTTTCATCAGGTCGCGCGGCGACCTACTCTCCACGTCGATCATTCGAAATTCATCCGTGGTATCCAGCAGCGTTACTCACGAGCGACCGGCCAGCCGGCCGGCCAGCGTACAACTTTATACCCGGCCGCCAACAATACGGTGTCAGTGGCGAACATATGTAAAGCTCGTAGTACTGGATCGAGATATATAACTCAAAGGCATTGTACGCGCGCTTCTAATATTAGATCGGCTATCTCTTACGACGATTGCGCACTTATACGGCCGCGAATATGCGCGCACGCATGCGACGCGGGGCACACGCATCAAGAGTGGACGAGCGGAATTGCCGATCGGCCTCCTCATTCAGCAACAAATGTATAGCGGTCCCGCTCTTGTGCACCGTGCCCACTACTACCGGCGGTCATGTCTTGTTCAACATGCCACGCCGCGAGATACTTTATTGCTGATAATTCGAGCTCGGCCGCGAGACGTGCTGAAGCACGCCATTTACATTCCTGTCGTGATCACAAATGCATTTTATACACCGGGCTAATATTCCGGCCGATCGCGTGGGCTAGATAGACAGCAGCGCGCGTACGCGGCCTTTACCGTGCGTACGTGCATCCTTCAAACCCGCCTCTATACCGGGTGCCACGCAAACTCCCGAGTAGTCCCGAGGCCACCGCGGACAGCAGCGAAGAATCGCATTAACCCTCGGACCCTAAAACCGCTACCGGGTGCGATCGGCGCCACGAGTACAACCAATTAAAACAACGTCGCCGAACAACTAAGATACAGAAAATATCACCCGGCGCATCACTGCGACGCGGCCGCTTCCAGTTAATCCGGTAATCGCGCCAATTAACGCGCGGGTCGAGCTACGAAAATAGTTCACACACCTTATCCGGCCAGAGAATCGCGCTGCGCCACGTTCTATTTAGCGGCTCAGAATTTCTGGAGCACCCCATATCGAGACGCCGCGTACACGCGTACGCGTCTGTATACCATATATACGAATAATTACACATATTCGCGCGGCCATGTAACGCGGCCGCCGCACATGCATAAATGTTCGCCTAATGGTAGTAGGAGCCTGTATACCAGTTCCGTGGGCAGAGCAGCGGCGTGCATGCCACGATTCTCTCGCCTCGGAACGAGAAGGCACCTAAGTCCGGCGGACGATTATGGTACATCGATTCGACATTACACCTTGCTCGCTCCCGATGGCGACTCCAGAGAGTCCTTCTCCTTCCAACTTCTCCCCCTCCCCTCATCCGCTCCTTCGAGCGGCTCCGGGCCGGTACAACTGGTTAATGTAACCCACGGGGCCTTAAGTTACGAGTTGCAAAGTCAATAACTTTTCATTTTACACTGTTACCCTGTTATATACCCTCCGAGGTAGCGAGCTGACGCGGCTGGATACGGGAAGTACGCGGTGCTGTAACGCGCTGTAACGCGTTGTAAGGCATAGGTAAGGGGGATCTGTGAGGATTGAAAGGCGTCCTTCGGACGTCTTAGATCGAAATGTCAAGCGCGCCGAGTCTCGTTCGTCGTTTCCCCCCTCCCCCTCTTTGCGCATCGGGCCACTAAATCAAACGCGTCGAAACGATCGCGGAACGGGCCGACGAGGGTTCTTGTACTCGCGACATGGGTAGTTGTTGATGTTTTAAGATGTGCGGCGGGCCGGCTGAGTTACGGCGAGTGCGTGCAAACGAATTGGAAGGCTCGTTTATGGGTTTATATTGCAACTGGAATTGAGACGGATTTGTAGCGGTGGCTTGTCGTAACCAAAGAGACGTGCGGATGGTGTTGGAAAAATTGTGTCGATTCGCCGGATGCATTGGAACTATTCTCCGACGACCCGCCGATGCTTTTCTCGCAAGCAACATTTTTGCCCACCCCTATCACCCCGCTCCGTCATTATCCGATTTTTATTTATTTCTTAACGACCGCGTACTCGTGGTACAAGTACTCTCAGCTTCAAGGCATTATACCATCTGCGCGACACCGCACCTCGAAGCCGTCCTTCTCCTTTCCCTCTCCTCTCGCTCTCTTACTCCCCGGGTAACTCGATAATACAAGACTTAAGTTACGAGTTACAATGTCAGTAACCTTTAATCTCGCGCCACTATCCTTTCAGACGGGATAACTTATTCATAAGTTTGCCGGACGCGTAAGTTAGGTGCCCCCGCGCACAGGGAAGTTCGCGAAGAATCGCTTATGGCCGCGTCCAGCGCGAAAGGTGGCTTCTTTTTTCCACGGGACGCGCGTGTGTCGTTCATTCCGCGGGCCACTCGTTCCTCGGCATCTTTCGCGATACGCGCGCGCGCGCGCGCGCAAATACCTCCCCCAGGGCCGAAGCACGTATCTCGATCGGGAGTGCGACATCGGTATTTATTGTAACTACGCACCCCCTCTTATCCAGATGGCAGATAACCGAAGCGCATGCGATAACATTCGGAACGCAACTCTCGGCAATTTCCATCGTCTTCTTCTTCCTTTTTTCAGGTTCAAAATGTCCGTGCAGAACGGCCTCCTCGTAGTTCTGCGACTGCTTTTAATCGCCGCTGCGTCGACCGTGCCAGGAACGTGGATGTAAGTACTTGTCAGTAGAGAAGAGTCTTCCACGGTGAGCTCTTGGTGAAATTTTTGCGAAAAAACATTTACCCACGACCTATTTCGCCCGGCGAATCTCGCCACCGCCGCCCTCCGCGGGACACTCGCGGAGGCTGTCAGCCGTGAGTGCAACGTCGACGGTCTTACTTACAATTAGCGTCGGTGGACGTTAAATTTCTCGCGAAATTCAATTGCCAGCGCTCGCGGCGATACCGATACGTTTCGCGTGACAGAAAAATCTTGATATTGCCAACTTTTAGACGCTCGTGTCGTACGGTAAACTATGTGTATCTGATCGTTCAAATGTCAAACGTGATCAGTTAACTCCGTTGAAAAAGTCCATCTGTACTCGAACGAGTATTTCTACCTGCCTCCCTCTCTCTCTCTTTCAAAAGAAATCCTTGAATCGCGATAACCCGTATCTGTGCTCCGCCTCGACTCGCGATTTCTTCTTTCTCGAGCTCCTTCCGCAAACCATGACGAATAATCGGCGAATTAATGCATACGTCGTAGCTAGGTATGTTCGATTCTCTTGAAAGAATCGAGAATTCAAGGCAATTCAATAAATGCTGCAGGCTCTCTTAGGAAATCCAAACGAAAAAATCTATTCGTAATCTAGCAAAAGAACGACGAAATGGAAACAGAGAGACAGGCAAGGAAGAGAAGAGAGGGAAGAAGAAGTAGGGCTACGCCCCTCGCGATTCTCGCCAAATTCTCCGTGTAACGCGTAATTTATGGCTCTTTGTGCGCGCGGTGCGCTCCGGCGAGAGAGCTCGTGGGAACTCGATCGAGGCGGAATTTTTCGTGCCCGAAACGAAGCGGGCACGTCGTGGCCGCGTTCGTTTCCGACGTGCCCCATCGCGCGGGCCACGGGGAGTGTGTCGAATCCTTGAATCGCCATCCTCACCCCTGCGTGAGCATGACCAATCAATGAATGCCGGGGCCCCGTTTGCTGCCGCTCCTCGCCCGCGCCTCATCCTTTGTCATTCTCAGATTCAGCACTACTCCAGATTTTCCGGCGCGCGGACTTTTCCCCGCAGTCGGAGAGAGGCTTTGTCAGAATAGCCTGGCGGATCTGCCGGGCCAGCTTTCTTCCGTTCCTCGCCGGCACCGATCGTCGGACGAAGGTTCGGTGCACCTTCCGACTCCGAGTGCGCGTGACGATGCACGTTTCGTGATTATTTGCGATACAAACAATCGCCGACGTAAGTGGTCCTCTAACGTCGACGTCGAGGAGCCCCGGCTAGTTCGTCCTTTTTGCCTCTTTCTTTTTGCTTTTTTTCTTTTATGGCTGCACAGTGCACAGCCTCCAAAGAGTTCGGCATACGGTTTTGTTTCTTTTTTTTTTTTGCCTCCCGCCCCATTTGTCGTTTCTCGGGAGTCGAGGGCCGTGTCACCTGGACATGAATGAAATGATGGGATTTTAGCGTTGATTTTCGAATATTCTTGAACGTATGTCCGGAACTAGGGCTAATCGAGTTCTGTGATTCTATCGGCCATATTGATGGTTCGGACAATGACTCGGTTCGGGGCATGTCACGCTCAACTCCTTTTCAGATGTTTGGTCCGATTGTATTTGGAGTCAAGCTTGTTTCGTTGTAAGAACATGCTGCCGACGGATATATGTATACATAAATCGTGGTTCGTGGTCCTTTTAATCGTCTTACGTCCGCTGAAAAAGTACCCCATCATATGGGCGGGGCGATTGGGTCGCTAGAAAAGTTAATCTGCCTAATCTCGGCTTAAGGATACGAGCACAATGGGACCACCGAACGAGACCACCCCTGCCGTCACTTTCCTACCAGCACTCATCGTTTACTAATTACCCCAAAGTTCATCGTACGCAATTATACCCTGCCAATAGTCCCATACGATCGTCGTCATATTCACGATCCCGACACCGACTGTAATTAATAATTTTGCAACACCGACATCCCGCGCCGACGGACTTTCGCTGCGCGCGCAAAAATACGTTATTAATCGTCGATTTCCAATGGTTCACCTCGTGATATTTAAGCGTCCCATGTCCCAACGTCAATAACATCCCGATCGTTTCACCCACACTCACCAGCTTCGCTCTCCCGACGCAAACAGATAAATCGAATTTGCGGGCGAACGAACGGACGATTACCTGCTTACCGCGTCCCTGCGAGATCGGATCGAGTAGTAGTTAGCTGCGCAGGAACCGTCGGCGACACGCTCGCCACGAGGCAGCGAGATTAGATTCCGCGAATTGAGACGGACGCGGCTCGCGCGAACCGTCGACCGTCGCGTGTACTTGTCAGCGGAATGGGCCGCGCTCGACTATGGGCGTAATTTCCGCGCGCGGTGCACACTCGTGTTTCTCAGCGACCGCGCCGCTCCGATATCGGTGCACGCCGATTAAAAGGGGACCCGGCTATTTTTTTCGTCCCACGTAAAAGGAAAGTGACGGCCGAAGCCGAACTGGCCGGTGCCATATGCCGCCTCCTCGCCGGCTTATTTTATACGGGATGTCCCATTAAGATCCCACCGGCCCCTGCCGGCCGACGATACGATCGCTATTGAAAAAGCGAGGCCCGCTTGACGACCGCGTACTTTCGGTTAGCGCGGCGAGCGCCGAAACTGTTTACTGTTGTAATTAGCGCGTTGGCCGATCTTTACGGCGAGGATCGGATTACGGCTGGCCGGTGCGCGGTCGGCTCGAAATTTCGGCACGCCGAAGAAGGGAGGTAACGGACACCTAGCGACGGCGGCGGATGAAAGGAGAGGCGAGCGGAATCGCATGACTGTTGTGCTAGGAGGGTAGGCCGGTGCGAATATTTTCGCCGCGACGTATCGCGTTGCGCGTCGTGTCGGTCTTAAGTATCGCTAAACGACCGGCTCGCCGATACTGTCCGGCGAATTGATAGGGCGCAATTTTCATTATCCAATTAATAACTATGATACCGTCGTTGCCGTATCGTGCCGTCCAGTATGAGTATGTAGCAGTTTATCGGAACGACTGTGTTTACGCGGCAATCGAGCGCGATAGAGGCCGGTTTCACTTTAATTGCACGGCGAACGCCGATGAGTCGTCGATTTTCCACGTTCGATTGAACACTATGTCCGGCATATGCGCGCGTACGTACGTAGGTACGTGCGGAGTGCACGGGCGTAAAGCGTCCAAGTCGGTTGCGCGGCCGGTTATCGTGGCATCTCGGGAACGACTCTGCGCGCGGCTCAAATTAAAGCCCCGTTCACCCGGTATGCAAAAGAGCGGCCGCGGCCAATATTGCCGCGATACGTTAAGAGTTAAAAGGCGAAAGTTCGAATGGTGCGTCCCGCGGAGACCAAGCGCGCGCACTTCTTCGCCATTGAGATTCGGATGTGTCACACGCCTCACGTGGGCCTTAATAAAGTCGAGTCGTCGTGGTTTTTTGCGCGCCAGGTCAGCCCCACCTCTCGCGGAACGAGTCCGAGAGAAGATCGCGGAGGATACTGTTATTTCGGACACCCCGTATGTAAACGCGCGGTTATACGAATGTTACTACAATCTTTTAAGAGGCGCGGGGCATTACTTTTTCGGGGACCCGGACTGGTACGGGAACGCACGAGAGCGGACCCGGGGGGCGCGTGGGACGAATCCTTCGAAATATTATCGTTCCCTTCCCTCGCAATTCCGCGCGTCATTGTTTTAGGGGGAGTGTAAAGCTGGATGATATATCGCGAGCGGTGCGTGTTTCGGAATATTAATGCGCTCGATTATGCCCTCCCCTCACACTCTCGCGATTCGTCAAGGTTACTAGGTTCCAGGACTCCTGATTGTAGTCTATGGGGACAGGGAGTAATGGGATTTCACCGTGCTGAATAGATCGTGGTAGTTCCGTTTTCGGCGTGAACCTTCTTTTTTTTTTCCTCTGGGACTTTTGAATTTGGATCTAGCTTTGTTAAATCTTTTGCGAAGGGTTTTGCAGAATAATGTGTGTTAATGGTAATATTCCAAGTTCGTCGACTTTTCGGCCGTGCACGTATTGAGATTTTCGTTTGCTTCGCAATTAGTTATTAGCATTTACCTAAGTTTGGAGCCGGCGGCGCGGCGGCGTGCCGTAGGCGACTATTATTCGACTTCCTGTACGAGACCGTGCATAAAACGGACGACAGAGATTCTTCCCAAATGACTTCGCACGGCTGTCTTGGCATTTGCACGACAATCGCGCGACTTGGCACGCCGTACAATGTTCCTAAAAACACGCCGCACCGTTCTCGCAGTTTCCGCAATCTTCCCCCGTGCGCAATAACACACGCTCAGACGGCAAAGTCGGCCGTCAAAATGATCAAGGAACAAAGTTTCTCCCCTACGATTTTCCATTCCCCCGCGTACCCCTCCACGCGTCCCATGTAGGTGTAGAGGTGCGCCAGACATAAACGCCACTCATAATTTGTTGCCGAACCTATAAATTAACTCCCCGTACGTATACTGCCGGGTAAGAACGGTGCAGAGCATAAAATTTGATAGTTTAACGTTTCGAGAACATTAGCACCGCAAGCAAGCTAAATTTGTTCGAAACCTCCCATACGTCTGACACGATATCAAGAAAACTCGAGTTCTACCTGCGATAACATTGAAACATATCCATATTAGAAGGACGTTTACGCGAGTGTCGTATCGAAGAGGCTTAATGCAGGGGAGCCATTCGTTGGATCAATTAAAAATCGAGAAAGCCCAGTGATCGAGACCGGCTGGTCGTTGCGCACGACGCGCGCTCTCGAATTTCATATCGCCTCCCTTCCCTTTGCCCCTTCCTTGAACCAACGTCGGCGCCGCCCCCGCGCTGACTTCTGTCTTTGACGGCGCCGTTCCATCATCTCGGTCGGTTGACTCACAAATGCGCCATTAAGAATCGGCGCGGAGGAAATCCGAGGGCCGCTCCTCGCCCACGGTCTGCCTGCACCGAATTTATATAATCGGCGTAACAAATCTCTAGGAGTTAGGGGCCTAGGCCCGACGGCGAGGACTCTACGAGCGGTCGACGATAGGAGGACGGCTCTTTTGTGAGCCGCGTACTCGTACGATGTTGAGCTTGCATGGCATCGAATCCATTACTAACGACCGTGGACATCGGAAGACTCGACGATTCCTCGAATTCGCTTTCTCGTCCGTGTCAATTATATAGGACGCTCGTCTTATTTAGCTGATAGTTACCGTAGTTACTTGCAACATTCGCTCGCAAGTTAGCCGGTGCAAACAGTCGTCCGCATCAGCTTGATCCGAGTATGAAACCACGCGACACGGTGTACACGTGGCCAATGTGACGAAATTAAGCGAGGATGCCCGATCGGTACGATCGTTCCATGAAATGAAGATCCAGCGTTTCTAATGCTCGAATTGCAGCAAGCGGCAGCTTCGAAAGAAAGGTAAAAAGGTCGGAGCTAGGGAGGCGAGGAGCGTCGAAGCTGAACATCGTGGTATATAGTCCTGAGGGCCGATAGCTTCGGCTCGGGGGGAGCGGTGGCGTACAATGGCGAAGAAACGAACGGAGAATATAGCGCGGCCGTTCTCATAAATATCGCCGCGCCGCCTCGCGCGCCGACCGGAGGAGGACGGATATCAGTGGTGAATAGGCAGGGGTCTCGCGCTCCTTCCAACTCGCCGGATAGAGATCTCGGGAGTTAATGGCGCGAAACCGGGCATGCTCGGCGTCGAAATTCGACGTGGCCTCACGATCATCGATATCGCCCCGGCGAAATCGAGGAGTGTCAATGACTCATTTGCAATTCCGGCCATCGACTCCCGTCGCACTTCGCGCGGGACGACCTTACTCCTGACCTACGCCATTCAAAAGTCTCCGCATAACGAAGTATCCGCTACCGTTTTCTGCCCCGTACTCCAGCGGTGCAGGGGGAAGGGGCGCGAAGTGGGTCATCTTTTTCGGGATCAGCTTGCCGGAAATATGTATGAGCGCGGTGCGAGTTGCGGAACTCTTCGTATTTCGTGCTGTGCATATTGCATTGTATTAGATTTAGGTGTCAGGTTGATCGTTGAACGTTGCTCACGGACGGCGCGGTTTGTCATGCGAATGCTTCAGAAACGTCGGCATGCAACACTTTCCACAACTGGAGAACGTGCAGCTGATGGAGGCCTACGACGTGGGAGCGTCGCAGATCTGCGTCGGTCTTAAAGGTCTGTCCCAGGGTCAGGGGAAGCTCTGTCAGTTGTCCGTGGATCATATGCCGAGCGTCGCGAAGGGCGCCAAATACGGGATCGTGGAATGTCAGCACCAATTCCGGGACAGAAGGTGGAACTGCTCGACAGTCAACGACCAGACCGTGTTTGGACCCATGCTGAGAATAGGTACCGGACACTTCGTAAAATTCGCGTTCGCGGCAATTTATCGATCGTTCGGTCGAGAGCGACGACGATGCTTCGATCGAACGAGCGCCGCCCATGCGAGCTCAATGCTTTTTTAAACTCACGCCCATTGAGAAAATGGGATATTCGGGACCGTACGATATCGGCGCGTCAAGGTTTTCACATCGCACGGGCGTCTGTAAATTTCTATCGCTTGTTAACTTTACGGCGGGAGTTGTGATACGAAGTGGTCCAAGTTCAACCCCTAGTCGATTTTCATCTCCTGACATCGATCCAAAAAGAATAAGCTTTGCCGAGAATTAGATATGGCCATTTGAAATTGGTACTGTCCACTGATCGACTCGTTCTTCTTTTCAGCGAGCAGGGAAACCGCGTTCGTTCACGCTATAACGGCGGCAGGAGTCGTGTATTCCATTAGTAGATCCTGCAGGGACGGTCAGTTGTCGTCTTGCGGTTGTTCCAGGAGCAGCAGGCCGAGGGATCTAAATCGCGATTGGATTTGGGGCGGTTGCGGGGATAATCTGGAATACGGTTATAAGTATGTCTTATTTGACACCAGAACCCGTACACTCTACTGCAACACCGTACGACGTTGAAAATTCCATCCCGTTTCTTTAGATTTACGCAGGCCTTCGTGGATGTGAGGGAACGCGAACGAAGTTTTAAACGGGGCAGTCGGGAACAAGGACGAAGTTTGATGAACTTGCACAATAATGAAGCTGGTCGCAGGGTAAGGAACGCGTCTTTCTCACGCATCGCGCCTATAATTTTGCGACATTCAATTCTAAATATCTTCTTCGCGTTCTTCTTGCTAGGCCGTTATTAAGAGATCCAAGGTGACGTGCAAGTGTCATGGCGTCTCCGGAAGCTGCAGCCTGATCACCTGCTGGCAGCAATTAGCTTCGTTTCGGGAAATCGGTGCGTAAGAACAGTATCGTATCGTCAGCGATTCTCGCCGATCATTCCGTACAGTCTAATTACCGCGGTGCGCCATGTATCGACACAACATCCATGTTCGCAGGTGACTTTCTCTTGGACAAGTACGATGGCGCAACCGAGGTCCGTGTAAATAGACGAGGCCGTTTGTCTATGCGAGATCCTAGATTTTCCCTGCCAACGGCCAGCGATCTCGTCTATCTCGACGACTCGCCGAACTATTGTTTACCGAACGACACTCTTGGCTCGTTAGGTACATGGATGAAAATTGCTTCGAGTGCTTCCACGATTTCGTTAGCAATGATATTTGCGGCATGATTCGCTCAATTGTCTAATTTCGTCTCATTAATCAGGTACCTACGGCAGAGTCTGCAACAGGACCTCGTCGGGCATGGACGGCTGCAATCTGTTGTGCTGCGGCCGAGGGTACAACACCCAGAAGTCGACGATCGTCGAGAGATGCGAGTGCAAGTTCCACTGGTGTTGTTTCGTCGAGTGCAAAACGTGCGTCAAGAGCGTTGACATTCACACGTGCAAATGATAAACGGGAGTCGATCGTAATGCGTATCGTAATTACATAAATGAACGGTGTCTTCTGCCGCGGCAAAAGGGGAACGATCTGACGACGACGATGTGATGATGACAGGCATTTATTTCCAGTTAACGTTTTATTTCATTCCTCCAGCGGATAATAGTTTATGGTTTTGCTACCTTAAGTCATGCACAATGCGTATCCTTAACGGCAGTGTGGCATTCTTATCTGACGACGATTGCTCGCCATTCGAAGTGTCGGCGCTGTGAAGCAAAATGATTATTCATAAGAAATTGGGATATATTATTTATCGGTCGCGGCGATATTCTTAATTCCGATAGACCGGCGATTTCATCAAATTCCATCGTATGGCCCACAATGCACTTACGACAAATCGAAATACTTAAGAATATACAACGTGAACGTGTTTCTAGAAATTAAGTTCTCGGCATCAAAACTCGCGGTCCTCTATACCTTTCTCCGTGCAAACATTCTGCATATAATATTCTACGTAGCGGTCAGGTTATTAAGTCTCGTCCCGACATCATGTTTTGCGTAATGTTTTGCTTTAAATATCTGTAGGCCGAAATAATAATCATGTAAATTATTACCAGGGAGAGAGAGAGAGAGAGAGAGAGAAACCTTTGAATCTTATTTATTACTGCAGCTATTTTGTAGGTAGAAACGTAAATCGTAGACGATAGGATTAGATAAGCGGTACATTATTCTCTTATTACAGACTGCATTAATTCTTAAGAATGAAAAATTGTAAATGTACCATCTATTAGATTGTTTAAATATATGTAGAATAAAGTGTACTATTTTTACGAAAAATAGTTCGGAAGAAAGGAGATATTTTGGAGTGCGAAAAAATTCTTGTTGACGATTTTACTTCCTTTATTTCTTATAACAGTCACAATTGCATTACACATAATTTAGAAGTAACTTAATCAAATGTCTCCCATGTCTTTTCTGGCCAGCCCCTGTCACTAGGTATTGGATTCTTGTACACTGCACCTTCCTCTAGCTCCATTCCTTCAGACTTGAGACCGTCCATGAACAACATATTCTTTGGGGTATTCCCAATTTCAGGTGGGCAGTAGATCATGGATATTCCACTTTCTAAAGAGCGCAGTGCTAGCACACGACCCAAGTTGTAAAAGGCGACGCTGTCTGTCATTCTGAAAGCAACAATAACAAATTTAATTTTTTTCTCTGACTACAAGGTATTCCATTGTATCGTCTCACTACCAAAACTAGCATTAGATGATAAACCTGTAAAGTTGCTGCTTTATGGAACGTTCATTTGTTGCTGCTATTATAACTGGGCCATTCTCAAAATGATGTACTGCAGCGGAGATGTGACGATCATGTACCTGTATCACAAGCCTATACGACAATAATAAAACACCTGATTGATTGAAACAACAAACATAAAACCTATTAAAATCGATGTTGTTTCGATACATCTTACTTATGCCAGAACTCATGATTTTGAACATCCAAATGATATCCCTGCGGTTTTCTTGCAATCCTGAGCCTCTCCAAGTTCCTTGGGTTGCGATTAACTACTTCCGTGACATGTTGCAATAATTCTGCATTCTCATGCATTTGACGTTTCCAAATATTCGCGATAACAGGTAGCCGAGCACTTGTCCCAAACATTGTTATTGTGTTTTATACAACCAGTAACAACCTATCGCTTCACTGTGTTTGTTATGTACATCCATAACCACATTTCACTTCACTCGAATAGATTACACAACGTGCTCCGATAATAAACTCCAATGATAACGTCCAATAACGTCGACAAAATAACAGTCATTGACGTGATATTCTTAAAGACTGCCAACGCCTATATAAAACAGAGGAACGCAAGTGGGGCCTGGCAGGGGTCCCATGGAGCGCTGAGGTCAGTGATAGCAGATCTGGCACGAAAACACCGTTGGTGTTTTTTGGGTGGGGGAAACCTCGGCAAGTGTGCGTGCGTGTCCGTGAGAGCTGCGCGCGTCGTTTCTCGCCGAATCGCGCTCGGCTTTGAGAGAAGGACGGAACCATGCTGCGTCCTCTTTCAACCAGCAACGCGCGTTGCGTCTTTGTTCGACATGCAGTCGCGGCGTCGCGTCTTCGTTCCGCACACAGGCCGGTGACAGTGGTGCCAGATTTCGCATAAGGCATCGCACGTACCATTGCGTTCTTTCAGCCGGAAGGCAAATCGGGCACCACCGCTGTGAGCAGAGCGCGATCCAGAGAAAAGTGAATCGAGGAGAGTTTGGGATTGACTCGTCGTACTCATCGTCGCTCGTCGACGCGGTTTTTGTTCGTTCGTTCGCGCCTAGCCATGGTTCAATTTTTTTTCACAGAATAATTTGTTTTTTTAATTATTCATCACACGGCATCAAACGATATTCATTTAAAAATATTTTATTACTTACTACGGATAGTTTTTAATATTTTGTCAGCGGAATAGATGTGTCGTATTGGTTTATAATAGATATGGGCAAAATATATATTTCATAAATTTTGGTTTCAGTAACATTAATCTTTCTGTGGTAGTAATAAATGAGAAAGTATATAATAAATGTCAATTATTGCGTATTATGCATTAACCGTGAAACAAGTAATAGGAGCACTTCTTGCACTAGAACGTTCTGAGGGATCGTACTAACACGCGATTTTAACACACGACAGCGTACGTCAGGAAGAATTTGCTTGACACGACGCGACGACGGTGCGAATGTTTTTATGAGTTGTTCTCTATGATTTGTTCTGCATGATTTCTTTTCTAAATAGAAGGTGATCAAATTGTGTATATATTCTAACAGTTCTCAGCAAGTCCCATCACATTGATTTGAGACGTTTTTCTTACTTCGCACGTTTAGTTTAAGAACGCTCTCCCCATTTCGTGAAAGAAAAAGTTGTTCGGTTGAAGGCAATTCACCGTTCATACTGTAATCCATATGTACGTCCATTGTCGCATTCTGCCCACGAAATGTCGCAACGTGCGTATTGTCAAAGAAGGCATGGTAAAACAGGACAATAATAACAAAATCCCTGTGACTTGAAAACCGAAACTTTCATTGTGCCGCTCCCGACCGACCGTGGGTCACAGTTGGACTAATTGAAATATCTGAAAAGTCTAACCATTCTTAGCACGTATTTCACGTACGTACTAGAAATGATTCCCCCGGAACTGTAACCGACTTTTCCAATGTCATTTATTCATCATTATGTACGATATGTATTACATTTAAATGCACATGTACAGGGTGCACAGGTTGTGATAGTCAGCTTTGTTCCTGTAAACGGTAAGTATTACACAAAATTATACAGGAAAGGGTTCGATGGGTTCGTAATATCTATATTCTATGAGACTTCATTCAATTGGAAAGTGCAACGCCGCACCCGACAACAGAGCCGGATTAAGGGCGAGGCGAATGAGGCTCTTGCCTCAAGTTTAAAATACAAGGGGCGCAAAAATGTCGTTCTGTTAAGTATAAGAGTTGCGTGAGCGCTTAACAAAACGAAACAAATATAGCAACATTATCAATCTATGTAAAACTATCAATTATGAGTCAGTAATTGATGAATTTGCTTCAGTTAAAGCAAGGAAAGTGCAATTTTAAATATTGGACCCGTTAGAATAAAAAATTATGAAGTTAATGTTGTGTTTTGAAATTTAATCAATTTTAATATTATTCTTTTTTAAATTGTTCTATTTGCTTAGTTATAGGGAAACATTTAGCAAATGGGGGCGCATATTTGGCCTTTTGCCTCAAGGGTTTAAGGCCCTAGATCCGGCTCTGCCTGACAAATGCAAATGCGTATGTAAGGTTTCTGTTTATAAAATTTAAGATACGTGGACTTCCACGCCACCCATGAGGTGCCACGACTAGCGCGTTCGGTTTTTTAACGTGGACCGTCGCCTATAGCCCTATTGTACCACATTTTATGATAATCATACAGCGTGCGGCAATACCTCTGTCCACTTTGAACGACGGAGATATTCAAGGTGGACAGAGTTATTGCCCCACGCTGTAGAAGTAAGGGTTAGAAAAGAAATGAGAGCATTTTTGTGTGGTGGCGCCAGCGGCGGGGGGGGGGGGGGGGGGCGCCACACAAAAATACAATGTCAACATTAATATGAAATAAAATTAACAAAAAAAAAAAACAAATTCCTCTCGTTTCTTTTCTAACCCTTAATTCTACAGCGTGGGGCAATAACTCTGTCCACCTTGAATATCTCCGTCGTTCAAAGTGGACAGAGGTAATGCCGCACGCTGTATGATTATCATAAAATGTGGTACAATAGGGCTATAGGCGACGGTCCACGTTAAAAAACCGAACGCGCTAGTCGTGGCACCTCATGGGTGGCGTGGAAGTCCACGTATCTTAAATTTTATAAACAGAAACCTTACATACGCATTTGCATTTGTCGGGTGCGGCGTTGCACTTTCGAATTGAATGAAGTCTCGTAGAATATAGATATTACGAACCCATCGAACCCTTTCCTGTATAATTTTGTGTAATACTTACCGTTTACAGGAACAAAGCTGACTATCACAACCTGTGCACCCTGTACATGTGCATTTAAATGTAATACATATCGTACATAATGATGAATAAATGACATTGGAAAAGTCGGTTACAGTTCCGGGGGAATCATTTCTAGTACGTACGTGAAATACGTGCTAAGAATGGTTAGACTTTTCAGATATTTCAATTAGTCCAACTGCGACCCGCGGTCGGTCGGGAGCGGCACAATGAAAGTTTCGGTTTTCAATTCACAGGGATTTTGTTATTATTGTCCTGTTTTATCATGCCTTCTTTGACAATACGCACGTTGCGACATTTCGTGGGCAGAATGCGACAATGGACGTACATATGGATTACAGTATGAACGGTGAATTGCCTTCAACCGAACAACTTTTTCTTTCACGAAATGGGGAGAGCGTTCTTAAACTAAACGTGCGAAGTAAGAAAAACGTCTCAAATCAATGTGATGGGACTTGCTGAGAACTGTTAGAATATATACACAATTTGATCACCTTCTATTTAGAAAAGAAATCATGCAGAACAAATCATAGAGAACAACTCATAAAAACATTCGCACCGTCGTCGCGTCGTGTCAAGCAAATTCTTCCTGACGTACGCTGTCGTGTGTTAAAATCGCGTGTTAGTAAGATCCCTCAGAACGTTCTAGTGCAAGAAGTGCTCCTATTACTTGTTTCACGGTTAATGCATAATACGCAATAATTGACATTTATTATATACTTTCTCATTTATTACTACCACAGAAAGATTAATGTTACTGAAACCAAAATTTATGAAATATATATTTTGCCCATATCTATTATAAACCAATACGACACATCTATTCCGCTGACAAAATATTAAAAACTATCCGTAGTAAGTAATAAAATATTTTTAAATGAATATCGTTTGATGCCGTGTGATGAATAATTAAAAAAACAAATTATTCTGTGAAAAAAAATTGAACCATGGCTAGGCGCGAACGAACGAACAAAAACCGCGTCGACGAGCGACGATGAGTACGACGAGTCAATCCCAAACTCTGCTCGATTCACTTTTCTCTGGATCGCGCTCTGCTCACAGCGGTGGTGCCCGATTTGCCTTCCGGCTGAAAGAACGCAATGATACGTGCGATGCCTTATGCGAAATCTGGCACCACTGTCACCGGCCTGTGTGCGGAACGAAGACGCGACGCCGCGACTGCATGTCGAACAAAGACGCAACGCGCGTTGCTGGTTGAAAGAGGACGCAGCATGGTTCCGTCCTTCTCTCAAAGCCGAGCGCGATTCGGCGAGAAACGACGCGCGCAGCTCTCACGGACACGCACGCACACTTGCCGTGGTTTCCCCCACCCAAAAAACACCAACGGTGTTTTCGTGCCAGATCTGCTATCACTGGCTGAGGTCACTTGGCGGCGTCGGTAATCCTAGGCGCGAGTTCCTCCCCCTAGGGAGCTGCCACTCTCGCTTTATGGAACTCCCTAGAGGATTCAGGTTACCACCACAAAAAAAAAAAAAGAATCATTTCAACAAAGAAGTCTCATTTAAGAACATAGCCAATTTCGAAACTATGCAGCTTTAAATTAATAACTAATCACAATAAATAACGCCAATGTTTCTTTGTCTGATTTATGAGAAATTGTCGCTCCCGACCATGTCGATTCTTTGCTAACACTCGAGAGTGTGTCGTGCATCGTAAACAACATTGTCGCGATGCGCAGGCAATATAAGCCGCTTGGATTTTCACTGTATTGAAAAAGTTAACAGAAAATTCGGCATCCGTGCGAAGTGCATTTGCTCGAACGATGGGTACCGTCGAATACGGTTTTCCGATGATCGGAGGCTTGATGCCTGTAAGTAGAAACGGACGTACGCATTGTCCTAATTTATAACGCGTTCGCGCAATTCATTAAATAAATATTTCACTACCTTCCCATCCCCTGTTAATGTTGCTTTAATTTAGCAAATCCAAGCTCTTATAGCACCACCAGTATCGGAAGACTCCAAGATAGCAAAGGGTAAGAAGGAGAAGGAAGAAAAGAAGCATCCATATTTTAAGAGAAGAGGACGTGGTCATAATCATGACTTTTGTGATGCCTGCCGAGATGGGGGAGAACTCATATGTTGCGACAAATGTCCAGCATCGTATCATTTACAGTGCCAGTAAATTTCCATATAAAATTTCATTCAGATTCCGATTGCAAATGATTGTCGAGCTGGAACTTAATATTGATCGTTTCAGTTATCCTGCAGTGGATCCTGCGGATATTCCAAATGGCGAATGGCTGTGTTATGCGTGTCGCTGTGCGGCAAAGAGGGAACTCTTGGAAAGCAAGGGAAATGAAAAGAAGAAAAAGAAGTCTGCGCTGGAGATGTTGGCATTGGCTGCATCTTTGGTCAATCCGCGAGAATTTGAGTTGCCTAAAGAATTGCAGCTGCCCATAATGTTCCCTGGTAGTAATAAGATGGATTATGTGTCTGGTAGAAGAGGCAAGCAGCAAAACTCGTCTAACAATAATGGTAACTAAGTATAGAGAAGAGGATAAGCTGTGATCATTGCATTATTAAATTTTTATTTCATTATTCCTTTTCAGTAGGTAAAAGTCATTGTTTGGATAGCAATTTGTTGGTCCCACTACCAGCCCGACTGTGTTTTGAATGTGGACGTAGCTGCAGAAAAGCTCCATTAATTGCTTGCGACTACTGTCCGTTATACTTTCATCAAGACTGTCTAGATCCTCCGTTGACAGCCTTTCCCATCGGCAGATGGATGTGTCCAAATCATCCAAACCATTTTATAGATCAAAACCTTCTGACATCGTGTCGGGTAACGGAACGCATAAAGTTATGGGATAAGTACGCTAATCAACGAATAGACCAACATGCCGTAAAGTTGGACTTTCTTCGTAAAGCGCGTACTGCCAATCCGTTGTTCCGGACAAAAGTTAAATTGGAAGGTCGTACACGGGTAAAAGTTCCTTGTTCGGTAAAATATCACTACCAGCATCCGCCCGAATTGGATCCAGTTCATTATTATCATGACCGAGTAGTGCGTCCGTTGATCAAGAGGAAAAGCGAGACGGAGGAAATTTGTGCAGATAGTAAAATAAATAAAACCGAGTCGAATAAATGTAGCCCGGATAAAGGAGAGAAGGAGGAGAAGTTGGAAGTAGAATTGGAAAATGCCAAACAAAGTATAAGTGAGGAGGATGTTAGTCAAAATGAAGAAATTGATGTAAAAGTAGCTAGTGCGGATGCGAAAAACGAAATTAGTGCGGAACAGACACTGAAAATACCTGATAATCTTGAATGCTACGCCAAACGTTATGGGTCACACGTAAAAGAAGGTGTTCAACTATTAGAGCGGCCAGTGTTAGAGGCATTGGCGCAGCAAAGGTTGGAGCAAATACTGAATCCAGAGGGGGAAGATTATAAATCTGTGAACTGCCATGCAAAAGCTAGAGCTGCACTATTTTCCCTAAGTCACAAGCCCACACCGCCTGCTTTCATGATTAACAAAACGTTGACTATAGGGACCGGACCAAATTGTGATTTAGTTCTGTCGAATTATGGTACCTGCAACTATATGTCTTCGAAACATGCGGTCATATTTTTCGACGAGGTAAACTCACATTTCATCATGTCTCATATATAGCAGATGATCAATAACCATTTCACACCCGTCAATCTGTAACTTCGTTCATTGCAGACAACGAAACATTACGAGCTGCTCAACTACAGTGAATACGGAACAATGGTGGACAATGTTCTGTATTCTTGCAATTATTCCGGCTCATTAGAGAAACAATCAAAATCGGAGAACGAGGATGTAGGTATCAGCAAGGAAGAAGAGACGTCGGAGACTATAAAAGCCATTGTGCATAAAGACAAAGACCCGTCTCCTCACGATCATGCGTCAACGCTGCATGTTCCATGCAAGTGTGCAAAGAATCAAGAAGTAAGAACTAGTGATAATTTAGAAGAAGGATGGGAGGGAAGTGCAGTTATTGCCCACGGTTCTACCGTGAGCTTTGGGTGTTTAATGTTTGTATTCAATACGATAAATGCATACTCAAACTGATAAGATTCGCATATACTCCATGTTCCTTACGCAAATGTGTTCACGATTCTGTAATAGATAAACTAAGAAAAAAGTTACTCTCTCAGAGTCCAGAGTTGGGATTTACGAAAATCTATATGAACTGTTGTAAAAATATTTTATTACATTCTATCACGCTACGTGTTACTATGATCTGGATCATTTGCGCCATCGCCATCTTCATCGTCTGGCTCATCAAAATCTTGCATTTTCACGTCCGCATCTTCGCCATATTGAATAGTATTATCGATCGTCAATTTAATATCTGCAATGCTCTCTTCATCCTTGATATTCAGTGGGTAAAAGTGTACTAAACTGTAGTCCTCAATGAGTCTACCCAATGCCTCGGTTAGACTATGATATTTTTTGTTCCAAGAATCATTGGCCATTTCGGCTAACAGACTATGCGGATCAGGCTCCAAATACTTGTCCAATTGCTTTCTCGCGCTCTTCGACAATAAATCCATTTTGCTGAGAATATTGACATGAGGCAGCTCCAAGTTTATCATTACGCTAAGAGCAGCCATGGTGCCTGACAGAAACTTCGATCCGTCTACCATAAATTGACTGTCGACCAAGAAAACGCCACACATGCGAAAATTTAGATTCTGCAGCATAGAAATTAATTGACGTATCACCGTCATGTGCGTGTATAGCTCTATTTGACCGGGACAGTCGAAGATGATGTAGTCGTCGTCTACGTCTCCTAGTTTCTCCTCCAGCCAGGTTGAATTTTCTAACAGGTATCTGCAAGAGTATAGCATGGCACAGTTCAAAACACGGGATTATGAAAATGTCGATGATTCTGTCATGGAAAAATCGAATTACAACTTACTCCATACAAAAGATGAGTCCGCCGTTCGGACCAAATCTTAACTCATCGTCTTCCATGGCATCATCTAATTGTATCAATTCGCGTATATCAATTAGCGGCTCATAATCGAAATATTCGGCGGCCGGATCCAAATTTACGATCTCTACTACCTTTCTGTCGTTTGCCGCGTGTTGTTGCATTGTCGTACAATACGTAGACTGCAAAAATCGACCAAAAAAAAACACATTATTTCCAGTAAAATCGATTGAATCAAAAATGCAGATATTCCAAAACAATAATCGTCCGTTAGGATTAAAACTTACCTTGCCACTACCGGCCGGTCCCATAACGAGTTGAGCGTATCTCATGTTTCTTCGATTAAAATACCAGAATAAGAACAGTTGACAAATTCAATGCGTAGCGAAGAATTAGATTAATTCGTAGATATAATGTGGAATGCGTTGCTGTATGCGATGAAGAATCATTCATAGGTTAAGATCCGTTTACTTTGTACTATACGTAGGTTCAACGTCTTAAGGTTAGTTTTACCTTACGTTCGTTCATTTTCTGTACGATCTTGTTAAAATAAGTTTCGAATTTGTTGCCAAACGAAACGACCCATCAACGAATTTATAGCAAACAAGCGGCGATACGTTCGAACCGCATTCAGGACGTTATCTTCATAAATACTTAATTAGACAGCAGTTGGGTGCAGCTATGTTTCCATTCTTCGTCATGTTGGCTGTATAGTGACGCAGTCTTGCGGAAATTCGTGTTAGAATTTTCCGTCAAACGTTGTGATATTAATATAATAGCACGGAAAAATGTACAAATACATGATCTTTTGTTATATAATTTATGCAAAACTCAATACAATGCCTTTTATCACAAAATTAAAGTTCTTTTATCCACAGGGGCTTATTTCACTTTGGCTCAACCAAAGGCATAGTAAACATACTTAAAATACAATGTTTATTACATGTGAGAAAACTTATTAGGTAGTTTTAAAGTGATCATCAGTACGGGTTGTGTAAATGTGCCCTTCGCACACAAGAAATTCCAATACGCTATCAGCACAAGATATCATATTTTCAGGCAACTTTGCCTTGACTTGCGATCTTTCAATGCCACAATCCGTATGATTTTCAGCCTGTACAATCTTATAAACTGCGATTTGTTCCGTGGTCATGCCACCATTTGGATCCGTCTCACTAGACTGGGACATCGCTTGACCTTGATCATCTAATACATGTTGAGACTCAACAGGTTTATCACTTTTGTTAGCACGCCTCTGTGCTATGAGTGAAACATAAATCACTTCCAACAAGTGAGTGGTCAACTCGTTCAGTTCCATCAGAGGCCTGATGGACAAAAGAAGCAGATAACGTGTACCACTTTGTTCTCTTAGCATTCCATAGACCTTGACATATGTGTTGATCTCTATCAGTTCCTCCGACGCTGTGCTCTCTGCGTCGAGCCACTGGATTGCCTGTATTGTGCCTGCATCGTGAGAAGTTAATCAGTTACAAAAAATCTCAAAATCCATATGTATTTTAAAACGATTCAAATGCATAACTACCGGTTTCGTCCTCGATGTCATACGACAGCTTGGTCGTCGCCTGGTCACACTTTCTGACCAGTCCCACAATCGAGACAATACGGATTTCACGTCCCCACAATGTCAATTCTGTACTCTCTGCTTCGGTCAAATGTTTGATCATGAGAGGCACGATATTCTGACATCTCTGTTGATTTTGTTTAGCAGCCTCGGTCTGGGTGTCGTTCAAAAAGCCTCCCCCCTGACTTACAGACGAATTCAAGTTTGCCCACATGCTTTTAATTCTCGCTCGCGAATAACACGATTAACCGGACCCAAAATCACTAGTAGCTTTGTGATACTTCGAAATGCGTGAATATCGGTTGCGTGAGGTTGAAATGTGTTGAAATGTACGTCAATGGTGCCGGGGCAAACAATACGAATTACGACTTTGCACTTTGCGCGCGTATATGCATCGGTCACAAACTAAGAATATTCTAGAGTTGCTACTCTAACAGACCAGAGTCACGAAAGTTTTTCTCCGCACCCGTCCCGACATACGACATTTCTGTTCCGTCACGCGTCACGTGTCATGTCACGTCACGTGCATTTGTACCCACGATTCCCACGAATAACAATCGAGACGAATTGGACAAATATATCATTCGCAAACTCATTTTCACGCAAAGTCTCGATTCCTTCGTATTTTCAACATCGATCTCGCGATTCTCGCGTCAGGCATTACAATTTCGTCCGAGATCGGACGTCAACGTAAAAATCGCATGAGCGTTCTTCCGATCATCAACAGAGAAGTGCGAAGAGGCCAAAACGGGGGGGTCGAATTCGAAGTACCATCGCTGTAATTACGTATCGTGAATCTGCCCTAAACCTTTGCCGTCGGTACTCGGTTCTCGTCAAAAGGATGTTTTTTACATTTTTGGTTTGTTGATTTAAAAGTACCGTAAAAAGTATCATGGCATCTAAGACCCCTGGTCAGAGCATGGTTAATGAACGTCGTATGCGGCCAATATATGGCAAGTAGTAATATCCGTTATTCGTAGTTGTGCGGGCACTTCTTTTCGTTCGAAACTTCTCTGACGGCTTGCCGCTGATCGTCGACCGGTAACGAGGTTATGTAATATGGCGGTACACGTTTTCCTATGCTTTTACAGAATGGTTGGACAATGGGAACAATAAGAAAGCCCTTCAGGAGGCGGAGAAGGTGCTCAAGAAGCAGCCTGGTAATCAGTGCTCCAGAGTACTCAAAGCGTTGGCACTGTTACGGCTGGGTAAGGAGAATGAGTGCCAAACGATCATGGACAAAGTGCGCTCCGAGGTGCCCTGTGAAGATTTCACCTTGAAGGCTATGAGCATTTGTTACAGGGAAATGGATCAGTGTATGTTCAACGGTTCTCTTCCTCGCTGATATCATCTCGCAACCATGATTATAAACGTCATTTGATGAAGGTACAGATACTTCTATTACAGTTGAGTCTGAGTAATGTCAATTTTCTAGTGGATAAAATAAGTGAAGTGTACGAACTGGCCGTAAAAGCAGATCGGAATAATGAGGAACTTCTTACCCACCTGTTCATGTCTTATGTACGTCTTGGGGATTACAAGAAGCAGCAGCAGACTGCCATGGCCTTATACAAATTGAAGCCTAAGAATCCTTATTACTTTTGGGCTGTCATGAGTATTGTGATGCAAGCTAAGAATTCTGATGAGGAACTGGCCAAGGGTCTGACTCTGCCTCTTGCGGAGAGAATGGTCGGATAATCAATATTATTTATACAATGTTCTTTTTACAATCTCGTTAGCAATGTGTAATAATTAAGGCAACAATAAATTGAATAACAGGTTCTGAAGATGGTCAAAGAAGGAAAATTGGAGGCTGAACAAGAAGTGCAACTGTATTTAATGATCTTAGAAATGCAAGGGAAGAGTGAAGAAATGTTAAAAGTTTTGGAATCATCAGATCTTTCGTCATTTCAGCAACGCAGGGCAGCGCTTTATCTGAAATTAAAACAATATCCTGCGGCAGCCAAATTATACAAGGAATTCATCATGGACAAGTGAATATCATACAATTATGCAAAGATTGTTCATATCAAAATGATAGGGCAAGCAACTTGTTTGATTTAATTTAATTGTAATGTAAGCATGCATTGCACTGATACCAATACAGATATTTATGTCACAAATAGCTCGGATAACTGGGCATTCTACCAAGACTACCTCACCGCAGTACTGAACTACCAAAAACCAGAGGAGTGCATGGAGTTCTTTAATGAGATTTTAAAGACAGTAGAGCGAAATGTTAGAGCCCCATACCTAGCGCGACTCGAGGTATTAAAGATGCTCAAATCGTTAAATCAATCTATGGAGAGTGAGGTCGATCCAGTGGATCTCGCGTATCAGTATTTCGAAAAGTTTGGGGAGAAAGGCTGTGTGGTCGACGATCTACGGTTGTACCTACACTTGTTGTCGCAATCTGCCAAGGCTGACTTGTTACAAAAGGCAAGTATGTCCTACAGAAATTGAAAGGTTTGAGATAATTTCTGACGATGATTTGTTGTATGCACAGATATCGGATTATATTGGAGTAGCACCAGACGGTTTTCCAACGAATATACCGCAGATGCAGAAACACATTCACCTAGAACAGTTGCGGCGAATTTGTGGCTACCATCACCCACCGTTAGCCGACTTAGATGAGCAGAAACAAATAGTAAACCGTCTTTGCGAATTATACGAAAAGAGCAACGCCCTGTGTCCGATTCAGGATAGGCTACCAACCGACTTTTGCCCTGCTGACTCTTACATACTTCTGGCCGCGCATCTGCTGCATCAGTTGTGGTCGCAGACGAAAGAAGCTCGTTACATTTACGTGTAATGACATTTAGATTTCTTAAAGTCTATCTTACCCTTGTTTCGAACAAGAGTCATATACAATATTACGTAAGTGACATATAAATGTATTCTCAAACGTTAAAACTCAGACCAATTTTTCTAGGGCCATGGTGTTGCTAGAACGTGGCTTGCTAGCTAGTTCCGCGAACTTTCATATACGAATATTATTGGTACGAACGTACCTGGAGGCCGGACTTGTAGATGCAGCCGATCAGGCATTTATACTACTTGGCGTCAAGTATATTCAATTAGATTCATTGGGCTACTTGCATGCACCCCTACTCGCTCCGCTCGGGCACATATCATTGGCGTCAGCGACACTCGATCACTCTGCGAAGTACTTTATAGCCAATTATAAGGATGTATGTATTTTAGCATGCGTCAGAGTCACACTCTACACTTAGAAAATCAAAACAACCTTGGTAATCGTTCAATTCTTTTCGCCATAACCACAGAGTGCAGACCATTTAACGTTTGCCTATAAATACGGGAGTTTCGTAAAGATACAGGAGTTCATGGATTTGAGAGAGCGTTTAGAAAACTCTCTGCACTTCGCTACGACGACTGTAGATAAAATGTTGTTGGAGTTGAGTTGGTGCAACAGCGCAAATGCCTTGTTCTCCACATTGTCGAATATGCATATTCAACCTCATGAGGACTCGGTCCGATGGAAACACTTGCGGGACAACCGTGACTTAGAGGTACGCATTCGCAAGAACCACCCTGCTGATTACAATATTGTAGCAGCTTAAAGGTTGTAATGATGATGTTTCTTAAATAGGTGGTGTGCGGGTGGGAACCATTATCCGACGAGGATCCAAGGATGCACCTGGACACTAGAGAATGCATGCTAAAACTTCTCGCTGCACGAAATTTAATTTTACGCATTCTGGCCGCGACAGCAGAATCGAATTCCTCGTCGCTTTTGCAAAAGCTGTCCACCGAACTGAAGCAACTGGACAGCGAGCAAATACCCCCTGTTCTTCGGAAGTTCGGCATGGCCGAAGATAAAACCAAATGTTGCAACCTGCTGGTCCCGTTAGACGCGGTGGAAAGGTTACGCGAGGCGCATTACTCGGAACAATTGAGAACCATAGCCAACTTAGCAGAATTCTTGTCGCAATCGGAATGTCCGGACAACGATTGCATAGAAATGTTACGCACATCTTCCTGCCTACAGCCGATACACATACCCGACCAGGATGCGCCGATATCCTACAAGCATTTCCTCTTACGAGCTTCCACGTGTAGCGAGTCGTTGGCAATCATCAGTGCCATGTGTTCTGCTTGTGTGCCGAGGATACAGACGCATACTTCAAACAAAAAGAACAAGAAAAGGCAGACGAAGCCCATCGAAATTGCCCCGGTAAAAGAAATTAATCAGGTAACGTTTCTATGCTCAGTGCATCTTATTAATTTTTCTCTTTCCTCGCATATATTATGCATATACTATTGTGTATCGTGCACTCTCATGGGTACCGTTTCAGAACTGGAAAGAAATTGCTGCGCTACTGGAGGAAAGGATTCAGAATCTGGACACGGTGCTGACGGAATTCGAAAAGCATGAATTGAGAACGGGGCTGGAGAACAACGGGGACGAAGTTTGTGCTACGGTCATAAAGCACGGACAGACAAGTCTTGCAGAGAGCTGCAAATGGCTGAAGTCCCGCGCTCAGCTTACGCTGAAACTCGTAAGCGGCTTCTGAAGCTGAAAGTGTGCGAACGTTTTTGTACAAAGAATATCCATCCATCGATTTACTGTTTCCAAACATGACTTCATTTATTGTGTATATAAATCTTAGCCCAAGACCTATTATAAAATATTGACTGAATTTGTTTGTCATATACGGCACGACTTCAGTCTATTTTGCCTTCGAGAAAGACTCATTCCTGTGTCAAAGGACTTCCTTAACCTTCAAATCTACCTTCAATGTAATACTATATCTGTAGAGTTCTGATGTATATAGACTTCTGTGACAATACTTTCCTAAGATGAACCATAATTGATTTTCTCATATTAGAAATTCTTCAAACACCATTTTTCTCTGTTTTAACGTTAAGCTTCAGAAACTTATATATATACATATAGCGATCCTTTTCGAGAATCCTCCGCTTTATGATTATTTCTACCAGTATTATTTTCAGCGTTATATGCCGCCGAAGACATGCGTTTAGTTATATTACAGTAGAATGTCTTTTTACTCTAATGTCGTTATGAGCATCTTATTTTAACGCACCTTGCCTTCTTTTTGTACTTTGATCGGTGCGTCATCATCTGATTGAATTAGTGAGTAACGTTAGGAATGTGTGTTTGGTAGTGAGTTCATTCCAGTTCATTCACATTTGTGTATACATATATATATATTATTTATATATATATAAATTTCCCGTCATTCTACCTAACATGGACAAGAGCTATGCTAACATACACGTTTTATCAACATGGCTGATAACCTCGATACAACTGTTAACAATACGGAACGCAGCTTTTTATCAGACAGCAGAATCGGATACGACAAGAATTCCAAAGAAAATGTAAACGGTGGACAGAATATTGTTCCTCTCATGATTCAACATTTCACCGAATCCTCTGGCGAATTACGCATTTGGGGCATACCCGTTCATATGGTCACGTTTGTCGGTATTGTGCGGAAACTTCAACATTGTGAAACGAAGATTACATACGAAATCGAGGACGAGACAGGTACCGATCTCTGTGCTCAACAGTAGAACTACGCAGGGATCGAGTGACTGGCCTTGCATTTTGCTTTTTGCTCATTTTTAAATTATCTTATTTCCTGACATTTTTTCTGCATCTTATATATCGATATTTCAGTAATTTCCAATGTAACTTATTGTTATGTTTATATGTCTATATAGGCAGCATTACAGTTTTGCACTGGCTGCAAGCGGAACAGGATGCGTCTGAACAACTGTTACCCATGAATACTTATGTTCGTGTGCATGGGTACTTAAAGATAAAGGATAGTCGGCCCTATATTCTTGTTTCAAGCATACGCTCCATTACCGATTTAAATGAACTGACGAGTCACTTGCTGGAAGTAATATTTACAATACTGAAAGCTAAGAGACATGCGATAGGAGTTCAGGAGAATTTGAATAATGTATCTAAGGAAGATAACACTTCCACAGGATTCACAAAAGAACAGGCAATTGTTTTCAATATCATACATGAAGCAAATAGTTCTTTTCATGGCATTGAAAGATCATTTGTTAAGAGACTTGTGCCAAATTATCTACTACCTCAGGTGGATGGTATTCTTCAGTTCTTGACGTTCGAGGGACACATTTATACGACTGAGACTAACAATCATTTTAGAGCTACATGATGTTCCACCTTATGTACTCATGTGAAAGACTTTGTTACAAGATTGGGTGTAAATATAAGTATTTTTAATGGTAAATATAAGCCTGTGACCTGTGGTTTCATGTACATACAAATATATTCATTTACGAATATATTTTATATACATTGTACACATTTAATAAAAGTGTGTGATCAATTCTATTAATTCAATGCCCTTGTACTAAAAGTATTTAAACTATATAATGGACAATTAGGTAAATTTAAATATGTGACCGTTTGTAAACAAGGCTTTAACAAGCAAAAGTAGTCATACCCGATTTATATGTAAGATGTCGCAGTTATGTTTTGTCAGACTAGGTTAGAGTCACCATGTTTGAAATTCGTAAAACGTCGCGTGATAAACAGAAGGATTTATCTTAAAAGAAACTCTGTAATTTTACTTGCCGACATAAAATTACATTATAATTCATGTAAGTCTTCACTCTGTGCTATGTACTATCCAAACGATATGTACGTTTATAGGATAAACTTTGTCCCGCTTTGGCCGCCCACGTTTTCTTTTATATTATTTTGTAATGACAAATTATATTGTTGTACAGTTGAGAACTAAGCCAAATAAATGTCAGACTCTACACAAGGCAGTGAAATTTCTGATATTAAAAATGGCTCCAGAATGGAAGTACAAGCGGAAGACAAGGATGCCCATAAATCCAAGAAACCAGCATGTATCATTGTCTTAGGAATGGCAGGTTCTGGAAAGACAACTTTTGTACAGAGGATAGTCTCAACGCTATATAACACAGGCAAACCATATGTGATAAACTTGGATCCAGCTTGTAAAGAAGTTCCGTACCCTGCTAATATAGGTAAGTTTCATTATGACAACAAAAAATTTGGTAACAAAACTATATAGCGTAATTGACTGTAACTTTTACAGATATAAGGGATACAGTTAATTATAAGCAAGTCATGAAGCAATACAGCCTAGGACCCAATGGTGGAATTGTGACCACTCTGAATCTTTTTTCAACCAAGTTTGACCAAGTCATAGAACTTATTGATAAGGCAGGAAAGGACCATGAATACGTGATAATAGATACACCTGGCCAAATAGAAGTGTTCACTTGGTCTGCGAGTGGAACAATTATAACAGAAGCCTTGGCGTCACAGTTTCCAACAATAGTTGTTTACGTATTGGACACTGTTCGTAGTGTCAATCCTGTTACATTTATGTCAAATATGCTTTATGCATGTTCCATACTTTACAAGACCAAGTTACCATTCATTGTGGCTATGAATAAGGTAGAAAATTAATTAATCTCCCATTCCTATCAAAGTAATTCCTATTAATATTACTGAACCTCTGTTTCCCATTACTAGATTGACATTGTGGAGCACACTTATGCAGTGGACTGGATGAAGGATTTCGAAGCATTTCAGGAGGCTCTCGATTCCGAGCGAAGTTATATCAGCAACTTGACCCGTAGCATGTCTCTCACTCTCGACGAGTTTTACAACCATTTGCGTAGTTGCGGTGTTTCCGCTGTTACCGGTGCTGGCATTACGGAATTCTTTAAGTTAGTCGAAGACGCAGTGAAGGAATACGAAACGTATGTATTACTGAATAAACGAAATAACACCCAGAAAAATCTGAACTCCATTTGCGTTTCCTTCAAAAGTGATTACAGGCAGAACTGGGAGAAAATGAAGAAGCAACGTGAAACCGAGAAGGCGAGAAAGGAAAAGGAGCAATTGGAAAATATTGCAAAAAATACAGCAGGTGAAAGTGTACCTTTCGTAACGACGCTCAGTAGTGGACGAGAAATTTCGGATGTTTACCTGAAAAATGCAGCTGGTGATTCGAGTGAAGACGAAGAAGGGGAAGAAAACGGCGCTGAACAAGAGGATGACGACGACGAAAAGAAAGAGGCTGAATCCTTCAAAAGTTTTCTTAACAGACACAAGATCGAGCATGATAAACGTGCAGCTGCGCAACAAAATCAACCTGGCACAAGCACAGGCACCTGATGGCAATGCTGATGATATGATTTTGTTAATGTACACTTTGTATTCAATTTGCAGAAATTTTATACAAACACAGTGGATGTCCAGTTTGAATAACATGTGATATTAAGCACAGTTTTTTTTTTTTCTTTAATTATATGCCGTTCCCGAGGTAGACAGTGGTGACTTTATTAACAAAATATTTATTATGTACAGTTACAGTATTCTTTGTACTAGTTTATCGTGTAGCGCAACACGACCGGCAACGCTCATAACCAATTGTATTTTCATTCTTTCTCGACGAACTTCTTGAAACGCTCCAATCCACGTCGGGCTTGCTCTTCGAATCGGGGTAACAATGAAAGTCAAACTCTTCCACTGAAACAGATACAATTTCGAACATTTATCTCAGACAGCAAGTACGAGTGATCAGGCACACTTTCTCGATTCGTACTTGGCTTGTCAGAACGTTCTCCGCTCTTGCATTTCCCGCATTCGAGCCTCTTCTGCGCACAATTCTTCCGGCACTTCTGCCGATACTCCCGTGCGATCTGTTCCAAAGCTCGCGTCAAAGCCATCTGAAGTGAATCGTTAAAACGCACGGGGCCAGAAGTTTGAAGTACGAACCACATATGAATTCGGGCTGGATATCCGCGATCCCCGTTCCGTTTTACTCACCTGACAAGTCTGCAGACGCGACATCTCGTTCGCCTCCTTCTCCGCGAAATCAGACTTGGATCTCGGGCCAATTCTGTGATAGCACTTATTCTTCCCACCGGTCTTCCGATACACCGTCGACAGCAGGTCTGACCGGCCGACACGGAAGTTGTTGTGTAAAAACTCGTGCACGTCCGGATTGTGCGCGTTGCACATCGGGTCGCGATTGTGGGACGTCACCTTGCGAAAACCGTAGAGATTCAGTTGCCGTATGAAACTGGTGATGTTCTTCGTCTTGAAGATGGAACGGTTCGAGTCAAGGTACTCTTCTTGAAACTTATTGTAGTCGAGCAGAATCGTCGTCCCATTGACGTTCCATCTGATCGCGCCGCTCTTGCACTCGTTCACGATCCGCCAGAGCTTCTGGGGAAATCTCATCGACAGAATCATACAGTCGTCGTACATTATTCCCCGAACGTACTGCGCGTTGGATGCCGAATGGGCACAAGTCGAGTATCGTTCCGCTGGTGTTCTTCGTCTTCTGGAACTCGAGTCGGGGAACAGATGACTGTCGTATCACGGCAACAATAATTTCTTTAGAATGTCGTGAACGCGGAGAGCGCCGAAACGAGGCAGTTTCGTCGGATTCTAGACAACGCGGAAAATGAGATTATCAAAATAACGTATTATATGGAATGAATATGTGGAATAAGCGTTTGATTATGCCAGCCACGACGTTGTTCAGTGAAACGGCAAGGGGTTTGTCGGGATTTTCCATTATCGAAGTAAACAGTTTCGTGTGCATCGCTCTTTCGTCGTTCATTTTTTCGACTTCATTCGACGGAGAAGTTACTACTATGTAACAGAATCATAATTTGTTCCAGGGAGGATAGAGGATAATGTAGATGAAAACGACGTTCTGTCGATAACACGTTAGGATAGTATGAGTAGTCGGATAATAGAATTTCCACTGTACAATGTAGATTTATTCGAATAGAAGGACTGATATTAGAAGCACAGTGTGCCAGGAATGCACGAATTCCCGATCGAAAATCAGTGCCGCATCATATACAACAGTCACTCGGATTACATTTAAGATTGCAATAAATTATCAGAGTTATGTCACATTCTCTAAGAGCACAGTACAAGTAGACGTACGAACTAGGGACGACATTAATACTATTAACATGGACATATGGCAAACCTCGCGCCACGATATTTCGTGATAATCACAAGCGTCACAATTATCGCTAACAATTTCATACACTTCCCCGTAGACTCCAACAGACAGCGCACGCACAAGTCAGTTGGACGAAAAACAAACATTGCTCAATAGATCGCGCCAAAAATCAAATGTCCCTTTTTTGGATCGAAAAATTGTCCGACAATTTTCGAAAAAATTAAGATGACCTACACCGCCGCGGAAGACGAATTCTCGCCACAGATCTTCATAACAACACTTTACTCACGTGGTCACCGACGCTTCTGCGTTTTAAAGCCTTTGTTTCTCTACCTCTACCTCACACACTTTCTGGTCCTTTATACAGGAGAACTCCGTCGACTAAATTTCTTAAGGACACCGTTCTCCGACATAAAAAGTTTCTTAGTTTTTATAAACTTTCAAAGTCATTCATACATCTTCTAAATGAGAGATTCGGTTTATTTTTTTTTTTCGAACTCAAACGTATTATTGGTCAGGCAATGACGGAAGCGCTTGCAGGTATTCACGAGGTGCTGCAGGCGCAGGCAGAAGGTATCCATCGGGATCCACAGCATCCGGCGTACGAATCGTAACTGGACCCTGCGGCGGTCTCGGCAACGTTCCCTGTTGCACCATTTTCCCTTGCATTTTCTCCAACCTGTCGAGGATGTCAGAGAATTTGATGCGGTCGCGAGGTTCCGTTTTCCAGCATTCGCGCATCAGCTGGCAAACGAATGGCGGACACTCGTCGGGAGGGATCAGCATTATACCTTGAAGTATGAGCTTCACAACCTATAAATGACAACGCGCATTTTTTATCCTTTCCGCACTTATTTTTGGCCGTGTCCTTTTAATTATTACAAATATTTGTAGTTCTGTGTGCGGCTTTCTGAGTTATCGCTCAACTCCTTGGATATAATACAAGGGTAAGATATTCAAAGCCATACGAAGTGTCCTTAATACATTATAATAATGTTACCTCTTCGTTATTGTGTCCATAGTACGGTTGCTTCCCGAAGGAGTAGACTTCCCAAAGGACCACGCCAAAACTCCAAATGTCACTTTCCAATGTAAATCGCCCGTAAATCACACTCTCCGGCGACATCCATCGAACCGGCAATAGTCTCGAACCACCTATCTAAACAATTTATTACACAATTATTTCGACGGACATATATGCCTCAGAATGTACTGTCCCGATGGATTATTTCTGCATGGTAGCAGAGCGTGTGAAGGTAAACGTACTTTGTAGTAGTCGCACGTATAAACGTCTCGCGACATTCCGAAATCCGCGATCTTCACCACCAATCCAGATCCGACCAAGCAATTTCGGCACGCTAGATCACGATGAACGAATCTTTGGGAGGAAAGATAAGTCATCCCAGCCGCGATCTGCATCGTTATCCAGTGCAAGGATTCCTGAAACGAATTCACGTATGAATCACATTTCATCAGGAGTTAGGAACTGAGCGCTATTACAGTAAATTGAATCCGGCTACGAACCTTCGTCAAAGGTTGCAGTCCCGTCTTCACCGGCGATTTCAATTGTCGCGAATTCGATCGTAGAACCTCCGCGAGATCGCCGTGAGGCATGTACTCGAAGACCATCCAAGGACTGTTATTCGCTTCTCGCAGCACCACTCCTTTTAGCGACAGAATATTTCGATGGCCGAAAGTCGACATGATGTGCACCTCGCGCATAAAGTCTTCTTCCGCTTCGGGAGAAGCAGTGTCCTTCAGGACCTTTATCGCCACGATTTCCTTCGTCTCGCCATTCTGCGTTTCCCCTGCAATCGTAGAAACCGTGTACACGTTGTTTGGCGCGGTTCAGAAAACTGATCGCATCACGAGAGAAGAAAATCATATTTCCCACCTTTGTAAACCTTTCCGAAGCATCCCTCGCCGATGTCGTGTAAAAACACGAGGGTCTCCCTCTGGAGAATCGGCACTTCCGGTGACGCCCACGTCAAGTACTGTGGATTAGGTGTATACTTATTCGCTAACAGCAGGCCCTTCTTGAGATTCATCGGCGTGCCCTGTCGAACGAACGAGTCAGTTTATTATAGCCGACTTGCAGCGATTCGAGGATTCTCGATAACGCTATTGCTGTCCTCGACTCCGTAAGCGTCACTCACGTCTAAGGAGTTTCTTTGCGCCTTGATGCCGTAGCTTCGTCTTCTGACGCAATAGACGATGCCCATCAGTACGGCGAGTACGGCGACGAAAGCTATCGCCGTTCCAACTATTTCAGGTACTCTCTGCCTCGATCGCTCGACCTACCGAGTAAAATGATAATGCTACCGATTATGTTCGCAGGAAAATCTCGGCGATCTCTCCCAGTGGTCTTGAGAGTCTATCGAGATTGTCCTCTAACAGTTACCTGCTCAGCTTCCGGAAGTGCGGTCGTACTGTTGGTACCGTTGCCGCTCGGCGGTATTATATTGTGAATAGGTCGCGGCGTTAGGGGAACTAGAATCATACGGAGCGAAG
Source organism: Priocnemis perturbator (assembly GCA_963942575.1). Taxonomy (NCBI): domain Eukaryota; kingdom Metazoa; phylum Arthropoda; class Insecta; order Hymenoptera; family Pompilidae; genus Priocnemis; species Priocnemis perturbator. The sequence goes on from OZ012653.1 coordinate 10,931,805, forward strand.
AGTGAGATTTAAGCTGCCACAGTTGATTGCTGAGAAAATCAGGTGTACGCTGTCTTTCGCATGCGACTCCTCGATGCTCAGTTTAACACGTCCCCTAGTTGAGAGACCGATTAATTACCAATTAGACGATTCGGGCACTTGAGATCACTGGTAGGCGGGGACAAGTCGTGCGGGCAGACGCATTTCGAGGTGTTGTCGTCGAAACTTCGACAGGCGGCCTCCTTGCCACACATATGCGGCCGATCCTTGCATCCCGTCACTTCTCCGCTACCGTCGGTCGGCAGTAGCATAAGTATCACCTCCGACTGTTGACTGCTCGCCACCGTTTCTAAAACAATGCGCACGCATGCCACCATTTAACAATACATTCCTCCCTCCTCTCCCTTTCGAATAATTGAACTCCGCAGCGACTCTAGCTACCGAGACATCGAGTACTAGACCCGCGGAACTATTATATCTCTCCAGCTTCCCGCCGTCCCTTTCGATCAAGCAGGCGAGATGACAGTGATCGAAGCCCATCGCCGACGCCATAGGCACGCGATAACGATTCTCAAGTCAACACCCTCCGTCCGTACAGCCGAAGCGACTCAAATTCCTCCAGCAAACGATACTTCCACGCGTCCTTAACATGGACAAATTTCGAAGCAATTCGGCCGGCCTGCCCTCCCTCGATCGTCACGGCACATTATTATTACTCCACTCCTCGGCATTGAAAATGTCGGCGCGCTTTCAGAGTTCGCGGGTCGGTTTGTTGCGCGAGGCAAAAGGGCCGGGCCGGCAGGAAAAAGGGCCGCATATTTGGATTGAGCCCGGCGAAAGATGGAGACAGTGAAGGCATTCATTTGGCGCTTCGTGCTTGTAACGGGTCAAAGCGTTATCTCTGCGGTCAGCGCTCCCCGACAACGAGTATCGCTATGCGTACCTATTATCGTGCCGCGTTTCCCTGCCTTTCGGAGTGCCTACGCCTCCTGCGCGCCGGGGCCCGATATCTTTTTCGCCAGTCGTCCAGTCGGGCAAAAAAGGCGAGCGCGCGTCGTCGGATACGAGAAATTCGCTCGAGATTGCGCGAGTAGATCGAACCTCGAGTTCGACTTCGAAAGTCGTCCTGACTCTCGGCTTCCGGCGTCTTATCGGCGATCGAGGACATTTCTTATGCTGAGACGCGCTCAGCGAGAAAATTAGTGCCTGTTTCGGAGAGCTCGTGGCTGCTCCGGAGTCGGTCGGCGGAGAATGTGCGCGCTTAGAAGTAGCTTGCTCGCGACGAGTCTGATAATGCGGATTCGCGGAAGTTCGTATCGACGTTCACGACGGACTTTGCGGCACTAGGATGTAACGTCGGAGCGAACGAACGATCGGGTCTTTTAGCGAAGTTTCGCAGCGAATTTGAATGTCTGGGATCGTGAGTTTGTGGACTATCGTCGACTGATTCCCGCGCGCTTATTGGAGAGCGTAAACAACGCGATGTAATCTTGAATTCAGGTCGGTCGACCCTGGAAACGACATGAGACGAAACGTTTGAATGATCGTTTTGTCGCGTTCAGTGCATTCCGATGAAGTGCGCATCCTACGAATTGCTCGGAGAAAAAAAAAGTCTCCCGTCTCTCGTTAGTCTTTACCCATGTATATTACCTACATCATTGATGACCTATGCTCTTTGCCATTATACGAACGTATGTGCCACTACCATTGGACGATCGACTGACCCGCGATATCGTGCATACGACGGAACTATCTCGAGGCCTAACCGCCTCTCAGCTGAATCTCGAGCGTTTCGCTTGATAAATGCAAGTTCGACCCTGCTCACACATACGTCGTTGCATAACGAACACGGCGCTTCGGCCGGACAATTTGTTCTTGCCATGTAATCGCGTGAGAATTTCGAAACGGGGCTCTGTCCGACGACTATTTGGGTCAGTGACTATTATGACAATTTTTCAGATCACCGATAGCCAGCCGGAGCCAATGTACACGGGTCGCTGATAAAATTAGACAGCGAGCAAGGTTGCTTCCTTCAGTTTAGACGTCTCGCGGACTGTTGAACGGCTGGGCGTCTGGCTTAATGAAGCCCTGACCCGTTGAAGCCGCTCATTGTTCCGAGGAGTTTTTCGGCAAACGTGGAAATTTGCGGGCGAGCGCTCGGAGTCGAGACCACGTGTCTTCGGCAGGCGGTTTATTTGCAAAAGCAAGGTTTAGGCCAGAGGCTACAATAGGGGCATTGTACGAGCGCGCACGGGCTCGTCCTACCGAAAGCCATACGATTCGCAACTCGTTTCAATCCCCGAACGAGATCGTGCGATAGGCCGCGGAAGTTGATGTGCGGGCTCCTTGATGGACTGAACTAGGAATATTGCGAGAAAGCGAGGCGAAGGCCGCGAAAATGGGTTCGCGAGCGCACCCGACGCAGGAGGTTAGTAATTAAGGTTAAAAAGCTGCAAAATTAAATACACGTCTTCCATATAATGCGCCACTCTGGCTCGGAAACGTGTTTCATTGTCAGCAGAATCAGATTCCAGCGAAAGTACGTTGCTATCGGACATTATGAAAATGAAATTTCATTTACAATGCAACGCTGCAAAATAAGTGCGTCATTCATTTCGTTCAAATCCTTGACTACGAACATTTTTGTAATCATCGGACTGACGTAATCTCGCCATCTTAACAGACACGTCGTTTACATTTGCCCGTCGCGTATACAACATAGGTAGCCGAGTAAACTGCATGTGCGTACAACGAAAGCATAATACGCACATTATGATTCGGCCCGAGCGAAACATTGACGGCTGGCCAGAGGGTGTTTTGTTGGCCGTTGAAAGCTGACATAAATATCCCGACAAAGACACGCTCACCCGCGCATTGCAGCATTTGTCACGGCCGATCGGCAGTAAATACACTTTCGTCCGCCCACGCGAACCGTTGCCAGATTATAATACATCGCACATTAGCATAATCACGGTCAACCCATTTTCTGGTTCGCCGTGCGACGGCGCGTCCTCTCGCTGTCGCCAGTATGAAACATTATAATGCCGCGAGCAGCGTGTGACAATAGGCCGGATTAGAGGATCCCTCGACGCGACTTCTTTCAATTAGTCCCGAAGAATGGGCATTGTGAGAGTAAAAGGACACGGGTCCGCTTGCGATCCAATTGTTTCGTTCGCCTTGCGCAATTAGGGGAAAACGGGCGAGGGAGTGAGGGTGCGGTAAAAATGTTCGGTAATGGCTTTGTTTACGATGCGCATCGAGTTTAGCTGATTAGCTGATTGGAGTCGTTGCTTGACGAACTGCGTAGTCGCGCGTATGCCGATCGTATAGTGCACGTGGTTATCATCCTAGGTCAACGTTATCGGAAGGTCGACACTATCGATATCGAAGATAACGGGACGGAGTCATAAAAACAGAATCCTTTCTTATCGCGTTTTTCTATTTTCCAAGGAAAGACGATTTCTTGCCGCGGTTTGACATGGCGACTGTAGCGTGAAGTTCAGCGACGATTGGTCAGGACTTGCGCAGGATTGAGCGCGCGAAACGGGGTTGAAAGTACGGTCTCAGGTATAAATCAGAGTCGCGGGAAAAGGAGTTGGAAGCGTTCAAGGTATTATATAAAATGAAGTCCGATTTCGTAGGCAAAGGCTGACCCGTCGATTGCAGATTTGAGAAATAGGTAGAATGCGTTATCCGCGGATGTGCGTTTAATGTGCCCGACGGAACAGGCAGACATTTTTCAAATCTACCCTGTCCTCGTGAAATACTCCATTTACGTTACATCAAACTCGAGGATCCATGTACCACCCCTTCAACGTACCTTTTCCACAACGGTCCATTATATTCATATTATTCAGGAGCTTCTTCGCGTGTTATCTTAATTGAGATGCATAATACTACCGTGTTAATAACACTCCGATAAGGAGAGTATTCAGTAGCAGTTGAAGATACGATCACGGAGTTCGTCAATGGCCTACACTTATAAGTCGGACCACCGGCGCCGAATCTGCAATATCGTTAAAAACTTTGTATCCATCAACTCCTGACCGAGGCAAACAGTAAATTACAGTTCGCCGGCTCACAACGTTGCACTTTTGCACTTTCAACTGATTGCAAGGCGCACACGTTTCATTTCTCCACCGAGCGCCACTCGCTAGCGTGACTCGTGCGAACGTGATTGCAGCAGAGGGTGTTTTCTGCAAATGAAAACGTTGTCACGTCGCATAACGCGCATTATCCCCCACCCCCGGCTGCCTTAATCTTCCGTGGCGCAATATGAATTCGATGCAAATTACATTAGGCCTGACCATTCCACGAATCTCGGCCATTAATCTAATGAGCCGTAGAACAGGCTCGCGGTTGTTACGATTTACTAAATGAAGGCACCGAAAAAGATATATGTCCGCGAGCACAACACTTCTTCTTCGTCGGCCCCCGTTCAACGTTCGTTTGGCGGAATTTAACAAGAGCGCAGTTGTGATTTTGCATGAATTCTTATCCAACTGAAAATAAGTGCAGCCATCGATATCCACCGTAGTCTAACGAATTCTAAACCATGTTCACTCTAAGTATATTCCTGACGCTCCTATCATTCTTGATGGTACCTATAGATCATATTTCTGTATAAAACATAATATGCGAATGAAATTTTGGATTCTAAAAGAAGCGCGACGTCGGGAACGATAAGGTTTGAGCTGACTAGGACACGAGCTCTTTCATTTGGAGTATCTTACCTGTTCGAGTCTCTGCAGAGGCGAGACCTCTTCTGCGCGGCACTCTTCTTCGGTCCATCGTTCTCTCGCGAAGCGGACCAGAAGGCAAGGGAAGCAAAATATAACGCCCCTTCGGCGGCAAGGAGAGCAAATCTTCGCACTCGTACTCGCGACGCACACTTCGCACTCCCTACTTCTTTTTCTCCTTTACCAGACGCCAATTACCATCGGGCCGCTAACGTCGGCATCGCAAGAGCGGCAAGAGCGACGTTTTCATCGCAACCCTTCGCTGCCCCGCTTTTCGTCCCGTTTCGCACGTTCATCGTCCACTTCGATCATCGCTGTCGGCGCCGATCTTTCTTCCAACTGCGCTGCCACGAAACACTGTCGCACTCGTCACATCTCAAGCGTTGCAGTGATTTCGATGCCTCCAAATGGAGGAACGTCGTCAAAGGTTCGTTCGTCGGTGTCTTCGTAGCATTCAAAATAATGACGTGCCACAAACGAACAGCCTACTAAACTATACCCGTCGTCCTCTTTCGATCGACGACACCGTATAATTCACACTTGCCCGATATACATAATGTAAGCGAATCGTCGCGCACCGTCAGCCACTGATGATGCACCTTTAAATCCGAACTTCCGAAAGAATCGACGTTCTCCTTCCGTTCACCAGTCGCTGGCGAACGTGGCCAAGTCTGCCTCGCGCACTGTCAAAACTCGAGTGTGCTCTGACGCCGGACGGTGGGTGTAGGCTCGAGAATTAAGCCGGAAGACGACACCCGCCCCGGGAGGGTTGCCTTAACACGCGACGAGAACGGAAAAAGTCGGGATGGCGCGGGATCGGGAGAGTGAGATTTCGGTAGAGGGCTTATCGTTCGGAGAGCTGGACGGAGACAAAGAGAGAGAGAGAGAGAGAGAGAGGGGGATCCTCTCTTGGACGAATGCCTGCTCGAAACTAAAGACCGACTAAAGACCGCGCTCGAGAACTCCCTCGCACTTTCACACGCACAAGACGCGCGCGTGCGGACGTGGGCTTGGCGTGCATGTGTGACGCGCACACGCACGTAAACGGTCGCATCCGAAGGATTTACATGAGCAACGAGCGCGCGCAGTTCATCATCTCGCTTTGCCTTCGACCTACGCTATCGTCGCAAGCAACGGCTCGACGGAGACGGAGGATATCGCCGATGTGCTTTCCTAATCTTCCGAGAGTTTTTTCGGATCGCAGGCAAAAGGGGTGGTGGCTGGCCGTAATCTCTGACACGTGCCAAGCCCTGTCCACCTACGGCTCCAATATTATTTTCGTGCCGTTACCGGTGCGAGACTTTTCAGGAGGCTGTTTGTCACGAAGTTTTTCTTCTATTTCTTCGCTTGCACAGTTCAATTGAGGTTCGAATGGAAAGGGTTGATGTAGAGGCGCGCGAAAGGTCGGCCGCGTTGCTTTTCATTGTCTTTTATGTTAGGTCGCACCTCGTAACGTAGAAGAATGAAGACCAAACACCTTGTTTTTGCGTTTGATGCCTTTACGGTACCGTTTTACGATTCTTACCACTCTGCGCGCTGACAATGCGCAGCATTCGTCATGCCGATGAGTCAAATCTTTCCTCGGGACGCCCGGATCATAATCGCCGTCCTTTAACCTAAGGGTACGACGTTAATTACTCAGGCCTCATAGGCAGATAACTCGAGCGTAGGGATGGGCCTCGGCTCTTGTTTGCGTCGAAATTTCGAAAACGCGATAACGCCGATTCTGCATCCGAGCAAAGGTCGCGCAGGCAGAATTCACGTGAACGGATCGCTATTCACCATTTCCGTGTATCGATAAAGTATCCGATGCACAATTACCGTCCTGTTCTCCATGCCAGCGCCGAGAGCGTTCCACGTCTCCTGGCGCGCGCACAATATACGCACGTCGACGTAACAGCCCATGGAAACAGGTTGATCGGCGATCGAGCAAACAGCGTCAAGACGAATCGCAGATTCCTTGGGAATCGAATGTGGGCGAGCGACGTGTACGGCGCGTCGCGTAGCAATAATTAAACGTGCATCGCGATCGGCGTCCGATACATTATTACTCAACTGGGCGCCACTCCCCCATTCTCTCTGTCCGACTCTCGAACAACTTGACTTTTCAGCTCCCGATCACGATAAACAAGTCAGCCCGAGTCGCGAAGGCATGAATCTTCGTGCGCGCACGCACACACGCGTGCGAATATCGCCGTGCACGTGTGTCAAGAGGCTTGTATCAACATCGTCGTACACGCGCTCGAGCGCGGTCGAAACGGAAAAGTTGCTGGTGATCGGCGTGCCTATATAAATAAATCGAACTTCTGCTCGCCGCTGCATCCTTCTCCGCGCTTTTCCCTTCGGCTGAATCTTATCTCGGTCCCGCGATCGAAGGGATTGGGTCCGTACAAAAAGTTCCGTTCGAGTGCTTCGAACTTGGGGGGGCTTGTAGAGAGCAACGTTCTCGTTTTTGTCCAACTGGCCCTTCGTCGTTATTTGCTATTAATAGTAAATACTAAGTGACAGAACGAAAACATATATACGTATGTAATAGAGAAGGGAATGAGATCGATTGACTGTGCGCCGATGTGCGACTGTAATTACATAATAATAAATAGTGAGTAAAGATGACACCTTAAGTGCGTGCACTTCGCTAACTTACAAGAGGGCGGATCGTTTACCGTGCACCGATCCAAAGGACCCTAAGAGGCGCACGGCTTGTTTAATCCTCGCGTTAAAGCCCGAACGTCGCCGACTGATTCGTTCTTCATTACCACATTTACGAGCTTCGGCTCGCACAGCAAAGTGGCCGCGCGCGGCGGGTCGCGAGAGAAATGGGTCGAGGAGTGCGGAGGCACGAGCGAGTGGACGGCGTTAATAGTTCCCGAAGAGCCTCCTCTCACGAGTCCGGAATGGCGTAAGTGTTGTATATTTACACTGCCGTTACAGCCTCGCACCTGGACGTAAGAATAGCGCCTCTTCTTCTTCCCCGAAGTATTTTCCGGAGCGCTACCGAGCATCGACAAAAGAGATCGCTCATCCCGCTCGTTTTTTCGCTTCCCGACTCCCGACTCTTTGTTATTCACGGCCCGAACTCCTGATCGTCCGCGAGATGCGCAGCATATCGCGTGAAATATATTGCACGCCGAGCAAGAGCACAACTCGTTGACGTATTGATGCGTCTTAAATACTTGAAGCCACCTGCCCTCGTAAGATAATGGGCAACGTCGAGGTGTGTGAAAACTTTCACGAGGCATCCTCCTGTCTCGACTGTCCGAGCGTCGATCCGACACCCTCGGTAATATTTCATCCTCCGGTCCTTCGATCCGATGATCTCCCTCGCCTCATAACAGCCACACACCAGCCAGACTTTTTATGCCCCCGTGTCAGGCCAAGAAAACAGCGGCACTCGGAGGGACGTCGCGTTGTTTTACAAGGGCGGGCCTCTCTATTTACGGAAGTGCGCGACACGCGGCGGAAAGGAAAGACGGGATAGAGGGGAGAAGGTCGCTTCGAAATTTAATCGCAGGGTGGTTTACACCCGTCCTGCGGATACCGCTTCCTTCGTTTGTGTGCCGTTCATGGGACATAAAGGAGCGGAATGACGCGGGCATGGGTCCAGATGGTGGTCGTAAGAAGAAGGGCGCCGTGGGGGTGGTCTAAAATAATAAAGCGGCGGGCACGAGGACGAGAGGTGTTTGTGTTTCTGTATGGCGCCCGATGGCGATCCCGGAGTGACGAGGAACAACCGGCAGGCCGGCCAGTGCGCGTATTTATGCGGACAATACTTGCCGCTCGAAGATGCCGGGGATAGCGGCGGGTGTAAAGTCCGAGAGGCGGAAGATTTCGGAGTCTGGTCGTAGGTCTCTAGGTATGTATGGACTGGGAGCATGGTGCTGGGCTTGGAATGTCCAGGTGGAGGCATGCCTTGAAGATTTTTTCCCGTCTTTTTTTTTTGCATTTTTTTGCTTTTTTTTCCCGGGTGAGTTTAATGTATGTATAAGTGAGTAAGAGAGGAGGGCCGCGTGCTCGGTGAAAAAAGATGTGCATAAGTCATGGCGGCGGATGGAGATGGGCTGAGGTACTGTCTGTGGCGAAAGGGTGGGTGAAAGGGTTCGGTGCCGAATTATGTCGCGAAGCCTGAAAAGAGCGGATATTCGATGGTTTGTTAGTTGATAGTTGTTAAGTATAGGAGAGCCAAGTCGGAGATCTGAGAATTGTTATTGGTAGTGCGATCTTATGATTTACGGATCGCCGGAAGACCGGAAGCGGGGATGATACATAAGCGGGGAACAATACACGAAGCGTATTCGGAGGGTGTAAATTTAGGATTCAGTCCGGGAATATTTATTTCAAGTCTCGCCCGCTGACGGTCGTTCTTAATGCACAGGGCGAAACGATATTAGCGACGGACGAGTATTAATGAGCCGAGGCAAAGGATCGTAACAAACCACAGCGTCACGGAAATGTGAAATGATGAATAATTAAGTCAACGAGCTTTTGACGCTGAGATTACATGACACGCCGTCGAATCGATTGCTGTTATACGATAAATCCGCGGTTACATGCGACGGCACATGCAGCACCAAGTCTCCCGATCGATCAACCTTTCGAGATAAAAAAAAAGTATCGTAACATGCGAGCTCATAACGTTTCACATACATTAAGAAGGAACGCGGTGTCGCTCGAACGACGGGAAGAACTTCCGCGACAGATCGTTTCGGTATTCGAAAATAAATCGTGAAAAAAAGAGTACTTGAAGTGCAGCAATGAAGTCGATCATGCAGTACGACTATATTCCACCTGCTTCGAAGTTGAAACAAAGTTTCAAGTTCAGAGCAAAGGAATATCTACTGGAGAACACTCTGCATGGTGTTAAGTATTTTGTGGATGCATCGCGACCAATGTGGGAAAGGTAATTATATAAGTATAACTTATTACGAGTGACATAGATGGTAATTACAACATGCGCAGTCGTGAGAGTTTAAAATATCATTAATTTCGTCAGCTGACGTTATGCAGCGTGCGTTTTTATCGAATCTTTAGGGTGCTATGGTTTATATTAACTATGGCGTCTATTGGTTTATCAATCGGCATCATCATAACCATTTATGACAAGTTCCAAACTGATCCTACTTTAACTGGCTTGGACACTGTCACCGACGAACTTGAAATCGATTTTCCTCAACCGTTATTCTGCTTTGACTGGTCGGATCTCAATCAGACTCTTCTGGACGATGTGCGTGAGTCAAGAAAATATGTACGGATTATCCGCAAACTGCCTGGTGACATTCCATTATTTAGGCTAGTAAGGAAGCGTATTCCCGAGTGTACAATTGGCGATGGGGTAAAGAGTTCAATATGGACGGCTTGCAGATTGAGGATCAGCACAACTTTCGCAATACTTTTGAAAAAATGATACCCGATTGCGGCTTGATATTCACAAACTGCATGTATGGGTACGTGTAACTCTATTCCCGAAAATGACTACCGAATGTGATATTATAGAGATAGAGAGTGCTTTGCAGTGGGAAGGTGGTCAATTGCGGTAAGGATCTGATCAAAGTGGTCACTCCGGCCGGCGGGTGCTGTAAATTCATCCCCAAGGAACCGTTCAGCATGAAAACCCATCCAATGGAATTTTCTTTCATACCCACGGCATATAATTTTTAGTAAGACAATATCCATTAGAAATGGAAATCCCCAATATGAAATTCATTAATTACACATAGAGTAATATGATTGCATAAAAAGCTTCATCGCACTTCTTCTTTCTTGCAGCCTATATTTAACCCTGAAAACCGACATGTCGCCGAGTCCTGCCGATCGACCGCTGATCAAGTTTCAAGTGCCGACGGCGGTGATCATATATCCGATCATAACGTACACAACGTCGGATTTGCAGTATCTCACCGTGCATCAACGGCTGTGTCATTACTTGAGTCGCGGCCCCGGCTTTCGTGATTGCGAGAGAGAGTGCGTGAGCGACGCGATAAAAAAAAAATGCGGCTGCAAGCCATGGATCTTTGACAGCTCGGACGACGACGAGTGTCCACTCTCCAAGTATCCCTGCGTACAGTCGAACATCACCACAAGCTGCCAATGCATCGGCCTCTGCGACATCACCATTCACCAGTGCAAACAGATAGTTGAGAATCCCGACGCTAACAGCGAGAAGTCCTCGATCGAAATACCGATATGGCCGATGGCGCGTTTCAAACGAGAAATTCGCTTTGGATATTTGGATCTGGTGGTGTCGTTCGGCGGCATCGCGGGACTCTTCTTGGGCTATTCGTTGCTGACGACGGTGGAGCTGGTTTATTATTTCACGCTCAGGCCCTATTGTGGGGCAGTGCTCGATTCCTCGCAGAGGAAGCACAATATCGTAACGGTACGCGTGATTGTGCCGAAGGATCCGCCGCGGAAGGTGTTGCCTGCTCCCAAGTATTTCGGATATACCGAGTAATGGGGACACGACTCGTGGGGTGTTATTCCTTTCAATCATTTGTAGCATTCGTAGCCTGTGTATGGAGCGTGTGCTACTTATAATACATTCCATCGAAGATACACCTGTAATCCGGGATATGCGTACTTATTCTCGGAAGGACCCCGAACGAATTTTGTAGAATAATAAGGCGGCTTTGGGAGGATTTGGCGAAATTAGAAAAACTGGCGTGTCGCGCCCTCTGGCAGGGAAGCGCTGAAACTGTTGGGGCATTGAATTCGTTTGAAAGATTGGCTGTGTAAGTGGCAGTATGACAGAGCATAAAATTGGGGAACCACAATACTGGATATTGAACTTGAATTAGCCGATACTTAATTTGCACCCACGTCCCAATATGATTATTTCATTGAACCCATTTCAAACCAAGTAGATTGCATTTTATGACCACCGAATGACTGCAAGACAGAACGACGAAGCAACGCAACGTTCAGATTCGGCCTGCGGAAATTATTGCTACTTTCATCCGTCGCGGAGCCAGTGTCGCGTCTAGTAACGAGGCTGTCAATCTATTACATCTGCGAAATCTGCAGTCGAAGTCGAAAGTCGAAGCAAGACTCGCGGTCCGAAAGTGAAGCGTTTGCGAATGCGAGCACTTCCCTCGGCGACGAGTATCCGTCGTTCTTTTCGGAGCCATCCGAAACGCTGCGTTCGTGCTGAGAAACGTGACCGTGCAACGGACAGAGTAGGAGAGAGAGATCGTACAAAGTGTGTGGCAGTGAGGCACGGCGACCGTAATAGGACACACGGTATTATGCATGATATTGCATATTGACGTGCACTGAAGTAGTCACCGTGCGCAACGACAGAATGCAGCTGTCGAGATAAGAGTCTTACCGCGAGGACCGAGGTTACACGGACACCGAACGCAGCATTCTTGCGCCAGCCAAAAAGTTTCGGGTCGACTTCACTTTAGGGGGGCCCCGGGCATTGCCGGCACGACATCAAATCGTACGGGTGCGCGGAGATTGGTTATTGGAAAAATGGCGGCCGAAATGCTAAACAAGAACCGAATGATGGTTTTTAAGAACAAAGGGAAGGACCAAGAGGTGAGTTTGTCGCGTATATCGGCCAGCGAGATCGGCGCGATCGTGCGCTACGCCGCGAACGCCACTTATTTCGCCTATTGACCGGACATCGTGCGCGCGCTTTTTTACAGCTCGCCGTGGCGAACCCGACGGATCTTCCATGATCTCGGCTGGCGAGTTCGCGAAAAATCTGATCGGACGGGTAGTCGAACGTTTTCGGCTGCCGCACGGCTACGTACGCGTTCGTCGAGCTGTCACGCACGGCGTACCGTTCTTCCTGAACACGACTAACGCGGGCAGGCCCTTTTTTCGCTCGCGATGGCTCGCCAAATGCGTTTGCACGTCGTCTCATGGCCGTACTTCAAAACATGCACGACGGTGCTTGAACGTTCGTTCGAGCATCGTCGGCGCGTTACTCTTCTCCCGGTCGTGTCCCCAGGAGTCGAGGACTCGTCTTAAGCCGATCTTGAGATTGCGCTTTCGAGCGGAAAACGCGACTTTTCTTTTTTTTTTTCAATGCAGTCCGTCGCACGGTACTTAGTTCTGCGCGTACGTATACTCGGCGCTAATGGAGACCGAAGTTTGCATGTTACTTCGGCGCATTCTCGCTTTTGCGTCAAACAGTGTTGTGCGCGGTTGTGATGGGATTTCGCGGAAAATCCTGTTTCTTCCTTTTATTTATCCTTCTTCAATGTTCTTTCTGTTCTTTGTGTGCAACATTGTTTGATTTTTTTTAATGTTCAATGAACTGCTATAATGATGCTATAGTAACAACTGTGATAAGATGTTGCTGTGAGTTATCAATGTATGTACCTGAGGAACTACCGAGGGCTTATTAAGAATATATTGTTATACGTAATTGTATATTTCAGGAAATGAGAAGAAGGAGAAATGAAGTGACTGTCGAATTGCGCAAGAACAAACGTGAGGAGACTTTACAAAAGAGGAGAAATGTGCCTATAGCAGATTCAACAGGTAACTACAATCTTGTCCTTGACCATTGTTGACATTCTAATTTATTTGCTTACTCCTCATCAGACGAAGACGACATTGACAAGCATTTGTCAAAAATCAATCTGAAAGAACTGGTGGAGAACGCCGCTAGTTCTGATCCCGCCGTACAGTTACAGGCTGTACAATCCGCAAGAAAGTTACTGTCGTCAGACCGTAATCCGCCTATTGATCGGTTAATTCAGAGTGGTATATTACCGATTCTAGTACATTGTCTTGAACAGCACAACAGGTATGTGTACTTGGTACTAACGCACATAATATAAGTATACATCATATTTTCATAATACATTTTCATGTATATATGTATTCTGATACTGTATACCCATAAGTCATTATTGGCAACTATGTTGTGTAACTGAAACTTGGCGTGCACACTTTTGTATGCGTATTATTTGTATAGTAACGTTAGCTGCTTTCCCCTTTCCTAGCCCATCCTTACAGTTTGAAGCAGCATGGGCTTTAACAAATATCGCCAGTGGAACATCAGCTCAGACGCAAGCTGTTGTAGATGCCGGTGCAGTTCCACTTTTCTTGCATTTGCTACTGTCAAGTCAACAAAATGTATGCGAGCAGGCTGTATGGGCTTTAGGTATGAAATTGACCATGATGAACACGTACTCTCATATATCCTGGCGAAAATCCAACCCAGTTGATGTCACTCGCCGTTTCTATCATCTGCAGGAAATATTATCGGAGACGGCCCGGCACCTAGAGACTACGTAATTAATCTTGGTGTCGTGGAACCTCTACTAACGTTTATCAAACCAGACATACCTATTACTTTTTTACGAAACGTCACGTGGGTCATTGTCAACCTGTGTAGGAGTAAAGATCCGGCGCCGCCTGTTCAAACCATAAAGGACATTTTGCCGGCTTTGAACGCGCTCATTTACCACAATGACATTAACGTGAGTTTTATATCATCGCCTATTCTGACTGTCATCCGCTTAATCGTTTTCTCTGCCGTTAAGCTTTTCCGCATTAAATCAAACTGATCGCCACAGTGTATATACGTGTGGTTTGAAGCAGTACGTGCAATAAAGTCGTGGAGGAGATTAGAGTTGACTCCGTTTCAGATTCTCGTCGATACTGTCTGGGCACTGAGCTATCTCACCGACGGCGGCAATGATCAAATTCAAATGGTGATAGACAGCGGCATTGTTCCGCGTCTTATACCGCTACTCTCGCACAAAGAAGTTAAAGTACAGACCGCGGCATTGAGAGCGGTCGGCAACATTGTCACTGGCACGGACGAGCAGACGCAAACTGTCTTAAATTGCGACGCTCTCTCTCACTTCCCCAATCTGTTGACCCACTCGAAGGAGAAGATTTGTAAAGAGGCGGTCTGGTTCCTTTCCAACATCACTGCTGGCAATCAGCACCAAGTGCAAGCCGTTATAGACGCCGGACTGCTACCGCTAATTATTAATAATTTGTCCAAGGTACGGTTCGAACTGCGTGCAATGATGACTGCTAGGTATCTATACGTTGATGTTAGAAAATATATTTTTATGCGGTATCAACTGTGTTTTTGTTCTAGGGAGAGTTCCAAACGCAAAAGGAAGCCGCATGGGCAATTAGCAATTTGACGATAAGCGGGGACAGGGAACAGGTCACGCGACTTATACAGGAAGGCGTAATAGCGCCATTCTGCAATCTATTATCATGTAAAGACACTCAGGTTGTACAGGTCGTACTTGACGGAATTCACAATATGCTCAAACTTGCTGGAAACCAAGTTGAACATTTGGCCAATATGATCGAGGAATGCTCAGGTATGCTCTCACCGGTCCATTTATCGTAAAATCAGGTTGTTTTGGGTAGGACATAACTCATCATTTGTGCTTTTAGGCTTGGACAAGATCGAGGTACTGCAGAACCACGAAAATGTAGAGATTTATAAGTTAGCTTACGATATTATTGAGCAATACTTTTCGGAAGAGGTAAGCGGCGGCAGGCACACACATTTGTCGTTTCGAAAGATTTCTCTATGAATCTTTCTCTTACATTGCAAAGAAATCCAATCTGACCGGTTTGTTTCTTCGCTTTCAGGCGGACGACGCAAATTTGGCACCACAGGTCGGCGACGAAACCTTCGAATTCGATCAGACGGCCACTATTCCGAGCGAAGGTTTTAAATTCTGAGAGGGCCTCCATTACTTTTTATCCGATCGTGCCGTCCCGCGACAGACTCCGATGCGGAGACATTCTGCTTTCCCTTCCCAATTCCCACATCTTCTCCCCCTTGCTCCAATGACAACACGTGGCATTATCATTGTGCCACCGCTGAACCAAGAATCATGTTTCTTGATGATTTAAAGATATTGACACAGACGTACATCACACCCAACATATACACATACGCTCATCATGTACGACGATATCATCGACAGAGGAGAACACCCGGAGAACGAAAGACAAAAAGGAAAGAGAAAGAGAGCACAGAGCAACGGAGCTGCTACAAAATGAGTCCCGACTGACGATGAGTTCTTTTGTTCTTTCCTTCCGGTCCCACTTCAACGCGACGCTACGTCACGTTACCCACTTTTTTTTTCAATGTCTCTTTTTAGTTGTAATCGATCAGGAACGAATATATTGGCAGAGCTAGTCTTTAGTCGAGCGCAGCTAGCATGGTTTACGTCGTGCGCGACTTAAAGATCGTACTAGCGAGAAAGAGGTGAACTAGTTGCTCTCTCTCTTTCTGTAGAAAACAATTCGTGACAGAAACGTGACAAAACAAAAAAAAATTAAGTAATCAGACCACATTTTATCGCTTGGTCGAACCCGCGCCCCGCTCTTCACTCTAACTCAGGATGAGTCTTGGTTAGCGATGTTACATTTATAAAACATTTCGTGTATATTTTAGGCATGTTAAATTTATAATGATATTGATTACTAAATAAATGAATCGATTGACTACTCTTTATTAGCATAATGATTGTGCATATTTCTGTAAGAAGGTGGCTGACGAGTAAATAAAAATGTAGCTTGAATTCGGTATAAACTTCTGAACAATCAATTTAGCTCGCCGAATTTGAACGGTTAGCATCATTTGTTTGCGAGCGAACGAGCTCGGTTCGTACCGTTGTTCGGTGCTCGAAATAATGGGAAAACCGTACGACACAGTTTCTAAACATTAGATCGGTTTTATTGTTGGAGAAGATGGCATTCTTTATTTCCTAGTGGTAACATTCACCTCCGGTGGAAACTCTATTGTGGAATCAGTGAATGGATGTACATCATCGGCGTACATGTCTTCTGGAATTTCTTCGCCGTCTAAGCCTGGCAGATATGTGGGGAATGGCGGTGCTATCTGATGCTTTTTGTCTTTCAGAATCGTGTCGTACATATAACAGAAGCTGTTCGTCTCTCCGGGTATCGCCTGACCCAGTACCCAGATTACATTATATTTCGTGTTGATGCGGAGGATCTGTTAAAAGGAGAAAAATAAATCCGGTTCAGACTAATGCGACAGTCGAATGAAATTGATCATGCTGCACACGTTTCCCCCGGTTTGACCTATCGGTCTTGTTTACTGACATTTGCACAGAAGTCGCTTATGTTAGGCTACGTAGGCGCCTGAGAGTAAAAATGTTTACTTTTCAACACTTATGATTTTTACTAATGGTCGTAATTGCGCATCTCCAATATGTATCAGTTTGTAACTAATCTTGTACAAGAACCGGCGATACGAACGTATTCGTCGAATGCAAGCAAAAGTAATACTCTATTAAAAGTTGTCTTAGCAATATCCGTTTTATGTAAATTGTATTTATCGATGCATACCCTTTGCGCCCTAAGGACGCGCCACCTATTGCCCATGTGACCAGGCATTTTTGTGCCAGGTACTACACGAGCTCTCGCGCTACCGGAACCAATATTTCCCGGTCTTCTGTGAGTTTTCGTGACACCGTGACTCGCGGGCATACCGTGAAAGCCCCACCTCTTCATGACTCCTTGAAAGCCTCTGTCCATTCTAAATGCAGCATATTTATACACGTCAGAATTCAAAGTAATGAACAGTACGAAAGAGAAGCCACGCGAAAATCATGGTTTTAATGACTCGTCCAATGTTATAATATTTTCATAAGTTGAACTAAACAAAATGTGGATATTTACGTTTTTGCACGTATATCGACATGGTACCCCGGCTTAAAATGTGCCGCATATAACGGAGTTCCTGGTTGAAGAGCTGCTTCCGGGGACACCATGAACCTCATTAGCATTTTCGTAGGCATAATTCCCGTGTCTTTGAATATGTTATAATATTCTTTGGTAAACTGCAAAGACAATTCAATATTGTACGTCTACCGTCGTTATAATTTGTAACTCACAACAGAAATACTCAGGATAATGTAGTTATATACCATCTGCGGATCTTGCCTATGTGAACCCACTACAAGACAGCCCAACTTGTTCTTGACGCGTAGATACTTTGATGGCTTTACAGGATTGTATTCTTCGGGTGGTATGTATTTTATTACGAAATTATCGTACACCTGAAATTCAATATAAATTTGTTCTTGGGTGCGGAACGTTGTTGTGTTTAGAAACTTGTGCACTGCTGCTGCGACAAGGTGGTTTCAATTCTTTTTTTTTTTCTATTTATACCTGTAACAATGTAGTGGAAACTTTTTTTCCATCCTTCAGCCACATTGGATAAATTCCAATTTTCTTGGCAATTACACCTGTACGCCGAACCCCCTCCTTCCATTCTGTAACAGGTTCTATCGGCTGTACTTTCAGTGGTGAAGCTTGCATGCCAAAACCGATTGTACGAGGTATAAATTGGGAATCAATAACTTCTTGAATATACTGCTTGTTGTCTTTGGTAATATCATCCCTTGTAAGCTGTAACGCAGGAAGCAAATATGCAGCAACAGATTTGAGATAATGTAGTTACATGGTATTATGCTGTGAAAATACGTACCACACGTTCTGGCTTGGGAAGCCATTCCAAATGACGTTTCCTCGGAATATGTGGTGGATTCTTATTACGTACTATCATTATTTCGACTCTGCAAAAGCCATATGAGATTATGCCAAATAGTCATATGATAGTGCAGGTGTGAATAAATCCATACGACTAGAGACACAATTTTTAATATCATAGTATACCCACCCTTTCTTTGCGCATGATTTAAACAACTGTATACCTCCGTTGAATAACGTTGCCATTTTTCTACACTGTTAAATGAGCTATGAAAACTGTCGACGGCAACGTAACCTATGTGTGCTCTATTTAGGCATGATATTTTTCTAACCTTAAAAAGACTATTAATCCACTTTTTAAGTAAATCAATGCTAACACGACACACAGATTGCTGTTAATAAGAGTAATGTTCCGAAATTAGATAAATTGCTACTTATTATCGTGTTGTATTAAGGTGTAACAATTTATTTGTTGCATCGACGAGATATTCCTAAAGACTGCCAGCCTTATGGGACTTTGTGTCTCCAGCAAAATTCGCTGTTCTCGGGCGCCCTTTAGAATATACATATTAGCTCTTTCATCTCAAACTTTATTACTGACACGCGATTTGAGCACTGTGCAATACGTTCATCTAAATGTTTCTGCTGAATGATGTATAGTAATCGAAATATTCGACTTTGATTCCAGACACTCTACAATTGAACACAAAAGAATGACGCTGCTGTGATATAAAATCTCAATTTTCCCAGTTTTGAGGACAATTTTGGTGAGTCAGGCAGTAATTGACATTCTAATTAGTTGGTAGGACCGCGTGGGCAAATGATTCATTACGAATATCGGGTTTATTCGATGTGTTCTGTGCTACAAGTGAAAATATTGACTTTTCTAACATCGATCTATACGTGTGGTATTGTAAACATAGACCGTTTGAATTTTCGTGCGAGAATTCGCCACTGTAGCGCTGCCTCAGTGACTGAGGCACTTCTGGTGTTCTGGTTGCTTCTGGTCACTTCAGTAGTTTGACCGAGGTAGTGTGCAAGTGACGCAACGTTAGCAAACGTAAGCTCCTACATTTCAGACAATTATTTGATGAAAATTTGATATTTCATTCAGGAATTTGCCGCAATCTTGTACATTGAGTAGCGGGCAATGTAATTCTGCACATGTTTTATCTTGATATTGTGAATTAATCGAAATATTTGATTCTGATTCCAGACATGTCTTGACAGGTTGGAAAATCAAAGAACGCCGTCGAGCTGAGCCATCGCGTTTTGCAGCTTTCACAACATTATTGGTGAGTTTGACGTTATTCAGTACCTGATTTAAGTGCTAGGGCTGCAGCAGCAACTAATTCGACATAAACTGCGGGTGTATTTAACATATTTTGTGTTAGAAAAGCAATTGTTGCGTTTTTCGATATCGCGGGAAGGGAATGGGTCTGAAGGTAATCTCGTGATTTGAACAGTTTCAAAATGGCGCATGCGCAGTTTGTTGTGAATCGCCACTGTACACTTGCTGCATTCACTTCGATAGTTTGTTCAGACAATGGCAAAAGTGACGTCGGAAAAGGTGAGCTCCCACTTTTAACACAGTTATTTGATAAATATTTGTCGTTTCATCCTTAAATTTGTGACAATCTTGAATATTAACAATCGAGCAACGTGGAGGTGTATATATTTTAACTTGATATTATGAATTAATCGAAATATCTGGCTGTTATTTTAGGCACTCTGGCCAGCGTGGGAAATCGAAGGACGCCGTGTATTTCAGCCCCAGTTTTTCGCAGTTTTCACATGTTTTTCGGTGAGTTTGACATCGTTCAGTACTTGATTTACATGCTAGGGCGGTATTAGCAACTAATTCGACACAAAGATCGGGTCTATTCAACATATTTTGTGCATGCAAAGCAATTATTGAGTTTGCCAATATCGAGGGTAGGAATTGGTTGCAAAGCACAAGTGCGCAAACGCAACCTTTCGAAAATGGCGGTGACGTCAGTCGTGGAGGGGACGCATAAGTAGCGTTAGCAATAAAATTTTTTTCTCACATATATTTCTCGTATATATACACGATATAAGATGTTTAAAATATAAATTTAGTGTGAAAAATTCAGATTGCACGTTCAGTAAAATAAATATTCCGAAATATTTTACAAATGAGCACAGTAAAATTGTATATGTCGTATAGGACAAAATTATTATTCTAAACATAATCAGATAATTGTATTTCTCAATTATAATGGGTCACCACTTGCAGCGACCTCCATGAGGGTGTGACCTGGAAACCGGTGTTATCCACGAATCGGATTTCATATCTGAATCGAGGATCAGACCGGGCTAAAGGCTGCAAACCGCGTATTTTTCTCCGTAAGGGCTCAATTCTTCTTTCATTTTTCAATCCTTCAGATATTGAAAGAATTCAATTTCAAGAATTCATTTGTTGCTTCATTTTTACATTATTCAGATATTGAAAGAATTCAATTTTAAGAACTCAATCGTTCCATCAACATTTGCAGCACCTCACTCATTCACTTTACTAATCAATGTCTGTTTTCTGTTACAGGAACTCTGGAATGTTGCACCTTGTTGGAGTATAATTCATTTTGTCTTCTAACATAATAACTTGTAATTAATAAGAGGGTATTCCTCAACTTTTCTTACAGGATTGATGACCGCGTGCAATGCGGTTTGAAGTCAGTGCTTGATTACGAAATGTCTATTCCCTTTCTAGCCGAATGGGCTATTTGCTCTAACTTCTTTCCTTTCCAGAGTAATGTAGAGCCACGTGAAGTAGAGTCAGTGTTGTTCGATTATTATATTAATAGCTTATAATATTATTAGTATATTGTACATTAGTTATTGGAGTCAGTGATTGCAGGGTTTAGTGACCGCGTGCAATGCGGTTTAGCGTCACTCATTGATTACGAAATGTTTATTCCCTATTGAAGCTGTATGAGCTCTTTGCTGTAACTTGATCCCTTTGCAAAGTAATGTAGAGCCACGCGAATTAGAGCCATTATTATAGGACAGTAGTATCCCACATTTTTCAGTCGCGAATTCGAGTCAGTGTTGTTCGATTATTATATTCTTGGTATATTATATTATCAGTATATTGTAAATTATTAATCGGTATTAGAGTCAGTCATCCCAGAAGAAGTTACTGAGTCACAACAGTTGATTCACAGCTGCCTGCAATGCTGTTGCGTTTGCAAGGTACGTTCAACATTGATTTGTTAATTTTAATATTCTTGTTTGGTGTTTATCCTCATTTAATATTATACATGTTCACATTGGACTTAATCAAATTTTATTTTACAGAGCACGATTTTATTTAAGATATCATGGTGGATCGATAAAGAAGAAGATGCCAAAGATACCCAAGCCAAGTAGCTAAATCCAGAGTCTGAGGGCCAAGGGTCTATTATTCCAGCGTGTTCCTGTGGTATGCAGACAAGACAACACTGGTGAGTGAAATTTTAAAGTCCCTCCAGTCACTCAATCATGTCGTAGGGCGAATGGTCCGGATCGCCACGGGTGATTGGTTGTAATTACTCCTTAGAAAATTTGAATGAAGAGCACAGTGACCATAGATAAACTCTGAGGAGTTTACCTATGAGTGGTATTTTGTTAGGCACATCATTATTGCCATGTTTAAACAGAGCAGGATAGGTCTCCCTTGCTCATAGTATGTTTCATTTCCATTTCGCAATTCGCGTTCGGGGCATTAACTTAAATAAATGTAAAAATTGCAAGCAGATAAGTCCATATTTAATTGCAAATTCATAATTGTACTTTGATGTATTATCATCATATAAACATCAATAGTAGTTAAAGTATTAAATTTAATTTTTTCAACTCAACAGTTTCTGGTTATAGTTTTTCTATAATCAGAAACAATTTCGTTTTCGCATTCCGAATTTGTTTGAAAGAGCAAGAAGGCGCTTCGCGACGGGTAGTACCTGCTTTCAGAGAGACATACTAATATACTGCATACTAGTTTCTTTAGAAAAGTCTCTCTGAAAACAGGTCGCTCGAGGTTAATCATACGTTTCTTTCAGGTTTATTTTATTGAAATATTATTCAAACATATTTTAATGTTCAATTTGAGAAATTATGAAATAATGCTTCAAACATCATGTAAAGTAGAGTTTCATGCATGCCCAGTTTTTTCTCTTGAAATGATAAATATTAGTATGTCTATATTTAAAGTTCATATATTTATCTATTTTTTAAAGAACATTTTTGATTGAAATTTAATTACATAATAAGATGATTGTGAAACATTAGTCCGCATACATATAGTATATACAATATGTTTACTAATCTTAGATCAGGATGTTTTCAGCAATATGGTTGGTACACACTTTGTTGGCCGTGTTCATTGCTTTTAGTCTGAAACCATTCATGCGCCCAGGTGCTGCATGGATGGATCAGACTCGTGAACACGGATGTATTTATTAAGATTTACTAATTTGAACTAGCGACTGTTGATGTGTTTAGTGCCCACCAACATGCTATCCATTGTATGTTGTGTGAATGGTAGTATTATGGATTGCATGTTGGATAAGCAAACAGGTACTTATATTGCCTTCTGGTTACATTTCAATAATTCACTTATTCCATTTCATACGTAATTACCGTGGTTATTGCTAATTTTGTTTGGTAGTAAATAATCACGTTTAATTTAAAGATGACGCAATACATTTGATGAATTACACAGCATTTTGGCTGTATAGAAAAATAAATTAGTAAAATGCGCGATCGCTTCTAACTTGTATGGGCACTAGTCTTTGACGGTCGATTTCAGGAACTGGTACGTAAAGTAGTGATATGAATGATGATAATGTGCGCTGAGCTCGGGTGTCGGAGGCGTCCCGGGACGTACTCTCTAGAAATAGGCTTTTGCACCCGGGCGGAATGTGTGAGAATCCGGGAGTGAGAGTGTTGGTGTGTTTGCTTTGCATTTTTAATTATAGGAATTAGGAAGGCAGGTAGCATACTTCTGTGTGAATGATTAATTTTAAGTAGGAAGGGCCAGCGGAAGCTATCACTTTTCTCTCGCGAATACTGGTTAGGCGTTCAAGTGATATGTCTTTACCTGGGATTCATTTGACTATTGCAACCACAACATTTTGATCGCGATATCAATTGTCTTAATAACTATAATGTTACAATCATATTATTTCTATTCCTTATCAGTATACTGTATCATTAACGTGCATCACGTTATTGTGATGTGTTTTTCCTTGAATTAACTTATATTTTATACAACTATAACTTATCAATGATACCTCACGTAGCAATATTCTCACTTCATGAAAGTCGTGTTATTAATACCCGCCGTAGAGTTCGGTTGCAACTGTCATTTGCTATACTTAATGTTATTATATATTTTTAAGCAGAAATACGTAATCATTGCACAAACGAAGTGATACCTCATCGTACTGTTGGGTCCGTTGAGTTTTGTACGAAAGTATTTGGTATCGTGCTATGCGTCTAAACAATACTTCTCACAATACGACTGAGGTTCACTTCATTACACATACGAATTATGTATTTCGAACTGATTGGGATTTTCGGTTAAATGTGCACGTTTATGAGCAGTTTGTAATTTTATCTTTATAATGACACGCGCAAAAAGTAATTCATTTATGTTATATTATCACTTTGTACGTCCAAGTTTCTGCATTAAAAATGCCTGCGTGCTAGCTATTGTTCGCACATTTCTCATTCATATTCATACATTGAGATATCGGTATAGTTTTCGAAAGTTTATTATATTTCTTTATTGAATCCCAATCAGCGAGGGCTTGCCTACGCATGTCCGAAAAATGAAGAGACTATTTTGACATAGTCGAAGCGGCCCGGAGAAGAGGGCCTTCGTCGTTGGATTAGTATACCACTTTGTCACTGTGCTCGATCATTATTAGGTGTTGCACATGTAACTTATAGCAGTTACATATGTAACTGAAAAGTATAAAAATACTGCCACGATTAACTCTTCTCTTTTTGTCAGAGTTATCAAATGCAAGTTATTTAAAAGTATAGAGATAATAATTACTGCAGAAAAAATGTTTATTCTTGAATTTGTTTAAGGATTTACAGATCGTAAATAACACATTCGCCATTTTTTTTACACGACTGAACCTCTTCATTAAAAGTTTAATTTGCTATGAGTTATAATATACATCTATCTTGTGTAATGAAGAGTTAATCGTGGGCAATTTACTTATGTATTTTCAGGAGTTGCTGAAAATTTGAGATATGGCATTGGGCCGCCTTGATAAATCGTTATTTGTTACATTGTTTCGTATATTCATCTGCATGAAATATGGAATAATGAACTGATTATTGACGAATTATTATGGCTGGCATCCGGTGTCTGAAAATTTACGGGGGGATATGAAAATCGGGGGGATTTATTTGGGTGGGATATGAAAATTGACAATATTTTCTTTATTAAAAGAACCAGTCTTTCTGGTTGCTTTTTTTTATTGCAAGGAATTATTATTGAAATGTATTTATTTTTACTGTTTGCTTACTTGAAGAATAACTATTTCTGTTTCAGCTTTATTCAAATTGTGGATAATTTCACTTGTTTTTCGGAAAGTTTTAATTTTGTTCTGCTTTCTGTTTTAGGCTTCCTGTTGTAGAGAAATTAATTTGGTTTGTGTTCTTCAAACACTTTAATTTTATTCTGCTTTCTGTTCTAGGCATGCCATCATCTAGAAACTGATCAATTTTTTTTAAATAACCTTATCTTGTCATCATACATTGTGGAAATATTTGAATATAAGTTTAATTTATGTCTGCTTTTTGTTCCAGAGTCTCCATCACTGAAAACTATACCCTACATTTTATGTAATAACATTTTCATTCTATTCTAGAACAGTTGTGGTTTTAACTACTTAATTTGATCTGCTTCTACTCGTGGTAATTAATGCTTGCTTTCTGTTTCAGGAGCACCATATTTTCATCACACAATCAAGTCTTCCATGGAATTTAATTCAATTTATTTCATACAGCATATTTTCCATAGCAGAGGATATTATTTTGTATATTTCTATTTCGTTTAATTTGATGTCTAGAATTGTTTCGTCCCAGGACTTTTATTTTCAGCTTAATTCATCACGAAATTTGTTCTTTCAGCATGTAATCAATGTATATTATATGTGCCTATTAATTGGTTTCTGTCATGAGTGCACTCATATTTGATTTCTATATTCCATATGCAATACGTTTCCTCTTCTCTTTGTGTTTTTTTTCCCTTGCAGCTAGGTTTCTTCTCAATCATCGGAACCATCAACTGACATCTTGAAATATCCGCTTGGCAATAAATTCTTTTAGTTAAAATACAATGTAAACCTTAAAATATAAGCAATAGATTCGTAATCCTAGAAACTAATATAAGTTTTGTAAGAAAGTATGCGTTGTATGAAAGTGATGAGTACGGTTCTTTGTAATCTGCGGTATGATTGCGACGATGAATATGATGTGTGTCAATAGTCGATATAAAACTTTCAATTTTGTAAAAGAGTGGCCGACAGGCTTCTCTTGTCTGTCATTCTCCGCGGCAGGTAAATTTCGATTCCGATTTGCATTGCTTCCCAGATCGATTTTTTTTACAAAACATTTATCTGGGAAATGCCAATGTGGAATCATTTGTTTAATGGCTGGAGGTTGGGCCCGTTTTGCAACGCGGGTGGGTCACCGCTTGCAGTAACCTCCCCGATGGTGTGACCTGGGAAATCGGTATTATCCACGATATGGTTTTTAAATCCGAATCGAAGATCATACCGAGCTAAAGGCTGCAAATCGCGTGTTCTGTTCTCGGCAACAGCTCAGTTCATTAATTTTTAAATCATTCACATGTTGAAACATTTTTTAAATTTACCGTTACAGTTAGTCGGTAATTCGAATGCAGCACGTTATAGTTTCCATTTTCATCATAGCTAGTCACGGAGTGCGCTTGAACTAGCCTCGTTTCGGGCAAAGTCGGTCATTGTTTACGTGAGACAGCGAGTCCCATAAGATGATCGGTCTATACTATACCTCATCTGTGATTCCATATTTTTATGTTTTATACCTCATGAATTTTGCGGAATCTATTGATAACGTCCTCTGTACGATAATGTGCTGTTTCGCAATATTCTATATGGAAAGTTAAAGAAATCAGTACGCCTGGCTGCGAGATGTTGTTAAAAAGGTTTGCAGAAAATGAGTTTTGATAATGTCAACGTTCTATGTTTGTCTATTACCTACGGTACTAACCCCAATTACCGACGCCAACCGACGCCGCCAAGAGACCTCAGCGCCCCCTGACACCCCAGTCAGGCCCCATTTGCGGGCCGCTGTTTAACACAGGCGCTGGCAGTCTTTAGGAATATCTCGTCGGTGTTTGTTGTTTTCAAAAACTGGTACGGCGCTCTGTGTAGTAAGTAAATTGCTTTTGCCCTGCGGGAAATTATTCATCATTCAAATTTGTCGATATGGACAGCGACTGTCTCGACAGATAAGTGATCATTTCTTTCAGATGATATTTTGTGAATATTTCTCATTTGAATCAACTTAATGAGTTTGTAGTTTTAATTGATGAGATTTTTAATATTTAATTGAAAAATGTCCGGCTCGAATGAAAAGTTGAAAATGAGATCATCGCGACCGATTGCCAAGCCAGCGGCATCTGAAGACAAATAGCTCAATCTGTTCGAGCGTAAACAGTCGGTAATTACAGATTGGCAACAATTCTGGTGATTACCATATGAATCTACGCTTGAACAGTTTGAGCGATTTGCTCCGAGATGGCGCTAGGTCGGCGGTCGATCACGTGACTCGGCATTTTCAAAATTTGATTTTGCACTGAGCGCAAATCAAACATGCAAATCAATTACCTGCGGCAACGGCGCGCGCTGGTTCAATCGGAATGAGAAATGACGTGAGCATTGGTCACCGGATAATTTAGACCTACACGCACAGTGGACACACTCCTCTGTCCTTTAGGTTCATGTCCATTAGGTACGCCAATCCAGTACAAGAAGATTCGAATAAAACGGACGGCAGCTTCAACCCAGCCGCGCATCCTTATTAATTCAGCCCCAAAACTCAAACTACATTATCCGACGACCGAAGCCGCAGTACCCGAAGTATAAGCACACTCCGCGCTTATTGACACGACGCGCGCGTATGCCGTGAAAAAAGCGGCATATGCAATCGACGATCGTTGCATTCAAAGTAACTGTCCCGGGCAGACCGACATCGGCAAACACCACCCCGTCCCCACGGGCAATTCCGCTAACACCCATCGAACAATCTCGGCGAAAATATTCAAACACAATTCACGAGAGCCGAGAGTACATCGAAGGGCGCGCATAAAAGAGCGGACGGACAGGTGTGGGCGCGGGGTGGGCGAAAGAGAGAGAGAGAGAGAGAGAGAGAGTTCTGGTGGGATGAGAAGGTTCGGAGGGTGGTCGGCGGAGTAGGTTGGAACCGGAGGATGAGGAGGAGTGAACGTCGGGAGGGGCAGAGCAGACCGATAGGATACGGGCGTCGGATGGCGTAGGATCTCTTGACGCGTGCATCGATGTCCACTGGCTCCCGAGGGAAATCCACTTCATGATGGGAATCCCATTATTTCCCCGAGCGATATAAAAGTAGGTAGTCCAGTCGTCCACGTGCTGTCCAGTTGAGGCTATTCCGGCGTCCCCTTTCCACGCTTCCACCCCCCCCGACATCGTCTTCTCTGTCTTCTTCCCTTTCGCTCACCGTTCTGTCTCTCCCGTTTCTGGCTCCTCGTTCTTTTTCCCCTTTTTCCGCTACCTTCGTCCCCTTCCCCCGCCCATTGTCTTCTCTCGTTCGCCTCTCAGTCCCACTGTTCCCCATCCGTCCATTCGCAATCCATTCGGGCTTCAACCAACCCTCGTCTCTCTCTTGCCCGCGACACCGTCTCGGCGAGACCGTTTTTAGTTTAGATTAATACCATGTACGCGGGACCGTTGAACGACCAGCCGCTGACGGCGATTGACAAACGAGTTTCTGCGGAGGGGGAAAATTTGCTTTTCATACTGGCTGGTTGGATAGTTGGTATGACCGGCGTCGCGTACGATTATGCCGGTTACGTTTCGGGAACAGTGTCTGGTAATGACAATGACACATACGATGGTACCCTTTCTAATCTGTCGACAGGTATTCCGACGGCGAGGCCGATGCAAAGGCCACCGCCTTCCGTCAATTGAACGGCAATAATCGCAAGACCGCGCGCGTTTCGTCGGCGATGTGCATCGCGCAAATCGAGGCCGAGAGAAATCCTAGCCATAGCAGCCCACGTATATAGACGCACGCACGGCCCGACACAGCTACCGACTACCGACCGTGCGCAACGCGCGCACAACGCGTACACCTACAACAAACACATATCTGTCCGGGCCCGCGTATAGGTATCGCGAAGTGACGTCCAATATCGATTGAACGCGGCCGGTAGAAGAAAAAGGCGGAGTTTTCCGGAGCCGGAGCCGAAGCCGGAGCGTAGCTTGATAAAGGATTCCATCCCGGGTCCGGGAATGGTCGTATAAGGTGCGGGCAGTATAAAATAAATATGTGAGACGTGGGGTTGGAGCGGAGGGAGGTGGGACGAGGGTGGCACTCCAGGAGGAAAAGCAAGTCGAGAAAGAAAGAAGGAGGAAGGAGGAGGGAGGGGAAGAGGTTCGAGGGGGAGAAGGGCCCGGTGTGCTCGCCACCACGAGGACGAGGTTGGAAGGAGGTGGAGGAGAGCGAGAGAGAGAGAGAGAGAGAGGACGAGCTTGGGGCTGGTCGCAGGACTCGTGTGTGTTGCTGGGTAATTGATTTCTTTGATACCGCCCGCACGAAAGGAACATTGTAGATGCCTGCGTACGTACGTGCGCCTCGGGGGTGCCGGGAGGGGATGATGGTCACCCCTCTCATCCCACCCCCGCACCCCTTCTCTCTCACTTTCTTCCCGTGAGCACACACACACACCGAGGCGGCGCGCAGCAATACAGCGGGGTCGAAAGACGGAGCGAGTCGTCGGCAGGAGGGAAAAGCGAGAGACGAGCGTAGGATCTACCGTCCTTCGGATCAATGGATATCTCTGCGCCGGACAAACCCTCTCCTTCACCTCCTTCAGCCTCCTTCCTCGCGTCACCCTCCGCACTAACCCTCCCGCGCTCCCTCCACCGGCCCATCGTCTTCTTCGGAGGATGACCAATAACAAACACCGGCGCTTCTCCCTCTCTAATGGAGTTTTTACCGATAAAAAATTCACTCCCTTTTTCTCGTTTTTCCGACCGGACTCCCGTCTCCGCTTTGCCGTCCACCTTTCCACCCCTCAACCCCTCGAGTACACGCTCGACCAGCGTCCCTCTCTCGATCCGCGTCACACTCCGCGTTCCTCCATCCTCTATCTGGCCGCGCAGACCGACCAGCTTGTCCTTCTTTCTTTCGCACCCCCCGCGTGCCGCGTCTTCCGTTCGAGGCTTGCCCGTCTACCCTGCTCTCGCTCGGGGTGTCCTTTCCTCCGGAGCGGACGCTATAGTCCGGATTCCTGTAGGACGTCGCTTTCCTTGCGACACCTTCGGCCCCTCGGCAGTACTCGTTCTCTCCGAGCTGAGAGTGCCCCGACAGACGCGGCCGAACGGATCTAACGCCCGCCAGCAATTTCGCGAGACGCGACGTCCGGACCAATGCTCGACGATCACCGCTGCCGGCTTCCTTTGCTTCGCCTTCAATTCATGTATTCTCATCCGCCCACCTACCGCAAATCCGCACAATTTTTCCACGCACTTAGCAGCTAGGACGATACCGAGAGAGTGGACATGGAATGGGTCGGAACTAAGAAAATCTTTGGTTAACCAGTAGACTGTAATCGATATGAGTACTGATTAATAGTTCGTAACGAACACCGTCAACGTCATTCGGGAGGTCAGTGTACAGGAGAAAAATATTCAACCCGAACGTATAATCGAGCGATCGTCATTCCCGAAAGATCTAGCGCGTGGGGCGGTGGGAGTGGGTGGCGAAATGGTTTTGAGGTTGCGGCTGCCTCGCAGGTTATGCAAAGTGAAACGTGGACTTTGGAGGACTAGGTAGTTTGTGGTCGTTGAACGGTGGCTTCGAGGAGCGAAGGGGTTGGTTGGCTTAGTTCGCGCAATAGCGAGTCGAGACTCGGTCTGTGTGCGGTGCTGACGGCATGTATCGATTGTTCCGCGATATAATGCCGCTCACACACCCCCCGGCACGACGCGTGTGCCCTGTGTAAACTGGCGAACACTCGTGCGCCTACCTCTCGCGTCGGGCTTTCAGCAATTGGGGGGTAGCTGTAAGAAAGAAAATTTCACCGCGCGCTCTCGAAAACGATGCCTCCTCAAGAGTTCAGACCATGCTTACTGCCACCACCTATAACACATTAGAAAATTTCCAAGAACCTCACCCCAAGGCACAGCATCACTTGATAAGAAGACAGAATACGCATACTAAAATTGCGGGGTCAAAGCGACTTGTTTAACGATTTCATCCTTAACCAGGGCTCGTCCTTAGATCATCATCCTCTCTCCCGAAAATTAGCAAGTCATTCCGCTCCCATAATTCTGGCGCCGACCTCAAAAATCCTTCTTCCTCCAACCAGAACAACCGGTCGCACATAAACGACTATACCCTGTCCATTATACTCGACGCATGAAAGAAACTGGACGCTGCGGGGGAGTGAGAGTGGAAGAGGCGGACAAAGTTCCGCATCCGGCTGGGTGTTCAGTTCGCCTTCGGCTTCGTCTCCGGCGATTCAGCGGAGCGTGGCTAGACGTCCGCGCTCGAAGGAGGTCGACAAGCGAGTAGCGTCGGCGCTGCCCTTGCAAGCTTCCTCGCGTATTGATCCTCATAATTCGGGGAGGGAGGCCGGGGGGGATGGTTGAAGCTGGGGGTTCAAGAGGGAGGCAGTTGGCGGGGGTTCGGAGCCCCACCTCAGCGAGCGGAGAAACGTATGCGTCGAGGCGCGGGGGGTTGAAAGGACGGAAGAAAGAGAAGGAGCGCGAAAGGAACCGGCGGGAAGGGAAGAGACGGGAAGGGAAGGGAAGGAGAAGCAGAGAGCGAGAGGGTAAGACCGGCGCATCGCACAGGGCGCCACCCTCGACCAATAATAAAGCGGCCGCGTTATGATAATATCATATCATAGCGCGGACCATATCAGCACGCTTTATGATTGGCGCTCGCCATCTTCCAATGGCGAGACGTCGCGCGTTTCACGCAACGGGCCACAGAACTGCCCTCTTGGACTGTCGGACGGATGACTGTCCGATGACGAGGGTGGTCGGGGTCGGGGCGGATCATTCGACGACGACGCGGGAGTGAGGTTGTGGGGAAAATCGTTATGCCGTTTTTCTCGGTAAGGAAAAACTGTTTGGGTGGGGGATGATGTTTGGAGGGTGTGTTTTTATGCACCGCTGTGCATAACGTCATGGTGCACGGATGAGAGTCGGACGGGAATGAATTGTTGAGGGATGGGTGAGGATGTCGAGAGCGGAATTGTTAAACGATCGCCGAAGCCTCCCGTAGAGTAGCAGGCGGCTCGCGCAAACAGATACTACTTCGGCGAGGTCGCGCGGATGATGCTCTCTTTCTCCGCGTCTTTTTCTTCGCCGACGTGGGCCCGCCCGCTTGACGAAGAGCGGTTGTCAGTGGCGTTAGTGGTCCACGATTTGTTGAGGTAACTGAAGTACTTACTTCCAGTGGACGTACTTAACTAAACGCTGACATTAGGTGTAAGAAATACCTAAATGTATAAAACCTAAACGGTCAATCTGTCGCCGTTGAGCGGGCCGTCGCTATCATGGAAAACTCTGCTCGGGACGGGCATTTTCGAACTGGAGAATTACTGCGAGTCGATTACAAACGTCCGGTGAATTTTTGAACCATTATCTTCGTACCTAAGTCGCCGACGCTTGCCGTAGTACGACGCCGATATTCCGCTGCTTCGAACTTTTTGCAGAGTTCGGTACCACCATTGCCGTTCCTTCCGCATCGGCGGAAACAAATATCGCAAAACAATTCCGTATTTCGCGTACATCGCGAGTTCTCGCCCCTTACATCGATATTTCTCCTCCCCCCGTCCCCCTTCCTCCCGCCGCTTCACCCCCAGAGCGCGCGCGATAAAATTCAACCTTTCAGCCGGCCAGTGTTTTACGGCCAATAGGAGGCTGGGAAGAGAATCGCCCGTATAGCGCAATACACGTAGGTATGGCGTTTTATTGGCGGTGGAAATGGGTTCGTATATAGCTTTCGGAGTATGGTATCGGAGGATATTGATCCTCGCGTCCGTCAAGGAGTCTGATGGTCTTCGAGTCTTCTCTCTCTCGGTCCTCCCCCCTCGCAACCCCCCTACCACCCCCCTCCAACCCCCTCAGAGCGCGCTCTCCTCCGGCTCCTTTCCTTCTTTCGACTTATTCGTCAGAGCGGCCATGCTCTTCGATCTAAGACTGTATCATACGCGTTACATTATGTTCCACTTGGCAAAATACATGCAATCTCATGGCACGGTGAGGAATCTATATTTGACTATGTTTAAGATTTGTCTTACAGTCCTGATGAACGTATTTCCACTAAAGATAGCCATGATATTGCATTGCGAACGTAACTGAAGCAGTGGATTATGAGATGGAATTTTCGGAATTGACATTTATCGAAGAGTAGAGTGCCGTGCTGGAAGACATTGGGTGTCCTTGGAAAAATAGCATCCGACGTTGGCAGTCGCTGAGCGCAGTTTAATTACGCTCTCGAGTAGACGAGGGAGTTAGGTGCTCTTCGCGCGTTAAACACGTAGAAAAGTTCGAGGCCGAGCATTCTGAAAGCCGGTCGCATACGCCCACGCGAGAGCACCATCTCAATATCAATACGTCCGAGTGTATATTCCGCTGGAAGGAGGAAGCCTGAGACAGAGGGAGAAAAAGAGGATGAGAGAGGGAGAGAGAGAGGGAAGGAGCTCGGGCGTATTTGTTCCGTACGAAACTCTGAGGGCCGAGAAGACGCTTCGACAGCTC
Organism: Priocnemis perturbator; assembly: GCA_963942575.1. Lineage (NCBI taxonomy): Eukaryota > Metazoa > Arthropoda > Insecta > Hymenoptera > Pompilidae > Priocnemis > Priocnemis perturbator. The sequence goes on from OZ012653.1 coordinate 10,965,022, forward strand.
TCGAGATACAGGAGGAACCACCTTACCACCACCAGCACCGTCACCACCACCAGCAGCACCAGCACCAGCACCAGCACCACCGCCACCACCACTGCCGCCGCCACGGTAACCACCACCACGACCAGGACGATCAGAAGAGTACGACGACCACCCTCCAGAGGGACAGAAGGGGCAGAAAGGACGAGGCGAAGAGTGGACAGTGGTCTGCAGACGCGGCCGGCAGCGGCGGCAAGTGGTCCTGCGCATATCCACCCTCGCGTCATCCCCACCCAAAGAGAGCCGCGCCGGCAACCACCTTCGACGCTTCCCTCGAACGCTGCCCACCCCCGCGCTCCTCCACTCGCGCACCCGTCAGCCGACGGAGCCGAGAGAGCCCAGAGAGCCGACCGCGTGCAATCTCCCGCTCGACTCGCACGAGACTTCCTGCTCCGGCAAAAATTCAATATTAATAACGAGGCGGAGTTCGAAGGAACGTCCGCAATGCGCCAGAGACAGTGGGATCTCCGGCGCTGAATGAACCGCGGGGAGGAAGAGGGAAGCGAAGGAGGAGGGTGTTTTTCTTAGCATCCGCCGCGCTACGACCCCCACGGGGGGTGGGATGAGGAGAGGGTGCGAGGGTTGCATTGAATCCGGCGGCGAGCGAGAGTCATAAGCTCGACCAATGAGCGCGACCCGGGGGTGAGCCCGCGATATGATGGATTTATGGATCTAATAAAAAGCGCCCGCGCGATTGGCCCGCGCGGAATATGACGGGCGGGGCTGGCAAACTGGCGCTACACCCCGTTCAACTCAGCCACAACCACCGCCTGCCACCCTCCTGTCCTCTTCCCTCCCCCCACCCCCCCGTGCCACCTTGTCCTCCTACGCGCTCGCCTCCTCCGGCGAGATGGCGAGAAGGGGAAAATGCACCTCCCTGCACACCACCCCCACCGGGTGGGGATGTAATCCTGATGTATTTCACCTTCTCCTCTCTCCGCGCCTCTTTGCCTCTTTCTCTTCTTCGCCGCTCAAGCCTCTCCCACCATCTCGGCCATTCTTCCTCTCGCTCCACTTTCCTCGGCGTTTTCTTTCCTCGCCCACCCTGCTCCCATTTCCTCCTTCCCCGGACCTGGGATCAGGAACGGTGAGACAGGTGAGGGTTATATGCGGGAGAGTCATATTTACCTTCGCGAGATGGACCCCTCCCATTTTCGTTGCGCCTCGCCACTTGGGGTCAGTGCGGTTTCGGGTGTCGTCTCTCGTGGGTCGGTTGATTTTTTTTTTAGGGCGCCCCTGTGGCTCCAGACCGACAGGTAGGCATGAGGGTGGACGACGTTTGCTCGAGATTTTTCTTTTCCCCGGTCAATTGTTTCGCGACGAAACTCTGCTCTGTAAGACGGGTGGATGTAGACTGTATAGACCAAAGACTGATAACTGAGTACGGTCTTCTAGTAAACGGTGATGAAAGAATGAGATTGATGGGGTCTCATTAAGAAAGTCTCGATATCTTTCTTCTCTCTCTCTCTTCAATCGTAAATACTAGTAACGGCAACAACCGCAATAGTGCCTCTAACCTCGACGACACCGGAAGAAACGCCGAAAAAGCAGTTGACGGGTCAATTAAGACGGAACGTCTGAAAAACGTAAAATCACGTCGCAACGTGGTCGGCATTCCGACGCGATTGTTCAATAATCGCTGAACAGGGCGCTTAAACCGTAAGATAGCGTGGCGCACGTGATTCGACTCATTACACTGATTCAAGAACTATCCCCGACGATTCTCCCTTGGCCGACAGGACTTTTTGGTGGAAGGGGGTGGCGTCACGTGTCCGTTTCGATCCGACTTCCACATCGGCGTCGTAATAACGAACGACCACCAAAAGCCAGGTCGTTTCATTCCGCTCCTCTCTCTCTCTCTCTCTCTTCTTGCTCCCTCATACTAAGGCAGAGAGGCGAGTTACTCGAGCGTGGATATAGAAAGATAGACAAACGACGCCGGTCCGTTCAACTATGAGGGTAGTCACGGTTTACCGGGGGTTGCTTGCCGGCTGGGAGATGGGAAGAGAAAGAGAGAGAGAGAGAGAGAGAGGGGGGGGGGGGAGAGGTCGGGAGAGATAAATAATATGTCCGTCCCAGCCACGAGGGGGGTAATTAATTCGTATAATATGCCGTAGTTAAGGCGGTCATCTGTAACGCTCCCCCTTCTAACGAAAACTCGTCTTCTGCGCTTCGCCATCCCCCTGCTCGTTCAAACCCGGAGCCAACGATACGCGAGAGCCCTCTATTATCGGCTCTCAGGATCTCGAGTCCGACTCTCGTCGCGGCTGTGGCAAGGATACGTACGGAGCGTTTTCTTCAGTTATATCTATATGACATATTCCATACGTCAGGGTCTGGACAGAGAATCGAGCCGTAACCTTCGAGACGCACGATCGTCAAAGGGCCCATTCCCATTCCGATCGTCCACACACGTAATCCCGTGCGATCTCGAATGCGCGAGGCCGTACGTCGTGAAAGTTCTCCCAGGAGCGGCAACAAGAGAACGGCAACAGAGGGCCAGAACGCAGAAGTTAAAATTTACCGCGGCGCGGCTTGGCGGGGAACGACTTCGGCTCGAAAGGATCACGCAATTGTTTATCACGCCCGAGCGTATTTCCCGACGCGGCGTATGGGCGCTAAGGATAAATCTTTAAAAACGGCCGGCTCTCGGGCCGGGGCGTCGGTGGGCATAACTCAGCCCCTATCTCAAAATACATAGGTAACTCGCCGGTTTAGAAGTAAACTGTTTACAGCGTGTTATCCCGCTCCGCCGCGCGGGATAGCCGGAACGTTCCCCCTGGCCACCCTCTATTCTACCCCCGTGGAAAGGGTGAATTCCACGTAGCGCTGAGAGCGAGGAAGAGAAAGAGGCGGGCGCGGGAGTGAGGCATTTCAACCCACGTTATCTAAACGCGCGCGTCGAGTTCTCGTCGGGGCCGAGATGGAGGGAGGGGGTGGTGGTGTGTGGCGGAGGAGGACGAAGAAGGGGGACGGTGGGAGGGAGGGAGGGAGGGAGGGAAGGATAAAGGTGGCAGAAAACGGGGGATGGCCGCGGCTCTCTGGCATTGCTTAGCCGTTTATTCTTCATAGCGATGCTTTCGAGGGTCCCTGCCCGGAGGATGGCTGAAGAAAAAGAGAGAAACAGAAGTTGCGAGTGAGGAAAGGGGGGAGAGAGATGAAATGGGAAGAGGGAACGGAGAGGGACGTCGGGGGGGTGGTAGCTGAAAAGAGGGGGAGTGAGATCAAGATATAACCACGGAGAGAATTACTTGCAGGCTCCAGGCCGCATTATATCCACGCCGGTTCTGCCTGGCTAGAGGGTGTGGGGAGGGTAGGGTTGGTGTGTTCGGGGCGATAGAAGCGGGGAGAGAGAGAGGGAGATAGGAAGCCGACGGAGCGGGATGGGGAGAGAAGAAGGGGTGGTATAGCCGAGGAGCGGCTCTTTAATGGCCGGATCTCGGAAATTGTGCGCACATATATCTGCTGGCAGATTTATGAAAGTGCTTTTCTTCTGAAGTGGGGAAAGCTGCTGCTGCTACTGCTGCTGCCGTTGCTGCTGCTGCTGCTGCTGCTGCTGCCGCTGCTGTTGCTGAGTTTGGGGAGGTGGTAGTCGGAAGAGGAAGAGACACGGTGGAGGTGGCAGCGATGGTGGGGTGGCGGAGGGAGGAGAGGGGAAATATACGTGCTGTACCCCAACCCGGATCTCGAAGCTTCGCTCTCTCCTCCCTCAAACCACCAAACCTCACCTCCCCTGCGACGTCTCTCTTTCCGCACTTCTCCTTCGCTCTCTCTCTCTCCCTTCATTCAGTCCTCCTTCCGTCCTTCCCTCCCGACCCTCCCGCATCTTTTTCCTCTCCTCTCATCTTCCTTCTGCCTCCCTGTCTCCTTTCCACCAATTCCCTGCCAGCCCCTCCCGGTACGACGCTTTCTCTTTCCTTCCCGCCCGATCTCCGTGCCGCGTCGGTGTAATTTTCCAGTGGGAGATTTATGCGACATTAAGGTGTGTGTTGTGTGCCTTACCGCCGCGCCGCCTTTCGCCCGTGCTGATTTATCGAAATATTTGCCGAACGATGCGCCGCGCTGTTTCCGCTGCCTTTCCGCTGCCTTTCCGCTGCCGGGGTCACGGGGATACGTCGTCGTCGTGTTGCACTCGGCGGAGGGGCGGGGAGGGGCGCGGACGAGCCTTCTTTCCGGCACCGCGGTTCTTCGAAGCGTGGAATTAGTCGTTTTCTCGGAATCCGCCGCCCTGCACTCCTTTTCGACGTCGCGATTGATTTATCGGACGTATACCCTCTCTCGTGGAACCGATGATTCCCCCTCTAATTGCATTCTTATGCCGCTGCTTAATGTGCAAGAAACAATGCTTACCGTTCAGCGCGACAGAGACGGAATATTAAGTCACCGCCGCGCCGCGGCTCGGTCGCACGCAACACGCAGAACGTGAAAACAGCAGGATTGCCTTCTGTAGAACTTAACGTTGTCGACGCACGTATCGATACGAATCAATCTATGTCTCATGACTTTCTTTTTGAACGCTCGAAACAGCCCGGATTCTTAGTTGCGCCGTGTGTCACTGAGTGTCACACTAGTCGAAAGACTGTTCAATTCGTAAAACTGGCAGCGGGCCAATTTCATCGTTAGCAGTCATTGACTCGTCCTCTCTCCCGTTTTCCAGCCGGCCCCGCACGCCACGCAGCAAAAGTCGAGCCGATCCGACGTGGAGAGACGTAGTCCGCGTGAGTTATTCCCGCGATAAGTGCGCGAACAGAGGCGCGAAGGAGGAAAAGTTTGCCCCCGGGGTGATCTCTTGCGGCGAGGCTGAAGGGTAGGTCGGCGGAATAGAGAGAGAGAGAGAGAGAGAGGGGAGGAAGGACGACTACCACTCCTGCATGGAATTTTCAGCGGGCGGAACAAAGTTTCGCCGCGGCATAAATTTCGCGGAATAAACGTACGGCCAGTGGTTGGGTCGGAAAGGGGGTGGCAAGGGGTGGTCGGAGAGGGGGCGCGAGGCGCGATTGCGAAGGGCCGAGCGCACCCTCCAGCCCCAACTCTCACTCTCCCTTTCGCTCCACTTTAACCGTTTTTTCAATACACCCCCGCGCCGGCCGCTATCCGCCCGATGCGGATTAAAAGCGCACTTTGAAAATGAAAGGTGGCCGAACGGGCAAGAGGGTGGCCGTAATTGCCGGCGCTGCGATCGTGCACAGGTTACAATATCGGGGGTGGTTCGTTCGAAAAGAAAGAAAGAAAACAAGAAGAATTGTATCGACGCGACGCGAAATTAATGTCACGCGACGCGAGATACACGGCCTATAGCTCGCGAATGTATTTACGGCGGGATCTGTTGCAGGGAAAGGAAATCGGGCGGAGGGGCGATCTCGCGCAAACAAAACTGGCGAGCGCCGTTCGACTATCGTTTCTCTCCGCCTACCCCTCTCCGTCGCTCCCGCCGACGCTTTTTCCGCGTACACTCTTTCGCTTTCTTCTTTCCTCTATCTTTCGGCGTGGGTGGGGGACGCTCTTCTGAATACATCACGAGCTCGAGGCCCGTATAAGTATAAAACAAAGCCACCCCCGCCTCTCCACCCCATCCATCCGTCCTACCTTTTTTCCCCTCTCGCCATCTTCCTTCCCCGCACGATCTCTGCGCGAAATCTCTTTCCCTCCCTCATCCGCCGACATTGCCGCATAAACGGAACCGTTTTCCACGAAAACCGAGGGTGGCGGCGGCGGTGCACTACGCTTGATTTCCCGGCGCCGCGCGTATAAATTGATACGCGGTACCGGAGGGCGACTGCGTCCTCCCTTTCTTTAACTCTCAACGATATCCGACGTCGGGCTCGAACGCACGAGCGAATTCGAATGATCGCGCGCACCGAGACTGGAGGATTCGTTCATATTCTTTCGTCGATGGAACTCGATGCCGATCTTCGTCGCTCATAAAACATCCATGTTCTCGGTACAACCTTACACGACCTCGCTTCCACCTGTCTCCCACTCGTCAAACGAAATCTCTTGGCCGTTCTCGCGCGCGCTCTCTCTCTCTCTCTCTCGAACGGTTAATCCATCCACGGTGAAACATTATCCGCGGCAGAACGCCGAGCAAAAATGCCGCGCGAGCGGCGGCGTAACGATTTTGCGACAGCGCGGGGCTTCGAGTGGGCGGGAAGGGGGTGGAGGGGGGAGATAAAGTGCACGTTCCGGCGGCGGGGTATTAGAAAGCGATCGCGGCCAGACAAACGGACGGGGAAAATCATGCCGTGGCTGTATATCCCGGTGAGGGCGCGCGCGCGCGCGCGCACACGCGGAGCAGAATTTACCGGAGCAGAAGTAACGGCTGGCGTGGTTGTGACAGCAACCCCCTCCACCCCTCAGCCCCTCGCTACTCCTCATCCTCCTCTCTTCGCTTCGTAACCCCCAGTTTAACCTCCTAACCGACCCCCTCTCGTCCTTCACCCTTCCGTCTCCCACTCCTTTTCCTCCTTCGTGGTTCGTCCTTCGCTCTCACCGCAACTCACCCCCCTCATCACGAGACTCAAACGTCTTAAGCGTCCCGCTGTACCTGACGTTTGCAATCTTCCTGAACTCTCGGAAAATTATAATCCAGACAATCCCCAACGCCTGTTCTCCTCAGTCCATCCCCAAACCCACTCCCCTCAACCCACCCCCCGGCCACCTCAGGAAGCGGGCTTTACGGTCGGCCAAAGGCGGCGTAAGCCTTTTTTCTTTCCTTCCTCTCGGAACGACAAACAACCCCTCGAACGCGATGTCGAATAAGGGCGGCTTTTGAGCGCGCCCCGCGGAGGGTGACTTCCTCCTCGAGGCATTGATTGAGATCTAATTAACCGCGCTCGATGCTACCTGACGCTCGACTTTCTGATCCTCAATTTGCCGTCTGCGCTCATTTTTCGCTCCCTCATCCGCCCTCGTGTCGATCTACTGCAATTTGCAATACGTTTGTATACAATCTATTTGTCAGTACGTAAATTACCGTGGTCGCATGGAATATGGCAGGTTGCCGTGTGCGGTAAAGAAGGAAAAAAGATCAAGATGGAGTTCGGTCTACCCTCGACCGAGGGTTGCGAGCGGCGATTATGATATTCGGTTATATACGGGGCGAGGACGGGACGTTATTGGCTCGTCGGTCCATCGGACCAGCCCATGAGAGCATTGGATATCATATCTCCTCGATGATCCGCCCTCGCGGCATGCTCCACCCCGACTAACAATAATTTAAGGCGCGCCGAGGGGTTGGTCGTGCACGCCATTTGTGCTGAAGTGGAGGAAAAAAAACGGACCGAGTCCACCTTCGCTCGAGATTTGTGCATTACGATGCTTTCTGCAATGATCGTCAAGGCCTGTTAATTTGACGGGGCACGACGAGACGAAGACGTTGCGTTCGGTGTGGGCGGAAAAATAGTTGGCGCGATATGTCGAGATTGAGGATGTGGAAGAGAATCCTGACGTCACCGAGGAGAAATCTTTGGAAGTCTTGGAGGCCGCCAGGAATGCCAACCCTCCGGCCTCATTAACATCTTGCGTTTCCATCACCCTCAACCCTCTCCATCCACCCCCAGCGCGCGAGCCCGAGATCTTCATCGCTCGCGGTTTCCCGTAATATTTCGATAAAGGCGAAACAATCGTTGCCCGTAATTCGATCTGGGACTCGCGACAAAGTTATCTCTAACAGCAAGTACGCTCCGCAACGTTGAATCCGCGAGGAGTTAAAGGGGGAAAGTGTTGGAGCGGATTATGAAAATTGCGCGGCCATTGAAAGGTATTTCGCTGAGCGAAAGTAATGGGAGAAATTTATTGGGCGGGTGGAAGGCTTCACATTTTTGCGGCCGAGAAATATTCGCTCCGTTGGCAGCCAATGGTGATAACTCCGACGGAAGCACGGACTCGTTCTATCGAGGAGGCCGAGGGTACGCCGATTTCAATATTCAAAGTTGCGACTTTAATATTCAAATTGACGGGAAACGGGGGGGCCCGAACGGCCAAGCTCGGATGCGAGCGTTGGATTCGCGGGAAAGAAGATTGTAACGAGGGGTGGTTGGTTGTTACGAGGCGCGGAAGATCTCCGGAGTGTTACTTTGTGCGGTGTCGAATTAAACTCTAGCTCGACGTCCCGTCGAATACTGTTGCACGGAGTAAGACGTAGTATGATTGCGAGCGTTTTTATGCTGGAGAGCGAAAGGAGAGACATCTGTCGATCGTTCAAACGAGTGGTGTAGATGCGAAATTCGGAGACGTTAATAAATGGTTTATTTCTTCTTCTACCCTATCGTTGCGCGTTGAAGTAAGGAATATTACGGATGTCACGATACTTCTGTCGTGTCATGCTCTTTAAATTACTCAGCCGGCAACGTCGCACCGCCGATCGGCAAACATTAAATGACGCTGGCAGCAATTGGCATCATTAAGGATCGCCTTTTAAAGGTCGCCGGGGGATGTAATTCAGTGTGTTTTGCGTACCAGTTGACCCGGTGCACAGCACAGAGAGCGACTGACGGTGAGAAAGAAAGAGGGGGGAAGAGAGAGAGGAAGGCATTTGGCCATTTCAGCGAAGAAGAGGACGGGTCGAAATCGACTGAAGTGCAGGAGGAAGAGAAAGAGTCGGCCAGAGAGCGATATAGAAGGCCGAATGAGAGGCACAGAGTGAGAAAGAGAAGCGGTGGCGTGCCGGAACCGGAGTCGGGATGTTTACGTTGGGGAAATCTTACTAAAGAATGACACGGAACGCAGAAAACGGGCCGGGGCAGGGGAGAGAGAAAAAAGGAGCAGATCGCATCTCATAACGAGCGCGTTTCGGTCCTTGTCCCGCTCTCCTCGGCAAGGGGGACACCGAGAGGAGGATGGAGGGAGGGAAAAAGGGAAAGAAAGAGGAGCGAGGGGGTGGTAATTATGCTACCGCTGTCTCCGGATAATATAAAGTGTCCCCTCGACTCGCGCCGGCTTCTTTGTAATTTTGCATAATTTATCTCTCGCTATTGTTCCCCCTCGGTCGTCCAATTTTTGCATCGTTGCCGCGGGAAAAAGCGAGAAGGAGGAGTAGGGGAAGGAGACCCCTCTCGTCTCGTTCGCGGCGAACAAAGACGATGGACGGCCGAAATTGCGAAGGAACCGACGGCGTTCTCGCCCTTGTTCGTTTCAGCGGTCGATGCCCATAACGTTCACACATCTACTCTAAAAACGTAAAACATCGGCAAACACTGCCGGGAATTAAAAAATAAAAATCATAAAACTCTCGCCGCAACAGGCTTTCCCTTAATTCCTACCCCCCTACCTCCCACTCCCGTTTAATTCTTATCCCTACAACGATGTCCTTGTCGGAAAATATATCTGCCGCACGGTCGCGTGTTAAACATTTCAAGCCCGGTCACCCGTGGCCCCGTAATAAAACGCGACCGACATCTCCGCTCTACAAGGTGGGCAGTCGCGGGAAAAGAACCAGGCGGGGTGTTTCGGAGCGGGTTCAATTGATCGGGGACAGTCGGCCGGCGAGTCTGACGATGGTGGGCGAAAAACGTCGAAAAGCGGTCGGTTTATACAGAGCAGTAGAGCAGACAATGCACACGAGGCGAGCGACCGGTCGCTATCCGCCTATTTGATGTTAGTACAACAGCGGCGCCGTGTTTGCGTTGAGGCCCATATTGATTGCCACCCCTGTCGCCACCCCCTCGGGTGGTGCTGGTACAGCCACACCATATCGTGCGATACCACCCCTCACCCTCTTCCTTGTCCCTCTCTCTCTCAAACTATCCCCATCGCGCTTTCTCCTCTCGCCACCCCTTTACCACCCCCGCCCGTCCTGGAGTATACACCATAGAGTGAACGCGCGCTTCCACATGTATACGCCCGGCTCCTGGATACCGGAGGCAGGCTCTGGTGCTGGCTGGCTGGCTGGCTGGCTGGCTGGCTGGTTGGTTGCTTGGTGCACAGTTTGGCCGGCGCGGCAGGTATACTGCCGGCAACTAGTTACTAGTACGTCAGCCGGCGATATTAACAGCGACAGCATCGTTGTCAGCCGCAGCGCCGCCAGCCGGGATTAACATAAAGCTAATGTTGGCCCACCCTCTTACACCGCGCGGCACCCTAAACCGATTCTCATCAGCGGACTGATCACCCCCCTCCCCTCCTCGCCGCACAACAACCCCCCTCTTTCGTCCGCGTACTCTTGTCATTCTCGGTACACGATCACCTGGATCGCGCGCTCTCAACTGGCTTTGGTCTTTTCCCGTGTCTTTCTGTCGCAGACAGATTCAGCCAAGTGCGACCGCGCGAATGGGAACGGATTTTGTGGACAGTGCTTTAATACGAGCTCGTACGGCTCTCAACTACCTTCCTATTATGATCCGCGTCTTTCGTGGGATCAGTGGGCGGCAATGATCTCCTGATGGCGCAGGCCCGACAGGCTTAGCCATCCTCTTCTGCGTTCGTCGAAGGAAAATCAGCTTTCGCTCCAAGTGTCTCTCGACTACCTAGCTTCTAAAAGATAATTCGAAACAGCGCGATCGGTGCTTGGCACGCTCTTCGCGTGCGCCGGTTCATCGCCGAACGACGCTCGGCCGTGCCGAAAGGCGCGCAATTAGTTCCGCTTTCCGGCTAACGGAAGGTTTTACGATTACGCCGGCGTAAAATTAAATAACGTCGTCGGCGATATGAGACGAGCTCGTTTGCCGGGGGAGGGACGGAGGGAGGGAGGGGTAGTCGGAATATCGCGAGCGTATACCGTTGCTGCGTCCTGAAAAGGGCAAAGGACAGGGGTGAGCGGCGGAGGGGTTGGGAGGGACGAAATTCTGCCTCGTATCTTTTAATTATTCAGCTAAACGGGTCGCGCGTTACGTTAGTTATAAATGCGCTTTCCTCTCTCCCTCACTCCCTCTCTCTTTCTCTCTCCCCGCATGCCCCTTCCGGCTAGAAGGTTTATGACCCTAAACCGGCTAAGTTGGGAACAGCCGCGCGTTGTCGTATAAACTGTAAAGGGATTTAACTTTCCTTTCACGGCGGAACCTCGTTACCGGACTGGCAGCATTTCCCTGCCGTCTGCCTCGGCTGAAAATTCTGGACGGCCAGAGCCCAGGCAGCAGGCAGTACGCCGCGACCCCTCCGACTGCGGCGCGCTAATCTTCGCCCGCTAAAATTACCTGTTGTTTTTCCGCACCGACATTGTATTAACGATCCTGCCCGGTCGTGCGGCCGACGAGGCTCGCGCGAGCTTCTTCGCGAAAAATTGTCGCGCGGCTGGCATTGATTGTCCGCGTTCAATTGGGCAGTGCGCAATCGTCGGTCCGACCGGGCAGAATTTCTGCCGAAAGTAACCCTCTTTCCAGCGTCTCGATCATCGCTGCCGAGGAACACGCGACGCGTACCATTTCTTTCGGGGGCCGTCATTATCCCTCCGGCCCAGAAGCGGCCGCCGTGGCATTATGCTCGTTACACGCTCCACCAAAGCCAGCGGCGTCGAGGAGCTCCCTCCTCAAAGCTAATCACTATCCGCTATCACTGACAATGCTCCGGCGAGACGGCGAGGGTTCCCGGAGCGCAGCTCTAACGACGCATATGCCACAGGGCCGACGGTTAAGTTCGTTACAGAAATCGCACGCTAACCCCGGAGCGATCGGCCGGACTCCGGACCCTTCTGCGAAGAAAATGATGCGTGGGTGACAAATCAGTCGATTGAGCCGCGATACCCTCAGCCGGACCGGGCAGCGGTTGTAGCGTAGTGTAGGTGGCGTGCGCGGGAGCGAGAACGGGACGGAGAGAGAGTGGACACTATGGACGAGGAGGAACATAGAGAGGGGGGAGAGAGAGAGAGTGAGAGAAGGGGACAGAGAGGGTGAGACGGATGGAGAGAAAGAGAGAGCGAGACAGGAGGGGCAGGGGGGGGGGGCTGGATGGGTAGCATCGGATTCTATCTTCACGTATTGATCAACGCCTCGCCACCCTCTAGGGCGAGGAGGGGTGGCAGGAGTGAAGCCCCGATCGCCACCCCCGCAGCTGCCGGCCGCAGCTACGGCCACTGGACCGACCGCCGGACTTGCTTGCGCGCGTGTGCGTCGCCATATAAATGCGCCTCATCTCCGGCTCTCTCCGCGTGTGACCGGCACTCGCACACAGACGTCTGCTCGAGGCCCTCCCCGTCCGACCTTTCTCACTCTAGTCCGTTTCTGCGTCCACCCTCGTTCACCCTTGCTCGCTACTCTCGCTCGTACTCTCTTCGTACGATCGGCCACCCTCTCCTCACTCGCCTCTCTCTCCCACCCCCCTTTCCTCCCCCGCACCCTGTCACGGTCGTCGTACTTGGACACCCGTTAGTTCATGGCTCTGTGGCGGTGAACGGCGATTGTCATTTCTGACCGTTCTTTTGCGCTGGATGTTGCTCTTTCAGAACGCGATGGCGACGGCTGGGTGTCAGAGGCTTTCAGAGCACGATGAACAGACGGTAATGATGTGTGGTTTCAAATGGAATTATACGTTTCGCAGAGCTCGGGGCGGGGGGCAAGTTGAGTTATGGTGGTTTATAGTTGATTGTTGTCTTTGTTCGGTTAGGTTATGAATTCTCAGGTGTTCGGGATAATGGTTGTTTCGATGCTCAGGGTGCAGGGTTTGTTGCGTTGTGAAAATGAACGTTTTCACCCGACACAAGGAGTTTGGCGTGAAGCTTTGAAACGTCTTACCGGCACACGGTCGAGTGTTATAAGAAGGGCGATCGATTAGATCCCGTTACACCTGGCTTACACGTACATCGTTTCGTCAGCGATTCCGTCTTAATGTTGTCCCGTGTCCTCGCGGCCGCCTCTTCGCGAGTGCTGGCCGCTGCTCTTCGTAAACTTCGAAACTAATCTAATTTACGACGAGTAAAATGGCCGCGCGTTGCGGACGGACTCGCGATTCGTGTGTCGCCCGATCCGACGTCCCGGACCGATTGTCAGCGTCAACGATCGCTCGTCGATGTCCGTCACGGCACACCATTAGCCTCTTTCCTCTATTTCCAAACCCGCCGATACACGTCCGACCGGAGTGGTAAGTACATTTCGAACAACGCCGCACTCGCGTTTGACATCGTTTACACGGAACTTTATAGCCTTTGACTTACCGAATTGCAGCCCGTCAAAGACGACCGCACGGAACCTTCCAGCCGCCGTAACAAAGTAAGAGGAAAATCGTCTACGCCGGTACGTCCTATTTGCTAGGGTGCAGGTCTCGCGAACCGAATGCGCCAGCGTACCCCGCGTCATTCATCTCTCGGAGGAGGTCCACATTTTTCCGACTCCGGGCGACCTCAAACGAGTTACCCTTCATTTTCCGGGCTCCCCTCGAGCGTGAAGCGTCCGCGTTCCGCCGCCGGGAAGTATCCGGAAAGAAAGGACCTCGCTGGAAATTTTGGTGCGCGCACGGCCCGGGACTCGCGCTTGTCGGATGGGATACGTGGGACGACGAAACAGGGAGCTGAGGCGAGACGGAGTACGCTAGACCGCAAAGAAAGGGAAAAAGTCGGGCGGTGAGAGGGAAAAATGGACAGAAGGGAAAGATAAAGAACGGGGAGAGAGGGAGAGACGAAGCTCGCCCTCCGTTTCCTAATTCCTCCAAGTCCTCAATAACTTGGCCGGTCCGAGGGGGTGGTCGGAGGCGGCGGAGAAGGAGGAAAGCGAAGGAACGGAAGGGACAGAAGAAGGAGGGCCGGCGGGAGGGTGGCAGCTCGTTCGTGGATGGGGGTGAGTTCAGGGAGGGGTGGCTGGAAGGCCAGTGGCCGGTGCGGGTTATTGGATGGCCGCCTCGCACTTGTCACGAGCGTGTGGCCGTTCGAGGAGACGGGAATGGAGCGGAGAGAAACAGGCTGCCATCTACGTGTGCGTACATACAGGGTGGGGCAAAAATCGCGGCGCGAACGGAAGCAAAATAATCTTTGGAGCTGTACGAGGCGCTGCGAAAATCGCGAATTCAGGGTCGATGGAAGAGTTCCTGCCGAAGACAATAATGCGATGCTTGCGGCTCGATTCCCAAAGGAATTGGCTCAAAAATCTATCATACTTATTCAACGACACGTACAATATTATAACGAAATCATGATACAAGAACCGGACGATTCTGTTCGATAAATTCACGCAATTTATGCGTCTCGATCGTAATGATATCCATAGAAATACGTGCATACCCAAACACACTGTCTTTCCTCGTAACCCAAATCCGCATACACATTCACACGAATGTGTCCAATGTCAATAAATATAAACGTACCTCACGTTCATCTCCGCATACACCGACACACGTACATATATACCTATATACATAGAACGTCTTCAGTGCAAAGACACTCGTCGAAACGTACGCGTGTACGTGTCCAGCGCATTGTACGGTCGTGGGCGGGTTCGCGTTTGACGTCGGGACGTGAAGAGGGCGAAGGACTTGGAGGGGTTGCGGGAAGGCATCATAGGCATTCCGTAAGACATACAGCGTTCTCCGTGGACGGCGAGCGGCGGAACAGAGGGGTGCCGTCGGTGGCTCTGGTCAGCGAGGGCTTCTAGTTCTGCCAGTGACCACCGCGCGTCAATACACGGGGTCGCGCAGGAAAAAGGGGTTGCGCTTGCGCGAGGCCATACACATTCTGGCATACTTGCTGACCGGACAGTTTCACAAATCATCGCCGTGTTACCGAATGTATCTCCCGTCCCGTTGTAGTCGCAAACCGCCGTTGTAGTCGGCGTCGGAGGAAGAGAGAGGCAGACTCGGCGATCGATCTCCGGCCGGGGATGAAAGCCGCCAAGCGGCAGATGGTCCTGGACCTGAAGCTGTTCTCACGAGAACGAACGTAGGAGACGGACGAAGGACGGCGTGCGTTCGTACGCACTCATCTTTTCGCCTATACGCGTGTCTCACGTATGACAGCTCGAATGCTCAATTGCGTCCGATGGCGCCTCGTTGTCGTTCATGTATTTTTGGGAGAAAGTATATGCTAAGCGGGAAGACGATTCATGTGCCTGGAACAATATTCCGATTCGAATGCCGATGATTTCGGAACTCTGTCGATCGACACAAGGGCATCATTCGTCGGAAGCGTTGCCGGTTCAGCGCCGAATTGATTATGACTAGATGAAAGCGTATTGTTTGGCATAAGTTTCCACGCGTTCCTCTACTTTCTAGACAATTTTTCCTACGCGCCAATAGCGTCGCGAAAACTGCACAATGTCGGCTTTCGCCCCGAGATTATGCGAGCACCTTTGGTCTACGATTAAATTTCGTTTTTGAACGTCGCTGCCGAAGGGGGTTAGGATCGATCGATCCTCTTTATCTCCTCATCCATAAATGCAAGGCAGCGTAGTAAAGCAGGGCGCAATATCGTCGAGGTAATGTTTCTTCATTAGCGCCGAGCAATCTTCTTTATGGCAACAAATCTTGCAACGTTGGCGACGTACTCTCTCCTCCTCTCCGTTCCTCCTTTCTTCGCCGGCCATCTTGCGCGTGGAGCGGATGATTCGTCCAATGCCTACGCTCTTGTATAAGCTCTCTCTCCTCTCTCCCTCTTTTTTTCCTTTTCGGACAAATATATGATGCGAACGAGCCAGTGTTTCCCTCCGAGCGACGACTCCATTTTTCACCGATCCTCTCGCTCCCACTCATCCCCTTTCGCTCGCCGGCCCCGGTCCCTCATGTGCTTCTTCTGGCCAGCCATTACGAAATTTAACAGCCGCCGCCGTGGAGGAAAGGAGAGGGTGGACGGGTAATATCTGCCAAGCACTTACGCTTTTATCGTTCCGCTTTATCACCGCCTTTTGTTTATGAAACGTCGATCGACGGCTTGCTTAGTACGGTTAATTAGAAAATTGAAACGCACCTTTCATCAAGGCGTAACAGAGTTTAGTCGCTGTATGTTGTCACTGTTCACGTTGTTGGCTCGACCGAAAATATACAGTTATGATGCCGTTCGCGAATAAGATTAATTTAGTGAAGATGTCGGTCGGGACGAATAGGTAAGGTGCGGTGTGCACGTGGAGCCAAGAAACTGGCGAATCTGTACTCGCGGCGTAATCAAGATCGGACTGTATAGTTTTTCCCCGGTCATCTTGCGTCCATTTAACTCCTTTAATTTAGCAGAGGAAACCGTTACGACGAACACTAATGCCGGGCGACCGAGTGGGTAAGGTAACATAATGAAGGTTCATGGAGTTCTTTCCTTCAGCCACGGCCGGTTCTTTTCTGCGTTCGCAAGACTAACGTCTAATCGAATTATACCTAGCGACCACACTCTCCCCCTTTTCCGGTCATCCCTTCTTACGCTTTCATTCGGAGACGGCACACACTGCACGTTGACGCAACACATGCGGCAGATCGCAAACGAACGGATTGAGATTAAAAACATTGATAGGACACATTTACAAATATTCTTAATATAGATGTGAAAGGGTGCCGTAAAAATAATTGTAAATCTGTATGAGACGTAAGAAATGTAGATATACGTGTAAATAGCAGGTGCCTATACGAGTTTTAAGTATCGGTCCGTGAAACTCCAAGTCCGTTAATAAGCGCATCGGGGGACAGATGTGGAATATGAGCTGCGAGTCTCGATTGCAGGGTGTGGCTGGTGACGATATTCGAAAGGGGACGACGCGTGCACCCCGACTGACATCCAGAATATCCCCTCATATCCAATATTAACTACACTTATACGCGTTGTCTCAAATTAACCCCTGAATCTGCCATTCATTCCGTCCGTATGCCCACGTCCATGTCTACTCGCCCGGACGTCGGCAGTGATACACAATCTGCGTGTCCATTAAAATGATAATATTCCTCGGAAGGGTCCATAACAAATCTCGCAACGAGGCCGAGTACTCGTCGCACCAGTTGCACTTCCGAAATCGCAACGTAAGGAATGGGAAAACTTGACAAATCGAACGGACGCATTGTCAATCACTTGGGAAAAAAGCATTCTAATTCGATATCATCTCTTTCTTTCACTTTCCGCCAGCCTCCATCCTCCTCTCCCCGACATTCCGCGGACGACGGAGAAAGAAAATCGCGTGCCACCCACGCAACGCGTTCATCGTCGATGTATTCAAATGCGATGCCTCCCTCCACTCCAGCCGCCCCGACATATTAAATGGAAAGATTGCAAATTTCCCGACATAAAGTGCCCGACGTAAGACTAATGGTGCGGAGTGGCGTGGGGGGTGGCGGAGGGGTAAGAAGAAGGGTGCGATCGGCGGTGGTCGTCGTCGGGGATGAAGCGGGTAAAAAGGAGCACCGTGAGTGATTAGACCCCGCATGGCGTTTCTGAAGTGAGCGCGACGACGAGTGCGCGAGTAGGTGGACGATGCGAAGGAGAGAGACCGCGGGAAGAAGAGGGAAAAGGCAGTGGCCGGGGTGAGAAGGAGGGAGGTATGGGGTCAATCTGAGGCTAATCAAATCATGCAGGTTCCAACGAAGCTGCCGGGCGCCGCGGGGGGTGCCCCGCCGTTGGTGCCAGTTCCCACTTTCCTATATTGCCGACCGGGGCCCCTTCCCTTCCCTTCCCTTCTCTCCTCGCACACTGCACTCCACGGCACGCTAGCAGATTGCTCGGCCGCGCTTTATTAATTCCATAGTCCGGTGGGGAACGCGCAAATCTGGCCTGATCGAGTCTGGTGTGACTAATGCGACGCGTCTGCTCAACTCAACGCATCACGCTCGACGATGTGCGCGCTACCGCTAATAGAAGACGGACAAATTGCTGACTGTCGGCGGGCGGGCGTTATGACGTGAAGGATAGCGTGGCGAAGTTGGAGGGGTCTTTTTGTGACTTCGAGAGGGCGACGGTGAGGGATGGAAAAATTGTGCTTTTGCTTGATGGCGGAAGGTTCGTCTTTCGATGCGGATATTGTTGAGAGCTTAGGGTTATTCGCGGTGCATCATACAGTGGCTACGGTCTGTCTCCGGCCAATCGAAACCTGGATCATCAGTGTCAACGGTAATGGACCCGACGTCGCGCTTAACTGATGAGTCGATTCTGCCCGTCCACGCTTAGCGTCCTGATACCGCGTACACTGCCGAGACTCAAAATCTTTGATCACGGCGTACGTGGAACTCGTACGGCAATTATTGTCCGCTTCGAAATCGCATCGTCTGCTATTTCACTCTTTACAATATATGCCTTAAACACTCTCCTTAACAAAAAACAATTTTCCCGATTCCGTCGAAACACATAAAACGATAAAAGCACGGCGCGCACGCGACTGCTACTTCCCCCGAACAAAGAAAGACGCCGTTCTCGGAGTGGCGGATATTCTCGCGAGAGGATAGTGGAAACTGCAGAAGATAAGCAAAGCTCTGTGTGACGTTGCATATTGATTGACGCGGTGACGGTGGATGAGAGAAGAGGCAAGCGTGCCTCGAAGATGAGAAGCACGGAGACCGAGAGAGACAGACTCCGAGAGCGTCGCGCCGACGGTTCCCGGAGTAGGAGACAAAGACGAGGACGAAGGGTGAGAAGGAGAGAAAGGGAAGTGGCTCAGCATCCACCCCCGAGGGGTGACGCCAGGGGTGGCGCGGGACTCGGTGCGGCGGGGGTAGGTGTAATGAAGCACCGCGCAGACACACCGCCATGAATATTCATAATCTAATACCTGAGCCGAACTGAACTGAGGCGGGGCGAAGTCTCATCATCTAGGCCTTCTGCTATATTAGGCATCACTGCGGAGGCGAATGGCGGAGAAACGGCGACGATCCACGCCCCCGTAGGGCCTCGTTACTCCGATTTCTCAATGCTCACGCGTGCCTCGTCTTTTATTAAACCGCCGTCGCCTCGAGATCGATCCCCGGGCGAGAACGAGTTCGCTCTCTTCCTTCGGCATTGGCCGTTCCCTCGCATCCGTGTGGCCGCGGGCGCCCGTTCTACGATTTCGAATGCCATGAATTCTGAATCGGCCCTCCCGTCATCGACGCCCGTGCCACGGAGAGGTCGCGGCGCAAAAATCGCACTCGCGTCACATACTTTTCTCAGAGTTCCAGCTTTCAGGTCTCGCGCGGTGCGACCGATGTTCGTTGGCCTCTCGGTTAGTAAGAGTTAATGGTAGCCTCAGAGAATTCGGGGACGAAGAATGCTTTTGGCTGGACTCGCGTCCGAGTGAAAGTGACGAAGCGGAATGGATGACACGAAATCGACGTCGGCGTCATCGATGATAACAGTAAGAATCCGAAAGCGCACGAGAGAGGCGGGCATGAATTTCGAGCCTGCCGCCGCGCCGGTTGTTCCGATTTTGCCATTTGCATATGAAAAAGTTGTAAGCCGGGGGATTCGGGCAGTAGATCACTCCTTAACTCAGTTCGATAGTCAGCAGCTGGCAGTATAGCGCCCGCTCCATCAGGCCAATATCCACGCGATATTGCCGTTTTATGATAATGTTATCAGCGCCCGGCTCCCGATGAGCTAGCGCGATACGAACATCACACGCGCAGGAGTATACACGGACGTACGTAAGCGCGTGTGCACGCTGGCTTGACGGCGACGTACGTTGAAGCGAGACAGGGATAAACAGAGTGTAGAGAAGGACGGCGAGAGTGGGGCATGCGATGGAATGACAGAGATAGACAGAGAGAGAGAGAGAGAGAGAGAGCGAGGTATGTGAGAGAATGACGGAGAGAGTGGAGTATGTGGGAGGATGACGGAGAGTAGAGTATGTGAGAGAATGACAGAGAGAGCGGGAGACAGTCGGCGAGAAAGAGAGAGAAGCGCGTATGTATGCGGCGCAGCCCAGTTTCATCAAACCCGGGATTTAGTAATCTACCGAGATTTATGAACGCCGGTTCATCCCTTCGTTCCTCCTCGCCACCCGCCTCGTTCCTACTGATTGTACCGTTTCCCTCTACACACTGCCACCACCTCCTACTCCTCTTCTCTCTCTCTCTCTCTCTCTCTGCTCTTCTATGAAATGAAACTCTAGCTTTTCGATCCTTTTGGATTTTTATCGCTCGCGCCGGAATTGAACCGCATCTTGTCGAGGAAGTCAATCGGCCCGGTAAAGTTGGTTACCGCCCTCCCGCCAGCCTTACTGTCCTCCCGTTGATTCTACTGATCCGAGGATCCCTACTTCTTCCCCTGGACGAGCCTCGAGTTCTGACGTTTCTTCATAAATTTCAACCCAGTCGCAAATATATATATATATATATATGTTCGGTCAGCAGCGCTCACTGATCGTGCCGACAGCAACCACATTGCGACAGGCGTCGAAGAAGACGGAGTTATGAAGTAGGAATCCACTTACACGCGAAAATCTCACGTTACGCAATCATTCGTCGACCCCGAAAGTTACACGCCGCCGGCAATAAATAATCAAGTCCGACGCATCGAAAGTAGTGAGGGGCACGTCGTCTAGCTCCGGCTGCGAAAACCAAAGAGTTTACAGTGGTAGGCGTGTGCTCGCATCGCGTCGCGGGTAAACATAAATAGAGAATAAAGTTTGGGCGAGTATTGAGTCGCGTCTTTGAGCTTATAAAGTATTCGTAAAGGAGTGAAGCGAGGCAAGGAACGATGGGGTTGAGTGGGGTTGAGTGGAACCGACTCCGCTCCACCGGGGACGTGGGTGGGTCGCAGTGGAGGTGGGAGTGCTGGGGGAGCAAGCGTTGGTTTTGAAAAGGATAACGCTCTCTACGCTGTGGAGAGCGCGACGAGGACGCTAAGTTTGGTCGGGAGAGGGTTGGAGGGATTTTAGTTTGTTCAAGTAAATTATATTCAGGATGGTGGATCGCTCGTTCTGTCTCCCTCTCTCTCTTTCTCTCTCTCTCCCTTCCACACTTTCCGTCTCTTTTCCTCTTCCTCTCGCTCCAATAACCAGCTCGCGACGCAAATTACAGCCTTCCCCTACCGCCAACGAAGCCCTCTATCCTCCACCCCATCCCAATCCTACTCTCTCGCTCTCCGCCCACCTGGCAAATTCTCCTTGACTATCATGAATTATTAATTAATTGTTTCAACTAACAGCGTAATTTATTATTCACCTCGCGAAACGGCACCAGCCACTCGACGTCGACGCCGACGTCGACGCCGCCGCCGCGGTTGACTGACTGATTTTCCGCAAGGACGTTCGTCATCGTCATCGGCGGACGCGAAAGGATGGCCAGCTGAATTTATCCGCGTGTCTTTGAGCGAAAATTTTCGACGGACGCGCGGTGCTTCGGAATTCCGCGTTATCGCACGCTGCTTCATTAACGTCATTGTCTTATGCGTTACGTCTATTGGAATTCGTACCGTTTCAATCACCTCTTTACATCACACGCTTTCCATTATGTAGCATAAATGACTCTCTTCGCTCGTGTCGTGCCGGTTACTTTGGTTTTTTTTGTTGTTATTCCTTAATCGCTCGCTTATTCTCCCCTTATTCCTGCATTGATAAAGACACCTCGTGGGTTATTAGCGGCTCGTGAGTGCCCCTCCCGCGGAAGTGAATTTACACGCGAGCGAGCCCTCAATATCCGCCGATCGTGACGCTCGGCGCTCGCGAGCAAATTAATATTTACCTTCGCCGGCACCCCAATTCGTGGAGTTGGCGAGCGCTCGGCTTGCTTATTAATGGATATCCCATCCCTCAGCCGTTTCCCCATGCCACGCCATACTCCGGCTCGTCGTTCCTCCTCATCGTCGGCCAGACACGCAAGCCGCAAACTTTGATAACCAAGCAGCCAATTTCCGGTTGCGGTTCGTCGGCCGGTCTGTCGAGCGCACTCGACTCATCGGCGTGCTCGGCTCTGATCCAGATTGACGTATGCTAATTCGCGTGACGGACCGCGCCGCGTCTTATGTCGCTCGGACGTCGTCGTGAATTCAACGAAATTGTCAGGCGGCGAAGATCGCTCGTTTCGTTGCGATTTTCTTCGCGTTTTCCCGAGAAGTTTGATCTTTCGGTTGACTCGAACACGTCACATGGAAGGTGAAAGTTTAGCGAAATTTTGAAATTGTGACGTCGAAGATGTGTCGGGAGTGAAAGATGACACTGGCGCGAAACTTACAACTGCGTCGGTCAGACGCTACACCGTACTACTCCTCCTCCTTGAACATCGAACGTGCGGGGGTTAATATAAGAGCCGCCGAAAGCGGAGACGCCACTTGAAGCGGAGTCGGGCTCGGCGGGTTCGCGTGACGGCCACCATCGGGTCGCTGATTGTTTGAACTAAGCAGTATGATGAGCCACCGGCAAACCACCGGCGTTACCCGCTTGACGTGACGCCGGCCATTACCGGTTAGAACCACTTAATTATAATATCGCCCAGAATTAAACTGTACCCGGCGCGGGCACGTACTTGTACCGCAATTATTGCGCGCCGCTCTTGTTATTACATGCAAAATCGGCCTTCCGCCGTCCGCCACGAGCGTGCTCGTCCCCACTTTCTCGCCGACGACGTCCGCGACGACTTCGCTTTAGATCGGCCGATTCGCCAGACGATCTTCGATAATCGGAAATCGACGAGCGGAGCCTGTTACGGGCGAGGGTTAAAATCTTAATCGCGGATTCCGCGAATCTGCTTAAAGGAACGATGGCGTGAGATAGGGGCCGGTAACGAAGCTCAATCCCGCCTTGATGCACCGAACTCTGGGGCCGCTCTTATTCGGTCAATGTTTTTTCCCCTCCCCCCTTGGAATTGTAGACGAAATTGCCGCTCTTGATGGGCACATCGAAAGCCGTCTGCCGTCCGTTTCCGCTTCCAGTAACGAAGAAACCTGCCCGAACGTTGCCGCGACTCGTCCGAACCTCCATGTTCGCCCGAAGTGCGCAAAATCCCACGTTCTTTATGGGGGTGTCGCTTGGCGCGGACGGAAGCCGGATCATCCAGAGATAACAGGGTGACAGTGGGCATGAGAAAAATTAGCGATGTACGCCTGTAATCCCATTCACCGATGTTCGGAGGACGTATCGAATGGCCGATCCACGTGACGGGAAACGTGTCGAGAATTATGCTACATCCCCGACTGCGTTTCGCCAATAGATCATTAAGTTGTATTACGGGTGTATTATGACAAGACAGCCGGCAGCGAGGGGGCCTCGTTTCCGTGGGGCGGCGCGGCTCCGGGTTCCTCGTTTTTCCACCCCGTTACGCAGCTTCAACGGAGTTCGTCAGCAAAGCCACTCGCAAATAAAACGGCGCGGCTATGCAAATTTTTGCGGGCCAAAACGCCTCCACCCCCCCCCCACCCCCTCCTCTCGCCCACCGCCGTTTCCGCGCTTTTGTCGATTCGCGTCAACGGAGACTGAGCTGCGTCGCTCAATTTTTCCCGTTTCATATCGCATCGTTGGTTGACTTCTTGATTGACACTGTTCGTACGCTTCGAAATGTTCTAGTTTTGTGCCGTCCCGCGACGTCCGCGCAATGTTAACGGATTCCATGAAAATACTGGACACAGCCTCGTCGTAGTGGGGATAACTGGTCACGCGCAAGGTAAACGCGTATTATGTAGATTAGGGGTGTCGAGGATCAGATATCCAGGGCATTTAATAATGCTGTTCCTGTCAAAACACACAGCAAAGGCAACTGAGGGTATAATGCAGATAAATTGCTCCATAGAGAGCGTCCGTCGGAGGGGGAAAGGGGAAGGTGGAAGGGGGGGGGGTGTGACGAGATACAAAGAGTCAGAGTGAGAAGGCAGAATCGGGCACGGCGGAGGGGTGTGTAGTTTAGGCACGCACAACCCCCGCGCAACGCTCACCCTCGTGTCCCGACTATTATTTGTTACCATCACCCGATATCGCATAGGGGTTGTTTTAATATGATGCCCCGGCGGGTCTGACCAAAGATTTGCGCGTAACTGTGCAAACAGCGGGAGATCCGTGCCCGCTCTGCCGTGAAACTGTCGGGAAGATAATATCGGCGACACTTCTGCCAGCCGAGCGCACGGCCTCTCGCCGCCGCGAATCGATTTTCAACGGCTCGTCTCTCTGTCGATTAGATATATGAGACTTGTTGCGAGGGGGGCGAGCCGTCTGCCGGCAGACAGAGCGGCGCGTAATCGCGTCAAATGCCGCTTTGCGCGGATAATATCTGTCGTCGCACTTTCACGCGCGAACGTTTTAGCGAACGATGCTGTAGGATCCGGGCTTTGCGCGAACGTATATGTTACCACGTCTTCGACCGTTTTGTGTTGTATAAGGTACGGTGTGCTTGTGTCCTTGCAAGGAGAATGGCTCACTGTAAGGAATGGACTCAAGCATATTATCACACAGACACGCTTCAGGCATCCTAAAAATGCACTCCACACCGTGGGCTTTGTTCGTTCAGAAAACTGCATAAATCGTTCTTGTTCACCTAGCAATGCAAGACTGTGCGCGCGTGATCGGCATGTGAACATTTAAAAATGTTCGATCAAACACTTTTTTTTTTTTTGTTTTTTCGAATCACCGGCC